>OV884024.1:21597500-22810000 GCA_930367265.1 Catocala fraxini
TTGTATAAGGAGGTTATTTATTTTTAACGGCTAGAGCAGCATACAAACAATTGATACTTTCATCAGAAAAACAAGTGCATAAATAATCATATGTATCATCAGTAGTTTGAGTCGCCACATTTATATTTTTCGTGTCACAAATTGGTTTTGGTTCTAGAGGTTTTATATCTTTTGCCTTATTGACCAGGATTTTTAACTGTCTGGAGGAACACATTTCATAGTTAAGCAGTTCAGGTGCATCAAACGTTGACATTTTTCTCATATATATAGGCAAATTCTCAAATAAATCGTTCTTCACTATTTTAGCACATTCGCACTTTTTAGGTTTGATGTAGTTCGAGTAGCTCTTCATTTTTGGTTCTCTTTCGTGATCCAATTTAGATTTCTGCGATAGAGTAATATTATCGTATTGGTCGTGTATTATTGGTAATGAAGACTGATTCAAACCTTCTGAACGTACTGATAATTCACTTGATGTATTATAATTACAAAAACAGTGTGGAATGTTACAATAAGTGCATTCAAGAGGGAGTTTTCTTGCATTAGCTATTTCTTGTTGCAGCACTTGAAAAAGGGAGCTTTCTAACTTGAGCTCCGACAACTGTTCCACTGAAGTATATTTTATAGGTACGACAAGACTATCGTCATGGACATCAACATCAACTTCTTCATTTTCTGCCCATCTACCAACAGTGTAATCTATAAGTTTGTCAGCCAACTGCTCGAAATTATCGCAAGCACTATATATGCACCGCTTATTAATAACTATAACAGGCAATTGAGACGCACTAGAAGTGCAATGTTTTGGACAAAGATCCTGATCAATTCTCGGATTAGAATTTTTGTCACAAAAAACATAAAAAGGATGCGGTTGAGGTACAGGAGTAGGAAAACCAGGTTCAAATTCCATTAGAATCATACTACAAATGCTAGGAAATTCCAGAGCCTCATTTAGTTGTAACATAAACAACATTTCTAAGTTTATAAAAAACTCTGCATGTTCTGGTAACAAATTCAAACAGTACGAAACAAACATATGGAACTTTTTTAAAACATGAGAAACTTTTATATTCCACATAGTTTTCAGTTCCTGACACTTCTTTTCTTTCTCAAATGTGTATTTTATTTTTAAGTCTTTGTGTGCTATTTCCCTTTCAAACAGCTTATTTCTTTTGGCTTGCTTTTTTATATCTGACTCAATTTGTTTATAACATTCCTGTCGTTCTATTAATGCAACGTAAGCTTGATTAGCGAGGTTTTGGCATTCCAATAATTTTCTCAATTTTTCTATGGCTACGTGTTTTTCCAGGTTGATATCATGCAAATTCCTGTCATGTACATTGCGAGTTGTTTCTAAATCACCTATGAATTGTTCTTTTAGTTTTCTTTTTGTTCTCGTTAGTTTTTTAGTATATCTATTAGTAAGCTTAGTCGCTTGCTGTCGCAATAAAAGTTCATATTTAGTTTGCATTTTCTGGAACTCTTCTTGACGTGATTTATCGATGGAACTATGAGCGGAATCAAGGCATATGTCTTGAAGATTAGTGATAGACGTAGAGTATAAAGTATCAAACTCTTCGATCACTTGCCGGATAAAAAGGGTATGCGCCTTAGCCGCTGCGAGAGAACAGTCTATCCTATGCTGATAACATGTATCATCCACATTTTGTTCCCACTGTACATTGCAATCATGCATAATTTGATCCCTTTCTATTTTCATGCCATTAACATATGTTGTTACCAACCTCATTCCAATTTGATCAACGCCATAGCAGTTTAATTTAGACATATATTCCTTTTTAAAGGGCTTCATAACTACGCGCTGTTGCAGTAAGTCTTCTGGAGGAATGTACCAAGAAGTACCACCGCCCTGCAAGGGAGGTTCGAGCCCAGCCAAGACTTTAAGTTTCGACGACATCGACTTAAAATAGACATCTGCGAGAGCCGGTGACATCTTCTTTCTCATGAGACTTTGAGTAGGGACCATATCTTTCTCAAAGTAACATTTCCTTAAGCCGTAGTTTTGGCTCATATTTAACATCTTGATAAACTTTAAATAATCTTAAACAACTGTTAGAAAAATATGAAATAAAAAGTCTCTAATAATGAAATTATTTATCTAGTATAAAACTATTATGTACGCCTTTACCTTCTAAAGCTAAAGTGTCAAATTAATGTCACTATTAGCGCATAGACCGTCCCCATTGACATAAGGTTGCTATCTGAATGACGCTCTCACGAAATTTGGGCGTATACGACAAGCGATCTACTATCATGAATAAAATAATATCGTACGTCCGTTGAAATAGTCATGAAACCTTACCACATGATCCCACATGTCGTATCATGCGTATTAACGTATGAAACGTTAGGTGCGACTTTCCTGTCGTATATGTATCTACTTTGTGTTATTTGAAAAGATTGACTGATTGATTGATTTGACTCTGCATTGTCTACCAGTAAAATCACCAAGAAAGAATTATTAAAGTTTTCTTATATATGTACTTCATTAATTTAATTACTTTTGCCGATAGAATAAAAATGTACTGCTATCTACATTCATACTTAAACATTATCTAATCCGAAAGGATTCACTGAGATTTATTACACGCACATTTCGTCAACTAGGTATACGTTAGGTCCTATGTGATAGCAGACAAAACTATTGTCGTCTACCGGGTAGGGCAGCAATGTACCAGGAGCACAAAGCCTATAATTTAGCCCAGACAATTACTTAAAAAAAGAACGCAATGACAGTTATCGCTTGCAAATATAGGAACATTGCAAACTTACGCGTGACCAACGCTGCAGTCATATCAATATTGTTGATATTATTTTGATTATATGGCGTACCTCAATAGTACTGGAAAACGCAATATGGATCACAATAGAACGAAATATATGCTCTTTTCAAAAAGTAATGTTTTACTCAAAGAGGAAATCTTGGGAATCAAAAGTGAGTCATCAGAAAAGTAATGCATATTTCTTTTGAACGTCCAGTTCAATTCAGTTTATTTATTTGCTTGAATATGGTATCCACGTTGCATGTATTTTCAACGTACTTTTTACTTTTGAAAATTAGGTATACCCTTTGTCATACTCAAAAATCATCATCATTATTCAGGACACAAAGTAACATCTTTGCATGTCAAATTTTAGTGGTTAATGAGCTTACAGAAGTAACAGCAGTTAGATAATTTAGACGACAAACGTAAAAAAAGTCATCATTGCATTATAATTCTAGAGGACATCAAGAATTACACAGTATATCACAAACTTATATTTAATGGAATGCAACGAAGTAAGCATGAGTAACTTTTAATAGTATTCATTAATATAGGCAAGAGTCTCGTATGAGGGTAGTCGTATACACGAATACTATAACAAATGCAAAGGTTGTAAAATGATTGAACGTAGTTCAACATTTACTTTTCAATATTTTGCCTTAAACTTACATAACAACAAGTAACTCAAAAGGCTGTATATCTGTCGTAGATTGATTGCTTAGCAATCTATTTAACATAACCACTGGCTGTTTTTCGGAACAGCACCGTTATGTAAAATAACTGAACAACATCTACCGGTTTTTTTAAATGACTGATCTTTAAAACGCAGGATTGCATAAGCGATTTCCATTTGCACACAATTGGGATCTTTTTGGACCTTGCCAGTGTTTTTGACACTATTTCTTGCTCTATGTTATTGCACAAGCTTGAAAGACTAGGAATACGAGGAATTCAACATAAATTAATCTCAGACTATCTAACTGACCGACACCAATGCACTAAAATTGGTCAATATACAAGTTCCACTCATAGAAACAGTCAATTCGGCATTGTTCAGGGTAGTATACTAGGCCCTACTTTGTTCTTGATTTATTTATATGACTTCTATGGCTTAAAACTCCAAAAAGGTGCCAAAGTATCGTATGCAGATGACACGGCTTTATTATTCTCCGCTTCATCCTCGCTGCGTGATATATGAATACGCACAGCGAGGCTTCAACATAGGCTCGAAATGGCTACAACAAAATGTAATGACTCTGAATGCAGATAAAACGAAATACATTTTATTTAGCACGAGAAACAATAACACGCTTTATACAAACCTAAACACAATTGCACATAATAACTGTAGTACGTTTGCTGACACATTAACTAAGACGGACGATATAAAGTATTTTTAATTTATTTTTTATTTAATTTAATTTAATTTAATTCAGATACAGATCCATATTTTGTTAGTAACACACCTTATATACCTATGTTAATAAAATTTCAAAAAATATTTTACTATGAAACTAATTCATGTATCTCTCTGCAGCGTCAGCACCGCCACTATGTATGCGGTTCCAACGCCCCAGAAAAACACAATCATATTTCTCAGCAATAACCTTCAGAATGCTGTTGGTACTCCCACGAATTCTACGCAACACTGAGGCACATCGCTTTCGCATGATCGCGCCAAAACTATCTACGGCCGCTTCAGCAAACATGTTGTGCTGCAGAATCGTGGTAGGCCCAACAACATCCTGAAAGCATTATTGTACTGGATTCGAAGAACGTTGTAGGCCCTCTGCGTGTGCCTTATCCACAGGCTGCACGTATAAAAGGACTGACAATACGCCCTAAAAAGGGTGATTTTGACAGCCCCTGTACATCGCGCAAACCTGCGGGCCAGCATATTGCAGCGGACCGACAATGCTCTTCTCTCCCGTTCCATGTCCCAGTCATCACAAAGATCATCGCTCACTATATGACCCAGGTACTTAAAACGCGACACTCTGTTCAGCGCTACTCCATACAGGTAAACCGGGGGCACAGATCTCTGTTTTTTGGTTCCAACAGCACCAAACACCATTATCTCACTCTTCTTTTCATTATATAGGAGTCCGTGGGTAGCAGCGTACCCCTCACATATCTTAAGCAACCGTCTGAGAGCATCGATCGAGGGACTCAGCAGCACCATGTCATCAGCGTAGCTTATGCTGTTTATAACATTCCCATCAATTGAGCATCCGACACCAGTGCTGCTGAGCTCCACTATCAGCTGATTGACATACAGGCTGAAAAGCACAGGAGAGGTCAAGCCGCCTTGCCTCACCCCACACTCCAACCCGTACCCCTCAGACAAAGCACCCGACCATCTGACCTGGTTAATTTGATGGCTGTACCAGTACTTATACAGTTCAACTAGCTCATCAGGTATCTTCTGCTCGCGCAGCTTACTCCACAAGATGTTATAGTTAACCAGGTCAAAAGCTTTGGATAAGTCCAGGTAAGCCGCATAAACAGGAGTGTTCCTATCAGTGTAGTACCTAACCGTGTGCTTCAGCGCTAGGATAGCAGTTTCTGTGGAAAGTCCAGCTCGAAAGCCGAACTGAGCGTCGTGCAGCTCTATCTGTCCAGTTATTCTGCGCTCAAGCACACCGTCAAGCACCTTTGCGATAACAGTGGCCAGAGAAATAGGTCTATAATTCTCCCTATCCGAGATATCTCCTGTCTTGTTTTTCACTATGGGCACTACAATTGTCCTCATTAGCTCAGTCGGGAGATAGGAGTGTCTCATACAAAAATTATATAACATAGACAAGACCCTGGGAAGATGTTGACCAGCAGATTGGAGATGTTCTATACTAAGCCCATCATGACCTGGAGATTTGCCTCTAGTCATGTCCTTGATTACTTGTCCAATCTCTTTCGATGTTATATTAACCGGGCTTCCAAAACATTTCCCCCCTAGACCCGTCCCCCCTCCGGTGGACTGAAGTCGCGATGTAACTGAGAAATGTCTTCTAAATATTTCTGCAATATCCTCTGGTTGGGATACACCATTAATGCCCACGGGTACCGCCGGTCTCACGTTCAATCTCTGGGTGGACTTCCAAAATTTCTGAAAATGTTTTTTCTTATGCTGAGTAGCTAATATGTCCATCTTTACTTGGACCTCATTATCTTGACAGTACTTTAACTTCTGTTTAAAAACTTTTCGTGTCTCTCTCATTTCTACAAACATCTGTCCCGATTTAGGTTTTCCATGCCACACCCAGTTCTTAAACGCAGTCCTAGCGCACACGTGAGCGTCCCTGACGTACTTATTCCACCCAATCACTGTGCGCCGACCCCTGCGACCAGCCACCCAACCAGAGCTGGCTTCTGCAGCTTCCCGAAGTGAAGTAACAATATTATTGTACAATCTATCAATTACTACACCATGATCTTTATTTTGGCAGAAGTGGTCACAACAGTCGCCTAGCTCAGAAGGAAAATCTATACACCTAAGCTTATTCATACATAACTCATAGTACCTATCAATCTGACCTTGGGTTCTTTCTCCCCACAGTGCCTTATCCACTACCTTACATCCGTGTTTAGTCGCGGCAGCATCCGTTCGCCCCACCACCCCCAGGTTTAGATGAATACAGAGAGGAAAATGGTCCGACCAATAGACACTTTGATAAACTTCCGCCTTCTCCACTGCCTTCCACGCTGCTTCAGATACCAGGCAATGGTCGAGCCAACGCCTACTGCCACATACATCACTAATAAAAGTATAAGTACCTGAGTCAACACCGAGCTTCTGATAATCAGCACAACACCATTTTTGTTCGTCACAGAAACTTATTAGTTCCCGGCTAAACAGTTCGCCAGGGTGAGCATTAAAATCTCCAAGGATCAAGACATGTTCCAAATTCTCACTCTCTACAATGGCCGCTATTTCACTTAAGCACTCACAGAAATCATTCAAATTGTCAATACAATCGGTCGGCATATAAACACTAAACACCAGCAAAACACGACTATCACAGATAATTTTAATAGCCGCTATACGATTACTAGCACAGGAAATAACAGTAACTGACGTAAAAACCGTCTTTCTCCATAAAATAGCCACACCACCGTATGGTCGGCCCCTCAAAATACCTTCCGAAATATTTACAGCGGACTTTCCAAAATAACCAAAATCTAGGTCTAAATTACCAAGTATTGGTATTTCATCCGGCAACAACCACGTTTCCTGCAACGCAATTATATCCACCGATTTACACAAATCTTTTATACACGTAGTAGATCGCTTTAACGATTTACAGTTATAGCTATTTAGGTATTACCATTGACACAAATCTAAACTGCCGCAAACACATCGATTTGTTATGCACTAGAGTACGTAAATTAATTTATATATTTAAATACTTGCGCAATATAGCCGACCAAAAATTGATAAAACAGGTTTATTTAGCGTTGTGTCAATCTATTCTCACATACTGCATAACCTCTTGGGGTGGAGCAGCCAAATCAATTCTCCTGCCCCTAGAGCGAGCTCAAAGAGCTGTTCTTAAGGTAGCCACACGTCACCCATTCTTGTTTCTAACACATCAGCTTTACACCGCTTGCAAGGTACTAACCATTCGTCAATTATTTATTAAGCACACTATACTTAAACAGCACACTGAAGTCCCGTTTACCTCGGTCTTAGATAAGAAAAGAAAAGATTTAGTTTGTACAAAGTCTCAAACCAGACACGCATTTGTCAATAAATTCTACGTATTCTTAGGACCGTATTTATATAACAAGTTAAATAAAATATTAAATATATGTAACGTTAGTTATAAAAAATGTAGTTCCATGTTAATGGAATACCTTGGAAAATTAAATTATACGGACACAGAAAAACTGCTAGAAGTCTTAAAATGATATTATGAATCATGAAAAGTAAATTTAAAGTTGTATATTACTTCCTAAGCACCTTTAATCGTAGATGTACTTGACTGTAAATATTTGTATTAATAATGCGCTAGCATAAAATAAAATTGTCAAATGATGTCCTGAAACACAGGTTTATCCTAGTTCAGGAAGGCTTAAACATAACCTTTTGAACTTAATTTATTGTGTATACACTATAAATTAACATAGTTAAGAATTAATTTTAATTTAAGCTTAAATTATTTAAGGCGGTTATGCTTTAATACTGTTGATATAATTTGTATAATGTAGTGTACGGACGTATCTTATTTTTCCTGTTAATAAATAAATATTATTATATTATTATTATTATTTATCATGCAACGGGTCGACATGCAAAATGGCGTGGAAAGAGAAGCCATATTGTAGATTATGGTTCTAAATTTAGTCGCTTTGCTTTGGCGTCATAACGACAAGAGCGGCATCCGAAACAGAAAGTTGTTCATCAACATTATTAAATATAAACAACAATACAAAACGCTTTTTTATTGAAACATTTTTTTGATATATTTGTTTGTAACAGTAATTACTTATTATATTAAATTACTCATTTTTATTAGGTCATGGTCGCACTGCACCAAACGCTTATTGTGACTGCAGAACAGCTTTTCTGCATTACACCTATACGTGAGTAAGAGTTTTGATAAACGCAGCGCAATGGCAATCCAGCTGCGCGTTGTTCAGTTATTTTACATAACGATGCGGTTTTGTAAAACAGCTAAAGGTTTTGTAAAGCAACAGATTCGGCAGTCCATCTGTGACATGCGATATATGGCACGTATAAAATATCAGCTCTGTAACTGTCCCACTGCTGGGCACGGGCCTCTTCTCACTGTTAGACCATAGTTCACTACGCTTGCCCAGTGCGGGTTGGTAAACTTCACATATCTTTGAGAACATTATGGAGAGCTCTTAGACATTTATGTAGGTTTCCTTGCGATGTGTTCCTTCACCGTTATACGAGCCAGCGATATTTAACTATTTAGTACCTACGCACATAACTTAAGTCACAGACATGTGCTTTGGTATCAAACTCGATCGGTCTTCTAAACCCAAACGCTGATTTTTATAAGTAAAAATATTTATAGTATGTCTTATGTTATCTTTATATTAATACGTGAAGCAAAAACTTTGTACCCTTTTTACGAAAATTGCGTGGACGGAGGAGTATGAAATTTGGCACAGTTAAAGTTTATTGGAGAAAGAGTGGCATATCCTAATATTTTATAAAATATGCATTAGAAATACATTAAATTAATGAAAAATCGCTACACGCACACGACCATGCATTTGACACAAGCAGTCGAATCGCGTTCGTAGTATTTCAGCATTGTTCGGCTGATGTCGTAGAATTCTTCGTAACTATGGTTACATATGTATGTGGAGTAGGTGACTGAATGAAATGTATTTATAAGGGTATAGTTATAAACTATAAAAGCTTAATTATGAATAAGCTTAAAATTTAAATAAATTATGGTCTAATTTTGACCATTTGGCGATCGCTAGTTTACATAAATACAGAAGGAATTTCGTTTACCACAAATTTAATAATTTCATTATAACAACGTGATCCTGGCGATTGAACGGTGAATACTAGACATGTAAACATATACTACAGCTATGTACTACGTGGCGATGCGTCGACTCTGGGCTTAATCTAGTTAGGTACTATGGTGGCATATCAGGTCACGGTAAAAGCACTCACCACGATGTGCACTAAATACATTCGACAGGTGTGTCGCATTTTTGTGGACCCCTCTAGAAAACTGCGTCGTACGTGATGTAATACAGTTATCGTCGCTGTAATTCGATTAACTGTTTTTGCGACCGCCGTAATGTGAATGTCACTTTTTAACCATCGACATAGCGGTTATTCCTTTTTTATGTGATCTCTGTGGTGTAAGTCCAGTATAATTAAAGATTGTATATAAGTACCATACAATATCCTTGGGCGTAAATATCTGTAGGTCCAGATTGAACTGGCATAAATAAATATGGAAACATAATATATTATGTGTAATAATTAATTAGTATAAAAAATAAGAAGTTTCGAAGATTTAATTTTCTTTCTATTATATAAAACCGCTGTCTATTTAAGAGTAAAATAATGTATGGCAAGTCATTTCAGTATAAAGATTCAGGATGACCTGTGGTATATTTATTTTATTGTTGGTTTATTAATTTTATTTTTGTGATAGTCCCAGCCAATATGTTATTATATAATACAACTATCAATCCTATTTATATTCTTTCTGGGCTAGGAACGAGCCACCGGCCAAGCACTTCAAACAAACCTGTAAGACTGTAAAAAAAAGAGATAGCTCAGCGTTTGCTAGGCGGCGCACAGTGGTTTCATTAGAACAAGCTAGCTGGACAAAATTATTTATTGAGGTATTTTGCTTCGTACGGCTTTATTATTATATTTTAATGCGGTATTAGCACATAACACCCAAATAAAAGAAGGTATGGTCACGTGTACCAACAAAACAAAAAATGACAATAGCTATTTCGTATATTGACAGACAGGTAAAAAAAACAACAATAAAAAGTATTAACAACAGTCATAAAATACTCAATTACACCTAGCTACTAATTACATGATGGGACATTATTACTACTCATTAACATTATTTTTATACTTAAATAACATGCAGTTAAAAAAAACAATATGTTTTCAACTAATAATAAAGTTAGATACTATACACAGCTTTGAAAAAAATATTAGTACAATATTAATTACGACTCTTATTTATTCTATATCACTAAATTCTTCCTCTGAAGAATCTTCTACATTATAATCTGACATACTAATATTTTGACAAAAACTACCATGACTTACACTACAATTTACAGAATATTATTAATTCCAAAACCTTAGAAGAAAATTTACTTGTCGGTTTTTTGGGCACTTCTCTAAGACCATTTATTTCTGGATCAGATGTGATTAGCAACATATTAAGTAAATCCCTATTCGTGTCAATACGTGAATGTTTTCGAGTATTGTGCTCCCGGAACCTTCTATAATCCTTATTGCGCGCTTCCTGTGCTTTTTCTGAAAGCTGCCCGATAGGTAGTAGAGCCAATTTCACAATATCTACACTGTGCACAAGAGTTTTGTGCACAGTAACAGGCATGTAATACCACGAATAGAGACTAAGATACAATTTTTTTGTGTGCTGTGTAAAATAATTAAATTTGACAACATCAATATCGTAACCCGAAGCTAAAGTTCTAAGGATAGTGCCAAAGTTCTTAATTAGTGTCACATCTACACCTGTAATATCTGAAGCCTGTTCAGGATTCTCAAAAAACCGACGAGCAATATTCCCATCATTCGTATTACCAAATCCTGGTTCTGGTTTATCTACAATTAAACCCATTTCAACATTAAACCTTTCTTGGATACGAGCCGAACGTTGCTTTACATTTTCTTTGTCACTTTCGTCTCGAAGTTGCCATTTCTTAACTTCAAGACGATAGCTTATGTGAAGCAAACATTCAAAAGAACGTATCCAAGCGTGAAGAAGAGATATACCAAAACCAAGATTTTCCTTATTTACCACAAATTCCCTAGACATTCATAATTTTAGGAGTAGCTCCACAAATGTAACATTTTTGTGCTGATAAAGTTTCAGTCATAGCGTTGCACACTTTACCGTCAATCATCGTGAATAGTAATTCGTGTTTGACCAAAACACCTCTTTACCATCTACATTAGCTATTGTTGGTACCAATTGGTTTATTTCCTCCATAATCTTATTGGTTTCTGTTACAGTAAAATCTGTAGTTTCTTTGGAGAAAATAAACTTAATCGGTCGACAATACATAGTAGAAGATGGTCTAGGATTCTGCCAAACAAAGTTACCACTATTGTCACGTAATTGAAGTGGTACGAATAAGAACACAAACAAAAGCACATCTGTGTCTTCACTGTTTGTGAATTATTGAATTATTGCTTGTAAGTGCTATGACCGGAACTTCCATCGCACCCCCACTTGCTTACAAGGGAGAATAATGAGCCAGGATGTCTGACCACAGTGACTAGCCTTTGTTGAGATCGACTGCTGTGAGCGAAATTCATTCTCCTGGAGGAGACTATTGCTTGTGTTGAGCTGGACAATGATACATAGATGTTACAATCATATTTAGGTCTGGACGCCAGTTCACAGATTCGACGTCGTAATGAAGCTATTGTCCGCGAATACCTGCGTTTGATAGCTTCGGAACAATAGCTACTTCGTCCTACTTCTGAGCCATATATAGGGTTAATTACTGGGTTATATTCGTGCATTCTATTATTGAAAACTTTTATTCTAATACTTAAAACACAATGCATTTCCAAAAATCATTGTATCAATTGTATTAAGTTCAAACTTACTCCGCCTCGCACCCTGCGGTGTGTTGTTTGGTTACGGCGCTTTCATTTGTGACCGCGTGTAGTCTTAAGTCTTAATTGTGCGATTAGAGCAACATATTTCAAATTTTGTGTTTTTATATGGAAAGTCACATGAGGACTGCCGAAAACTGGCAAATCGAAAGTTCTTTAATCAGCTATAAATAAGTCACGGATAAAAGTCTTAGACTAATATCGACATATTGATTCTCGTTCTTTTTTCGGTTAAAATCGCGAGTGATTCGTATAACGCGATCTAGTATTTAGTTTGAATACTCAGTGTAGTATTTATTCAGGACTACCTACGGTACCTATGACCCAATAACACAAATAACGGCCAAGGTCGGGTCAGCCTCGTGCATCCAGTACTGTACCGAGTGACATAGATATAGTGACCTCGAATCACGCCTGACAATTCCTTGTTTTATTTTATTTTACAGTTACTGGAGCTTCAACTTTGTGTATGGTAAGGTTTTTACTATAAAGAAAACATACATATTAATCTACCCTCCACATTATTTTGTCAAGAAATTATGTATTAGGTTGTATTATGCCATAACAACACAAATTATGTGAATCTAAAAGAAACTGGTATTACCCGGCTACCTCTTACCGATCTAAAGAAATAAACGTTTCAAGGGTCTCTGTCTAAGCTGGACAGACGGCGGGGGCAATATAAATAGTTTATAGCCGAAGAGTGACACACGCTACATTCATCTATATCTTAAGATTCACTGTTCTTGTGGAATACTTTTTAAATCTTGGAACCGCAGTTATGAAATCGTATGTTTAAGCTACTATTAAACAAAATCTATTAAGGGCACTACAGTAATGGTATTAGGGATTAACTCGTCACACGATCTGTCTATAAAGAATTGATTTATTAAAAACTTACCGTAATCATTACAGGCGTACACCTAATGCGATAATGCAGAATTAGAACACAAAATAGACCGTAATCCTAAAAATTTGAATGTGCTTTGAAATGATTTTGATAAGCCTTTAGGCTTTGAAAATTAAACTTACATATCCAAACGAGAAAAATGTTATTGGGTTATCCGGGGCTTATAAAGTGACCGCGAAGAATCTTAACATCGCAGTTCCGCAAGTGAACAACGCCATCTATCGAGCTTAGGGTTAAACATATTAAAATAAGTTGTTTTGAAAGGACAAAATAATCTAATGTTATTCAGTAGAAATTCCGCCAACGTCCAAATAAAACAATTTTTTTAATGCTTCTTTGTTGAGTATTCGAGTTGGTCTGTGAACGGAATCGAATTGCTAAGTTGATATTCTGCTCACCAGATAAGTATTTGCCTGTAGGTTGTTGTCACATCCTTATTGATTGATTTGTTCGGTACGCATATCTCTAATGATTTTATTTGGAATTATACTGTGAAATAATATTCATCGATATAATTGACAAAAGAGGGTCCTTTGTTACGTCTAGGCTATGCTATCTAACCATTCCTATAATAAACAGAGCTGGATGAATGTACAAATATCTAGTAAATTTATTCTGCATCTTTTCCACCATTTGGAAGCAGCAGCGGTAGCGATTGTCTATTGGAAGACCGTTGGATTACCACGCAGAGGACGCAAAGGAAGAGGAGTTAAGTTAACGGCAAAAGAAGACATCGCAAGAACATCTGCATATCGGAGAGTTCTCCATTATGTACTCGAAGATATGCGGAGTCTGGTAACCCACACTGGGCTAGCGTCCTAGTATTTGGCCTAAACTTAGTCACATTGAGAAGAGGCCTGTGTCCGGCAGTGGGACAATTTATATACGGGGCTGATATTATTATGTTACGTCAATCTTATCACCTGCAGCTACACAATGCACAGGCGACACGCAATCCATAAAGCATTTTAGTTTAGATTTTATACTCCGCTCTACTCGAAATATGCGCTGAGCCTTTACAATGCTGACTTAATGACTTGTAAATGTGTATTTTATCACCGTTGATCTATATCCATTGACATTCGAATATGGGGAACATTTTGGGACCAGTGTCTTTACTTAGCTTCCAATGATTAGAATATACATATTTATAATAATGAAGATTTAATAGATAAGGAAATGGCAAGCGCACACCATACCACAGTCCTTTACAACACAAGAAAGAATACAGCCCGCGCCAACTGATCGCTTGAGCTTGGGTTGCTTAAGAGATTGCGCACCTTTTTAAGGGTTCGTTCTCCTACATAATTGGGAGAACTGCGTTCAGGTACTGCCCTTGCGGAAGTTGTCGCATCCAGTCTTAGCACTTTATCACATCAGCTCTCAGGCATAAGGGTGGCTTCAAATCGATCGATCGATGAAGTGATGGGCGGCCGCAGTCCGCAATCCTCATGCACTGCAATTGTATTCACTACCACTGCGCCAACGAAGCAGAGAGTAAAGGCACACTACACCGTTAATATAATTTTAATGACGGTGTTAACAATCTAATCGTTCTATTATTCACTGTTTTCACAACCCTTGACTAACTATAACTAAATAAAATCCCAATATTATATCATACAATTAAAGAGTAAAAAGAAAAAAAAAGGCTTATTACTCAGCTTTTAGCAGCGTAATAAATAAAACGCTTCGTAAATATGTTTAATAATATCCCGGTCGAAGATTCTCGCCTCATATTATAATCCACGCAAATCAGAAGAAGTACGTACGAGCAAGCTGCGTTGCTGTGCTCCATCGCGTTCGAATTATATTTGAATGGATTGACAGCATTATACACGATCAGGTGCGCTGGTACGCTCGCACAACATTATTACAAAATACAAAAAAATAAATAGGTACCTACTACGTATACAATGTTATTTTTAGTATATTCAAAATCTGCAAATAGTTCGCTCAAAACCGATATTCTGGTGGGAGACCGTTGGACTGCCATGCAGAGGTCTCGAGTTCCATCCCAAGGCTCTATCTGACTTTTGAAAGTTATGTGCGTATTAAAATAGTTAATTATCACAACTGAGAGTTCTCCATAATGGTCTCCAAGATATTATTATGAGAAGTCTGCCAACCCGCATGGGCCAGCTTGGTGATCTATGGCCTAATCCTTTTCACACTGAGTAGAGGCCCGTGTCCAGCAGTTGGATAATTTAATACAGAGCTGATATTACATCATTCCAAATCATTCGATGACATTTATACGCTTCAAATGCGAGCGCATAGTGTATAGTGTAGCGCCGTGGTCCAATACTGTAATAAAAAGATAACCAGGCTGGGCGAGTCTATGGCAAAGCATAGTGTATTACTGGATATAGTGGTTTTTCCAAATCATTTTGGATAATTGTCGAGATACTAAGTAATGAAATAATAGTTCAAATTATAAGTTTATGTATTTATTTATTGCAGGAAAGCATAGTCAAAGTCAAAGTCAAAAATCATTTATTCACTTAGGTCACAAAGTAACGCTTATGAACGTCAAAGGGGTTAGTGAGTTTATTACATTTACTGAATTTACATTTATGTTAGTTGCAAGGTTCAGGCAAAAGGTATGAGAAGATATGCTATGAGAAGATACCAGCAAGAAACTTGTGTCTTTTAAATCGCCATCAACTTATTATTTCACTATTTTACAACTCATTTATGTAACAGGTGTTGCAGTCATTATGCCATATGTCACTGTCCATATAAAATTAAATACTAAAAATAACAAAAAGGTTAATAATATTATGTAAGAAGCATTTGAGGTTTGAAATAAGCCATTTGTATCAGTAGTAAAGGAGGACGCATACACTTACACTTTGTGACATGAAAAGGTAGTTCGTGACTAAATGTAGCTTAAACAAAATTTACGTTAAGACTATAACGTATAATGTTTAACGTATACCGTTTGTTTAAAAGAAAAGAAAGATACTTTGTTGTGATGTTCACAATATAAACACGAAGTACCTTCACATAACAAATTGATTTATGTAATACATACATTGTTTGAATCCTGTATGAAACGAGCAACTAGTTCCATGAGTTTTTATCATTTAAGTAACCATTGATTGAATAATAGCCCTTCCAGATAAGCTGACTTTTAATATACATACAGACTAATAACACTAGAAAAGACTCAACATGAGTGTGTAGGTGTCACTAATTATAAGCTCTCACATATTGATTTATCCGATAGTTGTTCATTATTGAATTCAAATAAATTATTTAATTATTTATTGTATAGATAGCTTAAAGTAGATACATTAATACATGTCGTATAACATACACAGAGGTCTTAAATAAAAGTACAACCAATTAATAAGCAAACACCGCATTATATAATATTAAATATCTTTATTAGTCTAAGAGTAGTCATAAACCTATTACCGACAATATATCTAATTACGCAGGGGTTGCAGCTTTATAAAAATAATAATTTATCTTTAAAGAAACCTTAATAAGGTTTATTTTCGACTGAGTTTGAGAATTTTACTTTGTAAACCAGCATGCAAAAATACGGGGTATCCAAATGAACAGTGTGTTGCAGCTCCCTGCCTCGCTTGACCTTTCCCGAAATACCTCTTTAAAAGCCTTCTATATTTTACTTTGACATTGGATGGACAGTGCTAGCTGCCATCGTCTATATTTCCGACAGAATTTCATTTGGACAGTGGCTATTTGCGATACTGGAAGTTTCCATATGAAATCATTTACTTGGTCTGTCTGTTCGCGATGAACTCAAAAACTACTGAACGGATTTTCATGCGGTTTTTATCAATAAACAGAGTGATTCATGAAGAAGGTTTATGTGTATAATTTGTAGAGGTTTTGTACTTGCGTGCTACCCTTGCAAAGCCGGGGTACTTTACTTTAGGTTTTATTTGGTTGGTTTTAACGAACTTCAGTATAAGCTATGATTATCACAAACTGCTACTATCTATTTTCAGGCAAATTAGTGTCACATTTACTTTATTATGCGTCTATACTTATATACACGGGACCGCAAAGAAAAAGGGTCGGTTAGAAAATCATCAATATCTTCAAAAGTACCTGATCTAACTTTATGAAATAAATACTTACTAAATTAAAGAATATTTAATGTCACATAAAATAATACATAAAACATTATATATTATTAATGATAATTGTATAAAAAACAGAAAATGTAAAATAATAGTAGGTTTTTAATTTAGTTCAAAAAATCAAATCAATTGTTTCGAGTTTGTTTTAGTTTTGCAATAAAAAAGATATAAATATGGTGTTTAAGCCTTATAAATTTTATTATTCTGTGGTCATGATGTCGTTAACCCCTGAAGAATGTACCAGGATCCTGAAATACAGCGAGAACTGTTGGTGTGACTCTTTCTACAGTTCAGCACGTATTCCAGCGTTTGCATGAAACTGGATCCAATCTTCGAAGACCAGGAACAGGCCGAACAAGTTGCACGACGGCGCGGGAAGGTTGCTATATGGTGTCAACAATTTTGAGAAATAGCTTTCTTACGGCTATCGAAGTAAAGAATCATCATTTACGAGCAGGAAGAAATAATCTGAGTACGGATACAGTAAGGCGGCGTCCGGCTGAAGCAAATTTAAAGCCCTTAAGACCTGCAAATGGCCCAAAACTAGAAAGACACCACAGAAACTTAAGGTACCATAACTCATGGTACAGAACACAAGAATTGGACTCTGAAAGACTGGTCAAGAGTTATGTTTCAGATGAGTATAGATTCTGTTTATACAAGCACAACGGGAGGAAAAGAGTGTACAGAAGTCCGGGAGAGCGCTATAACCAAGCCTGTATAGAAGAAAGAGTACCATACAGCGGAGGCTTTGTTCACGTGTGGGCTGTGCTTTCTTCCGAAAGCCGCACTGAGCTAGTAGTGATAGAAAATGGAACTTTAACTGCAGAAAGATATGTCACTGAAATTCTGAATGACTACGTTGGTCCATTTTTAGTGGACATGGGCGAGAATGCCGTTTTTATGCAAGACAATGCCCGCCCGCATACAGCTCAGATAGTATTTGTCTATTTTCAAGAAGTCGGTATCACACACATGGAGTGAACAGCACGCAGCCCGGACTTAAGCCCCATTTTGTTTTGTTTTTCGTGTGGTTAGTGGCCAACCTGTTGTCAAGAGTTGTTCAAGCCGCCCGTAGGCCTCTGACATGGCTTAACGACTGCTGTCAATTTGAAAACAACCGGGACCGACTTTTTACGTGCCCTCCAAAGCACGGAGACGCTCAGATGAAATACCACTAAGCGGTCACCCATCTATAGACTGACCGCACCCAACGTTGCTTACCCTCGCTAATCGTTTACCGATCAGTGAGTGCAACTGGCTATGAGCGCCCCATTGAGCATGCATGAGACGAACTGGGACGATATGTGACCGCCAATCACGCTACGTGAAATGAAAGAAGCTCTAATAGAGGAATGACAGAATATTCCGCAGCATCGCCTCAAAAACCTAGTAGAAAGTATGCCAAATCGCATAACAGCTGTATCGCGAGCTCGCGGAGGCAACACAAACTACTAAAATGCGTGAAAACGGCACATCTATAGCTTCATTTAAGCACATTAAAATATTCTTTAATTTAGTCTTTATTTCATAAAGCTAGGTCAGCTACTTTTGAAGATATTGAAGATTTTCTAACCGACCCTTTTTCTTTGCGGCCCAGTGGATGTTACAGATACGTAGCCACGCCTAGCTAGATATACATATGAACACGTAGCCTCACGCGTATATGCCTAGAAGGAGTAGTTAGAGGTAGATATTACTATATTTTGAGAGCTGTATTTTTAGGACACTCGTAGTAGGAGGCGAGGTTATTGCTGCTTAACGAGCATAGTTGTAGATTGCGTGCTGTTACTGGGAATTTTGTGACGAAAAATATCAATATTACCATGCCCATACAGAAAATACCAGTATTACTATGGCCGTACCCCGTAACCGTATCTGAAACCTCATGCACAGTCACATTCACTATGGCTACGCCATCGAGACATACACGTATATAGCCTTACAATATAATTATAGTTCTCCTAATTCGCTAGTGCAGTCTGTTTAATATTATAACCAGTTAGACTAGCCCGCGTTTATGTAAACGTTGATATATTAACTATCTATTATTTCATAGTTAATATACTAACTAATATTATAAATGCAAACGTAAGTTTATTGGTTTGTTACGCTTCCACGTCTTATGTACTCGACCGATCATTACGCAATTTCCAATTCTTTTTAATAGCTTTGATAATTCTTTGACGCGTACAGCTCCACGGGGCGAAGGAGAGGTTATGTCAGACTCACCGGGGGCAAGATATCCCGGTAATACCAACTAAACCTACCACGGTGTTCCTCGACATTACCAGAGTCGGCGAGGCCGTGCGAATCATTTTCTCCACCGAGGTTTCGGCCCGCCGTGTGAAACAACGGGCCCCTACACGAAACTACCCGAACCACATTCCAGATAAATATTTTGCCCTACTGTCCCGTTGTGGGGGGACAAAAATAACACGATACAGAGGCGCGTGTGGGAACATGCACGCCGCCTCTCGGATCTGGAGCTGATCGGGTGGTGGGCAGGCCTACGAAGCCCACCAACCCCAGGTTACCACATGGTGGCTGGAGATCGTCCTGCGCCCTCCGACGCTCGGTTTTGCAGTTGGGGAAAGGGGCCAAGTGCTCCCTTTCCTGCTCCACCACCTCCTTCATGGAAATTACTTCCATACAGAAGGAGAAGACAGCGTTTCACGACCTCACGATCCGGACCATAGATTAAACCACGGCCGGGAGCGGGAGGGCAACCATACCAACTGCCGTGATCAACTGACGGCGCTGTGATACACAGGCGGGGTAGTCCGCCAAAGTATGCTACTCCGTGTCCTCAACACCATCGCGGTAGTCGCCGCAGTGGTGACAACCGTGGTAATTGGTGGTGTCTCTTGCCGGCCTTTGCGACACAGGAAGCTGGCTGGTAAAAAATGTCAGCTGAAAGGTGAGAGCGCCATGCCGCCTCTCCAGCTACTCTTCAAAAACTTGACCCACCGCCAGGATCATGGCGTGCCAGGCACTGGGGTGCACAAGTCGTTCCTTCCATTCTTCCTCTAGGACCTGGCGGAGCTCGGACCGTGCCGCCTCGGAACAGTTGGTCCTTCGCCTCGAGCTAGCGTTCCCTGGCGCCAACGATATAGTGTCGCCGGGAGCGCTTCCAAGTCCCAGGGCATCTATCCGGCGAGGAGGCTTGCAGCCTCAAACGAAATCGTGCGGTATCCTATAATCATCTTGACGGTCATAATCCGCTGTGGCGCACGCAGCGCTGTAATATTGCCATAGAGGGCCATGGACCGCACGACTGTTATTAATCTAACCTAACGTATATTTACGCGAGCAAAGCCACGTACAAATCTAGTATTGTTTTATAAAATGAATATTAATAACTTTGGGTATTGAAAAATACATTGTGTCTGGACGTTGGCGTCTGAATGTTCAGTTAGGAATAAACTATAACATGTACCTATACTAATTTAAAAAGATCTTTTATTAGCCAGTATAATATTGAGAAGAACATATTTCAAATTAAATTTGTAACAAATAGTATTTGATGTATGTAAAATCATTAATATGTTTATATTTATGGTTAAATAATTGCGTAGATATACAACGTCATATTTAGTATAAACAAAACCTTCAACTAGTTCGCTCAAGATTAACAATAGCACCGACTACTATAATTTTTAAGCCACGTTAATTTATGTCTTAAAGATAATTGAAAGAAATTAAAATTGGACAAAGTACCTAAATACAGATTGCCTTAGCGGTGCAGTGGTAGTGAATGCGACTGCTATGCTCGAGGTCTAAGGTTTAACTCTTATTTAATTATGAGCATGGGATGCGACAAAATGCAACCAATGCGGGTACAACAAGGGCCAAATACGCCTGCTCACAGGAGCGTTCACTGGTAATTTTGGCACCAACGACTTCCTGTGCAGATTGAGTGTGGCAAACAATTTGATCTGCAGAGCCTGTGGTGAACAGTACGTGTCCATATCACACCTACTGTGTGAATGTGACGCGTTGGCTGGACTAAGGGTGGGTCTGATGGGATTACCGGTCTGGGCGGACGCCCTTAGTCGCGACAATAAGACCCTGCTGCGACGTCCGCAGCGGGTCGTCGCGACGAGGGCCATACGCAGTTACCGGACGGTGTCCTAGACGGCGGCGTGCGTGCTGGCTAGTGACCCCCCTGGGAGCTACAAGCGGAGATCCTCGCCGAAGTGTACCACTTCGTGGCGGCGAGGAGGTCCCGCGGGGAGCCCCCGGGGTGGGAGGCCGAGGTCGCACGCATGCGGCGACAGGCGCGGGCCGCCCTATTGAGGCGGTGGACGGAGGACTTGGCTCCACCGGCCCCGGGCCAGTGGACGGTGGAGGCCATTCGCCCGGTCCTCCGGGGGTGGATAGGGCGGCGATTTGGGTCGCTGACCTTCCAACTGGTGCAGGTGCTTTCCGGGCACGGATGCTTCGGAAAGTATTTGCACCAGATCACGAGACGGGAGGCGACCCCGGCCTGCCACGAGTGTGGGGCACCGGAAGACACGGCGCTCCACACGCTGGAGGCGTGTGCCGCGTGGGGGCCGCAGCGGCACTCGCTTTCGGCCATAATAGGCGGAGATCTCTCCCTGCCGAGCGTGATCAACGCCATGCTCGGCGGCGAGAGGTCGTGGCAGGCAGTGGTCTCCTTCTGCGAAGCTGTCATGGCGCAGAAGGAGACCGCGGAGAGGGTCAGGGAGAACAACCTCCTCGCTGACTCTCTCCGGCGCAGACGGACGGGAGCGAGAAGGAGGCGATTTGCCCGCCTTTTTGCTCCTGTATAGTGGGGTCACTGGTACAGAGTCGGGGGACTCTCTACCGGCTTGCACGGCCCCACACGTCTGAGGGATGGCCTTGGTGACCAAGGCCTTCCCTCCACAGGTGCTGAGGCCCGGTCACCATCAGCCGGGCCAACCGCCGGGGCGGGATGGTGATTGCTAACGCGACCCCATCCCGATCCCCAGGTTTTTAGTGTATATACCGACCCCCTTCAGGGGCGGAGAGTCTCACATAACCACCCTTCCCCCCCGGGGAGGGGGGGTATCCATAAAGGATTTTCCAGGATCAAAAAAAAAAAAAAAACATTCTGATGGGATTGGCATATCCGAACCCTGAAGACTTCAGGCTTCTCCCTCTGAAGTGTACGATGCGACTGATGCAGTATATTCATATGGGGATAACTCAGGGATAGATCTCGGGCCGACACAAAAGATCCCACTGGGTCGAAGTGTCGCCGGTCTACACTGATTGGCCCCCGAAATGAGATAAGATAAGATAAGATTTGACTCTCTGGTCGTGGCCTGACGCAATTCTCAATAGCAACCCAGAGTGAACTCAACAATTTGGTATTTGTGTGTAGTGGAGTACAATGCTAGACGTACATGGCGTCAAAGGCTTATAGCCAATTTAGGTATTTACATACATGTACCACATGCCTCTTTCAACTACAGGCTATTTGGTGCGAGCAAGCAGGAATCTTAACAAAATGTATAAGAATTATGACATAAATTCATTTTTAGTAACATGTCGCTAACTACGGAAGTGCTTACCTGATAAGTTTTTAAAATAATATTGTTTAAGTATCCATTTTACATTTAAGAGCAATTTTAACACTTAATGTCTTGTTACCAGGCATTAGGTAAATGTACACTGTGGTGCATTTATTTCTATTAGGTATAGTTCTATGAGTTAAAACTTGTAATTGGCTTACCGTTATGTCATTGTTATTCATTGTCTGTAGCTGTAAGTTTTCCAAACGGTAAATACATAAATAAATCACAAAAAAGACTGGTATAAAAATGTTTTAAGTAAGAAGGTCGCGGTTTGAGCGAACTGCCCTACGTTTAGTAGGTAAGTAATTTACACATTTACGTATTAATAATCTAAAAAAAAAGACTGTACAGTAGTTTATAACCTAGAAAAACGTTACTTTTAAATAAAATGTACACATTCAATCCGGTTCAGCTTCGCACGGAATTACACTCGTGGAAGCCGGAACGGGTTGCTACTCATGTTATACCAATGTTGGCAAACGGTCTCGGAATGACTTTATATACCTATTGTTCCCTAAATTATGCATATGGCTTATATAATATCAATTACAACATCAAAATGATTCCTTTGTCCGTTCGTACACTGAATTTATACTATAATATTGTCTTCTATTTACGCGAATAGTATTCATTGAAATTAAACTGCTATATACGGATTTTATCGCGTTGTTTATTTGACACTTTATTACAAAATTTTGAAAATTTTTACACTGCTACTACTATTCTACTGTTAAACTTTACTAATTTTTAAGCTAATTAAATTATTATTAAACTATTTAGATTTAATTTATTTTTACACTTTCCCCGACGTTTCGGTTGCTTTTCAGCAGCCATGGTCACGGGGAGACTAAGATGGCAGTTGTCTCAATGTTCCAGTGTAGTTATTTCAAAGTACCCGAACATAATTTAATCATTGGTGTTTCTATTTACGCAGAATGAGCTCAAAGTATCATGAAGTCTAGCTGTGGTTTGCTTCTTCTTGGGTTTGACTATTTTTATTACTGGATCCCAAGCTGGTGGTACATTCCAACCATCTTCTCTATTAAAATTAGGATGTTTTTTGATTTCAATAGCCTCGCGAAGCATCCTTGGTAGGAATCGGTGTTCTTTAGCGAGAATCTGTGGTTTGTCAAATCTCAGGTAGTGGTTGGTCCCCTGTTGCACATGTTCACACACAGCAGACTTCAACGAGCGTTGGTGTTTTACATCAGCTATGTGTTCTTTTATGCGGGTGCCTATGTTTCTCTTGGTTTGACCAATGTATGAGAGTCCGCAGTCACAATCTATTTTATAGACCCCTGCATCTTGTAAAGGTAGTTGGCACTTGACGGATGGTAAAAATTGACTTATATTCGTTGGCGGCTTGAAGTATGTGTTGATTGAATCTCGCTTCAAGATGTAGCCAATCTTGTCAGTGACACCCCTTACATAAGGCAGTATAGCAGGCTGGCGCTCGACTGTGGCTAGCTTTTCTCGGGATCTGTGACAGCGGCGCGGCTGTTGGAGCTTGTTGTCTTGCAGTACTTGCTTGACATGTTGAAGCTCGGCGTCCAGGTGTTTCTTGTCACAGATCCCATGGGCTCTCTGAAACAAAGACATTCCCACGGTAGCTAACTGTTTAGGATGGTGGTGAGATTCACCGTTTAAGTACCTATTTGTATGGGTCTTTTTCCTATATACAGTGTGGCTCAAAGTATGATCAGGATTCCTGATGACAAGTACATCTAAGAAAGCTAATGAATTATTTGCCTCTAATTCCATAGTAAATTGGATGTTGTTATTAATGGAATTAAGATGTTCTAGGAATACATTTGCACTATCTGTTGGTAATATTGTAAAAGTATCATCTACAAACCTCTTATAAATCCTGGGTGTGTTGGGGGCAGTATGTAAAGCTCGAGTCTCGAAGTCCTCCATATATATGTCAGCAACAACAGGCGATACTGGGGAGCCCATTGCGACACCATCGACTTGTATGTAGAATTTATTGTCCCACAACAGATAGCCAGTTGTTAAGCAATGCTTAAGTAGTTCTGCATATTCCTCAGGCATATTGTACTGTATTAGCTTCCTTTTAGTTATTTCAATACAGTCATGTGCAGGTATCTCAGTAGGTAGGTATGTCAGTACAGATATAACTTTAAATACATATAACTAAAAATGACGAACAAGGATAAGGCGGCACTGTTTGATGTTTGCTTGTTCATCGTGACATCCTACGTTAAGCCGTGGCTCCAATGTATTTTCGCTGTAAAAGCACCTTATCAGGATTTGTGCTTTTTAAATTCGATAAAGGCTTATGAAAATATCGATATAAACGTCTAGAAAGCAGCTTCACAGAAATTAAGCCAGCATCTATGGTATATAACCGATGAAATAGCTGCCTTATCATTATTGGACGACAATGTGGACCAAGAAATTAAAATGGTTGAAAATTTAACCAAAGAGAATCCATCAACCCATGGTAAACGCTACATCCCATCTAAAGAAGAACTCTGTGGTCCATTGTATGGTAAGTTTCATTAGTAAATATTGTTTCTTTTATATACCATTTTTTTTAAATTACTAGTTATTTTCATTTGTTATTTTAGACAAAATCATCTACGACTTCGTATCAGTCAAAAGTTAAGCGTTGTTCACCCAGCTTCAAATTCATGACAGTTTTCAGACCGTCTTTATTGCCAAATAACGCTTCGTTTCAAGATGTCAAGAAGAAGGTTTCAGTGCTGAGGGCAGTAAACGATACAGCTGAAAGAGCGGTCAAGATGATGCAAGAAGCAATTTTTATTACGCTGCGTACAAGAACACCGAAAGATTTATCCAGACTGTAAAAAACAAACCTTAAAAATACATTTTGTAGAATAATGTTTTTTTATGTAAAATATTAAATAGTAGGTACCTAATATGTTTTGGGTATATTAGTGTTTTATTTACTAAACAAACTCGAATTTCTAGAAATCTTCTATAGGTTCTAACCCGGAACAAAATTTATGTTTTATGTTTGGTATCAAGTCAGCACAGGTTGTCATGATCCAATCGCAATAATAATTTATTTAAACTAAAAAGGCCAGTTAGAAAAAAAATAGAGGCAATGCGATTTTATTTTTGAGAAAAAAACAGACTTCATTTCTTGGGACACCCTAGTGCTCACGTTTATCCGTATTAACAGACGAAAACAATATGTTTGTGTGGTGTGAGGGCCACATTGTTAAAACTCTTTGAAAATATGCTTAGGATTTAGTGAACAATCCCAAAGAATTGTGAAAGTTGGAATCTGATTTTGTGAGAGTCAAATAAGCGAGTTATGGATTGTAAAGATGGGCCCTCAATTCTCACATAGAGGATTGAAGGCCCACCTGTACCCAATAAACTATGGACGCTACAGAAAAAGTCTTAATGGCAAAATCTAAGCTAAATAAAATTTGTGAAAACAAGATATTATCGCAAAACACTGTTCGTATATCTTCGTTCAAAATGGGCTCTCAATTCTCATACACGTAAAGCAGTAGTGGCAGCCGTGGCAAACTGCCATCCTGTTCACCTAATAACAATATAATGCTGGGGTTGTCTGATGTCGTGGAAGAAATTAGGTTACTGAGGCAGGATGTACTAGAGGTAAAAACGCAATTGAATGCTGTGTCATCTACATTAACAGAGAAAATAAAAGAGTACGAAAACCGTTTACTCAACAAGGACATCGAAATTACCAATTTGAAATGTTCAATTAAACAACTACAGCAAGCGGCAGAAATACAGGAACAATATAACCTGAGAAACGAGCTCGAAATTATAGGCATCCCGGAACAACCAGTAGAAAATCTAACCCATACGATACTAGTCACTGCAAAAAAACTGGGAGTGGAGTTACAGGATTCTGACATCGACCAAGTATTACGAGTAGGCTCAAAACAACGGCTGTCATCTCCCAGGAGCTCTAGACCAGTAGTTGTAAAGCTCTTACGTAAGTCTAAACGTGATGAGCTACTGTTAGCTGCTACTAAAAGGCGTGGACTTACATCTAGTGACATCGTCAGCGGCACATCCACGGTACTTTATTTTAACGAAAGGCTGAATGCATCTAACAGGAAATTATTTGGAGAGGCCAGACGTTGCGCAAAGCTACATAATTTTCGTTATTGTTGGGTGCGCAACGGACAAATTTACGTGCGCAAAGCTTCAAGTACAGCAGACACTAAACACCCAGCCATCGCTATCCGGTCCAGGGAAGACATCGATAAGCACATTGGCGCCGCAGGTCAAGAATCGAATGATGATACATTTCGCGACCTTAATTAATAACCCACCCCTTTTTTGTCTTCATTGCACCCATTGTTTGCATGCACAAATATTTCTTGTTGTTCTATATTTTTGTTTTTGCTTCATGTTTGTTTTTGTACCTTATTATCATAACATTATCTCAGTGATTCTATCGTGTTTCTGTTATTGTAACGACATACTTGTAGTCTGTGCAATCGGTATCAAAATAAATTATGTGTACTCTTTAAGGAAGCTTATACTTCAACTTTCAACTGCGGGATATGAATCGAGTAACCATCTCAATTGCATACTAAGTAATAAACACCTCATGTTCAGCATTATCTACCTTGTGGCCACTTGTTCAGTAAAATATATTGATTATTCGAATTCATGGATTTTAACGATTTATTAGAAGATATTGATAATTCTCTCAATATCACATGCCACAAGACAGAAATTGCTGAACATTGTAGAGGCTTCATATCAAAATATGATTTCAAAATAATAACATTTAATATAAGAAGCATATCGCACAATTTGAATAACTTCTTGGTTACAATAAAAAGATTAAGCTTCGATTTTGACATAATCCTTCTTACCGAATGTTGGATCGATAATAATTCAGTAATACCTCCGATCGATGGCTATCACCACTTTTCTTCCACTAAATGTATCAACCAATCAGGAGGTGTAGTAGCTTACATTAGGAAATGTTGGACCCCGATTGTAAGCGAACCAAATATACTTGATGCAAATTGCCTCCTGATTTGTATTCCTGGTTGTATTACATTTTTGGGGATATATAGATCACCGTCTTTTAGAAACACGGATAATTTTATTAATTCTCTGGAAATCGTGGCAAACCATATGACAAGAAGTCCCTGTCATGTAATTGCTGGTGACATTAATATTGATATAAGTAACCCTGAGGCATGTACGGAATACTTAAGTCTAATGGCACAACTAGGTTACCAAGCAGCGGTTGATAAACCAACCAGAGGCGATGCGTATCTTGATCATGTCTTCACCCGAACCAAACATAATTTAGAATCAATAGTTTGTTCATCGTCGGTTACGGATCATGACTTAGTTATGGCAGGTATAGGTTTAAAGGCCCCAAAACAAACACGTAAAAGAACCCATACAAAACTAGATTTGATAGCAATAGAGCAGGAAGTGCGAAAAATTGACTGGCGACCAGTTTATAGCGAATCACGCCCAACAGATGCCACGCAAGTTTTTATGTCAGCCTTAACGTCTATTATAGAAAGCCATACACGAATTATGGCGGTTAGCCGCTCGAAATTGACTTTTAAGCCCTGGATGACTCCTGGACTTATAAGATGCTCATTAAATAAAGATAAACTTCATACAGAGGCGCGCAAATCATCAGATGATCCTGTCAAATTACACATCTATAAGAGATATAGAAATTTCTATCGAGACCTTATTCGTAAGCTGAAAAATGAACATGACAAGCATGAATTGGAACAAAATTTAAATAATTCACGCAAGTTGTGGGGTGCTATAAAACGCATCACACATTCCGTTCGAAATATAACAAATGCCCACGAACTCTGCAAGATAAAAGACACTCCCATAAATTCATTAAATTTCTGTAACAACTTCTTCGCTACTGTAGGACAACACCTGGCCGCCCAAATACTCGAACGGTTGGATGAATCACAAATCTCACTAGCCTCACAAACTAAAATAGCCGATAAACCTTCAAACTCTATGTTTCTTCATCCAACTTCCCCGTCTGAAATTGAAAATATCATACTCCAACTAAGTAATAATAATGCTCCTGGTCTAGATAAAATTACAAATCAACTTGTTAAACTACTTAAAGACTACATTATTAAGCCATTATCATACATATTTAACTTGGCTATATCTTCTGGAGAATTCCCTAACATATGGAAAATAGCAACTGTAACTCCAATTTACAAATGCGGTGCAACAGGGAATCCTAGTAACTATAGGCCAATCGCACTTCTTAGCGTTATCTCTAAACTATTGGAAAAAATAATAAACAAACAATTAGTAAATTTTTTAGAATCACAGAATTTGCTATTTACACACCAATATGGTTTCCGCCAAAAGCGATCAACTGAACAAGCTGTCGTCTTATTGACCGATATGGTTAGTAAACATCTTGATGAAAGACGAGCCTGCATGGCGATATTCCTTGATCTAGCTAATTAGAAAGCATTGGGATAAGAGGAATTAATCTGAATTTCTTTCAAAGTTATCTCACCTCTCGGCGCCAGTGTTTAAAGGCTGATGGTTACGTCAGTAATACGCTAGAGGTTAACTATGGAATACCACAAGGTAGTATTCTGGGCCCAACACTCTTTCTAGTCTATATAAACGATCTGTCAGCAAAGGAACAAATAGGCAATGCAGAAATTATTAACTATGCCGATGACACCGTCATTTTATTTAATGAAAGGACCTGGGATAGAGTTTTCCAGACTGCACAGACCGGGTTCAATAGTGTGGTTAACTGGCTGAATGAAAATCTTTTGTCACTAAACGTCAACAAGACAAGCTTTATATGTTTTCACAAAACAAAACAGCCGCATCGGCTCCTCCAACAGGCTTTGAAATCATAGCTCACGCTTGCAGCACTGACATCCATATTAATACACCAACAAGCTGTAATTGCATGCGATTAAATAGAGCAAAATCTATAAAATACCTGGGCATTATTATAGATGAGAAAGTCACCTTTGGCGAGCATATCGTTGCCACGTCTGCAAGAGTCCGGAAAGTCATCTATATTATGAAAACACTACGGGACGTGGCTCCGATGAGCTTGCTAGAGAGTGTTTATCTAACTCTTTGCGAATCTATTTTATCGTACTGCATTGCAGCTTGGGGAGGAGCTGCCATTACTCACCTCATAGGTTTGGAAAGGGCTCAGCGTGCAGTGCTAAAAGCTATGCTAAAAAAACCTTACAGGTTTCCAACCAGCTCACTGTACAGTGAAACAAAGATGCTGAGTGTCAGAAGACTATATATTTTTAAAATTACTCTTATGATACACAAGGAAGTAATCAATTCTAGCGGTTATGGAGACTTGATCAAGAGACGGGTCTACAGAGTTCCTCTCGTTAAAGTTAATACCAGATTTGCACAACGTTTTTGTACCTATATGAAGCCCTTTGTGTATAACAGAATTAACAAAATATGTAGCCTGGCCAATATGACAATGCACGAAGTTAAATTAACTGTACATGAAACATTAATTACCTGGTCTTATGATGATACAGAGACCTTTATAAAACATTTAATTTAAAAGTGTCTAATAATATAATTGTGAAATTATTAATATTCAAATTAGTAGGTATGTATAATATAATTTAAATATAAATTTTATTTTATTTTATTTTATTTTTTCATTACTGTAAATATGTAATTTAAGTAATTGTTAATTTTTATTTATATAATTTACTATAAATTTTAAATACGATCTTGTTAATTATTGTAAACATTTTATATGATATATTTATTTACGTCGAGTCAAAAATAATGAATGGTAAATGTGAATTAAAAGACTACCTACAGGACAGGCCTAGCCTAGTGTAGGAAGTCTTTGGCAAAACAATTAATTAATTAACATCTGAGAATGTGTATTTCTTTATTTGGTGAACAAATATTTATTATTATTATTTATTATTAGTCAAAGTCACCTTGTGGTGTAAACAAAAAATGTATCACCAAGTTAACTAAAAGCGCATAGCAGCTTGTGAAGAGCTGAATGTGAGTGGAAAACATTGCGGTCCTGAATGCCTCAGAAAGTCGGTTAGTGCCTCGTTGCTAGCTTGCCTATACTGGATGGTTACATCTGGCTTGCCCTGGTCGGCCGGTCAGAAGGAGACCACCATATCTATACGCTCAGGTGTGGAAGTATCACTTGCAAAGGCATATAAATACCGGCGGAATCTCGCTCTGGATCTCCGTTTGCCCGTGATGGTGAAACCGGCCACGGGCTTCTACTCAGTGTGAAAAGAATTAAGCCATAGTCCATCACGCTGGCCCAGTGCGAGTTGTCAAACTACTCATATTAATTATTAATATTATTCAAGAACATTATGGAGAATTCTCAGATATGCAGGTTTTCTCACGATGTTTTCCTTCACTGTTAAAGCAAGCGATAATTAACTAATTAATACGCTATCATTTCGAAAAGTCCGTGGTACATGTTACCTGTCTGCAGTTCAGCGGTCTTCCACTAGGCTGCTCTTTCTGTAGGGCTATAATTAACAAAAATCTTTTAATATCATAGAAAGGTAAGAAAAATATTTGTTCTCTATTTTTTTTGTATATGATGTGATTTAGTTAATTGTCGATGAGTGTTAGTGATTATTAACTCCCTTTAAAAATATTTTAGGATGAAATTACTAGAGTTACCTACTTAAAGTGAAACGTACTGTTAGATGAACGAATTTTCTTCTGAATATTTAAGACTTTGTCCGCGACTTCGCTCGCGTAAATGTAGGTTATGTCAGTTTTTATGCGTCGGGCTTTTCCTGGATGAAAGGAACTCTATGTCCTTTCCTCTACGCGTGACTAAGTGACGTACCTAATCAAATAGTTAAGGCGTGAAAGGGTAACAAACAAAGAAACTCACATTCGCATTTATAATATTAAGTTTGGATTACATAATATATTTATCCCGTAACAACTCACAAATGTCACGCTGCCACTATTTTGCATTATTGTCCTCATAAAATCGAAAGTATTTATATCTATGAATCGACCTTTCAATTATTATATTTTCAATGTTTCGTAAATCTAAATATGGAATCAATCACAAAATCGAAAGTATTTATATTTATGAATCGACCTTTCAACTATTATATTTTCAATGCTTCATGAATCTAAATATGGAATCAACATATTTATAATATGATTAATTAAATATTTATTATTTATAAACTAAAATAGTAACTCACCTACCCACATGTGTCCATCAAACACAATAACATTTTAAAATAAGAATTGCTTATTTACGTTATCGGTATGAAAAAGTTGTGGATTTGTATCAGCTATACTAGTACTGGTACCTACCTATACAAAATATATTGGTGTTCTATGTATTCAACCAGTTATGTGAACCATACTACCGAAGTAGGTAACAAAATGTTAGTTTTGACAATTATTTAACATGTCAACGTGAAAACGCTGGCAATAAGATATTGAATGCATGATGAAATGAATGCTTAAAAGAGATAATAAGCAACAATATTATTAGTAAGCCCTTGTATGGTTTTGTCGTGCGCTCCTGTAAAGACTTCAAAAGCCTACTACTTACATTTTCTTATTTAAAGCGTTAGTCTGTTCCCAGTTAGAATATGCTGTGTTTATTTGGAGCCATTTTACACAAAATGCAAGCAAAGGATAGAAATAGTCTAGAAAAATTTTCTCGCACCGCCTATTAAGTACAAGTTTTTTAAGTAACACTTACGAACGTAAAAGTTACACTGATTTACATTTACCTCTTGCCATGTTCGGCAAAGCAAAAGCGTAGAACATTATATTATGAGAAGAACTGGCAAGGAACTCGCGATCTTTTAATCGCCAATTTAACTATATTGTTTACAAATCTGTGCTGTAAGTAGCTGCATCCATTAAAACACTTATTTGTACTTGTAGTCAATTAACTTATTATTATAATGGTGATTACGTTTATAAGCAAGATAATTAAACTTACTTTATTACTTTATAACTGCTAATGTCGCTGAGTGTGCCTAGTCTTTACAGATTTGTTAAGGTAAATATTAGGCGCAACTAAGACAAGGAGGCCTTGAAAACAAACACCAAATAAATCTAAACCAAATACATGGAAGACCCTTGGACTGACACGCAGAGGTCTCGAGTTCGATCTCAAGGCACGTATCTCTGCTTTTCGAAGTAAGAAGCATATTAAATAAATCTAAACCAAATACATGGAAGACCGTTGGACTGACACGCAGAGGTCTCGAGTTCGATCTCAAGGCACGTATCTCTGCTTTTCGAAGTAAGAAGCATATTAAATAAATCTAAACCAAATACATGGAAGACCGTTGGACTGACACGCAGAGGTCTCGAGTTCGATCTCAAGGCACGTATCTCTGCTTTTCGAAGTAAGAAGCATATTAAATAAATCTAAACCAAATACATGGAAGACCGTTGGACTGACACGCAGAGGTCTCGAGTTCGATCTCAAGGCACGTATCTCTGCTTTTCGAAGTAAGAAGCATATTAAATAAATCTAAACCAAATACATGGAAGACCGTTGGACTGACACGCAGAGGTCTCGAGTTCGATCTCAAGGCACGTATCTCTGCTTTTCGAAGTAAGAAGCATATTAAATAAATCTAAACCAAATACATGGAAGACCGTTGGACTGACACGCAGAGGTCTCGAGTTCGATCTCAAGGCACGTATCTCTGCTTTTCGAAGTAAGAAGCATATTAAATAAATCTAAACCAAATACATGGAAGACCGTTGGACTGACACGCAGAGGTCTCGAGTTCGATCTCAAGGCACGTATCTCTGCTTTTCGAAGTAAGAAGCATATTAAATAAATCTAAACCAAATACATGGAAGACCGTTGGACTGACACGCAGAGGTCTCGAGTTCAATCTCAAGGCACGTATCTCTGCTTTTCGAAGTAAGAAGCATATTAAATAAATCTAAACCAAATACATGGAAGACCGTTGGACTGACACGCAGAGGTCTCGAGTTCAATCTCAAGGCACGTATCTCTGCTTTTCGAAGTAAGGAGCATATTAAATAGTTAATTATCGTTCACTTTACAGGTGAAGGAAACCTGCATGTTTGAGAGTTCTTTATAATGTTTTCGAAAATGTGCAAAGTCTGCCTACCCCCACTGGGCCGGCACGGTAGACTATGGCTTAACCCTACCCACACTGTGAAGGGGTGGGCACGGGCCCAGCAGTGGGACAGTTTGTGTACAGGGCTCAAAACATGTATCATAATAAATAATGACTTCTCTTTAAATCTATAGAAGTCATCAGCAAAATCCGATAAAAAGCATTATAATTTGTTTATGTTCTAAAGTATCACATTTTTTTTTTATATTTTAACTTTTACACATCTCAAGCGGTAGCTTATAAAAATAATATTAAGAAACTAAAAAGTAACAGCGACTTACCTTCGGTTTCTGAAATAAGAACAGTAGCAATCTCAACTGATAATTCTAAAATGGTTTTACAGAATCGAATTACATCAAACCGCTATCAACTGAGCATTTACTTGAGTATACGACGTATACCTACATAAAATTCAAAACAATTTTAGAAAACTTGGTGTAGAAACTAAGAATAGTTAAGTAAAGTTGAATCGTTCTCAGTTTCACCGGAATACGGAGGATTAAGCCTGGTGCCTATATAAAATGAGTCGTTTTGCTTACGGATGCAATTCTATAAAAATATGTCAATATTGTACTATTCGTGGCTAACACCCTTATCATTTTCGACGGGTCCAATATGTAATCGGAACAGATTTTGCTACCAGATCTGTATTGTGTTCGTGGATCTATCAACGTGTGAGACGGAACAGTAATTTTATGCAAAGGATACTGTGGACTGACGAAGCAACATTTACAAGTGATGGCATAAGAAATCACAGAAATGATCATCTCTGGTGCTCTGTAAATCAAAGGGCTGTGAGCCAAAGTTCGTTTCAACACGATGTTTCGATGAATGTGTGGGCAGGCATAATCAACGATCGATTGTTAGGGCCATTAGAAATGCCGCCTACATTAAACGGCGCTAGTTTTTTAGAGTTCCTAGAAACACAGTTTCAGTTAGAGGTGTTGTATATTTCACCAGCTAGGGTTTAAGTTTCGCTTTATAGGTGGCGAGTCTATCAGTGTCTATTGGCACAGTTCCAGATTCAGTACTACGAATTTCTTGACCGAAAACCTAATAACGTGCTGCCCGAGCCGAAAATCGTACCCGATAATCATGCACAGCAATCGCACTATCACTGCTCCACCGAGGCAACCTAATATTGCACCACAGCAGTGGTGGCGCTATAACACACACGTTGCATCATCCATCCATGCGCTATACCTAATATGTTATTATGCAAAAGCAAAGATTAAACCATAGATGCGCTGTACTACGTTTAAATAGTCACCTTTCTGGACGCTTACTTGTCATCTAACACAATGACAACATAACATTTATACTAATATTATAAAGCTGAAGAGTTTGCCTACGACCCATGGGAGCGGCGCAGAAATCATTAACGCGGGTGAATCCGCGAGCACATCTGGTCTTAAATATAACTATAGTATTATTCATAAAAGATAGAATAAAGATACAGGCCTTATGGGCGGGTCAGGCGCACCAAACAAAATATGAGTAACGCTCATGCTTCAACCGTTCAATTGTTTTCGTCTGTTGACAATCGTGCTCATACTGTGATTCCGTGCAAAGTTCTATAATTTCGTTGTAAGAAAAGAAGCCAGATCTGTGGTGCGACCCAAGAAGGGATTTCTTTTCACCGGTACCTCCAAAAACATTTAAATACAAGTAATATATCTAAATATCATATATTATTATATTATTTGTGTATGATATGATCATATGTGCCAGACCACTCAGAAAGTATTGCGAAAACAAGTTTTTATGTATGGAAGACTGACCAGTTATAATCTATTTTGAAAGATTATTTATAAGTAAAAATACGTACAGATATTTATCTAATATATAAGAAAAATATTTGTGATAAGTGAAACATAAATAATAATAATAAAACGTTTATTTGAAGTTTACAAAACTCATATTTGTTTGTAAAACTTAACCTATGTGTTAGTTATTAATTATTTAATTTTAGTTTTTGTTTCATGCATGTCGCAGCACCTTCGCATATAAGGACAATTTAACCTGACCGCGATAATTGCAAGCACGGTGTTGGGACTAGCCCGCACCCTGCGAACTAAAGAAGTACAGCGCATTGCGAATTGTTGTGTAAAAGCAATCAGTTCGAGCTTCGGCGAACGTTGCTGAGGCACTGCAGTAGCGAGGTAGTCCCATCACAACCCTGAACGAATTGTTGAACTATACGCAGATGGCACTATACAATTTTAAAGTCAAGGTAGTCCATAGTCTGCAGGTGTAGAGCGAAGTACAACAAGCTTTGAATATCGCAATTTTAGCTTCAATAGAACACCGCGCAAATCTATACCTATGCTATCATGTTCGCTCGCACTGACAGTGCCCTCCGCTCCCGCTCAATTTCCGTATCATCCTTAAAGTTGCCTGTAACTATGTGCCCCAAATATTTAAATTGTTCTACCCTAGCTAGAAGAGTACCATACATTTATTACCAGATATATTTTACTAACCTTAAAGACCATGCACTGGCTCTTGGTCACATTATATTTTAAGCCATGAGTATCGGCATAGATCTCACACCAATATAACGGTTTTCTCAGCTCATAGACCAACACACTCTGTTATACTGTATTAGTACTATCAATACCATGTCGTCTGCGTAACTCAGGTTGTTACAGACATCATAAGTAAGTTGAAATCTCAAATCCATTTTTGATAAATCAAAGGCTTGAACTCAAAAACTATTGAACCAATTTTAAAAATCCTTTCACCATTGGAAACTATATTATTACTGAATTAAATAGGCTATATTTTATTTAAGAAAAGTACTTTTACTAACATATACTAACCTAAGCTAGTTTTACGTGAGTGAAGTTGCCGGCGGTAAATCTTTACTAAAATAAACATCAAATGATGAAAATCAAATAAGGAAACCAATCTCAACGATCCTGACAGAGATTTCTTTGAATAGCAGCAATAAATCTTTTCACATACAGTCCATATAACCTTAACCTAAACGTAAGTAATTTCTATTTTTAAACTAAGAATAGTCGAGAATATCTAACATATATTTCTGCCGTCCTTACGAAAAGTGCAATAACTCGAGTTTTGTGCCGAATTGAGTTTAGTACATTTTCGGAATCAGCAGAACGAGGTCTATATATTCTCTTTAGACAGTTTTTACGTATCTATGACGGAGCCGGATTTAATACTAAGCATAAACAGCAATATCTAGATCCGTGTTATATGATTTATTTATCAAAACCGACATAACTGTAGATAGGAATAAGTTAGTTACGCTATTAAGTATTTTTTTCTAACTATATCTGCAATAAGTAAAGTTATTATATTTATTAGTTAGAATAGTTCCTTATTTTTAATCTTCATTTACTAGTTATAAGTGCAATAAGTTTGAGTTATTGCAGATATGTCAAGGCAGCTTATTTACGTTATTAAGTTATTTTACTAACTATATCTGCAATAAGTATAATTATTGCATTTGTTTTGTTTTGTTTTTGTTGTGGTTAGTGGCCAACCTGTTGTCAAGAGTTGTTCAAGCCGCCCATAGGCCTCTGACATGGCTTAAGAGGACACACTGAAAAAATGCACTAACTTTCATCGAATAGTATAGGACTATGAGAAGACCAATTAATCTAGAATTTTGATATAGGTAAATTGATGTCTTTAACTAGAATTTCCTAGCTCAAAAACACGATATTGTGATTTTGGCTCGATCATAATTATTTTCGAAAACACCTCTGAAAAATTACTATTTTTGAAATTACAAGGAAGTTACACTATCATTATGCTTAGGAATTACTCAAATATATTCGTAACATCAATATTAGTAATTTGCTAGCTCATTATTTCCATAACTAAAACCAATCATTTTTAAATAATATTTTAAGTCTTTTTAACAATTTCTAAGCGTTCTCGATCATTGCGAGCGCATCGAAATTTTAGACCTTATGACCGCTATTTAAAGATTAATACATAATGAGTGTCATTGAGGCGGATATAGGTGGAGCTATTCTAAACGATAATTTTCGCGGTGTCCCCTTAACGACTGCTGTCAATTTGACAACAACCGGGACCGACTTTTTACGTGCCCTCCGAAGCACAGATGATGATGATGACGATGGGTGACCGATTAGTGGTATTTCATTTGAGCGTCTCCGCTCAAATGAAATACCACTAAGCGGTCACTCATCTATAGACTGACCGCACTCAACGTTGCTTACCCTCGCTAATCGTTTACCGATCGGTGACTGCAACTGGCTATGAGCGCCTCCATAATTAGCATATTTGTAATGCTCATTTACTAGTTAGTAAATTAAATCTTAACAAAATGTTTACATTCATAGCTTTCCCGTTTGTTACCAGAGCATCAATTTCGTTACTGAGTACCAAATGACTGTCATTACAAAAAAGTTATGCTAACTTCTATTTATTCATGTTTGATATAAAAATGAAACTACAAAAAATAAGACACCTAATATAAAAATATATATGTTATAAAATGTATAAATTACTACTTAAAAATGCATCATGTGAGTTTCCTTACCATTAATGCAATAAGAAGTTTACTTATTGCGGTTATGGCTAGTAAAGATTCTTTCTACTTACTAATCATACTAAACATAAGCAGATTTATTGTTCTTTTTTAAACCGGGTTAAATGTATTTACAAACATTAAGTACTACATAATATTCTGCACATTTTTATCTATCATGTAGTGAAAGTTTCAAGTCTATACCATGAAATGATGGAGATATAAAATAATAAAAATAAAATCTCGAACCGCGTTTCCTCGAAATTAGTTTTAACTTAATTATTCCACTTTTCCTAAGGACGGCAGATTTGTTTTCAGTATAAATTCTTGGAAATAAACTTATATTGCATTTCAAATATTTACGTTTAATAATTTATTTTTACGTCCATAATACGACATTGTTTTCAATAATATATTCGGGCAACATTCGAGAGCTTACAATATAATAATTTACATTTTGTCAACAATATCTACTTATCGTATTTGCGATTGTATGTCCTCAATTTACGTGAAACAGCGGACAAGCAGAAATGCTAAATGCTAATATCTAATGGGTATTGCATCAGCCGGCACTGAACTTGGTCAAACGCGGCCTTGTGAGCCCACTCGGTTTTAACCGACGAATTGTGAATGGCCATGATGTAATAACTAAAGCGTTTTAATAATGTTACATTTGGCACTTTTCTTGATGTTTATTAAGTATTTTACTGTTATAGAGTACAATATTTTGTAACGTCTTGGGCATAGTAGTAGTTGGCTCGTCACTGCCACTGCGCCAAATGTTGCGGGTACGATTCCTTCACGTTACAATAAATTGTGCGATCCTGCTTTTTTAATGTTTGTAAAGTCCTAAGCGACACGGTAATTATACTTGTACTTCGTGCCGAAGATACCTATCCCATAAAACGAAAAAGAAATGCTGTAAGTACATAAACATTTATTGGAAGCATAAAATTAATATATGTATAATATGAATTTAGACTGTGTGCAGCAATTTATAATTTCTGCAACGTTTTCGAATATTCTGGTGAAAGCTTTTTGTCAGAGAATTGACAGGCTGTGCCCTCCACTCGTGAGAAATATCTGTGTGCCGCTTGGCAAATATTAATTTTCCAGGCAACCCACTCAAAACTCCCTTGATACATATTATCTGATATTTTGTCATGTATTGCGTAACATGTGCGAGCATTTTCCACTAGTTGGGACCATACTTTTGTCTTGTCACTCTGTGTCACTGACCGATGTCCGTGTTGACATAAATTTCTAAAGCAGTTCTATTGAACAAACGTGGTGCTACGTGTGAACATTCAAAATTGTGCGGCTACGAATTACAGCTACTAATGAAACGTAAACATTACACCAAAAAGACACAGCCAATGTCTGTCGCCCGTCCACACAAAGAGCGCCTTAAATTTGCCGCGAAGTACTGCGTGGTGGAAGCGCGGCTGCAGCGTAGCATATAAATAAAAACGCGCCAATGCAGCGCAGGTATAGCGTTGCAGTCGCACGTGTTTATTTATATATAAGTTCATTATCAGTTTATCGATCGACTAGTGACGGCTGCGCGGCGGTAGCGCTGCAGAAGACAAGAAACACAAAACAAGATAGCCGCCGCGCGACGAATTTGAAGGCGCCCATCGATATGAGTGCCCAAATGCGTGCACAAGTCACGCCAATTATGCATTACGTTGTATATGGACCAATAACTTCACATAATTTAGTACACTGCACAGTATCATTTTACAAGCAAAACTTATTAATCACAGACTAGTATACCTATTAAGATTAATTTTATAAGCATTCCCCATACAATGGTAAAATGTAACTATACGACATGACGTAGAGCATCGTCATAGATGCAAACACGGAGGCTAATTTCATTCCTTTCTATTGGACCATGAATAGCATAGGTGAGAAAGCAACGACCCGGTTTTTCAAGGTCACTGCTTTAGGTCAGCTTTCATAGATTATCTTTTCCTCTGTTATAATTTTCAATTACGAATTGGTCAACAGCTAAACAGCATAGCATAGCTAAACTCATAAAATTGTATACACCCTACTAACGATCACAGACAAATAAGCTTGTGTTGCTGCGCTGAATAGAATGGCCAGGCTCTTGATGCAGGCGATATTCTATAAGTTTAGTAGGGATTTTTGTCCCTTGCACAAACACCAAATAGACTCCTTAAAAATCTACAACACACTAGTGATAATTACAAATTTTGTCTTTAGGCTGTAAGCTTAATATTGGTAAATATGTTAGCCACGGCGATATAATTATTTTGTTTTTACCGGTAAAGTAATTATTTGTATTTCAGGAACATTCTACTGAAAATAATGGTTCATTTCGTTGTAAATTCTTATTTTAACCTTTTTATGTCGCAGCAGCACAACGTCGAGCGGCGGCCAGACTCGATAGGTTTTTAATTGTCTGGCACTCATTGGAAAAATTGGAACGGCCAAAATTGGAAATAAATTATATTATATATAAATTCTTGGAATAATTCGTCTCGAGGACATTACAAACATTCAAACAACGGACACTAAGAACACCCAGATACGAAACAACCATTTGTGCATCACACACATCATGAATACACATTTTTATGGAAATAAAGATTTTTGACTTTGACTTTGACTTGACAAAAATTTATGTCCAGGCGTATGTGAGTCGAACACCTAAATCACTACGCTATCCGTGGAGTCAAACTATTGTTATGTTACACATATATTTAAAATAAGGATGAAGATACTTTTCTTATTCTAAATACAATAGTAGTTTTGTGTTACTTATATTACATTTTGATACATTGTTCGAGGTCGGTAGATTCAAACAGTGATTGAAGTATGAAAATTGTTGTTTGTTGGAATATCGATCGTCACTTCACGAAGTATAAGTTTGCCTTGCATTAATTGAAAAGATGACCTTCAATATTCTGCTGTCGGAAAATTTATACCTGATAATTGCAAATATCCAATTTATACTTGCAAAGAATTTACACTGTTCTGTTTACAGTTCAGAACATTATATCTTTGTAAAGAATCACTTTAGGTAACTATGCTTAGCCCGCTACTCCTTACGGTCATAATGCAAATGCTACTTTAAGTATCGACCATCGCCGATTTAATTGCTTTTCTTAAAACTCTAAACAACTGTGATTAACGATTTAATCGCGATTACGAAAAGCGATCAAATGCCAACACTCCGTATAGGGAGAGAGGGGCTAGTTGTAACATTTTTCATTTTTTCGATGTAGTGACTAAACTATTGAGTATTTTAATTGAATAGGGCTTTTAAATGAGTAATCATATACATATTTAGAAATATATTTCCACAATATTTTTTCATGAATGTATATTTAATTTGTATTTATAGCACTTTTTGTGGAAAGAGTCGCTTGTTACAACTTATCCCGTTTTTGGGGCAAGTTGTAACCTAGTATGAGGCAAGTAGTAACGTCATATTAAAACAACAGGATTCATTATTTATGGCTTGTATTATAAAATCAACAAACACATAATAAGAAAATTGTGTTTCTTACGAACTAATGAGGTGAATACTTATCGTTTTCTTTAACAACAATAGTCATCTTTTGACTCGCATAGCATATATTTAAGATAATTAAACTTATTAATAAACTCAATCATCAGTCAAAACAGTTTTTATAATTTGCACTTATAATTGTCATTTTTCGAAACAATTCAATCAATCAATAAGAATTCTTTATATTTTTGTATTTACTTAACTACCACAATCAATGTGGCAAGCTACATGAACATCGAAAAATGAAAATAAACAAATCTAACATTATTTTTGGTCATAAGTATATAAATGATCTCAATCAACTAATCTCCCTAACCTTCGTTGCGTAACTAATTTAATCATCTAACTATATCACAATTAACATGGCAAGCTTGACTTACTTCGTATAAAAGTAGGAAAAAATTGAATACAAATACCAATCAGTCTTCATCAGAATCACAGTTAATACAAATGTATGAAACAGGATCACCTATTACACATTTAACGTGTGACCACAGTTTACAGATCACACACTGGACCCAATCTTCTTTGTCTAATTTGCTATATTCGTCTCCACAAACCAAACATTCACACTCTTCTTCTTCAGAGTCTTTATTGAAAACTTTTTCTTCACTTTATCAATCTTGGTCTTTTCAGATCTATTCGACTTAGTTTTACCTTCGCCCTTTCCTTTGTGTTTTGCTTTAGCTTCTTGTTTCTGTTTTTTCTTCTTTTCCTTTTTCTTCTCCTTTCTTCTTCTTTCTCCAAAGCTTCCTTCTCTGGAATGTCAGTCAAAACAGCTGACTTTCGCTTACGTACAGCCCTGTTATTTTTCTTTTTGGTGGTGCTTTAGGTAGAGGTCTGGTCTTTGAAGGTGAAAAACCGGTAGACATATTTTGGATTCTTGAAGGGCCTGGGACGAGTTCAGAGGATATTTTATCAGTCAATTGGTTAATTACTTCAGTGATGCTTATACCCACCAGCGGCACAGATTCAAGAACACTTGGTAATAAACTAGCCTGTTCCGTTTTTTTTTTTCTTCAGTAGAGTTTCGTCGATCAGTAACAAAAGCACCAGCAAAATCAGAATGTTGAAAGGTGTTTGAATTTTGGGGCAAGTTGTAACAGGTTACTACTTGCCCCAAAATTTTGTTATAACTAGCCCGAAACCGAAATTACTAACATTTTTATTTATAAAAAGAAATGATTGACTTGGGTTATGTGAAAGTACTATCATACAATAGTTTAATAAATGCATAACTAAAATGAATAAAAACATTTTTCAATTAGCAAAAGTATGATATTATATACAGAAGAAACACTCTAACTCACAATCCTCTGCACCTACACCAACACGCCTACAGCCAAGGCAAATCCACAGAATCAGCGCTCCACAGCTTTGTATCGCGAATTGAAGACGGACTAGCCGTAAAACAACCGACGCTGGGCGCCTTCATTGATATAGAAGGAGCCTTTGACAAAACCAACTTTAACAGCATAACCGAAGCACTAGAAGCGTATGGGGTCGCTCCAACGCTATCCGAGTGGATAAACAATATGCTGAAATACAGAGCGATACAACTGTCAGTTAACACAACAACCAGGGGAATTGTGGCCAGAGGCTGCCCACAAGGTGGTGTACTTTCGCCACTATGGTATGGAACATAGTGGTAGACAACTTAATACGAAAAATGAAAGGCAGAGGGCTCTTCACAGTGGGATATACAGTTGACCTTGCAATTCTCGCGACCGGATGCTTCGAGGACACACTGTGTGACCTCATGAGATCTGCCTTCAGAATAATCGAAGAATAGTGCATAAGTCATGGTCTATCGGTCAACCGGACAAAAACACTTATAATGTTTACTCGCAAGAGAAACTCAAACAACCTCAGACTACCGAAACTATTCAACACCGAAATAAAACTTACCAACGAAGTCAAGTATCTTCTATCTTACTAGACAGCAAATTGCTGTGGAACAAGCACCTTGACTACAAATTACAACGAGCATGCGCATACTTCTTCCAATCCAGCAGAATTCTCGGCAAGACATGGAGACTCTCCCCAAAACTAACATTGTGGCTATATACCGCCATAATTAGACCAACAATAACATACGATCCTATCGTATGGTGGACTAGGACTGAACTCAATACCATCATCACCAAGCTGCAGAGATTCCAGATAATGGCATGCTCAGCAATAACAGGGTGTATGAGAACAACACCGATAGCCGCCCTTGAAGTCATCTTAGGGCTGGCTCTCTTAGCCCTTTACATACAACAAGAAGCGGCTATGGCAGCAATACGGCTGAAACACCAGGGCCTGTGGGGAACCACTAGAAGCCCACATGCATCGATCTTAGAGCAAGCTACAGCTTACGAACCACTGCTCGCCGCCCCGTGTGACAAGATCCCCAAACAACATCTATTTCAAAAGAACTACCACATACAACTTCATGAGGAACAGAGAGATCAATCGGGAATCAACGAGGTCCGAGTCTACACTGATGGCTCAAAAACCATACAGGGAACAGGCGCGGGAGTTTACTCCCAGGATCTCAATATTAACATATCTATGACACTAGGCTCACACAGTTCTATCTTCCAATGCGAATGTGTGGCCATCATGGAGGCCGCCACCGCGATCGACAGGAGACGGATTGAAGGCTACAGGATACGAATCCTCTCCGACAGCATAGCAATACTTAGAGCCCTAGAGAGCAATAGCTACAACTCCAGGATCGTTTACGAATGCCACCTAGCTCTTGAAAATCCACAAAAAACATAGTGACCTTACAATAGATAAAGGCGCACAGTAATAATAGCATAATAATAATAATAATATATTTTTATTTTCAATTTTGTTACAAATTTTCTATTATTGTATTATAATTAAAACCAAACATTAGTTGAACTTATAATAAGAGGTTGCCGTTGACGACCGTACTAATATTAATTGTGTTAGTCGTCAGCGTCTTCCATCCTAATACAAATGGTTTCATATTGAAAAATGATTACATATTAAAAAGTTCTTCATAATAATTACAAAAACAATAAATTATCAAATAGATTAACAATATTACATAATAACAGAAATAAAAATAATTTATAAGTATAGGATTTAATTACGAGTTATAATCAGTTAAGTATTTAATAGATCAATTTATTATTTGGAGATTAATTATAGGTATAATAATAAATAGAATTAAACAGCTAATAATCAGAATCACAAGGCTGCAGATAAGTTGTCTAGAATAGGATCGGAAACCACCACGGCAGGTCCACCTCCATTCCTCCCTCTACCATTATCACAACTAAGAACATGGATGCGGCTTCGCACTCAGAGCCAACATAATAAACGCTGGGCATGGACAACGGACTGCAGACAGTCGAGAACAGCCCTACCGGCCACCTCACCACGTCTGACACACCGTCTGCTCAACCTACAAAGATTAGACCTTCGGCCCATCGTGGGGATCCTAACAGAACACTGTCCCCTGAACAAACATCTGTACAACATCGAAGCAACAGACAGCCTACTCTTTAGGGAATGTCTGACCGAAGAAGAATCTGCTGCCCATGTAATCTTGGAATGTGTGGGAGTAACAGCACAACGTAAGGAAATCCGCAATAACCCGAGGTCACTCCGCGAAGCCTGCGAAGACCCCAGGAACCTTCTGTGCTTCTAGGCGGAGTTGGGCTGGCTATCTCCGACTCTCACGCATAATGGACCAGCTTGGAGTTCAAATGCGGAAAAGGGAGTCCAATCACAATTAGCAACAGTATGATCTTGAAATCAAATTTTACGAACTAATAATTTTTAGGTTACCTGGCAAAAAACAGTACTTCTGCTGACAACTGATCACGGTGCCCTCCCGCGCTGTACTGGCTGCGCTTACGTCGTAGGCCCTATCTTAAAGAGCACGTTGAGTTCAAAATCAAAACAAAATATTTGAAACCGGCTGAGTTATTAAGCTGTTACTACTTAACCCCGTTACAACTAGCCCCTCTCTTCCTACGTTAGAATGATAATGATAGCGATTCTTAATTAAAATATTAAAATGTAATTTTCTTTTTTTACTATAGCATGATAAAAGCATTACACATTACATTCATGAGCGCACACCCCATTTAGATATTGCGAATGAACCCAAAGTCGCGCAAACTTGATGTAGAATCGATGCAATCGATTCTGAAAGTATAATATGTGCTGGCTCTTACCTAATAAAGTCTTCCCGTTAATTAGATACCTATCATATATTTTTACGAGGGTTGTACATATTATAGTGTACGTATTAGATATATTTATGGTACAGCTATTTGAGTAATAGTTGCTGGACAAACGCCAAAGTGTATCGAACTCAATGACGAATTATTTTAGGAATCTAATTATTATAATTATACACTATGTACTACTTAGGATGTTATTTATAAACATATAGAACACTGTCAGATTGACGTAGCGTATTATCATCATCTTTTATTTGTCACGTGAGGCAATTCACTAGTGTGTGCATTTATTCCTACCTTATTAGTAAACACATTCCGGAGCAGCTATTTGATATACATATTTCTAACACTGAGATACGAGAATTGCTTTATCCGTGACAAATATGGAACGAATCTACCGCAGCGTAATTTTATTTGATATATAATATTATGCTTCTCTTAACATTGCAATTGTACTCATACTACAAATTACATTACTGCGATCCAGAATGCGACCACATTTATAACGTTTACGAAGGTCTTTATTAAGTTCTCCAATATGCAGGTATCGAAACACGTAGAGCACGATTTAAAGTAGGACATCGTTTGAGTTACACAGCACTAACAACCCAGATTGGTACCGTCCGTGAATATTCACCTGAACAAATCATATTCCTTGCTTCAGCCGACCTCAGCCTGAAGTCTATTTAAAGACTTCCAGACTGGGCATAGTAATTATATTCAGGCTGCAGTCTGTCTGGCACAAGAAGGTTTGATAAGATGCCTCTTTACCCAAAGATTACACCTCGCTTTTCATGGCTTAAAGGTCAAGGCCCCTTGAAGAAGCTTTTCAGGCTCATAAGCTCGTGCTGGATCAGCACATTACCACGCATGGAGTGCTGTGTGTCCTTATCCATTTTTGCATTCTACGCAGAGCTCGTCACAGCTCCAAACATCAAGTCAGTAGTAATCTTATCGGCTCGGTTTGAGACAACTCGCGATGAACTAGCAAGTTGCATTCAGAGTATCTAGATAATTTTGCGTGGGTATAATAACTGCACACTGGGCACGCGTATGTGCTATCAGAGGTTGCTAGCACTATCCGAAATGTCAGCATTACGTGCGACGCGGCTCGTCACTTTATTATTGCGAGATGATTGCGAGAATTAACCCACAATGCATAATATAATTATACTGAATGAATAGCATACATGCATCAGCATACATGAACTGAACTCATATTTCCAATTAGAGTATCATCGTAGTGACATCATGTAAATTCAGTATACGATATTCCGTCGACAGTCTTCCTTGTTGGTCTCAGTGTATAACACTGCGCCTGTTTAGGACTGATCGTCAGACCATATAAGAAAATTTTTAGTAACAGCGCGCAGTCAAATATTTCGTCCAAAAAACTCTAGTTGGAAATATTAATAATAATAATAATATGCCATATAGCCATGTGATCCTAGGTTCAATTCCGACGTCAGACAAAGTCTTATTGAGTTTTCCTTTTGGCAATTCTCAGATGCTACAAGAAGTCTCGAAATGTACTCAATAGAGGGGTATAGGTACCTACACCCTATTACGACTAAAAGCTAAAATTGCTACAGACGTAAATTTGCATATTTACGTCTGTAAATAAAACACAACTAAATACAAAAATAATGTTGTTTTCCAGTAACAATTCGGCTATTGCTTGAAACGGGCAACAATAGGAATTTCACTAAAAATCTTTAACACAACGCTAAAAATGCATGAATGCATCTATGTATAACGTGACATTGAATCTTATCGATTTTTCCTCCCGACGTGGATTGATACTACAGATAATTAGGTACTAAGTAGGTCAATGTAGCACAGTCCCTGCCCTATGACCGATATAGGGGATATTGAATCTAGGCTAGACTGCCACGAACTTTGTGTGGCATGAACTTTGCGTCGAATACACACGGGTGTAGATGCCCGACGAATATTCGTTATGTCTCGTCGTGTCAATCAGGCGGGAAAGTGCTACAATAAAGTAATGTTTTTATAAGTTTGTCTCATCGACGCAACGGTAGTAAATGAAGTTGTGCATGAAGTGTCGACTTTGATTTCTTTGTCGTTCATAAGTGTTACTTTGTGACATACATGAATAAACATATTTTTGACTTTGATTCCCTAGTCGGGCAAAGATAAAGTTAAAGTCACAGTAAGGAGTTTGTAATTGCGCCCGATAGACAACATTCGACAAGCTCTCTATTATTTGAGACTAGAACGATATCTGGTGAAATACAGTTTGAAACAGTTTGTAATCAGCTAACAAAATTGAATTTCAGTGTGCTGTCTTAACTTTTAATGCTGTGTTAACTTGTAAGTGGCATAAATACCAGAACTATATAAGTTATACACAGCGTGTAACAGAAAGGTGTGGTCATATTTTAAGGCCGTAATGTGTATTTCATAAATAAATTACGTGCCCTATCCTCAGATCAGAAAAATAAAACATATTTTATCGCATTTTTAAACATTTTATTACATCACAGGTCACCCGGTCATTTTCGGGTTCACAGAGGTCACCCGAGTTAGATGTTACTGTTATTTAAATGTTATATCAATTAAACTGTGTGATCTTGATACATCCATAAAAAATAAATAAATAATATCTATGGATTTATTAGCCGCGTTTTTCTAAGGAATATATTATAGGCATGTCACTTAAATATGAACACACGTTTATTTTACACGCTTTATATAGACTATGTATGTATTTTATAAGAATATATCTTATATAATCTTTACTTGCTTACTAATATACTACAGTCTGATATTGATAAATTAAATCAATGGTGCCATCATAATATGATGCAACTTAACTGTACCAAATGTTATCATATAAAATTTACACGGAAACGCAACAAGTTTTATTCAAGTTATAATACAGGTAGAAGTGCTTTAACAGAAGTGACTATTATCCGAGACTTGGGTGTCTATCTGGATAGTGAGCTGCGTTTTATCGAACATTATGACAATATACTGGCTTCAGCTTACCGAGCACTTGGGTTCGTTCTACGTTGTTCGAGAGAATTTAAAAATTCATCAACCACAATTATATTATACAACAGGTTTGTTAGGACTAAGTTAGAGTATTGCAGCACTGTTTGGAATCCTAGCTACCATGTACACATTAATAGAATAGAACGTACTCAGAAGGGTCTGCTGCGTCATCTAGCGTTTCGGACAGGTGTTATGAGGTCCACAAGCTCTTATGTCGAAAGACACAATTTTTTTTAAATGAGTTCTTTGGAAACTCGTCGTAATCTTTCTGATTTGATATTTTTATATAAGTTGCTTAACAATAAAGTTGACTGTTCACATTTGTTGGAAAAAATATGTATCAATGTACCCTCTAGATTCCCTCGTTATCCATGTTTGCTGTTCAGAGCTCCTCGACAGCGAACTAATCTTGGGAAACCAAATTTTCACCGGTTGTTAGGATGGTTGATGATGATGAAATTTTACTCCGCATAAATCTTGGAACAGCTATCAGTTATACGATTTCTGCGATGCAAAATATAAAACCACCACTTAACAACTAAAGAAGAACTAAGTGCGGTTATCGAAGCGCACTTAGTATTTTCTTTCGTTTTCTATAAACTGCAAACTTTCGAATCACCTATTAGATTTCCTTCGGTGAATCACACAATACGGGGAATACAGCGCGGATCCATTTTTTCTAAATAAATTTTAACTCGAAGATATACCACCTATTTCTATTGAAATTGAAATTGAAATAGATCACATTGTGAAAGTACACATTATTCGAAAAAAAATCTGTTATATTTTCGTAAAACATTGACGTTAATGTCAAATCAGCCCCATCAGAAAATCTACCATATTGCCCTATGATATTACCTCTTAGCTATGATTAAACAAGAAGCCACCACTGTTTAGATTTCTTTATACAATAATAAAATCAGCCTTATATTAAACTGTCCCACTGCTGGGCACGGGCTCTTCTCATTGTAAAAAGATTTTTAGGCCATAGTCCACCACGCTGGCCCAGTGCGGGTTGGCAGACTTCACATATCACCGAGAACATTATGTTGAACTCTCAGACATGCAGGTTTCCTCACGGTGTTTTCCTTCACCGTTAAAGCGAGTAATAATTAACTATTTAATACGCACATAACTTCAAAAAGTCAGAGATGCGCGCCGTGGGAACTCTATACTACGGCGTGGCAACCCAACGGCAGTCTCCTACTAAACTATCACTGCGTTGAGTTTGTTTGTACGTGGATACTATCCAAAACGACACTATTTGAAAGGTACATTATTAGGACGAGCAAACTCTATATTTTCTCGAATACAGGCGCCTTAGGTACAAACCAGTCATTATAGGTATAAAGTAACACAGCACACACCACAGTGAATGAGATTAAAAAACGTGAATAACTATAAACTGTTTTTGGACAACACAACAGCTATTTTAAAATCAGAATAGTAGATTAAACTAAAATGGCTGTATGATAAAATATATTTTTAATATTTGGTCTTTTGGCGTTAATCATATTTTTATATACTTATTGTCTCGCTTGCTCTATTTAACTATACAGTCTTTCCTATACTAATATTAAAAAGAGGAAAGATTTAATTTTTGTTTGTTTGTGTAAGAATTTATCACAAAATTACTCGATTTATAAATTCTTAATTCGTACTAAAGCTATATTTTCACCGAATAATATAGGATATACTAAAAATATATATATTTTTTTTTAAATGAACTCTTACTAACATAACCTAGCCTACTTTTACGCGAGCGAAGCCGCAGGCTAAAACTAGTTTAGTATACACTGAAGCTTACCGGTCTATCTCGACTAAAACACGATGTCTGTTAAAGTTAGAGTTGTAGAACTTGAATAAAGCCAGTTCTGGTGACACTACTATCAATACTAGAACTTACGTTAACAATTAATTACTACTATCAAGTCGCATAAGATAGGCATTTAATACATTACCAGTCTTTCGGTTCCATTCAAAATTTGATCATAAATATGCAGCGCCACATTCAGCGATAATAAATTTCAGTGCGGTACTGAATAGCTATATTACAAAAGCATTTTCATTATTTTCTTAAATTGTAAAAATTATGTGCGTAGGTAAGCTACAATGCATGTTAAATTTACAGGCAATGACGTCATTATTACCGTATCGACACCTTCAGTCCGTATTGTTGCCGTAATATACACTATCGATACAAGATTCGATGTAAGAAATCAATGTTACGACTCGATAACAACAAATCATAACATTTACTTATCAACTACGATTAGCTGCGTATGAAAAAATTATAGGTAGAGAATGTAATATGAAATATATTTCTTTTAATAGAAATAACAGATTTGCCCGCCGCTTCACTCGCGTAAATGTAGGTGGTTAGGTTAGTCAAAGTAGTTTTTTCTGGAGGAAAAGTACCCTATGTCCATTTCTGTTCCCGTAACAACGTGAATTCGAAATTTCATGATCGGTTCAGTAATTAAGGCGTGAAAGCGTAACAAACAAACTCACATTTGCATTTATAATATTAGTTAGTTTAGGAGTCTAGCTGATTTAGGATACTAGATTAATTTATGTAAATAAACAACGCGATAAAATCCGTATATAGTAGTTTAATTTCAATGAATAATATTCGCGTAAACAGAAGACAATATTATACTAGCTGTGTTTAGATGCAATTGTTCTCTGTGTGATACAGTCAATGAGTGATTGAAGTGAATGAATGATTTAAGGTGGGACCCAAAGCTAATAATTAATTGAATGAGCTTTATGTTTTGAGCCGCTTGTAGCGCATGTTTCCATGTTAATTTGGCTTTCACCGAAATACAACCATAACAGTGATAGCTTCAATATAAACTACTCTTTGCAGTATTTAAAGAAAAAGAGAATAATATAACAGATTTAAGTGCACGGATGGCGTAGAGGTTGAAGTGGTCGCCTCGCCGCTGCCACCGCCGCGCTCTGTGCTATGGGTGCGAATCCCACACGAGACAAAATTAGTATAATCCATAAATGGTTGTGCCGAGTCTGTATGTTCTTCGTGTCTGTTTTTTTATTGTTTATAAATTCCCCTACGACACAGGAATTACTCCTTGAGCGGAAGCTGTCTTTGTTAAAAAAGAGAAAAAAAGATTTTGGTATCTATTGCCGTCACGATGGGCCTTCAAGAAATATTTGTGTGCAAAAGAGGTAATTACATGGCGGACTTACTAATACAATATTGTATTCCGTCGTTTCCTCCTACAAACCTTAATCTAATTTAATGATTTTGTCATAAACTTTATGAAGGATTTAGTCCATATACAGATATTGCCTAAGTTCTTCTCATATAGTTGTATGTGTTTATTTATTAAACATATGTTTCTGGATGAAAGAAAATAACGGTATAGCCACACGAATGTTGTTTTTTTTAAGTTTAGTAGTCCTTATTTAAATTATGAGAAAAGCAAAACCTAGGAACATAGTCGTGGTAGATAAGGATTTATCTTATTAATTTATTGCTTTGTCGTCATCATTCAGATTTATAAGAGCAATACGTTTGTATGGACCAAACGTTGTCTGCCAAATGGTTTTCTCATAACTATATAAATTACTGCATGGGTAACGTAATGGTTCAAATAGTCACCACTGCCGCTGCGCCGAGTGTTGTGGATTCAATCCACTCACGGGGCAAACATTTGTGTGATACGCAAATAATTGGCCCGACTCTGCGCGTTCTTTGTATCTGTTGTTTGTATGGTTTTTAAGTCCTCGAGAACTCAAGAACAAAGGCAAGCACTAATATTGCGGGAGTCTTTCTACAAAACATAATAGTGTGCGCGAGTGAATAGGTATCTTCTAGGCAAGCGTGCTCCATCCTCGACTGCAGCGTCACTTTACAACATGAAAGATCGCGGTCAAAGGCAAGGCAATTAGGTGAAAAAAGAATATTACGCGATTAAAGCGTCGTAACACGGACACAGCCGATCACTAGAAGCAAATATACGCGAAGAGTTCATGTTACGGCAAAAATTAAAACGAGGTAGATTTTCCTTAGTAATATGTATTGGTTATTATTATAATATGTAAATTTGTAAAATGCAAATCTATATCCAGTATAAGGCACGTATTTATACAAATTGTATATATGCTTATAAGCTATATTTAGATTCCTCATAAAAATCGCGACATACTGCAAATTAATATTGTTACATTGAATAATGGATTGCCAAGTATTCCTTTATCATCATTTTACGAGGAAAATGTGTTATGGGGACTTTCATATTCATTCCATTCCGTTTAAATACAGCGTTATTCACCTGTGTGGGTGGTCTTCCACGTGGTTCGTTCTTCAAGTCGAAGTTTCCATTACGATATCGTTTAAACCAAAAACGCACGGTTCGTTCGTTAGCAGACTCCTCTCCAAACGCAGCGTTGATATTGCGAGCCGTTTCTGCTGCATTAATTCCGCGTCGGCACTCATATTCAAAAATGACTCGGATTTTCGAAGTATTCATCTTTTCCGTCTCAGCTAAGTAAAAAAAACAATTGAAAATCGAAAATCGAATGTTGTACATTTTTAAAAGAAGAATCTTATAGGTATCATGTGAAAAAAGTTGCACGCAAAAATCTCACAACATGAAGGTTTTATGTCAATTCAAAGTATCTATTACTATACAACTGCAACTTCATACTTTAACTCCTATTAATACACACTCACTTTAAAAGTCTTTCCCTTTTTTGGTTTTGGTTTCGTTCCGCTTATCTAAGTTTATTTTTGTATATACCTATTCATTTTTTATATTTATTATTATGTGTTTGTAGTATGTGTGAAATAAACAATTTTCCTTTCTTTTTTCTTGCAATTCAAGCTTCAAACTGGAACCACACGGTTGCACGTAATCGTAACCGCAAAACTATGACATAAGCATTCATATGCCGAATTAGAGTTATGACTTATGACACAGATTTGCGCTTCTTGCTGAATGCTTTTTGATATATGCAGAAATAATAGTACATACGTACATCGACTATTCGAGGATAATATGTAGTAAAAGCCAAAATACAACGTTCCAGGTGAGCCAATCACAAAACGTCAGGATTTATTTTACGTTTTTTTTGTTTGTTTTGTTTTGGTATACATATGTTTTTTAGATCTTAATGTTCTATAATTATGATATTATATTTTCACAGCATTTGTGGCGAGTTAATGTATCATTTACACCACTACTTTTACAACTAAAATTTAATATTTAAAAGTTTATGCTGCGATATTTTCTTGGTAGTATGTACAACCTCTTCTTTGCGAATGTCATTATTTTAAATATACAGGTCGATGCAGCTTGAAAGTCTGAATAAGGTTACATCAATTACAAATTTGCACCAAATTGATTTTATAACATTTCATCCTCGAAGAGTATCGTCCCTTATACGTTCAAATATATTCTCACGCTTTAAGCCAATATTATAAGCAACTATGTTGTGGGTTCCACGTAAAACGAGGCGAGCCTATCGCTGTCTACTAAGCACAGTTTCGGCGACTTCATGCTAGCCGGACTCGGTAATCAAATCGACTTTGGAAAGGAACCGCAACGCTATAAAGGCAGTATTTTACTTGTCTAAAATTTATATTTTAGACACGCATACGCTTTTTAATATGATATCAAGATTTTAATTTATGCCACTTGAAAGGTAAAGACGCGGCGAATAGTTTCGGACACATTCTAGAGAAAGGCCAGGTTAGAATATGTTAAACTGACGACCGGCGTGAAGAAGCGATGCGAATAAACAAAGCAAATAAGCTATCAGACTCGTTATAAGTGTCATTCCTTAACCTCTGCCTAACCCCATACTTCGGGCAATAGGTGTGAGGATACAAAGAGATCGAAAATGGAAAAGTATTGAGTTACCGTACTTATTACAAACAGAAAGTGCCAGCGCGCAATGTTGTGGACTGTTTTATCAGAATTTCACTGCTATACTACGAATGATGCAATATCGCTAATATATTTCAAGGCCTCTGTCGCACGGTCGCAACTAATCGTGCAGTCGGTTAGGTTAGTTTACAATTCGGTCACGGGTTTGGAGTTCCAGGTTGCAATAAATATGGTGTTGTTATTTTTATAACAAAAACTGTTATAAAAATAACTACACCATACTTCTTGTGACACGCCGTTTATAAACTTGTGACGTAAATTACGCTGGTTTTAATCAAAGATTAGGTAATAACGGTTATTTGCCACCAATTTCATGTGTTTGCAAGATTTTCAATCTACGCTGACATTAATAATACCTACAATAATGTTTTAATAGATGTTTTAATGACTACTATGAGACTTGAAAAGACATTATACTAATACCTGTACAACTTTTTTAATGATTATTGATATTTATAAAGTGAGATAAAACAAATCAAACGAAATATTTTATATAATACTCAAACCATGGCTTGGCACAAGGCGATCTTATTTCTCCTGTTCTTTTCAATATAGTCACAATGAAATATAGTCCAGAAATTAAAAATGTAACCATGTGAAAATACGCAAATGATTTCGTGGTATACTCTTCGTCCAGGAATTTAAGGGAAAGCCAAAATTAATTTCTAGTAGCTTTAAATACATTTTCCTACATTTTAATCGAATAACAATTAATATCAGTTGTTGTTGTTTTAAAGGAGTATGATTTAATACAAGATTATTATAAATATTTGCTTAATCTCAAGAATAAATTCTACCTTGACTGGTAAGAAACTTTGATTAACGGTCATTAGAAAAAGGGATATACATAGTATAAGACCGTGCAGTGTCCGTCTCCTCGGGTGCCCTGGTGCATGAATAGTAGTAAATAGGAAATTAGTTGTTATTGCCCATAGACTCAGATCTGGACATCCCACGCAATAAATTTCGTTACATAATAAAAAATCCGTTTCGGGTGATTGTGAGGAATGTGGAGTTTTGGAGGACTTACACCATTTATTAATGGAGTGCGTCAGATATGAGTCTATCAGAAATAGTTTAATATCCGGCTAGAATTTGAATGGAGCTCACGTACTCATGTTTCATAAAATTTATCGGAACCAAATTGAGATGACGCGAAAGCTCGGCTCAAATTTATTTCGGATGTATTTATTAATTTGATATGTGCGTAGCAATATGTTCAGGGTACGACGGAACTAACAAATGCTGTGCTTAAAATAAAAAAAAACGAATCTTCACTTTTAGGTTAAGTACAGGTGCACTAGAAATATATTATAGCTACTTTACGCTTCAAAAGCTGCATAACGCTTTGCACAAACCTATCCTTTCTGGATGTGTTTGTGACGTTGTGCTTTATCGTATTCTTACCGCCTTTTTATATCGAGCCTATAAGCCTGTACTGCAAATACATTGTACATAAAACCGTTTACACGTCCTTAGTACTGCAAGAAACGTACACCACTAAATACATGTAACCTATTAAGTCGCAGTACACGGGTGGCCAGACATAAAAGATTTTTAATTATGTCTGGTATTCTGATGACTTGACTTGAGAGACTACGAAGTACTCATTGCAATCAAACCAAATGAATTTAAATGTATTCGGATTGCAAGCTACGTCTGCTCAGAGTGGTTGCTGTAAGAAAATTACTACTGTTCGTCTATTACACGAATTAATATTTTACAGTATTCAAATTATATTGCGTCTTCTCACCGTTTCTACATTTATATTTCAATACTGTAAAAACATGGTGTGGCCGAGTGAAGCAAGCCTAACATCTCAATTAGAATTGGATTCTTTTAAACTTACACGTTTAAAATCAAATAGTTACTTACAACCATTTTGATTAAAATAACATAATACATGGACTATTACTGTGTTTCATCATATATTTTTATAATTATTTGTTAAAGACTTCTTCCGCTCTAGGAATGATTCCTGTATCTCGGGGATCTTTGCAAACAATCAAACAACGGACAAAAAAGAACATCCAGACTCGGAACAACAATTAGTATTAAATCACACAAATTTTATCCCGTGTGTGATTCGAACCCACAACACTCGACGCAATGGCAGTGGCGCGGCGACCACTGAACCACTACGCCACCCGTGCAGTCAAAATTAAGTCAAAAGTTAAAATAATAGCGTACACATAATAAAATATCAGACCCAATGCTGGACACAAGTCTCTTCTCAGTGTAAAAAGGGCACTTCGTATTGAAAGACATGACATATCTTCGAGTAAATTATGGAGAACCCTCAGACATTGTCTTCGACGTTTTCCTGTACTGTTAATGTGAAATAATTAACTATTTAATACGCACATGTCTTCGAAGAGTCAAAGATGTGTGATACAACGGTCTCCCAGTACGGTATTGCACACATAATATCTATATATTAATAGTAAAGAAGATATCATATAATATCTATCTTATATCATAAAGCTAAGTGTAATATTTTAGATTAACATTCTTACAGATAAAAGGTTTATTTATTTGCTGAAATTAATTATTAACATAAGCAACAATCATAATTTACAACTTAACAAATATAAACAAACCTATCTTACTTATAAGTAAAACAAAATGAAAAGGAACAAAATATAGTGCTGTAAAATTTAGTAAAAAGATGGCTGTTTTAAGCAAAGTCGTAAAATGCCTCAGCATCCCTGTCGACTTGTCGATGATTCTTAGAGCCAAGAAAAGTTCAGCCGAGGTCACGCGAAGCGTCGATTAGCCGCTTAATATATTTAGAAATTTGCAAGTTTACCTACATACTTATTGAATTAAAACTTAATATACTTGTCTGCCTGGCCATAAATAATATTACAATTAAAAAAGACATGATATTTCATTTGAATTTGGAATCTGTCATTATTATATGAATATTCATTATGTTTTCTCATTTTCGCGCCAATCAGTGCTAAATATTTTTATGATACTTATTAAAATGGAGTGGTGTGATAAAGAAAACCGAATTACTGTGATAGCATTACATAAAGTAGGTATGGAATTAATGCAATTTTTAAACTCCCCATCCGCATGGCCTTAGTTGAATGTTTGTGTACCGGGCTATTGGTAGGTACAATTTAATCTCCTCTGTTAGTGACAGTAAAAGATCTGGCTGTCCACGTAGTATTCGTACGAAAAAGGCGACCAAAACAGTGAAGGAAATAATTCGAAGAAAAATTCGGTCCGAAAGCAAAGGAAAACATAAAATTATCTCGGGAAATAAAGATAGCACCTAGAACCATATCGCGTATTTTAAAAGATGTCTTAGTACTTGCAGATTATATGAGAGGAACTAGTCATTATTTAATTGAAAATTTAAAAATGATTAGGTTGGTAAAATCGAAGCAACTTCGAACGTCACAGAAAAAAATTTCACTGAATTTATTTTTTACTATTGAGCAATGTTTTAACTAGCAGAATGACCGAGTTTATGCTCAATGCTCTATAGAAGCTTCCCAGTTGGCCAGCAGAGTACAACGTGGACATTATCCGACTTCATTGATGGTTTGGTGGGGTGTTAGCTATCAAAGAGTGACTAAGTCATATTTTTGTGAAAAAGGTGCCAAAATATCGGCAGAAGAATATGAAGATACGATTCTTGAGAAAGTGGTTAAGCCTTTTAACAACACCATGTTCAATAACCAAGAATGGTCCTTTCAGCAAGGCTCAGCGCCGAGTCATAAAGCTCGATCCACCCAAGCGTGGTTGGAAACGAACGTTTTGGACTTCATCAGAGTTGAAGACTGACAGTCGTCTAGTCCCGATCTTAATCCGCTGGCTTATGATTTATGGTCAGTTTTAGAAAGTATGGCATGCTCTAAACGCCATGATAATTTGGAGTCCCTAAAACAATCCATAGGATTGGCAGTGAAGAATTTTCCCATGGCGAACGTGCGAGGTAACTGGTCTCAACGTTTAAAGGACTGTAATCCAAATGTGTAAATCCAATAGAGCTCATTTTGAATGAGCTTCATATATTTTAATGTTTATTATATTAATGTATAAACTAACACACTTTACAGTAAATGTTGTTGTTTGAAATGTTTTAGGCAATAGAAAAGAAAATTTTCCTTGTAAAAATATTTATGGCAAGACCTACCTATATATACCTAACATTCATAATTTTATAAATCTGAAGTCCTGAAGAAAAATAAATAAATTGACGCATCTATAATCAAACAGAATGTGGGAATATTCTGTTTGTTTTATAGATTCGTTGTATTATTTATTTTTGTAAGTGACATTCACAATATTATTTACATTGAAATTAAACTATTTTATACGGTTTTTATCGCGTTGTTTATTAAACACTGTTACTAGGTACATAATTTTGAAACTGTTACATAACCACTCTACTACTATTTAGTCTAAATAAATTAAAATATATTTTTTTAATGTATCTATCTTTAATTCCTGTTTCGCGGAGGTCTTTACAAACATTGAAACAACGGACACAAAGAACATCCAGATTTGGAACAACCATTTGCACACAAAGTTTGTCCCGTGTGGGATTCGAACCTACAACACTCGGCGCAGTAATTAAGCAAATAGCCTAAATAGTTGCAAATTATAATAGTAGTCGTGAAATAGTTTTAAAAATTATGTAATAAAAGTGTAAGTAAACAACGCGATAAAATCCAAATAAATTTCAATGAATAACATTCGCGTAAACGTAAAATAATATTATTTTATAGACGGACAGCATTGCCACCTTGAATAGCAGTATTGGTTTTTTGGGGCAAGCAAAGACCAGCCTTTTGATCATGCGAAGCCTTAATCAGGTGTTTCGGCCAGCTCCCTACAGAAGGTACGAGCGCTCGGGCCCCATAAGCTTAACGTTTAAACTTCAAACGCCTCAAAATTAATTTATGACTAAATTTATGACTTCATTTATGACTAAATTTATGACTTCAGTTATGACTAAATAACAATTTTTGCTTAGCTTTAGCCCACCTCGCCGTGCTTGGAAGATGTAATGGCGCAGGGACGTTGCGTCCCACACCACAGGCCTGCCCACCTTTCAAGGCAGCATTGATATGCCGTCCAGTCTCGTCCCATCGTCGCTTACCAAGGCATTGGGTTCAAGTACGAGTTTTTGGTTTGTTTTATAGCAGAATAGCGACCCGCCTCGGCTTCGCACGGATAGTACAACTCTTTAACAAATTATACACGTGAACCTTCTTCATGCATCACTCTGCCTATTGGTGAAACCCGCATGAAAAACATAACCGCATGAAAACGCAGTGAACATTTTAGTTTTCATAATAAATTCCCATTTAAAGTACGGTAGAAAATAAATATAATTGATGTGCCACAGCGGTTTCTCAAAAAGCTTTTGTTGTTCGAGAACAAATTATTGATGTTTATAATTTGATTTACTAGATAACTTATTTTTGGCAAGCACGAGGCTATTTTGATGTTGTTGGCTATCAAATACTTAATGCAGTCACTCCGTGGGTCACTCAAACAGTTCCTCTTTTGGTAGCAGCGCAACAATTCATGCAAGTTCATGTTTTCTAACATGTGCGACAAAACATCTGCGGTTCCTAACCGCATGGATGACGCAATACTTGATTGATCGCCCGCCATGGCTAGCGGGCCACATACTGTGGGTTTGTTCCCATATACAACGTGTCCCAAAATATACAACGTGTCCCAAAATTCAACGATAAGCGGAATAAAATAAAGATTTATAGATAAAATAAAAAAACAATACGAAATAAAAGCGATTTTCTTTAAAAAGAATGGGCACCCCTTGTTATATTTTTAAGTACCATTGCTACAATTTTACAAATACCTACTTGTGTGTTTTTCTTTGTATTGGCAACATAAGGAGCACTATTGTCCATCACAATTATTAAAAATTCCAGAATGCCTGTAGTTTTTACACAAAAATCAACCAAAATGATGTTGTTTTCTTAAATTAATATGTAAGATTTTGACTTTCAGTTCACTTTCACTCATCGTGGTGGAAAAAATATTGACGTTATGGCTAATATTTTAAAAATTGGCGCGCCTAATTGCGATTCCAAAATGCTATAATGTTCTAGGCAAACTAGCCACAAAAATATGCATAGGTACATTTTCTGAACAACAACCATATTTCGCAAATTGTTAGTGTTAATAGTAATCACTTTTACTATGTACCCAAAAGGTTTTTTGTTGCAAGTACTTAGAATTTGAATGGGTCATGTGCGTAGTCCATAAAATAAGTTAGAGAGATAGAGAAAGAGAGATTATGCGTTAGAGGGAGCTAGATAGATGATCATTGTTTAGTAACATTAGTGCAGCCTACAGGTAGAGAAGTAGTTGTCCAAAGCAAGTCAGCAGGTACGCTTTTTTTAAAAATTGGCGCAACTAACTACGATTCCAAAATGGTATAATATCCTAGGCAAACTAGCCACAATAATACGCATAGGTACTATTTCAGAGCACCAACCAAATTACGCAAATTATTAGTGCTGATTCGTCACTTTTACTATGTACTCAAAATAGGTTTTTTGTTTCTGTGACTAAACCAAAACAAATGTCCACCTTTTGGTGCCCGCTTATCGTTAACTTTTGGGACACGTTGTATAATGTATGTACATAGTTTATAGCTATGATTTTTCAAAGTTATGTGCTTTTTAAATAGCTAATTATCGCTCGCTTTAACGGTAAAGGAAAACATCGGGGAAACTGGCATATCCGAGCGTTCTCCATAGTTCTCGAAGATATGTGAAATCTGCCAACCCGCACTGGGCGAACGTAGTGGACTGTGGCCTAATCCTTCTCACATTGAGGTGAGGCCCGTCCCTAGAGGTGGGACAGTTTAATACATGGCTGATATTATTATATATTATAAGATTGTTAAATTATTAAAAAGCCAGAACAATTTATATATTACCCCTTATAAGGCGTTTAACATACAAACAGTAACACTAGACATCAGCAGACTTACATGATAAGGAAAGTAAATCGTATAGTATTTCATAATTTACTCTTGAGCTTACAATCTTATCGAATCTTCAAAAGTTTTTAACAGCAGCACGCTAATGCCATAATTATACAGGGTGTTTGGAGGGTGAGTAGCCATAGGAAAATGGTCGATAGGTGATGGTGTTGGCTACGTGTTGCGCCTACTTAAATAACATTTTGCCTTAAGTTTAATGAGTAATAATTTTTTTTCTATTTTCTAGAAAATCTCCATTTTTTTGTATAAAAACTTTAATTATTTTTTTAATAACCGCTGTAATGTTAAAAAAATGATGTCATTTGTTAGTGTAGTCTTACCTTATTCAGATTTAATCATAATTTCATACCAACAATTCAATAAGAAATAACAGTGAAGTATCAAACTTTCATAAATAAAATAAAAAACATCCTTATGTCAACTTCACATGGTAAAATAAAAAAATCTTACGGTGTATGGCATTTACAAATGTTTTTAAAAACTTCTCTAGTTAATATTGTTTCGAACGGTATGTAACATGTATCATAACTAACCAGGTAACTCAACAAAAACCGGTTTGTCGTCACGAATGGATTAAAAAGGTGAAAACCTAAACTATTCAATTGAGCAGGTAAAATGTTTTGTCTCATTGTAACACAGCTAAAAGTATTGTGCTATCTCTTTCATCGGTTGACTATTATGCTCCCTTTGGCCCTTGCGCACCCTGTCGGGTGCATTTAGTCGACACTTGTCGTTCTTTGCTACTTCACGTGTTGTACTTCACAACTCCGCTCTGCGCATTATTTTTGTTTTCGTTTGTTGTTGTTAAGTTTTGTTGTTACTGATATTTTTAATGGCTGCTTTTACTAACGAGGAATACGCTGATATGTTGATGGCTTACGGCAAAGCTGATGGAAATGGACGAGAAGCAAAAAGAATTTATGAAGAGCGTTTTCCCAATAGACGTCAACCTAATCGTCATACTTTTGAAACGACATTTAGACGCTTAAGGGAAACTGGCAATCTAAATCGCCGTGAACCTGGAGTTGCCAGACAACGTAACGTTGCTGATGACGAACGCATTTTGGAAGCTTTTGATGAAGATCCCACAACAAGTATCCGCACTGTAGCTGCAACACTAAATATAAGCCCATGGAAAGTGTGGTCTGTTCTTCGCGCTAATGGAAAGTATCCTTTTCATTACACTCCCGTGCAAGGTCTAGAAGAAAACGATTATCAAAGACGCGTCCAGTTTTGCCGTCTCTTGTTCCACATGGGTGTTGACAACCGCGACTTCTTAAAAAGTATCCTGTGGACGGATGAATCAAAGTTTTTAAGGGAAGGCATTGTAAACTTTCATAATTTGCATCATTGGGCCCCAAAGGATGAAAACCCTAAAAAGAAAAGAGCGGTGACACATCAAAGGAAGTTTTCGGTTAACGTTTGGGTAGGACTAATTGGCAATATACTTATTGGTCCACATTATGTACCAGACAATTTGAATGGCAATAATTATTTAGATTTTTTAATAAATGATTTGCCCGAACTCATGGATGGAGTTCCAAATGTTCAGAATCAAGAACCCATTGTTTTTCAACAAGATGGCTGCCCAGCGCACTGGACATTAGCAGTCCGGGAACACCTTGACAATTCATTTCCCAACGCTTGGATTGGCAGAAATGGTCCCATCCCATGGCCTGCAAGGTCGCCGGATTTAACACCGCTTGATTTTTATGTCTGGGGTCGTGCTAAAGCTCTAGTGTATACGGAAACCATTGAAACAAGAGAGCAATTAATTGAAAAAATAGATAATGCATTTGTGATAATGAAACAAGAAATCAGGTTAAGCCATACCACAACGGAAATTAGAAAGAGATGTTACGCATGTATCAGAAATAATGGACATCAATTTGAACAAGATTTGTAATAAATGATTTAAAAAAATACTTTTTTGTTTTAATAGCCCCAAAATAAAGTACATACATAGTAATAGAAGACAAAAAAGTGCAACAGCTAAACCTATTGCACTTTTTCGTTGCGTCATCCAAAACAAAACATTTTACCTGCTCAATTGAATAATTTAGGTTTTCACCCTTTTAATGCATTCGTGACGACAAACCGGTTTTTGTTGAGTTACCTGGTTAGTTATGATACATGTTACATACCGTTCGAAAGAGTATTAACTAGAGAAGTTTTTAAAAACATTTGTAAATGCCATACACCGTAAGTTTTTTTTATTTTACCATGTGAAGTTGACATAAGGATGTTTTTTTTTTTATTTATGAGAGTTTGATACTTCACTGTTATTTCTTTTTGAATTGTTTGTATGAAATTATGATTAAATCTGAATAAGGTAAGACTACACTAACAAATGACACCATTTTTTTTACATTTTAGCGGTTATTAAAAAAATAATTAAAGATTTTATACAAAAAAATGGAGATTTTCTAGAAAAATAGAAAAAAAATTATTACTCATTAAACTTAAGGCAAAATGTTATTTAAGTAGGCGCAGCGCAACACGTAGCCAACACCATCACCTATCGACCATTTTCCTATGGCTACTCACCCTCCAAACACCCTGTACAACAATACAAAAATTCACACCTCATAGGCTTAGAACTTAATCCAGCAAATGTATTATTTTTGTCAGCGACAACATCCATAAAATTCCGTAATTATCAAACTTCAATTGTATAGCACTAAAAATCAAACCCAATCAAATTTAGGATAAAAGATTTTATTACTTTATATAAAAAGATATCTATTAATTAGACGTTGATATTCATTCATTATTATTTCACATCACTACATAATATAGAATAAAGTCTCTTGCCGCGTATGTCTGTCTGTTCGCGATAAACTCAAAAACTACTGAAAGCTTTTTAATGTGGTTTCACCAATAGACAGAGTGATTCATGAGGAATGAAGGAAGGCTTAGGTGTATAATTTTTAAACTTTTGTACAATCCGTGTGAAGCCGGGCGGGCCGCTAGTAATTATTATTTTTTACAAGTATTCGATACTATGTTTTCTTTCCCTACTATTCGAACATCACATATTTTAGAAGCATTTGTTCCTTAATCTTGTAATGCCAAATGTGTTGTAACGACAGAACAGTCATATTTTGTGATCCGTGACTGTAATGGTCTCGAGTACGACCCAAGGCCGTATATGCATATGAAATAGTTTATTATAGTTCGCTTTAACGGTGAAGCATAACACCGTGAGGAGTCCTAGATATCTGAAAGTTCTACATAAAGTACTTTAAAGCGTAGTGGACTATAGCCCAATCCTTCTCAAAATTAATATAGGCCTGTGCCTACGTACGCTTGCACTTAAATACTCGACCGATCATCATGCAATTTCGCATACACGTTGTCAGGGGTACAGAAAAGGACATAGACACACCCAATGTACTTTTCTGTATCATCTAGACAACACTTACTGTTACTAATTCAACCTAACTTAATCTACATTCACGCGAGCGAAGCCGTGGCTAAAATCTAGAAACGTATAAATATGATTACTGCTTACAAAACTGGCTCTAGGTAAGATAATATGTGACGTTCCACGAGAAAAGGGACCTTATGGTCATACCCATAAGGTCCTTTACCCGTGGAACGTCACATATAAGCAGTCGACTCATATCTATATTGTCGGCTTTATCAAAGCTTTGAACAACGTGGTCACGGTCAGTGTTACTCTGATAGCCATGGTGACGACAGCACTCCAACAACAACGTAATTCTTAAAAAGGAAGTAATACAGAATAGACGCTTATTACGTATTTGTTTAATAGAAATAAGCTCTTAATTGTTCTAGTACCTAAATACCTACATGTGCTAGAACAATTAAGATATTAATTGGCCGCATGGATGGGTTAGGGATTTAGGTCGTCTTACCAGTGTCACTACGCAATATATTGTTACGGTATAGCAGAACATAAATATGATTTCAATGTTGTAATCCTAACTAATGTTATACTAAGTCTGGGTATAAATACTATTACAATTAAAACAAACATAATATTACATTTGAATTTAGAATCTGTCATTCTTATATGAATAGTCATTGTGTTTTCTTATTTTCGCGCTAATCGGTGTTAAATATATTTGTGATAGTAAAATGGAGTGGGGTGATGATGAGAACCGAATTGCTGCATTACACAAAGTAGGTATGGAGACCAATGCAATTTTCGAAACTCTCCATCCGCTTGATATTAGTCTAATGTTTGTGTACCAGGCTATTGACAGGTACAATGCAACCTCCTCTGTTTGTGACAATAAAATCTTGCCGTCAACGTAGTATTCGTACAAAAACCGGGATCAAAACAGTGGAGGAAATATTCGAAGAAATCTTAAAAAGCAAAAGATTATGTCTCGGAAAATTAATATAGCACCTAGAACCATGAATCGTATTTTAAAAGATGACTTAGGGCTTACAGCTTATAAGAGACACGCTAGTCATTATTTAACTGAAAATTTAAAAATGGATGGGTAGTTAAAATCAAAACAACTTCTATTGAGCAATGTTTGAACTAGTAGAATGACCGAATTTATGCTAATATAGAGCTTTCTATTGAAGCTTCCTACTTAGTCAGTAGAGTACAACGTGGACATATCAGACTTCAGAGATGGCGTGGTGAGGTGTTACCTATCAATGAGTGACTGAGCCATATTTTTGTGAAAATGCTGTCAAAACAAACTCCGAACGTTTCGGACTTCATCAGAGCTGAGGACCTGCCGTCATCTAGATCCGATCCTGATTTTAATTCGCTTGATTGTGATTTATGGACAGTTTTAGAAACTCCAAATTATTATTATTAAGTTGCAGCCCTATTAATTCCTGCTAAAATATTTCATGTTAATTGACTGAGAAATAAGTTTTTTATGATATTATTATCCTATTAACGACAATTAAAATATAAAATTAAAAGCGTAATAACACAATTATGCGAAATATAAGGTTGGTGTTCGGGGTAAACAACTTAGGAGTATTATCAAGCCAGAACTTCTAGGAAAATGTTAATGCTTTAAATACTAAGTTTAATCTGTTTTTCTTGGGAAACAATTTTCCTAAAAGAGCTTTAAAATATTTTACTAAAATATCAGCTACAATATTATTTTTCAAATATTTTAGCCATCAAATCAGCTTATTCGTGCGTTGACCCATGTCAAGGATTAATTTCTGGCTATATAGCCGAGCCATACGCAAACGATGTAATTAATGTATTACATTATAGTAAGATTTTTATTTTTGTCAATGTTGTCGGCCACTATAACAAACAAAAATAACGAACGGGAGTGAAAATAACGCCTGTTTAGAAGGCCCTTAATTTACAGCCCTTAATCCTAAGCCTAACTAATAATATAAATGTGAAATGAGTTTGTTTGTTCGTGCCGCTTTCACGCCTTAACTACTCGACCGATCATCATGAAATTTCGCGTACACATTGTACGGGTACAGAAAAGATGTCCTTTTCTGTACCCGTACAATGTGTACGCGAAATGTTACTTTTCATCCAGAAAAAATTATGTTCCCTAACGGACAGGATTTATTGAATTAGGATTTATCTACATTAAGGCGAGCTTAGATAAGAGAAATTATAAGTCAAGCCACAGATTTCTTTATTGGCCACATGATCAAACTTCACATTTTATAACTAAACAACGGGATAAAGATTTGTCTATTTTACAACGCCAATTAAATATTGTATAGAAAATGTCAAGTAAAGATCAAAATTATATTAACTTATCTTTCTTATTCATACATTGGCACCTAATTTACTAATTCGGCCACAGATTTTACATGTCATTACCATTTTATGTTTTCATCTTCAACACAAGGTCCTCAAAAAAATATAGTTCAAGCATCTATAGACAACATCATTTCTTATAACTTAGCATGTAAAATAATCCATTCCGATTCCAATCCATTTTGCAGTGGCTATTTTCACGATAAAAGAATATTCTTTTACCGTGAAAATAGCCACAAAGAAGAAGACTTGCACTAAATTGGACCAAACAACGGAGAAGAACTTTCAAAAACACATATTGGAAGACATTGATGCACTGCAATCAGCTACGTCTCTTGAAGTGTTTCCTGCTGCTTCGCATTCGTAACATATTTTAAAAAAGAATGGCTAATAATAAATCCAAACTGGTATTTGGGTGCAGCACCAATATCACTAGCAACGAATAACGCACTCGAGTCCTTTAACAGAGTTATAAAATACATAACACCCTCCGCGAGCGTATACCGTTAGCCCGTTTCTTAGTGGTGGCAGAAGAAATGGTTAATAGCTGGTCACAACAAGCAACAGAAGAAAAATTCGCGACACAACCTGAATTGCAGTTATCTCATTGGACAACAGGATATCAATGGGCCAAAATTGATACCAATATTAGAGTTGTACAATCAACACCAGCCAGCACCACGTATTTAATTCCAGACAACGACTCATTCAAAAATAGTCAAGCTGAGAAAAATTCAAGCGTTTTGATGAATACATAAAAGTGTTTCCGTATTGGAACGTAATACTACCGAACAATCAGACCGAGTAGATTACTGGTTGCTGTTATTGTCCAGACTTTTATCGCAAGTACATCTGCAAGCATGTGATAGGCCTTGCAATCAGACATAAATACGTGACGCCACAATTAGAGGCAAAGGCACAACCGCTTGGATTAAAAAGAAAACGAGGAAGGCCAACTAAAGCGCGAGATGCGTTAATAATCCAATAATGGTTTATTTCCTATATATGTATAGGTAATAAGTATATTATATATACTTACTATATGTTTCTATTAATTACTATAAGTAAAATGATGATATTTGAACACAAATTGAAAAAAAAATGTCTTTTATTTTGTCTCACCTCAATAGTTTCTAGGTGATATTAGTTGGCTATAATTTACTATTTGATGACAAATTTAGCAAAATTTTGACGATCAATTTATGTGAGATGAGTTACATTTTAAACATACTGACTTCAAAAATTAGAAGCTGATAGAATATCTTTTTTGATGTCATATATTAATATTTTAGAAGTTTACTGCTTGAATGCATGTTACAAATTTAGATGCTAAAAAATAACCACTTTCCTGAGTTGTATTTAGAGTGGCTGACATAGAAGATAACTAGTGGCTAAGATAGTATCATTCAGACGCTCGTTAATTGAGGCTGACTTAGTCATTTAGAAGGCAATGTAGATTTTTAGATGCGAATAAAGCTATTAAAAAGAAGTCTGTTTAATTAGCATCTGTATAATAATATCAGCCCTATATATAAACTGTCCTACAACTATGCATGGGCCTCGTGTCAGTGTGAGAAGGGTTAGGCCATAGTCCACCACGCCGGTCTAGTGCGGATAGGCAAAATTCTCATATCTTTAATAATTAATGAGAACTCTTAGACAATGTCTTCATCGGCCTTTAAGCCAACGATAGTTAACTTTTTAATACGCACATTATTTTGATAGGTAAGAGATGCGTGCCTTGAGATTGAATTCGTGAGCTCTGAGTGGCTGTACAACAGGCGCCCTTGGCTATAGCTGACTGCACCGCAGAAGAGTCTTTTAGAGAGCTTTAATGTAATGTGAAATAGATACATACATATTAAGCTTTATATTGAGCTTTCTGCAGACTTTTACTACTTACTGCTATCACGTATTAGTTGCGGATATGTAGGACAATTTTTTGAGAATTTGTAAGTTTATATTATAGATGTTTAGTTAATTGACTTGATTGAGCTGACTTGTGTGATGTTAGATATAACTTTTAACTGGACTACGATTCTGTACATACTGTAATATTGTTCATTTGTATCAAATAATAAATAAATAAATTGTCCACAATGGAACCTAATAACTCTGGGTTAACAGTGATGTTCGAAAGTCTGGTTTTTGTAAAAATAATGTATTTATAATGACGTCTGTCTTCAATCCTACTAATATTATAAATATAAAAGTTACTGAAGCTGTATGACGGATCAAAAAACAAACTTCATTGACGCTTAAACTGACAAATGGATTTGAATGAAACAGCACTCAAATAGAGTGGTTGGTTTACCTACACCTAAATGGTGCACTACCGGGTTCAAACTCACGGTTGTTATAAATTATAAACATAATAATTTGATTGCAGGTAGTATTATAGTAGTTATATTTTTAATTCAGTGAAGGTACGATTTGGCTTCCTAGCAGGTTTGCATCGCGAGCGGTTCGAACCGCGGTCTGAATTACCCAAGAACTCTTTTTGAATGGGTCGATTCGGACTGCACAGTGGCGAAAAGTTTTCTTGTTGGATGAGTGAATTCGGTCAGAAAAGATAATTATGTACTTTTTTTACACATATAATTTTTAAGTTATACGTTAAAAATAACACACTCTTGTTTTAGCCCAAGTGTGTATTATTATTGGTATCATTTTTGCTCAACAAATGTTTATCTTTTTTGTAGTAAGATGGTTAGTACCTACTCAATCTGTGGTTATGCCACGTTTAAATAGGTTTTTCTTTGAAATATGATTATTACGTATTATTTCGCATTTTTTCCACTAACCACTACTCATCTGTACAAATAAATAATTGAAATCTTGAGATATAAGTCCAAATCAGACCTGCGAAAAGAGCATTGAGTCGCTTCGCCCCGTGGCCCTAATCGAAATATGGAACCTTGGGCCATTCGCACCGTTCCAATCAATGCGGTGCGAATGGTCCCATTCAGAAAGAGCACTTAGGCGCTTCGCAACGCGGTTCGTATTGCTCATAGTGCGAAACGACTAAATATCCTATGAATTTAACATATAATAAATTTAGCCTAACCTCTCGCAATAGACTGAGCCTGTCCAGTAGATTACATCAATTTTTTTTAGCAGTGCTAAAAAAAATGGTGTGATCTATTGTTTGTTATAACAATTTATTTATATAAAAATATATTAATGTCATGTAATGCAATTTTATTTTATGTTAATTAATAAAAAAATATTTTAAATAAAATTGAAACAAATAGGTTATAATATCTATAGATACATAAAGAATGGTGATATTGCAATAAATACATTAATTAAAACCTGTCTTGAAAATGCCTGCCGTTTTATTATAATCTCAGTTTATAAGTTCCTTTATTTATAATGGTCAATACATTGAGTATGGGTAGAAAAAGCACGTTATCATTCTGTTTGTTTTGTTATAAAGATGCGGTTTTGACACTTGTGCGAACTCCGTTTCATTGGGAAGGATGGCATACTAAAAATGCGTTTCCTGATCATGTCCTCACATAAGATAGCGATGATTACCTGATTGTATGTTGTAAGGGTGTTCCTTTTCTTAGAACCTGAGTGTCCGTAAATAGTTGAACCATTGGGTACCGGAAAATATACTTCAGCGTATTTTTTAACACTGCGCGGTGAGGACAATTACACCACCCCAAGCAAGAATACAGTACTCAATAAATGACTGGTCAAGCGTGTGATAAACCAGCCTCAGCAAGCATGTTGAAACCATGTCACGTAACAGTTCTACTATGTATATAAGTTCCCTGATTCTTGCAGTCGTGGCTGGAATATACTCTGTCTTTCATCGATAATCACTCTTAGGTGCTTCATCTTCATTGCACGCTTGCTTGGATGGCAGCACAAGATTGGAAGTAGTGCAGTCGCAGTGGAACACATATAATCAATAAGTACCAGCTCCGTAGGAGGCTGATGTGACGGTTATATGAAAGCAAAATGTATTATGTATATTTGGCTGTATTTAGTGTTAAGAAATTGCAGTCTAACCATTCCCAAATCCAACCAAGTCCCTCTACTCTAGTGCGATAGTTATCTACTTGTCCCACGATCGCCCGAGAAATCGAAAATCTATGACATTTGCATAATTTATGATTTTAATAAATTGTAAGGGTGCCCCGCAACCCGCATGCCATCCTGCTGTCTATTATAGATTTTATTTATGAATACTACTAAACCCGATTTTTTAACTCCTTAATATTATTTATTATTAATGTTATTATTTTAGATTTTATAGTCAGTTTTATACGGTATAATAGCTGCAACACCTCATTGATATGAGTTGTAGAATACTGAAATTATACATATTTAATTGGCGATTTAAAAGAGTGGTCGTGAGTTTCAAGCATGTATCTTGTCATAGGTTTTTAGCCCTTTGCCTGAACCTAGTTATTAACCTTAATGTAGCTTCAGGAACTTAGTATAGTCACTAAGTACCTAATATTTTGACGTTTATAAGTTTTGACAAACCGAAACGATTTGTGACTAACTATTGACTTTAAAAATAAACGTTTCCTGAACAGTTAGGGGTACCTAAGTCATTTGTGTATATGATGAAGAACGTGGGCCTTATGTGAACGGAGACCCAACCAAGCCAGAAGTGGAACCTATATAAAACACTCAAAGTTTTTGGAATTGTATCCTAGCACACCAATAACAGAAAAACAGTGATGAGGCAATTATTGATATTGTGAGATTATCGTGATAGTTGTGTCGACATTCACATTCAGCTACAGGTTCCCCTGTGGTTTGAATGCTTTTAGTTAACTTGGTGATAAACCTTTTGTTTGTATCACGAGGTCAAAGAGATTATTACTAAGCTGATATACTATGCCCTTCAGAATTGCGTTAGTCTCATGAAGTGATAACACGTGCCCCAGAGGGATTAAGTATCATCATATTGCATAATAATAAAATTGTAACTATTACCTTTATCTTTTTAATGTCTTGTAATAATTTATCTAGAACTTTTATACTTAGCAAGCAAGGAGTGGTAGCCTAATGGGAGACAGTTGGATTGCCACGCAAAGGTCTCGTGGTCTATCCCGAGACATGCAACTCTGACATTTTTAAGTTATACGCGCATTAAATTATATAGGATAACATCACGGCTACATGCCTGAGAGTTAGCGATAATGTTCTCGAAAAGATGTGAAGTATGCTAACTCGCACCGGGGCTGCCAGAGCTGGCTGAGCAGTCTGAGTCCCTTCTCAGTGTAATATTACATTGTAGTGTAGAGCTAGCACCTAAGTATATAATCCATGTAAACGTTATAATATGACACGCAATATATCTCACCGTCACACAAACGACATCTTTTATTTCACCATCCTTTACATGGCGACCCTGCCTGTAATTGGAGTCGAGCTGACGTGAGTGTATTCCAAACATGTGACAATATCGCGAAATGTGATTAAACGAAAATGCATAAATAATATTTAAGAAAAAGCCTTCATTAGAGTTTACATAATGCATTTTATAAATAATTTATTGTTTTGCGAATGGTTACCGCTAGTTGGAGAGCTGAATCTGACAAAAATCTCACACAGAAATATAATATAAGTCCCATATCTGATGGACCTTACATATTAGTTAAAGAGATGGTTGTTAAGATGTGAAAATATACAAAGACAATAAAAACAATACCAGTGGTCAGTGACATGTTAACCATGTGAAACGATGTGTTAAAGTGACGAGTGACAAAAATATGCGCGATTGCGTTTTTTTAATGAAATTATTACATTTTATTTTTTTATTTCGTTTACATGAGAACTTTGCACACTGATATGTGTTTCCACTTCTACACGTGCATTTTCAACCTAGCCTAAATACCTACCATGTTTTTCTAATAAATTAATACTTTATACGGCTAAAGCAAATTGTCTTGATATTGAAATGTATATTCTATTACTTCTACCTTAATGGCAGAATAAACATTTTGCAAAGTGTTTTATAAAACTGTAACCAAACATTGTAATTATACACAAAACGAGTCGTTGTTTCAGACAATGTATATCTAAAGTGACGATAAAAATATTTGATGGTTAATGTTCCCACTTACTTGACGTCTGATTAACTAAAACAATAAAAAGAACAAAACTGAATATTGTCTAATTTATATAAATATGTTATTTGTCTAACAGTTACATAATTAAATAAACCAAATCCACGATCGAAATTGTCCACGAGATGGAATTACGAGAGATTTGTGTTGTTAAAAAGATAAATAATGAAACTTTCATTACAAAATGTGGTAGAAATAAATAAAAAGAATAAAATAAATAGATAATAATGAACGATAGATAATGATGATGTGAAGTGAATAATTTAATTGTGCCTTCTTAATCGCAATGTATGCAAGTAGACTTTGTGAAGGAATGTCCTAAGGAATGTTAATTACGAAGGTTTTCAAATAACTATTAAACTTTTAACACTACATACCTATTATTGACAAGTATTATTTATAATATGATTGATTGGATTTTAAAGTCGAAAATAATTTGTTGGTTTTACTTGGCGTAATATAGTTGGTAAAAATCTACAATGACGATATCTAATCAATTTATTCAATTAATCGGACATTGCATCTAATTGTTTAGGTGTAATATAAGCCATGCCTAGTTCTGCGTAATATTGACGTCATCACGCCTTTTTTAGCCCGTCTTTTAGATTAGCAAAAAATATTGAACACGTATTTTTCTTTTGTCCCACAAACTAATAACAACGAAGATACAACGCGTTTGAATTACGTGTTACGTCACTTCTAGATACAAATTTTACAAAGGTGTGACGTCACAAGCCCCTACAGTCCCGAACTTGAATGAGTTATATCTTTGTCAATTTTAATTGTATTGTTAAAACAAAAAATAGGGGTCCAAACACGTTATACCTATATAACTTTGATGTTATTTTTATTTATTTATTATTTATGTAACTATTCTTTCGATATTTCAAACTTGGATTTACTCCTTTTTTTCTGTTGCAATTCTAAGGCCACGATTACAGTTTGTTTGTAAAGTTAATCGGTAATCGATATCATGCTGTGTCGATTGAAACGGTCTCTTCACTATTGCTGTTCAACGATCATCTATCAAATGAGACTTCGTATTTGAAATGGACTTAAGAGTTTATTTTAATTCATATATTTAAGTAATGTCTTCTGAATATTTAGATTTATCTAATTCATACATAATTCAACTTATTGTAATTCCCTTCATTTTCAAACAATGTAACACGAAGGCAAATTATGTTGGAACGTTGGAAAATAACGACAACAGCTTATAAAATTATCAGCATCATTCAGTTTTTTATTTATTACTATTGGTGGTAGAAAAATGGACGCCCTGCTATAATAAATGATAAACGCGGTTAACGAACATAGCTATCTTCGCAGGAACCATTGAACATGGTTATGTTGCATCGCCAGATTTTGTAGGAGCGATGGAACATGGCATTGTTTCGTCGCTAGTCCTTGCAGGAGCGATTGAATATGGCTATGTTTCATCCGCGGTTGCATCACTTAACATTGCTGGAACAATGTGAATGAAACACAACGATTGTTTAACGTAAAGGACACAATAATGTCTATTATCCCCGACAGTCAGCACGCAAATTTGATTGATGGCTGGTTTAGACATACTGGTGGGTGGCACTTATCCGTTTAGATGCAGCATTAAATTCGAAGTTCCTATTTATACATATTTAGTCGCCGAAGAGATGTGTGTCACGCTCACATTTCGCCAGCTATGGTTTTAGGTCATCGGTCTTTGTGTCATGTATTAAGACGTACCATTTATTGGATACAGTTCCAGTCTCCGTGATGGGCATTTTTCGAGAGAAAACCCTCAATTACATTGCCCAGCTCTGAAATCAAATCCGCATCCTTCTGCTCTGCAGTGCCATTGAGGCAGACTATTAATAGTCTTGTCTAATTTGGGGTTTGCACATAACACACCAGGTTCCTTCCAACATTGACTAGGTACAAAAGCAGAACACTAATGCCGCGGCATCGTCAAAGTACTTATTCGGTATTGGATTATTGATAGTTCGGAAAACCGGAGACGTATAACCGACTTATCGGCACTGGTACGGGTAGGTTACAACCAATTTATACTGATTGTAACTTGTTGACGGATGATCCCTTTGACGATATTTATCGGTTCAGGCAATTATGGACCAAACTACATCTAAATACCTACCAATAAAATCAGAACAAACGCACATTTTCGTCGGATCGTTGACTTCACCACCTGTTGAATATCTAAAGACTATGATTATATTTTACAAATAGAAATATGTAGAATATGTAATAACGGGTAACATAATATATTTCTACATTTATAATGTCCATAATAATTATAACGGATGTGTATATAACAGCAATTAGCTTCAGAGTTTACATGCTTATCGATCATTATTTCTACTAATGTAGCGCTAGTGACGACTACACATACACAGCTAATACAATGTTAGGCATACCTAAGCAAACTACTCGAAGGATCCGCAAAATAAAGTGTATTGTTATGTCAGCCTCATAAAAACTTATGCACGATCAACGCTCACAAATAGTGCAGCACATTTCTTTTTATATGCGTCAGCGATACCGTGATCAGTCATTAAATTTCTACAGAAACGTGCATGGCACGGCACACACATGGTGCACAAACATTAGCAGCTAACGGGCTGAATTGAAACGTCAGTGGTATGCTCACTGCCTGGCGAGCAAGGGGCAGCGCCATACTCGGTCGGATTACACGCGCCAGGTGGCAGCCACTGCCGATGCCGTGGCAGTGTTTAAGCGAGCATACGCCAACGTATCCACAGCTACACGCCGCCGCCGTGCTCTATGACGCAACAATCAGTCTCGCTTGCCTGTAGTGTGCTATGCGTATTGTATACGTCTGCTTTGGCCGATTGGGCTGTTCGCGGCATCGTTCATTCCGTTTTTAACTCGCGAGTCGGTCGCTCGCGTGCTGCTCGCTAAATATAAAGCACGTGGCCCAGTGCTTCGGTTCGGTTTCGCTATAACCTATAACCCGTCGTTTGAAAGCCGGTGCAAGCTGCTCGTAAAAGGTGAGTGGACTGTGTTCGTACAATTTTTTTATTTAAATGTAGCTTTGAATAGATATTGTATGGTAAAAATACATCGGACAAGCTTTTCAGCAGTCACATATGGATTTGCAGTTATATGCACTAAGCATAATTCAAGCGAGCATATTCAACGTCATCAAAATTATTTGACACCATATGGTGCGAAAAATATATAAGTTTTACTCATGAATCAAAATAATAACATTTACTTATTCCGACTACTTTTATTATATTTACGCGAGTAATAAAATTGTATCCAATTATTTATTTACTTAATTGCTGTGTTTTAATATTTTATACATATATTTTCCGTGTGTCAATACGTTTATATATGAACATATGAATTAAATGCGTGTACCTACAAATAATACATCGTAAAGTCTGCTAGTCATTACCCGTGCGTCCTTAAAATTTACCAAGAGAAATTTTGCGTCTTGTGTCTAGGTAGGTATGTCAGCTCTTGTTAGAAATGAACACGACAAATTTGGGTCAAACTTAATAACAATATATAGAAAGATACCTATCATACTTACATTCAAGAAAGAGCTTTGAATGTTGATATATTTTGCTCTTGTTAAATGCAGTATTAAAATATTGAGCATTTTGCATGTGTGCAACTTTTTTTGTTATATTAACTACTTACTGAAGTTGTCATTATATATAATATACCTACTTATCAAAGACACCAAGACATAGTTTCACACATGAGTAATGAGACACGAGCTTCAAAATATAGTCAAACTTAGTTATAAATTAGCCGGTATAAACATGCATATCATCAAGTACTAAAAGAAAACCATTGACTAGGGCAGCCTTGTTGGATCAATACGACCAGTGGATTAAATGACTTAAGTAATTAAGTACAAACGAATACGGCTAATATTAGTTAGCAACGACCTACATTGTTTCTACACATAATTGTTATGATAATATCTAAAGTAAGTAAATATAACCGAATGGTGTAAATAAAGATCTTAGATATGAGAAGATATGGTGCTCATTCATGAGTATGTATGGCTTCTTTGCATTTTATCTGTAAGTACTAAATATGTAGTTATCAGTGTACTAAAAAACTTTGTCAACATTGGATGTCCGCTCAACGTGTTATAAGAGGCGTGAACGGCTCGGGTTATCTGTTCAACGTTATACACGCTCATTCATGTTTACATGACATTCAAACTTGAAATGTAGATAACCGGTCGACTGCAGGCAAAGACAAGCCAGACGCACGTGACGTCATAGTATTTAATATTTACCATACAAATGCCCTCCACTTGTGTATAAACTTGTCATTTTATGAGCTTCCTTGCACACGACTGTCCCTTGACTATAATTCTATAAACGTACCTACTGCAATGCTCGTTGTGCAGTTAATCCTTAAACATGTTAACTAATATATCATTACCTATTTATTTTCTTTCAATATTTAGCACTATATATGTAATGTATATCTATGTAAATATTATGTTTCAATGAATAAGAAACTTGTGTTTTAAAAATATTTTGGTGATAAAATCTATACTTCCTTTTAACCACAATAATTTGTTAAGGTCGTCTATGATAACGCCGTGACAAATTATAGTGGTCAAAAGAGATATTTGATCAAAACAGACATCGGAATCAAAGTGTATTCGGCGTTGGTATAAAAGTGCCGATACTTATTTATATTGTCCCTTTCATATATTAGTTGTAGATTCATGTAATAGATATAGTATATAAATATAATCTCGCTCAAAAAGTTATCACAATTACCTTACTATATCTACGCTTATATAGAAAAGCTGTTACATAATTAGGCTGCGAAATTCGTACGACTTTTACAGTAAAACACACGTGCGACAAAAACTGGTAGGTACATCAACTTTCTATTCAAAAATGAAATGTTGGTATAAGATGACCTAGTTTAGCAGTTGCATATTGCTACAGGATCATGAATCAAATTGACGCGTGCTCCGAACATTCTGTATCATTAAAAGCTATTAACTTTCTCTATTGCCCGTTACAAACGATGCATGCTGCTTCAATCAAACTCGATAGTGCCTAACTAATTTATTAATACATATTTACTAAAATTCCCCTTCGCGTCTCCATTTAAATGTTTTATCTATCAATCGTTTTGAATACAAGTAGGGTGCGTTATTGATTAGTTCTGTTTCCAAACAGTGTCGTATCACTATAATATCTATTTTCAATTTATATTATAATAATATAATAATAATAATATAATATTCTACCACATACACACAACACCATCTAGCCCAAACTAAGCAGAGCTTGTACTATGGATACTAGACAATGGATAAACATACATATATACTTTTTTTTTTGTAAATACATACATATTATACATAGAAACACCCAGACCAAGACAAACATCCATGTTCTTGCACACAAATGTTTGACTTGTGCGGGAATCGAACCCGCGACCTCAGGCGTGGCAGTCGGTTACACTAACCACTACGCCATCGAGGCTTGCTTGCTGAAACTATAAAAACAAATTGAATAAATAGATCTGCCACGTTTGTCAGCGCCATAGTGAATTATTTCTTACGATTACATGCAAAATTTATTCAAGATTGCCCACGGCTTCGCACGCGATACTGTAGGTTATGGAAAAGAAAATTCTATCCCTTGCAAACAGTATTTATTTTCTGGATGATGAGTTCTCTATGTCCTTTCTATACACTTGACATCAAATAAACTCATATTATCGTTTATAATATTAGTTAAGACTCAAAGACTCGTTTTAAATATCATGGAATATTTAAGTCAATATTGCATTACAAAGAAAAGTTAATAAAAAAGCAATATAAGAACGTGAAATGTAAATAGAACAGTTCAAAGGGAAAGAGCGAGACTTAAGCGTAGACGAAGGTACTCAGACCCTTATAAAGCCATTGTCCCTGCCTACGGGCCTGGGTAACAGGTGTAAGTTTGTGCATGCACGCACCCCACGCAATGACATTGAAATAATTTATTCATGCTTACTTTAATTTTTATTCTCAATTAACCTGTCAAATGAAATGTCAGACATAATCTATAACCTATTGTGTCTAGCCGCCCGTGTTCCATGCCAATAGATTAATGTATAAGTTTAAAAATATCAACATTAATGTAAAAATATCCACGTATGTATTTTGTGCAACTTACTATTTTGATCAATATGTTTTCATGACCATTGCTATGACAACTAGATACAGAAACGATTTTTATAAGTGCCCAAAGTCCTACCTCTGATTTCCTTTACCTTCTAAAAATGTTAATGTTCATTTGTCCCATAACGATGCATGGGTGGTTTGTCTTGCCTATAATTCTATAGAAAGTCAACAATAAACCATAATTGTACCTGAACCATCTTACATTACCGAATGTCTTTGAAAACTGCTCAATTCATACAACATTACCTACTCGCTACGATGTAATCAACCAGTCAAACAAATTAGCCATGTTTGTATGTACCTTTAATGTGCGGACAGCGACAGTTTTGGATACCGGTCGATATTATAGCTACCTGCTATATCGACCGGTCCGGACCCTAAACTGTCGCTCTATGAAGCGTTTAATAATCGAAGGAGTAACCACCTCGGCTACAACTGGCAGGTAGCATATTAACTTATTGAGTTGCAGCGGCACACCAGAGCCGGCGAGGCGGCGAGACACAATAGATTTTGAATGATGTCTGGCATTCTTAGACTTGACAGATTAAACAGCATGATTATCCGTAAGCAGGGTCACCACAAACTAAGTACTATAAAAGAAACAAACATACATATATAATTATGCAAATTTAAGCCTCGAAAGTAATACAACGTTTTGTAGCATTTATAAAGACTAGCGGTCGCCTAGTGGTCGAAATTCGGCCATCATTTATTTAAATTCTAAGTATGATAGTTCTTAAGGTTTTACTGTCTAAAACTATACATCGCACATCATCACATTTCATTTAAATTTCAATCTATACAGGTTAATTTACCCATCCTTTTCAAACAATTTATTATTTATATATCTATACTCTTTAATTACTTTGTTTTCTTTTTCTTTATTACATATAAATACGTAAATATATTGTAATATAAATAGTATATATCATTTCAATCCGCCCAAAGGTTGCCTGTAAGATATTGCTGATATATGTAGGTAGTTATATAATGAAGTAGGTAGTTATATAATATGTAACCATAGTTTCGAAGAATAATACTACATCAGCCGAAAAACGCCGAAATACTACGAACGCGATTCGACTGTGTGTGTCAATTGCATGGTTGTGTGCGTGTAGTGTTTTTCATTAATTTAATGTATTTCTTATGCACATTTTATATAAATATTAGGATTCGCCCCTCCTTCTCCATATAAACTTTAAGTGTGCCAAATTTCATACTCCTCTGTCCGCGCAATTTTCGTAATAGGTGGCACAAATGTTTTTCTTCGCGTATTAATATATAGATCTACCAAAGTCAATATGAAAGGCAACATAAATTTTTAATTTAGGTCACAAAGTAACACTTATGTCATCTATGTTATTGTCAAAGGGGTTAGTGAGTTTACTAATTTACTAATAATTTATATTAATTTACTGCCATTACACTAATTACAATAAAGTTGCCCAACCACCAGATCAATTTAAGACATTAGGTACATTAGGGATATCCTTCTTATGGAGTTAATAGATCAAGACCAATAACGCCAGCTCAGTGGGTGGCCACGCTATAAACATTGTAGATTGGCGACAAGGACACCATCTTAACCCCCACTGTCCATCGACCTCAACAGGCATTTCTATAAAAGTTCCTAAACAACATTTTCCAGAGAAATTGCAAAAGGCTGATTGATAAGTGAATGGCAACCTTGACCAAATTTAATTAGCATACCTAGTTAGGTAGCCGTGAAGATATGGGATATTTAACTGTAGTTTTAGACTAACCAACAAAACGCGTAGGTGGTTAGCTACCAAAATTACATAATAAGGTACCTAATAAGTTTAACCACGCAAAACTATAGAACGTATATTGTTATATCAAATTAGTCTAGTACATGGCTTCTCTCATATACTAAGTATCTAATGTATGTTGATCTTAAACCTAGATCATGAATGTAGTCTACCTTAAAAACAAGAGCAAATCTTATAAGCGCCATATTAATTATACTGTGACACTGTTTTTTAATTTTGTGAGCATTTCTCCCTTGCTTGTACGTCATTGCCAAATAGCATTTACATAATTTATACAATGAAAAAGTTATTGTTCTACGAAAAACCTACTATATGTCTGTATAGACGTCAACAAATGTCTAATACCTAGTAATCCTATATTGTAATATTCGCACAATTGAATTTTGTAAATTGTCTTACAACAATCTTGTTATCTGCCAAAGTTATAAAACACTTTCATTTATCTGCTTTTGAACGAACCAAAGCGGTTCGATCCGGATTGGACTAGTGAGGATAAAAAAAGAAGCTGTGTAATAATTATAGATCGAGTTTTTTAAATATCCTGCTGTCGAAGTCCAGTTTTTATAGATACAGCTATATATTGTGGTCAATACATTTTGTCACATTTTACGTATATGTCTCGATAGTAGTCTCAAGTACTTACTTATTATCCATTTTAGCAAACAAGTGATTTAAAGAAAATTGGCAGAGAGTAAAGAGTTTTAAATAATCTAATAATGCGTTGGCTGTTGGGATGTTGTTAAAAATGTTTTGAGTTTGTTTGCCAGCTACAAGCCAGTCTTTCTTCTTTCCACCAAGCCTGCGATGTCTGTCGGTGTGTGTCTGCCGTGTCGTCGATCTAACCTTTGAGAAGTACCAGGTGCTACTCCTTCTTTTTATACTGTCCCTTTAGTAATACAAAGAAATATTAACGTTGTAATAAAATTAAATACAAGAGATATTTTTTAGAAGGATGATAATGAATGTTTAACGCTGACCACCCGTGTCATAAATATTAACCAATAAGTAAATATATGCAACATTGTTTAAGACTCCTTACAGAAATAAGTGTTCGTACACGTCGTTGGTTATTTCTTACATTTAATTTCATAAAGTATTTTAGTTATAAATATTGTACGGGTAATAAAATACAATATCCGCAACTATTCAAATAACTAGCTGAATATATGTTTTACTTCTAGTCATGCTGTATTAGGTAGAAAACTTATATTACGTTTGCAAATTGATTGTAGATCAATAAATTAGCACGTATCAAATTTCTTTGACCTAATAATCTAGTAATTCTAATAGGTATTTAATAGTTTATTTGCTATTAGTGTTACTAGTTCAAATTGCAAAGGCAGGGCAAGTTAATATATAGACAAAGATTCTCACATACCTACGCATCAAATACTTGATAAACATAAATTCTACATTAATTTTCATAACGGAAAGAAGTGCATTTTCTAAAGGAGTTTTAGGTGTTTTAGCCTTGCGAGCAGCGGCGCGGTGAAAATTAATTTGAAACTTCAATTATAAGTATTAGGTAAGTACCTGCACTATAATTGCGGTATACTGTAGTAAATTAAAACAATCAATCACATAATAATATAATAATTAAAGTGATTTACAATTTCTTACCTTATTAACTTCGAATAATGACCTCACTGAGTTATTTGTCAGGTCATTGACACTGGCTTGTATATCTAATCAGTTACGAGCCCGTTCGCCCCTCAAGCTTCGCCCCATAGTAGGTATTTGAAGTTACTTCTTAAAATCCACCGAAAAATAGGAGCTCTGCGAAGCGGGACTCCCTCTTTCTATGAAAGGGGCGAAAGTCAAGGGGCGTACGGGCTCGTAGACATCTAATCAATTCCTTAGGGCTCAACCAAACTGGTAAAAGTAGTATCACAATCACATTTTGCCAACTATGTTTTAAATTCAATGGCGATAAATTCGCCAACTAACTGTTTTAAAGTCTGAATGTCGATATACAAAGCTTCCAGAGTTGGAGGTGTTACTAAGAGTTCTCTAACAGATAGATGCAATAAACTGTCCTATCGGGCAATCGTGTCTAAGATATTACTGTCGAACAAAAAATTATACCACGAGAGCAATATAGAATTCATTGCCTGTGTGTATTCCTGTAGCTATTGAGATAGATACAACCCATATCAGTGTAATTGATATGTGTGAGTGATAAATGTGTATGTTTCATTGTTGCCTATTATTAGCATTAATCCTAAATAATTATTCAGCACAAGATTGCTACCATAACTACAATAAGTATAAGTGGGTATATACATATATACTTCTTAACATTATTATGACTAGAAAATCCTACGATATCTACTGAATGTGTTTTAAAAAGAGCTCAAAGTCTTTAAGTAATTAAACTGCAAGTATTAGCATACTTTTAGAATAACGCCAAGTAATAAAACCTAATTAAAAATTGATTTGACATTTTTACTTAATAAAGCTCTACTAATTAAATCAGTTTTTTGTGTTTTAGAATGATACTAGCGGTCGCCTAGTGGTCGAAATTCAACCATAATTGATTAAAATTTAAAGTTTAAAAGTCTTTAAGCTTTTATAGTCTAGAACTATACCCTTATAATCACATTTATTTAGATTTCGATCTATACAGGTTAATTTACCTATCTTTGTCAAACAAATTATTACATTATTACATTTATACATTATATATACATATGTAACCATAGTTACGAAGAATAGTCCTACACCAGCCAAACAATGCCGAAATACTACGAACGCGATTCGACTGCGTGTGTCAAATGCATGGTTGTGTGCGTGTAGTGTTTTTCCATTAATTTAATATATTTCTAATGCATATCTATACTAACATTATAAAGCTGAAGAGTTTGTTTGTTTGATTGATCGCGCTAATCCCAGGAACGAATAGTTCGAATTAAAAAAATATTTTAGTTTTGGATAGTCCATTTATCGAGGAAGGCTATAGGCTATATAACATCACGCTACGACCAATAGGAGCGCAGCAGCAATGAAAAGTATTGCAAAAACGGGGAAATTTTTCTTGTATGAAGCAGACGAAGTTGCGCGGGTCAGCTATTGATTCGTCACTCCTTCTCATAAACTTAACTGTGCCAAATTTCATACTCCTCTGCCTGCACAATTTTCGTAAAAAGGGATACAAAGCTTTTTTCAAAGCCTAGTGACATACCTTTTTCGACAAGTCTTTTAAAAGAAATATCTTGAGCTATGTAACGCAAAAGTTCAATACGAACCAAAGGACAATGACACGATAAAATTAACACAGAAATTGTAAATCATAAAGACAAACATACCGCTGACCTAGTTACCGACTTGCGTGGGCAGGTGCGTATTTTAGTTAGAATGACTACTTCGCCTAATATACCTATTCATTTATTTTTACTCAGTACCTACTCACATAAGAGTTTTAGTCGACACAACTAATTGTACCTTCATATTCATGGCGTGGTGTGTTCTACGCGCGTGCGAGGGCCAGCCAACGTATATCGGCAAACGCTTCAAGATTAAAGCGCCTCAGTGCAAGCATTACATTAGTTACGGACGTAGTCGCGCATGCACTTTAAGAGGTATGCGCCGCGTACTATATCCGCGCACGCCTCGACTGAGAAAATGAAACTGCGTTTGCTCAGGTCAAACAGTGCATGTTCGGACCGATCCAACCCACACAGCAGCAGTCAAGATCTCATCGCATGCGCGTATCCGCTGTTGCTTTTATAATTATTATTCATTTAATTGTTGCAAATCATATAATGCAATTGCTTTTCGTAAAATATCTTTTTCGTCCACATTTGCGCGCGATTATCACAGCGAGGCGGACACAACTGTTCAAACGCAACGCATTGCTCGCAATGAGCCAACACACGCTGGCTCGCCTCGCACGTGCGCAGCTTGTGCGTAGCAGATGCCTCGCCACAAACATGAAGACAGGCAAACGAGGCATTTGCTTCGCACGCGGTGGCTCGACCCGAGCATATAATGGTACATAATATATTTTTTCGACACGCACGCCTCAAACAGCAACAACAGCATTCGTTGTGCGCCATGCGCGGCGCATGTCTCGCAGTCTGTCTCCACCTTTACATGCGTCGCGTCAATAACCGAAGCGCGTCAACCGCCCTAGTAACCTGTATGATTAATTCACACGAGTAACCCGCGCGAGTGGTCTGTGCCAGCTTCTAATCCTATAACAGTAATTATGGCAATTATGTCATCATAAGTCATAATAATTGTATAATCAATTTAAAATTATTGAATTAATAATGCGCCTTGAAAATAATAATCGGTATTCTAATAGCAGATTAGTTTATCATGAATCTTGATTGACATGAATTGCTGATAAAATTAATAATAATAAATTTGTTTAATTATTTCTCACATAAAGCTTACACTGGAACAGTATGTGTGAGTTCGTTAGGTTCATATTCTTATACGTAGTCTGTATTTGTGAGGAGCTGGTGTCTGAAGTAGGTTACTCTGTATCGGAGATCACCAGGTTTAACATTATCTCAAACACATTTAATGTTCTGTTACAAGTTTATTTGCGTATAAAGAGATAAAGAGTTAAGACTCGAAAGTGATCAGATAAACTGAGGCAAAATGAATAACGAAAATGTGTATGTGTGTGTCATGTGTGTACTGTGTGAGCGAGAGTTAAATAAATAACGTTTATAGAACCTTTATTTTTATCTAAACCTCGTCTCTCTGTCCTTCAAAGAGTGGACAGAGGTGATAAACTCCACATTTTACTAGCTATGGTCCAACATATTAGAAAGAGCAAATTGCACACTACTATCTTGATGACATACTCCGAGCTTGTAATGAGAAATTGTTACCAGCAATCCCAATAGTAACACTTCAGCATTCCTGCGAATCGAGCCTAAAACCTCACAATTCACGCAAACTTAGGCTGATTCCATATTGGGCATACGCGTTCCACGAACGTGTGAAGGACGCGAACGCCGCGTCCGAGCCGCGACAACGCAGTGTGAGCGTCGCGTATCACCAGCGTACGGCGTGTATAAAGCGTAAACGCCGCGCGCACGCCAAGCGCACACAGCCTTGTGACTGACTGAATCACTTGCGGGCGGCGGGAGTAGCGGGTGAGAGGTCGTAAACGGCCGGTCGCTCACAGAACGCGACGCTTACGCCGCGTTGTCGCGGCTCGCACGCGGATTTCGCGTCGTTCCCAAGCTTAAGGAACGCGTACGCCCACTGCAGGGTCAGCATTTTGCCACGGGACCAACGAAGCACACTTAGTCGCAATAAAACTGTCCATAGTCGATTATTTTAATAACTAGACAAGCATATCGCAATCAAAGAAAGTGACAGCCCACAGTTACTTTACATTAGTTCAATACGAGGTAGTTAATTAATATCCAATATTCTACAGAAATGACGCAAATTATCCTAATTACGCAATAACTCAAACGTTCCACGATTTGTATAGCTTAAGCGGATAGGAATGAAATAAGTACCTAGTAATACGTTCACGTATTTTTATGATTTATTAGTGTTAATACTCAGCTGAACCAAATCATAATATATCTACCGACCATGGATTCGCTCGCATGGTATGTAATTAAAATATAGCTCCTCAAGGATAATGTAGCTTTGTAATAGTAAAAGATTTTTTTATCGGTTCGGTAGTTCCAAAATCTAATAGTTACCTAAAAGCAAACATTTAAAAAAAGTCATCCATACTGTTTCATTAATTGTTTTATAGTACCCTAGTCGTATATTACTGTTTGCTTATTTAGTGATTTTAGTCCTTTAATAGCCAGAATCCAGACACTACAAAAAACCATTGTGTCATGTGTGTTATCGAGATTTATATTTGATTATTCATATTAAAATAATATAACACAACATAACTCCGGATAAAACATTTGATTTATAGTGCATAACGGGTAAACAATTTTTAGTTTGTATTTGTTCTAATAACGTGTAGAAACTTATTATACAAATATAAATTTAATAAAAATGCATTGTTTTCTAATTATCTTGATTGATTTATCATAATAATTAGGTATATAAACGTCAATGAGAATAATATAATTAACCGATAATTTATAATTGTATATGATCAACATCGTTCCAATACTCGCTATAAATGTCACTGGACCCAAGCTACGTTTTACAGAGTATAGAATGTTAAAAGTCCAGAGGCAAGACCAAATTGTAGACTAGACGGAAGTATTAATTTGGCTATGGAAGGAGTGATTACTAGTGGGCAGATGTAATAACTATTAATTACTTAAAAATCTTCGTCCTGCTGAGAAAGGTCTACTACAAGGGACAGCTCGGAGTACGTACGATTTCGATTTTATTCAATATCGTTTTTTTGCTTACCAGTCGGCGCCACTAGCGAGTAAGGTCCTGTCAATCTTGTCAAAACCGCTGTCAAAAGCCGTATTTGGCGTTAATAATTGTCGGTTTCTATGGTTACTGTTAAAGTGACTTTAGGATTTGACGTCTAGAGACCTCACTATGCACTAGCACGTCTGTCGGTAAATTTAAGCGTAAAGCCCTTATTGTTAATATTGTCTGTCGCTGTAATCTACATTTTTATCCTATCTAGATGTTATTACTAAAGATTAGATACAATTACGGATATAAAAAATTAAAATACAATTTATTAATTTTTACATTAGTAATTTGTTCTTTACGTAATTATTATTCCACCTTACAAGATTATCAACGTGACATACCATTCGCTGCCATTGAGCGGTAGTTAAGGATCGTATTTGGTATTTGAAACCAAACTACTTCGTTTGAACTTGGTCACTTTTCTGTACGTTAAGTTGTCATCTGACACACAATGCCAACATGACACCTGAATTACAAATATAGGGTGCGTTCTACTTAGCGTTTACAACGACTAAGATGTTCCTTTAGCCGTTCCACATGACGACTGCGATCGTTGTGGTCGCGGCGAAAACGTGACTCATGACGTCATGGGGCTTGCAAATATTCAAAGATTTTTGGTATTCGAATATTCGAAAATTCTTTGGGTATTATTCGAATAGTTCGAATATTATAAGAATAATTTAAAAAAAACTGTTGTTATAATCACATTTTTCATTGCGAATGTTTAACTTAGTCTTAATTTCTATCTATTAAAACAATATCAAAACTTAAAAGTATAAAGAATTTAAGGCACTAACACAGTCTTACAAAGTCTGAGTAATGTAATAATATTTATAATAATAAAGTCAAACAATCAATAACAAATAATTTACTTACTTGAAGTAACACAAATCTTTGGTGTAACTCTAGTTACACCAAAGATTTGTGTTATTTCAAATAAATACTAAACTCTAAACATTATTTTAGATTTTTTGTAATGTCGCACCCATTACACAGTTATATAACAAAATATAAAGATTTAAATAAAAGAAATAAGTTCAACTGACAAAAAATAAAAGTTATTAGTCATCATTATCGGAATAATGAGATTAGATCAATAATACACAAAAAATCTACGTTCCATTCTTATCAAAATTAAAAAGAACAAGCCGAAGTTAGAAACTTTGGCTTCTTCTTTATAATTTTAGTTTCTTTGGAAGTGGGACCTAATAAAACTCAAAACGTATAGAGAGTCATCTTTTAAAGAACTTCTTAAATGGTTGCAGATATATTTAGACGAAAAGACCCTTTCCCTCTCTACACTTGTAGGCGGTATACATAGGAGGGATTCATATGCTTGGCTTAAATGTACTTGTCGAGGACTTTTGCTGTCAAATAGCGCCATTTGCATTCGCGCCGCCATTTCCAACTCTTCTCTGTCTGATAAATTTGCGATGGATGTAGAAGGAGTTGCTGATACGGTGTCATCTATTTTTTTTTGTAGTTGTTCTTTGAAGCTCATTTAGTCTGTTTTATGACGTTGTAGCTCGTCTAAGTCTATGACATATTCAACATTATCGGAGTTCTGTCTTTTAGAAAAGTATTTCTCGTTGATGTCAATTATTACTTCAGTAATAGTGTTATTTCCCGGTGATGGAACATAGATGAAGGTGGCTCTGCATAATATTTACTGGGATTGTAAAGATATTTTAAAGTGCAGATTAGGTTTGGTTGGCGTCTCTGAGCAATCCTATTCTTCAGAGCTTTGAATAGTCGTTCACTGATAAAGCTGTTCGTTGCTTGAAGTTTCGCAGTCATGAATTGAAGGACTGATTCTGCAGTAAGTAGATTTTCATTTTCTTGACGCAATGCCTCTACTGTTGCCTTTACAATGTTGAGAGAAGTGGACAATTCCTGCAGTAAAATCAGCTCAGCCGAACTAAATCAATAAGAATCATCATCTTTTAGAGCCAAAAGTCTTGTTATCATATCAGCCAAACTATTCCACCTAGTTTTACAGTCTAGGATCAAACCCATTTTTTCTGTTCTTCTTGAAGGTAGTTATCAAGAGACTCATTCCTGGTGGGTGATTTCCTAAAAAGACTTAACAATTTTACGCACTTTCTCTATAATATTTGTTAAACGTAAGACCGTCACAAGCAGTCATTTTTGATACCAATTTCTCCATAGTCTTCAGGATTTTGAAAGTATGTGTCAATTAGTTTAACTTTCTTCTTCTGTGGCTCATTTGTGTCGACTTTTTTCTTGCGGGTTTGAATGTATGACCGATGTCGCAGTGGCCGAACGTTCATTGATATCAAGCTGAGTAGGGTGAAGTTTTAGGTGGTTGTGTAAGCATGTAGTTGTTTCGGCACTTAATGACCTTTTTACACTTTTTATTGTGCATGTTTAAGGTCCGAGGTTCTCAAAAAAAGAAACCATACTGACGACTTGTCTCGCATACCTTTGTTATACTATTTAAATTCATGTATTTGTTGATCCTTGTTTAAATTTGGATGTTTTATTTAATACCTGCAACATCGAAAAAATACAATAAAGACCTGTGTGTCATACAGTCGGACAGACAAACAGCCTAGGTTGAGTAATAGCGTCTTTTTATATATTACGCTTAGATTCTTATAAATAAATATTTATCTGACAACATCACATACACTAATCTGACTACGCGGAAAGCAGTTATGCACTTGTTCTTCAGAACCAATGTCAGCTATTATCGCATGCTCCGTGCCTCGGCAAGCACGTTAAGCCGTCGGTCCCGGATGCCATGAACACCTGCGGCAGTCATTACTAGGAAGTCAGGGCTTTCAAATATCCTGTCATCTGGTCTAACCATAGAATATCGTTGTCCTTCTGGGTTGCGGAGGTCAGACGGCAATCGCTCTGTGTAATAAGACTGATATTAAGCCAAATCGGGTAGACCAGAAATAGCGTACCCCGGGCTCCAAAGCGAAAAGCTTAGGATGCAACTGGGATTAATCGCTCAGTTGATTACTTATTTATTCTCATATATAAATAATAACACCCACAAGCAGAACAACACATATGTTCATCACATAAATATTAGTTCCAGGTGGGCATCGAAACCACGACCCTTGATGCAGTAGATAGGATAAGTAGCACTGCACCAACAAGTTCGTTAACCAAGTTAATAAGAAGTCTAGCTGTTGTATTGTACTTCACAAGACAAATAGGCTATAGTTAGGTTACATATAATAAAAAGTCTAATTACCAATTGAAAATACAGCTACTTACATCAAAACATAAAGTGCCTTTGATAGCAAATCGCCACACAAAACTCGCTCAAAAAGACTGAAACAATAAAAAATTATAACCACGCTCTGCATAGCACGAGTGCAAAATGTTAATGGCGGTCATAACGCAAACTAACGAATTGCTGCCGCACTGATTCCCGTCCCGAATTCCCGATCGTTTCCAAGCTTTGACGAATCCTGTCGAGTAGGTCGGACGGAACACTGGCGCAGCGCGCCATAACAATGAAATGTTGCGCGCAAACTTTGAAAGTTATATTTTGTGCACATCTAAAATCCTGAATTGGGCGTTCAGGAAATTGATCGAATATTCGAATATCGCATACTTTATATTCGAATATTTGAACCGGTTTATTATTCGAAATATTCGAATATTCGAATGCAAGGCCGCCTCATGACTCACGCTCACGTAAAACTCACGACGACTCATCCTGAGAGATGGGTCGTAGTGAGAGTTGAGAAAGAGAGTTGAAATATTGTATTTGTATTGTATTTAAAAAATATAAAGTAACTAAGATGGTGACTACGAAAATATAACCTTATTTGATGCGATTTTGTTAAAACAATATATACTTAAATAAGTAAACATTTTATAATATACTGTGTTTCAGTTGTCAGTCTTTTGAATTCTTCATCAGAGTGACGATTAATTACATTATGTAAATTGTAAATACGTGGTCTACCTAATTTTAAGTTTTTCACGATCATGATTTTGTAGAATGGTATTCCACTCTTCATCTGAACTGGATGAATTAGTACTTTCTGTAGCATTATTGCCACGCACTACCAAATATCCTACTGTTGCCGTAAAATACATTTTGAATATATTTCAATGTAAATTAATTAAATACTCCACAAAATTATAAAATACTAGATTTGCCCGAGGCTTCGCTCGCGTTAATGTAGATATATGTTAAAATAGATTTTTAGTAGGCTATCATTATGTTATTCCGATGAATAAACAATAATACTGTAAAGTTTCATCAAAATCCGTTCAGTAGTTTTACGTGAAAGAGTACCAAACATCCATCCATCCTCCCATCCTCACTTTCACATTTATAATATTAGTAGCATATCATATATTTTTAAATATGAACCCTGTACCGTAGGGTCCCAGCCAAACGTAGATACAATAGAGGTTTAAAGCTTCTGCACTTCACAATTGTAATTACATAATAATAATAGAACAAATAAAATAATGTTTATAACTATATAAGGTAAGACAAAAAGACAATTTAATAATATAAATATGTTTAAATGCTTAAAACTAAGAGATCACGCTTAAATTAGGTACTAATTATATTATATACCTACTTATCATGCTATAAATATAACACATATAGGGAATACAATTAAAACATAATTTTTACTAGTAAAACATACTTTTAAATATTATAAATAAATAAATATGGTATCGTAGTTAACAACTGTTCTGTCTCTCATAGGTAAGTTTACTTAACCATTTATAGGCTTTTATTTTTGTCTCTGATGCTGTATTCAGACGTATGTCACAGCATTTGGAAGCAATATTATAAATGTAAGCTGATAGGAACGGGTAAAAACGGGCAAATTTTGTGCGACAAACAGGTACAGGTACTCTAAAAAGACGACGGCTGATCAGATCGTTATATTCCGGAGACGAAATAACTGTTTTGTGCACAGGGTATATAAAAAGTTTCCGGACACTTAGAGTTGACATTCCTCATAGAGTTTAGCGGTTGGGTATAAGTCTTGGGTTTTTGAGTATAGTTTTTAATACAGCGCGATGTGCTCTCTCTTGTTGAATCGTGTGTGATTTGGCTGCTCCGCCCCAGCAGGGGATGCAGTGGATGAGCAGTGATTGGCACAGTGCATAGTAAGTCATTTTAAGTGTTTCTGGAGAGGCAGCATATCTTAGTTGTCTCATTATATTTATTGTTTTCCGTACTCTGTTCGAAAGGAAGTTAATGTGGATTTGAAAATTAAGTTTTTGGTATATCATGACACCAAAGTATTTGGTTACAGGAGTTCTATCGATGTTGCTACAAGTGCATGTAGTGGAGGATGGATTGTGACATATGTGTAGCTTCAGTTTTGACAAAGTAGGCACGGCAGAAGCGGCAGTTTTATAGAAGCACATGAATTTGGTTTTGTTTAAATTAAGCGTCAGAAGGTTGCTATTAAGCCAGTTCGCTATTGAAGCCATACTATTTTCCCCTGTCAAATGTTTCTTCCCAGTTTGAACCCCTAAAGAGTATAACAGTGTCATTCGCGTAGCAAATCATTTCCGATTTGGGGAGAGATAGTTTGTGGATAACATCTACATATATATATATTGAACAAACTAGATCCTAACAAACTGCCTTGTGGCACACCATAATTAATATTTCTGGAGTCACTTAGTTGGCCAGAGTCTCTTAGGCCGTCCGCTGCGTTGCGGTGCACGGAGCGGGCGCCCGCGCGGCGTGCTGTTTTCTATTATCATGAGTCCCGCCCCGCGGACAATGTATCCGCGTGACGGAGCACGCGAGCGGAGCTGTTTCTAGGAAATCAGTGAGCGCTGCTTCGTTTCTGCCCTCTGCGAGATGCGGGAGTCCGTCGCGGGCGCCCGAGAGCACGGCGCGCGTCTACGCGGCGGGCGCCCTCTCCGTGCACCCGGTTAACGCATCGGACGGCCTTAGACACTGCATCAACGCTCAAAACAATCCATTATCCGTTCCACTTGAGTCTACAATTGTAACGCTCGGAAACAAGTGGAACTGGAAAACCGTGGTCGTGAGCATGAGTGTCGTGAATGCTTAGTGGAACGCACCCATAGTATTATTACGCTTTTGTACACTATCGTTCTCTATCTTGTATATGTAATGTGTGAGCTCACTCTTTGTAGTGTGAACACTTTATCATGCAAGCTAACTACAACGAGGGTACATTTCCAATATAAATATTTCTTTGAAACCCATCCTACAACTGCTATATTTTAATTACATTTATCAAAAGCAATCGAGTCTTAATTATTGTATTGTCGGAAGATAATTTATTATATTTATAATCATGCGATATTAATATCATTAGATATCTACTGTTATATTGTGATTTATTATTGATTCTTCTTCTTCTTTTCGTGTGGTTAGTGTTTTTATTATTGATTAACACATCATTATATGTTAAAGGAAGCTATTAATAGTAAGGAACAGAAATTGCTCAATGTTGTAAAAGTTAGTGTCACCAAGAAAAAGAGAGATAGGAGCCAATCTGTCTCGAAGATATGCACATAAGTCATGAATCACAAAAGGAACAATTTAGAAACTGCACGGATAGTTCAGTAGATTAAGAGGTGACCCCTTCGGTCGAACCTTAATCGGGACGAAACTTTGTGTAATTCTTCAATAGTTGTTTCGCTTCAGGGTGTTCCTTCTATGCATTATAATTATAAGAGATTTGTATGGTGCTACAGATCCCTCATGATGGAGATACATATACATATACTTTAATACGAGAGACAACTTTAAAAAAATAACGGTATCACACTCATCAGTCTAAGCTGGCAAGGAAGGCTATTTGAATACAACTCCGATATATGATTCGTCAAATTCGATCTTAAGATAGTTGATTGAAGCTATTAGAATGGCAGTGAGAGTATAATAATATTAGAGTGCTGGAGTGCCTCGGTTTTAATAGAAGTACGAGCTTGGTATAGGAAACCAAGCGGATTAGCCTTTAAGCAACATCGCGACTGCTGGCCGCCGGCAAACAATACCTAGATTTTCTATTGTGTGTTACACTGCAGGCAATTTGCGTGTTAGGCTTTATGATAACAAACTTATCACTCTACACATACCGCGACATCGTCTCTGCACTACATTATCTGTAACACGCATACAGGTTCAAGGGTAAAAAGCATAATAAATGGCTTTCAATCTACACAAATAACTTAAATATTTACACGAGTTGCGCATTCGTTTGACTTCTCAAAGAAGGATACATCATATTTTATGTTATTTGAATTACTATTTTAATACCATTTGCAAGTATTTACACCAATTTGAATGATCCATTGGCCGCTAGACACAGTCGCTTATGGATTCAAGATTTACGTTTACATTATATGTAGATTGAGTGCAGAAACTTTGCTTTACTTAAAAGACTTTCCTCGTCTTGTACTATTAGAACACACAAAATATTTTTCTACTTAAATATGAGACAATCCAATGGCTTACTTGATGATGATCCGTCGTGCATGGTCAGTACTGTATGCTCTTGTGTGTTCTCCTGGTATTGCGATAACAAAACCAAAAAAAAATAGGCAAGCTACGTACTGGAAAGAAAGGTTAATAGGAACGGCTATTATATTATTATTACACAAGCACACGGCACAATAGAATAAAAGATTAGAGTAGATAAGCAAGAAGGCGAAATATCGATCCTGTCGTGTGTAAATAATGACTTGCGGTAATTTGTGACACACGATCACGTTTGTATATACAATTTTTACACACGCCCGCGGTATCATAGGTTATCACAATTTTGCTAATAAACAGATTAAACCGTTGCATATTGCTGGCAGTTCTTTTAATTATTTATTAAACTTACTTGCTTATAATTAAATAACTTTGAAAGTACATGTCATGCAGATATTACTTACGTAAAACTACTGCTTTCTTTTTTAAGTTAACATTAATCAGTAATGCGTAATAGCCGTCGACCGGCTTTTGAGCACTGAAATATGAAATATAAGTCACTGAGCCGAACAACATGAAGAATATGCTGACACTAAGTAAAACTGGTTTGCGCGATTAGTATGCAAATGTGTGCTTGAATATGCACATAAGTTATTATTTCTTAAATGAAATGTGAGATCACGTGTGAAGCATTGGAAATCTTTACAACAAACTAGTTTTTACTTCAAAGGAAAATAAAGATAAGCGAAAAAAAGGAATTTAAATAATCTCATACTATGTAGGAATTATGAATTCGCATATGAAACTTCATATCATAATTATATTATGAATAACGTGTCCGTGTAAAATTTTAATCACATTAAAATTTTAGCGATCACGCCTTTGTTTCTGCTTCCCCATATTGTACCTATTTGGTAAAAGCTGGCTTAACTGGACGTATGTTTGATGGTAATAATGATTACTTTGATGTGCTGACGATTTCTATTAAATAACATATTTATGATTGTTTAACTGGGTTTCGAATTTGAAGCTGAAAATAATTAATGAACTACTATTTTTTAAACTAATTAAATTTACTATTTTATGAATTAAGTAAGAAGTATTAACTATGGATTACACGCAAGCCGATTAATGAAGTACTGCCAAACAGACAATCCAAGCGGCTGCGTACCCGTTGGACCTTCAAGATTAGACCCTATTACTTATGTAGAGGTCCAAAGGATCATATTAGTTGATGAGGTCCAAACTTGGAGGTCCAACGGGTACGTAGCCGCTGGACTTCGAACAATAGGCAACGTGCAAGCGATAATTCAATTTAAGATTATTATTTAATATTCCTAAAATATTAATTTTATGTGTATCAATCGTGTATCTATAAGATAATATTATACAGGGTAGTCTAAATTCGAAATATCTACTCAAAGTTACAATAATGGATTTATAACGTTTTGTTTGCTTACGCACGGTTGATAGTTATAACCGAAGCCAATAAACTTTACTTCTGAAATGAAAACATATTTATCTTGTGTAAATATAAACTACATTACAGATAATAACACTTACACGGTTGATAATACATACATAAACGCGGCATCAGAACTAGTGTGAAATAACGTTTATATTTGAGTATAAAATCGATTCTAACATTATAATGTTCGTATTGATACAATACATGAATAAGTCTTTCAGTATTAGTTGTCACTGTATAACCAGTAAAACATCTTTCACGCAACTCGGTTTAAACATATTAAGAGATGAGTAGTACTTACTGCTACTTTATAACATAATATAAAAATAAAATAATAATATCAGCCCTGTATTAAACTGTCCCACCGCTGGGCACGGACCTCTTCTTAGTGTGAGAGGGGTTAAGCCAATTTTAACATAATTATGAGACTAAAATAACGGAAGAAGTTGCTTGAGGTAGTAAAATATATATGCAATCATATTTAATTAATCAAACACTTAATCAGACAAGTCTTAGAATACCAGACCTAATTAAAAATCAGTTGCCTCTGGCTATCGGTGTGCCGCTGCGAATCTATATGTCATGAATAAGTTAAATGACGATATTCCAATAGTTGATACATCTCAATTACGATAATGATGTCGTGGTTTTCATCTATCAAACAACCTATGTGAAATCAATAGTAACGTATGGATGTAGCCTATGTGAAGAGGTAACGAGAATATTAGAAAATACCAAATTTAAATCCCGGTGAGTTATTTAATTTTAAGTGATAAGGATTATTAGGACATATTCAATTACTCATCAATCTATCTCTATGTATAGACTTTGAAATTAAAATTAATGCAGTCGAATAACTTTAGATTTATATTTAATTGTTCTGTCGGTGAATGACACTAACATTACGTAGTAAGTAGGTACCTCAATCATATCTTGATTTCCCATGACCCTAATTCTGAGTCTCGTCGACAATAAAAAAAGATATTACGCCGATATCTTAAATACTTCCACAAAAATATACAAGTAGTTTTATAATTTTTGATTAGCTATTTAATATTGTCTTACGTTTACGCGAATGTTATTCATTGAAATTAAACTAAATTAAACGAATTTTATCGCCTTGTTTATTTAAACCTTTATTCGGTACATAATTTTCTAACAGTTTCAAAATAATAATAATGTTTATTGACAGAGAAATGTAGAACATTGGATGATTCTTAGTCTAGGACTTAGAGTTAGCACAAAACTTGCTAATACTGATGCCCAAGCTGCGCTATAGTCTGTATTTTGGAAGACAGCGCTCAGCCAAAACAATGCAGCAATAGACGCAAAAGAGTAGATATAAATAAAGTGTTAAACAACGCGATAAACTCCGTATAAAGTAGTTCCAATTCAATATAGCTATTGTTATGTTGATGTAAAATTAAAATAGTTCATAAGGTTTAAATACAGCTTTTATAGTCAGTTTTATAGTAAGTAGAACTACTACTTATTGACAAGTTTCGAATCTTCATAATTAGGAAGAATGCTACCTTGGTTACCCCTTGACAATACCGTAGTTATCAAGAAAATCTTTACACCTACATCACAGTCTATTATAAGTTTGAAAATAACAGCTTAAAATAAACCGTGATAGAATTTTATTTATAAAATTGCAATAATAGAAATACAATTTCTTTATTGCTTGGTACGAAAACCGTTAATCCGTCCGTCGCGTCGTTTAATTTCAGACAGAAATAGTTGAACCAATGCTTCCTGTCAGTAACAAACGAGCAACACGATATTTTCATCCCTGACTGGATGTTCGTGCACTGCTACTAATATTATAAATAAGCCAGTTAGTGAAAATCAATCTTTTAATATAATGTTCTCCAAATACTTAGTCTTACAATTTGTCTTATCAATATTGTCTATGCTCTATTGATTTGATATTTGTATTGCGTTGTACGTAACGAGCAGTTAATTACGTGTGCCTCCAAACATTATAAATGTAGATATTTTAAGATGGTATAAAATTACATAAAAGATTACAATCCTAAAAACTACAGCCTCGGTTTTTATTATGGTTTAAGTACGAAGAGTAATTCCCATTAACTGGACTCTGCCAAAGTGTTAAATAGGAGCAAAATGTTATAAGTTACAAATCACATAACACGCACATAATATAAACGATCACGCTCAGTATGGATTCGACGGATAAGGCACAGGTGTATCAACCATAATAACATAGGTACCTACATGCTGGCTAGCTATGTTTCTTTCCTACGGGGCACCATTCCAAACACTGTGACGCTACAGAAAATACAGTGTTGTATATCCGGGACCGTTATCGCAAGCAGCATGGATACTCATGCAGAAGGCATGAGCCAAAAAGTGCACAAACCTGGTTTGTGCGAAACAAGGATGAAGGCCATTCTTTGTATCCCCAAAATATCGTAAGTATCATTCTCTGAATAAACAATATTTTCCTTATAACAACAAAAGATTAAACAAAGGCATTATCTGTCAAATACACGATAATAACTCGTGTGATAGTTCCACGTATGGTGTTGTGGTAGCTAGTTTGCACCGTCCCTATAACTATCTATCCGAAAATAGAATCATTTTAATATCACATGACTGGAAAAATAATTATATTTTGCACACAGTACGGTCATGTTGGTTAACCCAGTAACATTTCTATGTAGCTCACGTCTATGATAGTATCAAACAAGTGCATTTTAGCATATAAATCTTAGTATAAAAGTATCAAGATTAGCTTAGCCAGTGTGAATGATATGTCATATGAGTGATAAGTAACGCACTCGACATCACACCACGGCATGTACTAAGCCGTGTTTTGGCAAAGCGCCCGCTACGATATAATTTTAAAAACAAACTTTCTTTGTCTTGCCGTGTTGCACCTATTTTCATTGTACTCATGCTTCGTACTCCATTCAATAACGCTTACGAGTTAACCTACGACCGCCATGTTGCTATATCGCTCTTGCTTAGGAATTTCTAAATACTAAGCCTCAATGTGTTTTTTTCATGCGTATGACGCAGAGGTTCCAGTTGTTACTAATGCTTTATCTAAGAGTTCAAGTCTCATGAAACAGGTGAAAAGCTGTTTCAAAATTAGGTCTTCTTTGTGTGTGTTGTTTCAAGATATTTTGCTCCAAACTCATCTCAAGAGAGATTTTAGCAGTATATACATATATGTATTTATGTCATGGCTCTGCTCATTGAGTCGCAGCGGCATACCGGCAGCCAAACACAATAAGTTATTAATTATGTCTGCCATTAGAAGAACTGGTATGTTAATTAACATCTTAACTAGAATAATAAAGAACATGCAAAAATAAATGTACGCTGTTGGTTTTTGATTAATTGTCGTAATTTTCAAATAGACTATGATATATCAACATCATATATTTAATCCAAAAATGTATCATTTAAATATTTTTCACGAATATGTCACTATCGATCGCTAGCTGATCTTTATTCAATGATGACGTCAATAATAAAGACTAAATACGATAGTCACACTTGTTATTATAAATAATTAACGTAATACGTCTGGTATATGTATAATTCCATGCGTATCACGTTTTTGACCCTTTTATCTCGTCGTGTTATAACACTTATAACACAGTTATAAACCTTCATGCTCACACACGCACACACGGAAAACACACACAAACTCAGTCCCACACATATGTATAATGTACATACAAAACATATAAGTATACTTACCTATACTCACATTCTTTCGGTCTCAATTAATGTGCTCAGACTATTTTTACATTTATTCTTTTCATGTAGTCGTTTTTACATATCGTTTTATTATGTTCGTTATATTGCTGTTGTCTGCTGCGGCATTTTTTAAGAGCTTGACATATAGTTGAATTTTAATTTGCTAATTTTCTAATCTGCCTTGCACCACATTTTGCATGTCTGATGCATCTTGTACTTGATCTTTGATCTCAATGACTAGCATTTTGGCGTATGATATGATCAATTTATATAATTATGTGGTTATGTTATCGCTTATTATCTTATTTATATTTATACATATATAGTCGCTTTGTCTGTGTTCACACACTTCACATATGTGCGATTTGCAATCAATCTTAAAGATTTCAATTAAGTATGTTTATCACATTGAACGATAACATGTTGTTCACAGCTATTATTTTATAAACCCTGAGTTAGTATCTATGCAGTGTTTACAACCTATTAGTATTAACTTACCTCTCTTAGTAAATAATTAACAAAGGTAGGTTCTACATGTTATTTAATTTAATGTTTTGTTACGTTATGTTGTTCAGCCTGTGCTTAGCATTGACATTGCCAGCGTCACCATGCTTTTATATTTCTGTTCACTGAGCACGAACATCTCATTCATATTCATGATATACATATATTATACATGTAAATTATACAGATTTGATAAACACGTTAAAAATACTGTACTATGGTCAGTTTAACTCTATGTTAACATTCAACAAACCGTGATAATGATCTTATCAAGACGATAGAATAAACTATTCTAAAGAAAGTTACGTGTAATGATAATTAGTTGAACATAAAATATAAAAATAAACATACCCATGTTTATTTGCGTAGAAATATAAAATATGAACTACAGACAATTGTCAAGTTTAAACTTGATACGACAAATATAAGTCGTTGACATTCAAGGCGTTAGAGTTCATAACAAAGTTATAAGCAGGTCGACTTCATATAAACTAGTTAATAACTATCCTATCTATCATAGAATAATAGGATAATCTGAAAGTTGCACATTTTATTAGAAGACTAGATTTTGTCCGTGGCCTCGCTGGCGTAATAGTAAAGTTTGTCAGAAAAAATATTTTCTTCGAAACAGTTAGTTTTTGTGGATGAAGAGTACTCTATGTCCTTCTCTGTACTAACAACGTGTATGCGAAATTTGAATAGAACAGGATGATCGGTCAAGTATTTCGGACGTGAAAGCGTAACAAACAAATAAACTTACATTCGCATTTACGTATAATATTAGTTAGGATAAGTACATAACAGCTACTGCGTGTTAAAATTGCGACGACGATGCTATTTACAAACTTTCTCTTGTAAACAATCCTGCATCCTTCGCGCCGTTGTCAATATACCTACTATATTGTTATCCACAGTGTGTTATCATTGTCATTGATGGAGATAAGAGAACCGCTAACATAAATAACATCACTGAAAAGATAAACAATATTATATACTGTTGAACTAAATTATTTACAACCAGATATTGCTCGCGGCTTTGTTCACGTAATTGTATATTATGTTAGTTTATGTAAGTAACAGTACATAGGTAAGTTTTTTTAATATAGCAGGAGACTATGTTACTCGGTGATAATACAGCTTTCAAACGGTGAAAGAATTTTTAAATCAGTTGCGTAGTATTTTATTTAAATTGTTACAAATCATATCTTTCCTTTTTAAAATATTTGTATAGATATGTAGGTACACTGCACACTGCATAGGTGACGTAGTGATCGCCTCAAAATTGTCAATACTTCGAGTGTAGGGGAATTCGCCAACAAATTGTTGTTCCGAGACTAGGCGATCTTTGTATCCGTTTATTAAACTTTAAATTTGTAAAGTCATCTTCGACACAAGATGAAATCCTGGACCGGCAACTGCCTTTTAGTAAAATATATACGAAAATCTTACTAAAGGCTTACTACGATAGAAAGTTAAAATAGTTAGTATGTAATAAATACTTATTTTGTGTAAACATTTTTAAAATACAGCATCGATCAAGCAAGTTAGCATTCTTATTAATTATATTGAACAATACTTTTTAGAATTTTACGACATCATCATAACCCTCTTGTGTATCAAGGCCTCATTACGAATAGAAAAAAGTGGACTGTTACAGGTAGTACAACTACCTATAACACGCAGATATGTTTTATTTCACGTCATTGTGCAATATTAGAGATAACCTTAAAAAAAGGCTTAAAACTGCTTGAGTGTTTCCATATCATGATATTGTCATTCTATACAGGAAATAGTATTATAATTAAAATCCTATAAATATTTATTTAAAGTTGTAATAATAGTAAACTAGCGAAGCAGGGTTCCGTCGACTTAATGAAAGGGGCGAAAGTCAAGGGGCGTACGGGCTCGTAGCCATGTTACTCGGTGATCATATATTTAAAATCGGTTGAGTCGTTATGAGTTAAATCCTCACAAACCATAAAAAATACAAATCTTTCCTCTTTATAATATTAGTATAGATTATAAAGTGCTAGATCACACGTGGCCGATTATCCATCATAAGAGCTACGAGGTTATTTTTGCGTGAATTGTAGTAACGTGAAAAGACTCGTTAGTAGGTATGGCGTTCCAATTCCATAGCCATGAATTATGATATATAAATTCGATATACGAGTATATAAATAGTATTCGACTCGATGGCGTAGTGGTTAGTGTAACTGACTGCCACGCCTGAGGTCGCGGGTTCGATTCTCGCACAAGTCAAACATTTGTGTGCATGAACATGGATGTTTGTCTTGGTCTGGGTGTTTCTATGTATAATATGTATGTATTTACAAAAAAAAAAAGTATATATGTATGTTTATCCATTGTCTAGTACCGATAGTACAAGCTGTGCTTAGTTTGGGCGAAATGGTGTTGTGTCTATGTGATAGAATATTATTATTATTATTATTATTTGATTCAGTGACGCAGCGGAATTGCATGAAATCTCAAGTTGATCCCGGGACAATTATTTGCTATAATTGTCATGAAATTCTCAATAGTAGTGCTGCCTAAAAGCCTTGCCTGGTAAATGGCAATAGCCTTCTATTATATCGGCCCTGACCCGTAGCTTTATGGATTTAGGCATAAGACTATGTATATAAGTAATTTGGTCATTAGACCATAGTCGTGCAGAAACTAGATAGTTATATAGTACTAGCTAGTGTGAATAGAACAGTCGCAAGAGGAAGACCTAGGCGAACGTTTCTCGCTCAGATCGGAGGCGTTCTGGACAAAGGCCAGGTTAAGAGCACATTAAACCGACGAGCGTGTATGATGAATGTGATGAAAGTGAATGAAGCCAGAGAAGTGTGTCAGAATCGTAGCAAATGGATATCCGTAGTATCTGCCTACAGGCGCGAATCTATGTATGTATGTTTAGTACTAGCTACCCACCCCGGCTACGCACGGGTAGTACAAAACCTTAACAAATTACACCTAAACATTCCTCATGAATCACCCTGTCTATTAGTGAAATCCGCATGAAAATCCGTTTGGTACTTTTTGAGTTTATCGCGTACAGACGCGTCGGGGTCTTTGTTTTATAATATGTAGTGATTCTAGTTCTAAATCGTTTTTTTAATGTTCGGTAGTCTGTCAGTTTTATCTCAATAATAAATCAAGGTTCTTAAAGAGGTCATTATCCGCAACGGGACAGCGGCGTGTATACCTATGCAAGTGCAAACCACAAATTCACCGTTCCTAAACTACTGAACGATATTTTTTGCGAGGGTCAATAAACTGAACATTAACTTTGTGTAATAAAACGGTGTAATAGTGATTTGTATTCAACACAAGGCGTAGTACACTAAATTGTATGTCACGTGTAATATACGGTATGTTGTGTAGGTATAGATGTGTGGCTGTACTCCTATGGCTTCACTCCTTGGGTAGAGTAATGCGGGCTTGCTCGGCTTTTGATTTCGCTGCCATAAGCGATATGTGAGTTGTTACGTCAGCAGTCTGAAATATAACACTGGTACTCGCTCTCGTACTGTGGCACATACACATACACATATACATATTATTTACACAGACGCTAACGAAAGCATAATGATAATAATAAATAAAAATGTTGTTGTTTGTTTTAATACCATCCTAATGTGAGTTTGTTTGATTGTTACACTTCCAATCATCGTGAAATTTTGCTTCCCCTACATTTTGTCAGAGGAAAAGAAAGAAAAGTACTATTTCTACCGTTATAGAAATTTATTGACAAAATCTAAATTAACGCGAACAAAGACGTGGGCATAATCTAGTGCATATATAAGTAACATGATAAAACATGCATTAATTCGTTTGGTACTAAACTAGAATTAAACAAAATAGTTACTAGAATTACAGTTTTTATAAAATAGCAGACGTATACTAAACAGCTGTGTAGGTAATTCTGGTATCTCACTACCAACCTCACTTCCGAGGCGGCTGTTGTAATGTTTTGCTATGGTAACCATGGCAATAACAGTTAGTTACTATGGTTACGGCCGGCGGGGCGAAATCGAGTTCGAGATGAGATGTTAGCAGAATAGCAAGGCCTACAAGTACCTAAAGGATTTTCTTACGATTCAAACATTATATTTCATTAAGATACCGTTTTATAAACTGCAGACGTAACAATATAACGTGTTTAGCCTATTCCTCGACAGGGTAGGCAGGTCCTATGCGGTGCCACTTACTACAATACTTCTCCATTCGATTTAATTGCATTATTCATGTACTCTCATCAGTTTAAGAAACGGTCAACTTCAGAATATCTCTTATCTATAAAAAAACAATATCGAAATATCTTTATTCATTTACGTAACAAAGTAACACTTAGGAACGTCAAGGTTACACTAACTAAACAATATGAATTTACATATAATACATTAACCTGTTGCCACTGGTCACAGAACATTTGCCTAGTTCTTCCCTTTCTCATTATCCCAATCACATATAATAAGTAAGTACCTATACCGAGAACGTCATTCACCTAGCTTAATTAAATAAAGTATAAGTCAAACTGTAACTACAGTGGAATTTAAGTAGGTATACAGCTTAGGTACCTATACATGGCGCGGCGGCGGCGCTAACGCGATGTGCATACAATACTAACGACGGTGCCAATTCTGTTCTACACCTCACTAAACTAATTCAAATCTGCTACCTTGTAAAATTAACACATTTTATGTGGTAAAACACATTTTATACGGTACATACCGACTAGCTTTTAGCCCGCAGCTTTGCATGGATAAAGTAGGTTAGGTTACGTCAGTAACAGAATTGTTTTAAATAAAATATAGCCTGAGGTGTGTGGAATCATTGAAGATGTCCTACACTTGCTAGCTGAATGTGAGATATCTATAGATCTATCTATTAGAGATATTTGTGCAATTATTTGAAATAAATAAAAAAGATATTGGAGCATTATCAAATGTTTTAGCTGAACCTACATCAAAACCAGCTGTAGCTATTTATAATATGTTTTTGCACAAATGATTTCTATTTCTGATAGTTAGATTAGTATAGGGAACGATAGGGCTGACATTTTATTGTTAAAATAAATAAGCACTAAAAATAAAAAAGATTTATAAAAATAAAAATATATGGCCTATGTTACTCGGTGATAATATAGCGATCTAATAGAAAAGAAATTTTGAATTCGGTTGCGTAGTTTTTGAATTAAATCGTTACAAACAACAAACAAACTAAAAATAAAATGTCTTCACTTTATAATACTAGTATAGATCACCCCTTGTTCGCGGCTACGCTTGCAGGAACAGAACGTTTTCCTTTGTGAAAGGTATGCTATGTACTTTTCTGTACCTCCGACAATGTGTATGCGAAATTTTATAATGATGGTCGACCAGTTATGGCGTAAAAGCGTAAGAAAAAAACTCACATTCAAATTTATAATATTTGTTCACAAAACGGCTGATAAGCCATGATGTACAAAAATTTGGTGACAGACGGTATAGGATGAGGGATCTTCTACTGATGAGCTCCTTCAACATAATAAAAAAACACAGACTAAATCTGCTTATAGTTTGGGACAGTTTGCAGATAAGCAGGGTAAATGTTAGAATTATTTACTTGAATGCTACATAGGTATATATCAATAAAATAGTCTATATCTCATAAAGGCCAAGCGCTTTTAGAGTTAGAAAAATCTCTTATATAACAGCTTTGTCCGTCCATCAGTCCGTCCGCTGTTATACAACTTTCAACTCAAGAACCGTAAGAGCTGGAGACTCGCTGTCAACGCAATTCGACTCAGCATAGTCGATATACCCTCAAAATGACTATGACCTCTGACGGTCACGTGATACCAATTTTTCGAATTCTTAGATTTACGGCAATTCATAGCCTTTTCTCACTTGTTTGAATAATTATTAATATGACACATAAAAGCCACAATATGCAGTCTCAAAACTATATACTTCTACATTTAGTCATTGGCCAGCTTTAATTAACAAAACTATTGCTACATCCGTATCAAACGATAACCGAAGTAGGTATTTATCGTATAGTATCACTGCCAACCATAAACGTTCTACGTTTACGCGACCGCTGCCGCGAAACAAAGAAACAAAACATCTTATCTTTTCTCTTTATAATATTAGTATAGGTAAGATATAGTTTGTTATAATGTAATAATTAATTATCTTACTACCCCATTTTCAACTTGTATATTAGTTTCAAAAACCGTGCGCTATTTACTTCGATCAGCAATACTAAAAATAAAACGCGTATAAAGTTTTTGTTGTCCGATACAACATAATTGCACGTACCTATAGCACTATTGCTAAATAAGGAAATACTAATCATCGCGTGAATAAAGTTGTGACACGTGATGAGCACATTATTTATAGTGTTTAAATACTTAAGGTCGCACTGTACTACTTAAATATACACATACAATACTATATATATTAATTTAATGATATTTTCCTACAATGTCATATCCTAACTAATATTATAAATGCGAATGTCAGTTTGTTTGTTATGCTTTTACGCCTTAACTACTTGACTGATCATGCGCATACAAGTTTTCCGGGCAAAAGAAAAGGACATAGGGTAATTTTCATCCAAAAAAAAGTACTGTTAGTAACCTAACCAAACTTAACCTATAACCTATAACCAAGCCGCGGGCAAAATATAGTAACGCATATAATAGTTTTATGTCCCCATCATCATTCTTCTTCTGCCTAGCCTTTATTATTCCCAAGTCATTTGGGGTCGACTTTTCTGGTCTAACCGGACTGACTGGATATCAGTTTTTACACGGAGCGGCGGCCACCTGACCTCCGCAACCCGAAGGCTAACGATACCTTAAGGCTAGACCAGTGTCAGGATATTATAGGGCACTGATTTCCCAATAACGACTGCCATAGATGTTCATGGCAGCCGGGACCGACTGCTTAACGTGCTCTCCGAGGCACGGAGCAGGCGATAATTGATAAATAATACCCACATAACTTCGAAAAGTCATATAACTTCCGAAAGTCAGATTTCCCCATCTTCATTAATAGATGCAATAAGTTTCGAAGTTTATATAAACTGCAAATTTATTGGTCATTGTCTCTTTTCTACTGAATGATAGTGATGAAGAAACTGGCTAATAACTCGCGCGCAGTCATGTGTTTAAGGTTTCAAAGTAAAGCGACTCTAACATAAATATGTGTATTTTGAAGTAATATCGATCTTGTAGAGTCTTTAGTCTTCAATTGCAGTGCTCTTGCGAGACGAATCGTATATGAGACACGAGACTTATCCGCGTCGGTGTCTGTACCAGAAATAGTTGCGGCGACAAGTCAAGATAATACGACTTCCGAAGCTAAGTCTCTAAGCCGGCGCCTCACTCACATTAGCAACTTCAAGGCCGGTATGCCACATTGAAACTTACAAAATACCGATGATAAATATTTCAAATAGAAGACAACCTTGTTTTCCAGATCTCATTGCTAACACCGTTTGCATGCTCTGAGTCACAGATATCTCAGCGAGATGCACTCATACAAAATAAACAAGCTATCAATCAATTTAGGTCCAAATCCTAACTAATATTATAAATGCGAATACAAGTTTATTTCTTACGCATGCACCTTAACTACTCGACCGATCATCATGAAATTTTGGTTACACGCTCTTAGGAGTACTGAAAAGGTCCTATTGTAGGCTGTTCTCAAGGGATTAAACATGACACAACCTACATTTACGTGAGCGGAGCCACAAGCAAAATCCAGTAAATTTATTACATTAAATAGTAAAGGAATATGAGCGAATGCTGCGTAACAACAAAAAGCCGATAAATTAATTAATAATATTAAATAACTTTATCGTGACATTTTTTTTTTGTTACGCTATTCTATACTTATATTATAAAGCTGAAGACTTTGTTTGTTTGGTTAAACGCGCTAATCTCAGAAACTAAAAGGTCGATTTGAAAAATTATTTTAGCGTTGGATATTCTATTTATCGAGGAAGATTTAGGCTATAATATAATATCACGCTACGAGCTACGAGAGTAGTACCTAGTATGTAATAATATGAGCTACAAATATAATATATTGAGCTTATTATTGCACTTTAAATATTAATAACTGCTTTTGCTTAAGAGTAAAGACATTACTGTATCATTTTACAATTTAAATAGTCGATAGTAGAAACCGCATCCGCTTTCCCTTCCTTCATGTAGCGAAGTATTAATAGAAGTTACGTGTGGGAAAAGGACACCACGAACAGTAATGCTAGTTTTAGCTACAGAGCAGCCTTTCCGCATACCTAACATACGTGTAATATATAATATAATTGGATGAGAAACGTTTGCAAGTAGCAGAGATGAGAATGTTACGATGGATGTGTGGAGTGACGAGAATGGACAGAATTAGGAATGAATACGTAAGATATAGTCTGAAAGTGGTGCCCATAGACGAGAAAGTGAAAGAAAATCGTTTGGCTTAGTATGAACATGTTAAGCTAAGAGATGATACGTATGTATGTAAGCAAGTGATGGATATGAGGGTACAGGGACGAAAAGGGAGAGGAAGGCCAAGGAAAAGATGGATGGACTGTGTGAGGATGGATATGAATGGGAAAGGGGTAAATGATCAGATGACGGGTGACAGAGAAGTATGGTAGCAAAGGACATACTGCGCCGACCCCAAATAAATGGGACCAGGTCAAGATGATGATGATTTTATTGAAATAAACTTATTATACTATCAATTTACTATAATAATAATAGTTAATTCAGTTTAAGTTGGTACAAATATGTATAATGATAGGTATTAAAATAATTAAAAATAGGATACAATACTTTGGACGCCTGTACTAGGTTATACCTGTATCACAGGCGATATGTGCTATTATAATGCAATAGGAAGAGCATTCTTAACAATATTTAACTAATATAGATTGTTATACTTATAATAAGTTACTGCTACGGGTTCGACAAGTAGATAGCAAAGAATACTGACCAAAATCTCTTTACCTTCACCCATATGTAAAATAGATCCTATCTGATTTTTACTATAGCTCGATCGTTTCAACGTTTGTTTAGTTGCTCAAGAGTACTAGAAATAGTATTACTAAATATAATAGTAAATAGAGTATACACTAGGTACTTGCTGCATATTCTAATATTTCTTTGACACAATGTGATTACAACAACGGCATTACAACAATCTTTAGATATATAATTCTACTGTATGTGTGTATGTCATTGAACTCCTCCTAAACGGCTGGACCGATTTTGATAAAATGTTTTGTGTGTGTTCATGTGGATTCGAGAATGGTTTAGATTTGGGTTTTTTTGTTTTACAGAAGACGATAATTTGAAACCGAGAAGAGATAAAAAGTGGTGGACGATAAAAAAGTCAGGATTGCCAGTCATCTTTAACCTCGATTGCATGACAAGATTTGATTATCATCATCTTCAAATCAATAAGTAAAACATGGCCGATATGACTTGACATACTGTGATAATTCACGTCATGACACTGTCCGTCAGTACAGGTAGATGTACTAATTAGTACGCCGAGGGTCAAGGATGAATAGATAATTATAGCAATCAATAATCAATTAATAATGGACTCAATTAGGCCTGTTTTAGTCTACTACTGGACATTGCCTTTTTTATATATTACAAGCGGATTAGGCATTGAATTAGGCGTTTAGTAGTCGTGCATTTGAATCTGTCGCTTTTCACTAAGTGATGTCGCATTACATTAATACAAGTATTTTAATTTAGCTGGCGATATAAATGACTCGCATATTAAAGACTAAACTGATATATTCAAGACCATCGATGATTTTATAAAAGAAGATCATCACGGTTTTGAATGCCACTGCTGTTATTGAAGTCTCGTGGTCGATTTCCAGGTCGTGCATAATCTTATTGGCATTTCTGTCATTAAAATTTAAGTAACAGTACGGCGTTTGGCACTTTGCCTGATAGACGGTTATTATCTATAACGTGGGATCTAAAAAAATAGCTCGCAAAATGTAGATAACACCATTGCCAGCCTATCTATACTAATACTAGTTGACTGTCTGCTTCATATAAGAGAAATTTCCCCGTTTTTGCAAAACTTTTCATTGCTGCTTGCTCCTATTGGTCGTAGCGTGATGTTATCTAGCTTATAGGCTATATAACAGGCTATAGTCTTCCTAGATAAATGGGCTATCCAACATTAAAATAACTTTAATACTAATACTAGCTGCCCGGACAGACTTCGTTGTTGTTGTAATTTTTCTTTTTTTTATGTTTACTTTATCACTAAGGGGTATGAAAAATAGATAGTAGCCGATTCTCAAACCTACTAAATATGCATATAAAATTTCATAAAAATCGGTCAAGCCGTTTCGGAGGAGTATGATAACTAACATTGTGACACGAGAATTTTATATATAAGATTATAAAGCTGAAGAGCTTGTTTGTTTATTTGGTTGAACGCGCTAATCTCAGGATCTACTGGTTCGAATTGAAAGATTATTTTAGTGTTGGATAGCCTATTTATCGAAGAAGGTTTTAGGCTACATAACATCCCGCTAAAACCCGCGGGGACGGCGCAGTAACCATAAACGCTGGTAAAACCGCGGGCATAGCTAGTCGGAAATATAGACGTGAGACTGACAGTATGATAAAACATTATTGCTACAAAACGAGTACGCAATTATCAGTGCCAAAATCTGTTTAATATATTTTAGTTTACAAACACTCGCTAATAATAACCGCCACGTCATTGATCACTACTACGTTTGTAGCATTCTTGCCGTTGTTAACTACACATACATATCTTGAGTTCGATCGCCAACATTGAGTTGACAGAGGCTATAAACGATACAGACGAATGAGCAAACAGTTCAAGCGATATATCGTAACCAAGAACAAATTGATGGATGCTTTGTTAGTACCACAATAGCATACTTTAAGATAACTGATTATACTATCATTGAGCAAACGTTATCACTTTTGTTTTGGTGATATTTGTATTGTATTTGTATTGGCGGATTGTGGTTCTCCGGTCTTTGTTCGACACAATAGATACTGGTCCAATTTCCTTTTAATGCGAGATACGACGCAAACTTATCTTTTGTGTATGTGTTACACATATGGCGATGCATTATCTATAAATATGTGCTATGACCGTGTCATAAGGTGTTCCACTCAAACACACGTCTACGTTTTACCCAATTATCACAGTTTTTGCGAGGTTGGTAGAACATAATGTTAGTTTACTTTCCAATTGTCTCGATGGGAAATCAATAACGAAATTCAGTATGCAGTTGTAAGATTTTATCGACTAGTGCATGTTTGCCGGTGTGCCGCTGCGCCTCTATAGGTTAAGAAGATTACTAGTACTTTGAGTTATAAATATCGCTCTTAGTTCATACGCATTAAACTCTTTATTCACTCGTCGATTTAAAGGTTAACTATTAACCTGGTATTTCTTCTAAATGTCTCTGTCAGTCTCGTCTGTTTAGTTTACGTTAGTTTTGGTCTGTAAATAGATATGTTTTTATAGGACATTATGTATGTATGTATGTATCTTATGTGGGGGCCAGTCAGTGCAGACCAGCGACACTTCGGCCCAGTGAGATCTTTTGTGTCGACATTCTTCCAATAACGACTGCCATAGATGTTCATGGCAGCCGGGACCAACGGCTTAACGTGCTCTCCGAGGCACGGAGCAGGCGATAATTGTCAATCAATACGCACATAATTTCGAAAAGTCATATAACTTCCGAAAGTCAGAGGTGCACCACGTGGGTTCGAACCAGAGACCCTCTGCATTGCAGTCTGTTGGTCTCCCCACTGAGCTATCGCTGCTCATATACCAGGACATTATACTTGCTCATCTATCTTATTAAAAATTAGTATTAGCAACGAGATACAATAAAAACGTGTATATTGAATGAGTATACTAGAAAAAGTATTTATATCTTCGATGAAACGACAAACCTATAACCTCAATGGCTAGTCCTGGATAAAATAATGCAAGTCCCTATAGTATTGGTTACGAGCACATCAGTGCCAATGGCGCGCGTTGCATATAAAGTGACATTAATATGTTTTCCGGTCTGTGCGTAGTACATAATTAAACAAATAAAGGACGAAGTAATGCTATGTTACTATAATTACTCATTTAAACATAAAAAACCTACCTTTATTCACACTTTATGTAAATGACACAAGCTATGATTTATACTTTATATTGCAGGCCGTGGTACTATTTCTAGGAACGTTTTTTGCATGACAATAAAATATTTTAAGATTGCAATAATGTCGTTCAAATAGTCATGGCCGATACTCGCGATAATGCGATTGTGAATGTAAAAATAGGTACATGGTCTGTAAGACTATTATTCTGCTTGAATAGAAAAACACTATTTATGCTAACATTCTTTCAATATCAGGCGTATATACATAAAAATAACTTTTATGGCTTGCCTCGTTCAAAATGTTTGTGGTACGAATTTATTTTTTATATTACTTTCTTTATACATATTGTCTCATCGATACATGCAGCCGCAATTTAATTTAAATAGATACCCAGTACGTACAATAGGAACACCCAAAATGTATAAGAACCTGTGTAATGTGTACGTATTTATAGCAACGCGATTTTTATCATCTCAGTAAAGTTTCTGTCATCCAAGCGCTCAATTATGCATGACTCAAAAGTAATTAAAATATATTAATCACTTTTAAGTTATCAGATCTGTATTTCGTTAGTACATTGTGTAAAATCTTTTATGCTGTAGGTGGTAAAGAAATTCATTTATCTGCGATTTCATATTTAATTTCACAATAAATCTTGTTCAGTTAGCCCTGTTAAAAAGTTGTCAATAACTTAACGATTATTCAATAGGTACTCAGCTTTTTACTTGTCACAATCCATTGTATAGGAGGATAGTTATTACCGGATACGCTATAGAAACTGTCTGCGGTTGGTGTAGAAAGTAAACTTATCACTTCAAAGAACCTCGATATCTGAAATAGAGTATCAGAGCGGAAAATGTTTTGTGCAAAATGTTTAGTTGTATCGTGTTACAATAAAAATATAATAGCTTAACTATTGTACGTTGCGATGCTTCAGTAGTTTATTACTATGTAAATGTATGCAACTGTTTTAAATGAATTGTTCGATGATCTTAGTTCACGCACTAGCATGTACTTACTAGTTATAAATTAGGATTTATAATTTTAGCTATGAATTTTTATATTTCTTACATTATTATAATATATTAGAATAATTGCAGTCTTCTACAGACACGTTAGTATTGATAGATACAGAAAAATATTGCTATAGATGACGTTAAAATTAACTGTTGAATATTACTATGTAGCTCTGTTCGCTAGGTATATGCTGTGTATACTGATTTTCACAACATTTTATGCAGTGAATCAAATGAGTCGAGTACGATTTTTATTGTAAAGTTTATTTTAACATATCTACCTTTTTACCTTTATTAACTTATATTTAGTATGTACTACCATTAGCCCGAGGTTTGCCCACAAGACAGCCATTGGAAGGCATACTGGGATAAATTATATCGTAACTGCACATGACACAGTAGTCGAGTTATACTCAAATTTATTAAACAGTTTACGCGTGATTAAATAATGATCATTTAAACATATTCACCTACTTTCACAAACATACATTTTTGGTGTACTTAATTTTATAGTTAGTTGATTCAATTATTTCAGTTTTCACGTTCAACTTTCGACATATTTTTGTGACGTATACACTACGTTTGCATAAAGACGGAAGGATTAGGCGCACAATGCCACATTCGCAAAATGACATATTGGAATTTCGCAAAATGTTATATTCTCAAATTGTCACAATCTAAAAACACCATATCGCTAAATGTTACATTAGCAAAACGTCACATTAGGAAAATGCCATTTTCGCATTATGTCAAAGTTTAATTTTGCGTCAATATGTCATTTTCAGAATGTGGTTTATGCGCCTAATCCAAGGAAGTTAGCGACTTTCCACGTGTCATAACTAAGCGTGTGTCGATAGAATGGTTTACAATCACGGCAGACGATCGGCGCGCGTTTTGAATAACAAAAGACAACAGGTCACACGAGGTGAAAATTCATTTGATATCCATCGTTTCAGCTACAATGTCACTGCATCAATCACTTCTTTATCTACGCGTGCAAAGTTACCTGCATTTATCTTGAAACGATATTATGGCGTATTTATTTTCGTCCTTTGTATTTACAATAAAAGCTACACATGTAACATTGTCTAATAAATAGGTCATAACATTTCAGAGCATTTGAATGTGAATGAAAGGTTCAGCGTTTGACAAATACCGCATTTGAATACCACTAAAATTTATTCACACTTCTTACTTGTGTATAGCTATATATATGTCAATATTGTTGTTGTTTAAACATACTTAGGTACATAATAGCAACATGACAGAATGTTGTTAAACGGTTCATACTTTAACCAGAAAATCGTGATTGAAAACCTATTTTCAAACAAAGTAGACAGTGCGATTATTAAAAAAATATACACGATAAAGACATTCACCTCAATGTTAGAACTGTTATTGTATGCGTGTGCCTACTATTTGCATATAATTAAGATCAAGTTCATAATGGACAATAGAAAAACTATTATATTATTTAACGATTTTGAAGTCAATATCCCCACGGTAATAGCAATGGCCGGTTGGCACAATGAAGACATAATAGCGGTCGCCAAGTGCTCGAAATTCAACCATAATTGATTTACATTTTAAGTTTGATTGTTATTAAACTTATAGTCACCTACTCCACATACATATGTAACCATAGTTACGAAAAATTCTATGACATCAGCCGAACAATGCGGAAATACTACGAACGCGATTCGACTGCTTGTGTCAAATGCATGGTTGTTTGCGTGTTGTGTTTTTTTATTAATTTAATGTATTTCTAATGCATATTTTATAATAATATTAGGATTCGCCACTCCTTCTCCATATAAACTGTAACTGTGCCAAATTCCATACTCCTCCCTCCACGCAATTTTCGTAAAAAGGGGTACAAAGTTTTTGCTTCACGTATTAATATATGTACAGACCAGCGGTCGCCTCGTGGTCAAAATTCCACCAAATTCCTAAGCTTGCTACTTTGTTTTCTGTTTTTCTCTATTACATATAAATAAGGTATAGATACCTAACCATAGTTACAAAGAATTGTACGACGGCAGACGAACAGTGTTGAAATACTACGAACACAATTCGACTGCGTGTGTCAAATGCATGGTTGTGTGCGTGTAGTGTTTTTTCATTAATTGAATGTATTCAAAACGCATATTTTAAAAAAATATTAGGATTCGACCCTCCTTCTCCATATAAACTTTAACTGTGCCAAATTTCATACTCCTCCGTCCGCGCAATTTTTGTAAAAAGGGTACAAAGTTTTTGCTTCACGTATTAATATATAGATAATTGACATACATTAATATATTATACGTTACCTTATAAGTGCAATACCGCGCGTAATTAAGATGAAGTAATTTTACGTTATGTTGATACAATTTGTTCAACTTCAGTTGATATTATCAACTAACCATGTCTGCGATATCATACGCATTGATAGGTGGCGTGTAAGTCTTTATTAAACCGACGCACTTTAAAATTAACATATGTCTGTTATTTTTGACTGCACGGATGGCCTAGTAGTCTAAGTGGCTTGCCTCAGCACTGCCGCCGCGCCGAGTGTTGTGGGTTCGATTCCCACACGCGACAAAAGTTTGTGTTCCACAAATGGTTGTTCCGAGTCTGGGTATTCTTTGTCCGTTGTTTGAATGTTTGTAAAGTCCCCCGCGATACAAGAATAATATCTAGAGAGGAAGAAGGCTTTAAATTTTTTATGAATTTGTTAACAGCATAACGTTATTTACTAACGTTATGCTGTTAACGTTATCTTAGTCTCACAATTACTCACATATTATACACCACCAACAAGCAAAAAATTTTCTTTCGATTGATATGCTTAGGTTACATTATGATACACTATAAATAAAATATAAAAGTCAAACTGGGTCAGAATCATGGTCGACTGTATGACCATGATTCTGACCCTGTTTGACTTTTTCCTGGTTTATAGTTTATAAGCCTAGTAGTCACTGTACCCTGATAATATGTAGGTAACATTATAGGTACAACATAGCTAATTTAAAATAATCTTTCAGCTAAATCACTTTAGGTGATATTCAATAAATAAATACCTAATAATAATATCCTGTATATGTATAGCAAAAGACAAAACAGATCAATACCTTCTTCCCTCTCTCTCTCAATTTCTTTATTTTTGTTCTGTTTAGTTGCTATGGATGAGCCTTATCAATAACAAAAATGGAGACAGTTGTTTTTAAATTTAAATACATTTATATTTTCCTCAAATATTTAATAGTAATTATGGTTAAATTTCGACCACTGGCGAAACACCAGTTATTGTAAAAATTAAACTCCGTGAAGATATATGAATGCAATCAATCTCAACTCACAGATAGACCATGTCCGGGATTGTGTTAATCCTTTCTTCTTTTTTAATCTTAATGAGATACTTTCTATCCTGGGATGTGAATAATTATTCATTTTAGAACATTTTTTTATATCACTATAACATATTATAAAACAAAGTCCTCCGCCGCATCTGTACGCGATAAACTCAAAAACTACTGAACGGATTTTCATACAGTTTTCACCAATAGACAGAGTGATTCATGAGGAAGTGTTAGGTGTTTAATTTGTTAAGGTTTTGTACTACCCGTGCAAAGCCGGGCGGGTCGCTAGTTTGGTATATATTTATGCATTTTAATGCGAGCTGTACGTAGGCGTGACAAAAGAATTCTATATTACGTTAACTTGTAAAATTATTGTAATTGTTTCGTTATCAGACGGTTCTTGACATAGTTTTCACTTTACAGATAACAAATTTATATGTATATATTCAGGTGGCACAGTGAAGAGGCCATTTAAATAATTGTTTTATTTATAACCCTTTAGATATGTACGGCAGAGGAGCATGCCTCATAAAATGTTGAACAGCTAGAATATGGCCTACATAAAGTAAGTTCATAAGTCCGAAATTTCAGATAGACAGATTTGATATTTCATAGAAACGCTGCTCTAAGTCCCGGTTGCTATATTCAAGAATCGAGACGTTTTACCTACAGGCAGTTAATTTTTGGCATATATTGTATGGAAAGTCAAATTCCAACTGGCCGTAGCTAAACAAACAAACTACTCGTTCCTTGAACACATGGGGTACCTACATATTATAAAAGGGTACCTTTTATCTAGGAACAAGTAGGTACTGTTACTAACCTAACCTACCATTATCCTATATTTACGCGAGCCAACCCGCGGACAAAGTTTAGTAATAGATAATGTGTGAAAGTGATTGCTGCGAGCGAATGCTATTTGCTTTACCAATCACTATCTAACCTGAGTTACTTAATGCAGTTTTATTGCTTGTTAAAAACCCAATAAATAGGACTTGTAGTAGTAGTACTCTTAGGCTGTAAAATATATTAAATAATTCCTGCGTTAACACCACAGAAAAGCATAACAGAATTAAAAATAGTTTGCTGTTAATCTATATTATTCAAGTAGCATCCAAATTTAAAACAATTTTCGTATGACTGAGTATCAAGACAAACATCTTCACAAATTTTATTGTTACAATATTTGTAGTCAACTTGGTATGGTATTCGCTCTACAGATGATTTAAAGCATTTATTAGCTGTTTTCAAAGGTAATCAAACACATAATTTTCCAAAAATATGTGTATTACACAAATAGTTGTTCCGAATCTGACTGTTCTTCATGGCCGTTGTTTTAATGTTTGTAAAGATCCCCGCGACACAGAAGTAATACATAGCACGAGAATATCTAAAAAAATTCATATAAATATGTAATGACCTTCAATAACGTATTAAGCAACGTCATGCGTTCTTTCGCCTGACGAAATTCTAGGAAATGGTACGTACCGTTATCTGTCAGGACATATCGATTGCACATCTAGGCGTAATCGTAATGATTTTGGAAATAGTAAGTACACAGTAAAGGATAGCACTTTATATAAAAATACATACATACGTAGATTCACGCCTGTTTTCCAGAGGGGTAGGCAGAGACTACGGATTTCCATTTGTTACCATCCTGACACACTTCATTGGCTTCATTCACTTTCATCACATTCCTCATACACGCTCGCTGGTTTAAGGTGCTCTTAACCTGGCCTTTGTCCAGAATGTCTCCTATATGGTCAAGAAACGTTCGCCTTAGGTCTGCCTCTTGCGACTGATCCATTCACACAAGCCTTATAAACTTTCTTAGTCAGTTGTTTCTCGTCCATTCTTTCCAAATTTTCGCCCAAACCAGCTTAACGTACCCATTTCTATTCTTGTCACTATATCCAAATAAAAATATATATAAAAATATGATTCACAAAAAAATAAGTCTTCACATCGCGACGCATTTGATATTGGTATTGTGCCCAGTTTTTTAAAAGCTTTGACACTTGCCCCACACATAATAGAAATTCAGTAGTGTGTTCGTCTGCTCCCGTTACTTGAGTATGCGCACGAGGTGCTAAGCTTCCCTGTCCTTAACATTTGTAAGTCACACGTCGACACACGGCACTAAAGTATACACAAGATGACTCTTCTACTGACCGTATTTGATCATAGCGATAGGCACGTATCTTGACATATTATAGAGGCTAAGCGCTGTGCTATCTATCAGTCGTGACTGAACAATTGGTACATCAACACTTATCGCGAAACGGAGCGTACACTCGGAAACTCGATTAAAAGTAAGTGAAACTAATTTTACACTTTACAAATAATTTAATGTGTGATAATGCGTACATTATTACTTTATTATTTACATTTATGTCACAAAATTTTGCTGGTATTTAACTTGGTTTCATTTTGAGTAAACACGTTAACATTCTAATTAAAATTTTAAATAAATGTAACTTATTTTTTGTAAGGAATTATTAAGTAACTTACACATTCCATTTATTAAATGAAATTAAACTACTTTATACGGCTTTCGTCGCGGCGAAATCCTCATAAACTAATTTAATGTATAAACAATGTGTAACATTTGCGTGAAAGTAAGACAATATTAAACTTTTTTATTTGTTTAATAAATATGTTGTAACATTTAAAACTATTTATTTTATATGCTGTAATGTAAAGTTTAAGCTTACTTGTCGATAAATATTACATAAAAAGAAAATGGAAGTATCTGTGGTTAAATGTTAGTGATAATTGCACCACCGTAAACGATAACCGCTGAATTTATGAAACTGTTTAATTGCAAATACTTTAAAATTATAATTATTTATTAGATTATTTAATAATAAGGTATACCTTATTTTTACTTAATTATCATTACCAGTTATTTAATAGATATTCTTTAAACAAGATTACTGCTACTGGAAAGACCATGACCTTAAGTTGATTTATGTAATAAAAAATACTCTCAAAATATTTTCAATATAAATTATTTCTTAAAATCATTCGTTCCACGATGCTAGTGATTATTCATTATTTTATTGGTAGTTGCGAATAAATTCATATATTATAAATTTATCATATACATACATATGCACTTCTCAAAACATATTTTCTAAGAGTAATTTTATTACTCTTTCAAAATGTTTTTGAGTAGGTATAGTACTGAATATACAACTCATGCTTTTCATATTTGTATAGCTAGTGTAATAATTCTTAATTATTATACATAATTATTATCATTATTACATCAGTCATACAATTATATTACTCTGAGAATTCATGAGGAGGCACAGTTAGACCTTAATCTTAGTAATCTTGCATAATATTTGTTTTAAACAAAGCGGTCACGTGGCCGGCACTTTCCTGTTTTGAGTAAACTCAGTCGGTCCGCAATAGAAATTAAATAAAAATTGTAGAAAGAGTAATTAGAACATTAGAACTAATGCCTATTGTTATGTACCTTTCATACATATATATATTTATTGCCTAAAGGATAGCAGACACAACTGATTTAAATCGTAATATAGTGTTATCTCTATGTGTCGCCGAGGTCACATGGAAATCAGTTCTAGGAATAACTGATATAGACACTGACATTAAAATCGGGTAGGAATATTACATTCGTGATTGCGCATTAACTTAGCTGTACAGAAGAAAAAGTATGATGCAAAGCAGCGATACAGCTTAACTAGGTTCACTGTAGTCGATACAACATAATTTAAAGGTGTTCCTTATCAGGTGAAATACTGGACAAAACATTATAAAAAATATGATTTATGAATTATCAGCCAGTATTTTATTGGTATATAATTTAGTATTCGGGTTAAACCAAACTTTTACTAAAGTCTATTAGTTTTAGCCTTCGGCTTCATCATTTTGTATCCCCATGACATCAACCAAGGTTATAAATACTTTATATAAAGTAACCGCGGTTATAATATCCAAAACACTGGTATATTTGAGTGCACTTTTTTATCAATATCTATCCAACGGCTTAAGAGTGATTGGGTATTTATGTTATTTATCAACATACAAACAGTTTCACAAACATCCACTTTTATATACAATGTGTCCGCGCATGTAGTAATACAACTTTAGGGGCGGTAAATACATATAATTTTATGTTTTGTTTTATATTTTATCGCTAAAAACATCCCATTTATGGGGTCTAACTCCAAACGCCAAACATGATAACTCCTTTATGATAAGAAAATGAAGTACGATGTAATTTAATAAGTGTAATGGTGTTACTACGAAAGTAACTAGCTACCCGATTATAGTTTTAGACACCACGGTGCTACTTCAAACATTGTTTATGGTCAAATTCTGCTTATGCTCGAGAATTGAACCCATGGCCGTAAGATCAGGAAGACAAACAGTGAAGTATCAAATAACTAATATCCAATATAAACAAAATATCAACACCGCATATGGAAGGCACTTTCCTCGTTACTGCTTTTTAGATACAGGCTTATTGCTGCCCATACAAAATTTAAATTAGTAGTCAGCAAAAATCTGATAATTGTCGCATACACCACACGACTACTCGACGCGTTTGGATTTCTTAGAATGCAACCTATTATTGCAACCCGCACCAATCTTTTGATACGTCATAATAAATCTAAGATCAAGTACACCTTTAAGGATGTTACATTATGTCACCGAATATTAATATTCATGAGATATTTAAATAGAAACGCGGTAGACTGTAAAATGTCTTAAAGATCGAATCTACCTACAGAAAATGAATGTTTGGCGTTGCGGACACCGCGCGAATTATTTTACGGTTTATAATGCTTTGACGTCTATAGCTTGGATTAGTTTATGATCACAATTATATACATATTTTTGTTTACTTAATATAAAACTATCATGCTTCTGTGCACGGGTCTCTTCTGAGAGAGTTTTAATCTAATTCACTCCGCTAGCCAAATGTGGATTGGCGGGCTGTAAGAACACTATAGAGAACCTTCTGACAGGTTGCTCCAAGATGTTTAATTACGTTCATAAAGCGAACGATTAACTATTTTAAACGCACGCAACCTATAAAACTCCGAGGTGCGTGCTATGTTTCGGTATCGATCGAGACCTCTTACACTAACCGCGACCAACATGGTAATGTTATCCAGTATTCTAACCTCATACAAACGGTCGGAACGCGAGTCATACCTACGCGCCTCGAGGCCGGTATGCAGTTATGCACTCGAGCTCAGTTCGCATTCGCAACCAGTCGAGAATGCGCCGCAGCGATGAACGGACGGTTTGACGGTTCAGTAAGCAGTAAGCGTGCGACTTGCTAATATTTGATTGAAATAAGTACAAGTACTTACATATTAATAAATTATTATTATTATGGCAAGGTACAATTGTAAACAAAAGTATTTTAATTAAAATTTTGTATCCGATTGCGGATATTTTTATACTATTAAATTTAACAATAAGGCATTTAGTACGACTCAGTCGAGGCGCAAATATTTTTTTATTAAATCTACTACTCAAAAAACATAACATGATTTTTATTGAACATTATATACATTTTTTTAAATAAAGAATATTATATTTTGCAATCAATAAACTAGAAAGAAACTCAAGTAGGTACATGAAATTAAAATACTGTAGGTGGGCAGCCCTCTCGCGTATTCGCGGACCGCGCGGCTGTAGGTTATTATTTCAAGGACAGAGCCGAGTTACAATACTGTTAAATAACATTACCGTGGTTACATGTTCATGTTACATAAAATAAATTAAAAAAAAATTGAGTTCATTTTTTGGCACCTAACTTTTAAGCAAGTTTTCATTTGATCTTGCATATTGTGTCTATTGAGACTTGTTGAGTGATGTTATGTTAAAATTATATAGGTATTCGTTATTAGATTGCTTTTGGGCGTCATTTATTTATTTTATGTTTTATGAGAAAGGTGACTTGCCATTAATGCTAACTAAATATGAAGTGCACATCAATAATTATCTCTAATGGTTGGCACTGCAATTATCTATACTAATATTATAAAAAGGGAAGATTTGTTATTCATAATCACAACTATACAACTCCATACACTTTCTAGAACAATTTCGAATGAAGGCATGTTTATTAAAAATAATAAATAGTCTTGTATACGCCTCTGCAACAACATTCTATATCGTAATTTACACAATTTGATTAATTGGCTTATTATAGTTAATTAACTAGGGATAATGTTTGTTCTGTTAGCACACAGATATAACATACGTTCACTTTTCTACACGTGGTAGCAACAATATAATTTATACATAGATATTTACATAATTAATATATCATTAAGACTTATAATGATTATATATGTTATTAGTTTGGTTTGATTTTCACGTAATGCTTGTTTTGTTCACAGACAAAGACAAATTAATCGTGATCGACCACAGGCTATCAAAATATCAAAATGGTGAACGTAAGTATTTTTGTATTATGTTATCTATTATTTTTATTTATATCATTGATGATCCATAAATGACATTGATCTAACTGTTAAAACGCCGCGATCGAATAAAAACGGCCAGCAACGTAATCAGCTAAACATAGAACAAATTTCCACATGATTTTTCTTAGATAAATGTTCGAAGTATTAGGGGTTAAAGTATGAAATTGCCAATTCGTTCCAAAAAATTGAAACTCGTTTTTCTCTAAGATGTACCATATTTATTTAATCAAAATATTTACCCTCATTATCTATACATACATTGCTGCCATCTAAGCGAAAGTTCATTTATGTATTTAAGATAGAACTCCGGGGATCTAGATTCGACAAACTGTGTGAAAGCATTTTGTACTGCCTCCTGGGAAGAAAAATTTTTATCACGTAAAAAATTGTCCAAATCTCGTAAAAAATGGTTGTCCATTGGAGCAAGGTATGGTGAGTACGGAGGATGACGTATGGTTTCTAACTGCAGCTTCTGTAGAGTTACAACGGTTTCTCGTGCAGTGTGAGGTCTTGCGTTATCATGGAGCAATAATGGTGAAGATCGATTCACGAGTTCGAAGTTCGGCACAGTATACATCTGCTGTTATTGCTTGACCAGACCTGAGAAAGCTATAGTGAATAACACCATGAAGAGACCACCAAATAGCTACCATTATCTTTTTATTGGTAAGCTTTGCTTTAGGGCACTGTTGCGGCGTTTGACTTCGGATTAGCCATTGCATTTTTCGCTTACGGTTATCGTAAAGAAACCACTTTTTGTCACATGTCACAATTCGATCTAATATTCCTTCATTTCTGTACCGATTCAATAAGGCAACACAAGTTTCAACACGCATTTCTTTCTGCAGATGAGTCAAATCATGAGGCACCCATTTTTCATATTTTGATCTTATTGATTCGATGAAAATGAGCCAATATTGTAGGTAGGTAACGTTAAACCATGCCGCTAATTCCTGGGTAGTTTGACTAGGATCGGCTGCCACCATCTCCTTCAATTCAGCGTTATTCACCTGTGTGGGTGGTCTTCGACGTGGTTCGTTCTTCACGTCGAAGTTTCCATTACGAAAGCGTTTAAACCAAAAACGCAGAGTGCGTGCTATAGCAGTCTTCTCTCCAAACGCAGCGTTGATATTGCGAGCCGTTTCTGCCACGCTAGTGCCGCGTCAGAACTCGTATTCAAAAATGACACAGATTTTCGAAGTATCCATCTTTCCCGTCTAAGCTGAATAAAAAATAATTGAAAGTCGAAAATCGAAAGACGCATATTTTTTAAAAGAAGAATCTTATTATCAATTGAAAAAAGTTTCACTCGAAAATCTCACACTATGAAGGTTTTATCTCAATTCAAAGTATCTATTACTATACAACGGCAACTTCCTACTATAACCCCTATTATTATACTGTACTTGTGAACCAGTTTAAATGAGCTGTTCTTTGACCGCTACGGCTATAATAAATTAGAAACCGCAGTTACTTATTACGTTTAAGTCTTATTAACCCCTCTAACTGAACAAACCTGACCCCAATGTCAGTAGTACAATGTATTGATAGCCGCGACCAATCTATTGCAAGTCCAATGCCTTATCCATTGGACTACCGCCGCTTCGTAATTCGTATCTATATAATATATAACTATAAAATATATTTTTTTTACCCAGGAATGCAATGGCAGTGCGCCTGCGCCGCAGGAGCTGGAGACATTCCTGTCTCCAGAAGAAAAGCGGAAGGAGAAAATCGTCAGCACGTACGTGTTCTATTTTAATCATATCTTTTATACAAGAATGGTGTAACCAGAGAATATATATAGATAATCCCACGCCTGCATATCTCTAACTGAGTATCCAGGGGTACCTATATTACACCTCCATTTCGCCAATTATGTTTTTAGGTCTCACGCCAGCCAATTTCGCCTACCGGATAAAGACGAATTTTAAAAAGCCTGCATAAATGGTTATTTTGATTGCGTAGGCTCTTTGACATGAAGCGCCTGATGAGTATGAGATCTCGGCTTGAGTCAATGCCCAGGCTGTAAAATTCTTATTAAGATTATCTATCAAGAAGCATAGAGTCTGGAATAGTGCCAGACGACAGCAATAGACTCGCTCTCAGGTACATCATTCCTGAAATGGTAGCAAGATGTTGGTATAACACATCTCCGACTATCCTTTGGATACCTATACATTAGGACTCATTATCTGGCTATTCCAAGATACATCCTGACAATGTATTATTGATAATAAACGGTAACGACTACACATAAGACAATCTTTAGATTGCATTAGGACAATAGCTACTGCGAACTTTCCAACAGAATAGTCCGATAACCAGACTCAAAGATCTCAGGACCGGTCGAAAGTTAGTGCTAATAACACTGGATTAATGTGACCAATACCAGAACCAGTTTAATTATTAAAATATGTAGTCTTAGAATGAGCGATCACCTACATGACAACTCTCCAATGCGATATTTAAAGAACAACAAAATCTTTATAGCATACCTATGCTTTCATACATACTTACTCTCAAATATTTATTAAAAGATGAGCATATAGTGCCGATAAATATAATGTTTCTTTCTTGCATAGATACAATATGACGAAGGATCCCGAAGCAGCCGACTACGACCCCCTAAGTGAGCGAAAACTGGATAATCCTACTTCGTAAGTATTTTTTATTACTTTGAAATCGTTAGCTACAAGCCCTGTAACAGAAAGAGCTGGGTATATATCTTTCAAGATCGCTTAAAAGTAATATAAATAAAAAGGAAAGACCGAAAATCACATCAAAATCAACTAAATGCAACAAAAATATAATTTCTAATAAAAATTAACGATTGACGTGGACTAACCTTCAGTAATAAAAACAGAAAATTCACTTCCGATTTTAAGATGTATTAGGAAAACACTAATGATATATTTTTATATAATTTATTATATAGAAAATATATCATTATAGCATTATTGGTTTACCTTCAAGTGAAACTACAAAGCAACTTATTAGCTAATGTGACCCAAGCTTTCTGTTACATACCTACCATGTACTAGTTTGTAATTACTTCTTTTTCTATGCTAGGTAAAGATTATCGATGTTTAAACTTTAACCTCCAATGCCTTCAACTGTATACAAAACCTATTCATTTGCTCTATAATATAAGATATATTTATAATAAAAATGTAAAGGATTTTTTTTAAATATATCTGTTTAGGCTACTTATAATTAGATATTATTCTATGAGGTTGTATCATTATCATTCATGAAGTAAAAATTACATATATACGACATATAGCATTTCTTTAAGTTGGCCTACTTTAAATCACAATAACTATTTACTTACAGAATGCATAATTTACGTTTGTTGCTAATGCGAATATTTACTGCTATAAAATGCGATTTACTAGCTTAGCGTACTTTCTATTATTTGCTATATTTGTATATTAGGTCATATTATAATAGATGTCTTTCAAATTATTCGTCTATAATTTTTTTTTAGCAAAGCCTTTGCTTTATATATATTATAATTTTAAGCTTAGACAATCGTCTTAAATTCCTACAACCCGATTTCAGTTAAAGTGTAATTTTGTGAGAGTATTTAAGTTCGATTAGGTTAAGTAACAATAAGTAACAAAAAAAAAGGTTAAGTAACAAGCTTGCAATGTTTTATGAAATGGAAAGGATTAACAATAGTCACTGCGGGCGATTATAATATCACTCGTTCACTTGTAATATTGTAATGTCTTCTACCTCGGCTTTCAGTTTAACTCACCATTTTCAATATAATATGACCTGAACCTTTGAAATTTGTATGTCAGTTATTATAAACAGTCCAAAAAGCATCTTCTCACCGTACTAGAATAAGTACAAAAAAGGCGATATACCTAAAAACAATAGATAATACTTGTCAATTAAGTACTTAAAATTTAATACTTTGTTCATTATTGCTTATCTAAGCGCTGGGCGTAAATGGGGCACGAATTAACTGCAAATATGTGACGTGATGTCGTTGTAGTATACAACAATTGAATATGCATCCTATTTTTCTAAAATTCATTTGCTTATGCTGGACTTGCATATAAACGCATATAATCTAAGAAATTGATATGCGCTTTAATTTCTATTCAGTGTCTTTTACATGACACAAATAAACATAAAGATAAATCTTCGTTGCCAAGTGTTTTTTGTAAGTTTAAGTTTAAGTTAAGTTTGCTAAGCACTGCTTCTTTAAGTTTTATTATAGTATAAATATGTTCTATATAGAAATGAAATAAGCATAAAAATTTGATTTTATGGCATCTGTAGATGGATAATACAAAATATTCTAATATTTCTTTCTATTCATGGAACATATTAACAAAAAGAGATAATAAAAATAACAGGCTTCCTTGAATTCCAATATATAATTCTGGTGTTACTTACAGCGTGTAACAATAAGGTGTGGTTATATTCCAAGGTTGTATAGTGATTAATGAGAAATAATAAAATTTTAAGAAAACCCGTGATCCAAATAAATTTAAAAAAGACATTTATATTTTAAAATATTGTATCCATATGAATTTGGAAAAGAAATGGTTATCAGATAATCGATATCGAAGATACTGATGTCATATCCGATATCGAAGATCCTGATGTTATATCCGATTTTTTCGGATATAAACTGTGTTAAGAATTGTGTATCGTAGGAATAAAATAATATCGGTAAATTGTCTTGGATGAATATCTAAAGATATTTTATCGTCAATATATTATGAGCTGAAAATTTTACCACCCTTTTATGTCACACACTGTACCTAAACATAATTTTACATCCATGTTTCAAAATAAGTGCTGTTTCGTAACTCTTTAGAAATCAGTATTATATATTTTGAAGGCGCAAATAATTTTTAATTAGAAAGATATCTTGCTATAGCGTATTATTAAGTTTAGTTACATTTGAGCAGTCCTCAGTAGACTATGAACATGTTTGAACACACGTGACTTCACCCTTGTTACCGAGCTCGCTTGGTATTACAGAGACATGGACACGCTGACACATCTGCTGAAGGCCTCCCTCGGTACCGGTATCCTGGCTATGCCCAAAGCGTTCAAATGCGTCGGTCTCGTCTCCGGCATATTCTTGACTATCCTCGTCGCAGTTGTGTGCACCCATTGCTCATACATCCTCGTAAGTAATCTTTGTTACATTTATTGCTAAGCGACTTAATTTGTTGTTCTGCTCACGCTCTGCTTATTGCGAATCGCTTAAATAAAAATGGATTAATTTATAATGCAGGTGTTATGTATGATGGTGATAAATACTTTAGACTTAATTAGGTATATGTGTCGACACGATTTAAAATTACGTTATATTTTGTCAACAGATTAAATGCTCCCACGTTCTGTATAAGAAGACACGGAAGACACAGATGACTTTCCCAGAAGTAGGTCAAGCCGCACTGGAGAACGGACCTCCAGCATTGAGACGTTATGGCAATGCATTTAGGTTAGTAAATATAAAAACAATCTCGCGCTGGGGATTGCTCCTACATAGACTCGATTTTACTAAGATCCAAGTAACCGAAATAAGTACTGGCATATTCAACTATTAATGATCACCCAAATTTGGCCTGTGCGGCGATCGAATCTACAATCCCCGACGCACTGACAGAGGCAGCGTTAATTCAAACCCTAACCAATATGATATCGTTTATGCAGGATACCTACACGAGATTATCGAAAATTACTTGGTTACATTTAACATGGTTAGTTTTAGTACATAGTTTAAGTATCGGTACCTCAGTATATCTAAAATGTACCAATCGTCCTAACCTACAATTCGAGAAATTTCGCAACGAAAAAATCAATATTTAGCTAAGTAAGCCTGTAAGCTGCCGCAAGAAGTGAAACATCTATTTGTCATCGCTATTGCTCTCAGTTCCTTGTCCTATATCTCGCATACGATTTAAATGAGCACCCAAAGGGGTTAAATCCGGACAGCCTCAACGCTTTTGACTTCGAACTCCTAATTTGGACTAATGTTCATAACATCATAAATGGTTATTCATCCTAATCCTTTCGTCAGCTAAGTTACCTAATGCGAAGTGCACTAAAATGTAATAATACATATTATTAGCCTTTAAAATATTGATCAGCACCGGTCATGGTACGTTAGCTTTTTTTTTATACTACTAAGATGGCAAACAAGCATACGGCCCACCTGATGGTAGGTTGTCACCGTAGCCTATGGACGCATGCAACACCAGAGGCATCAATTGCGCGTTGCCGACCCTTTAGGATGGGAAGTGGGAAGGGGTAAGAGGGTGATTGGGCCTCCGGTACTCTCATTCACCGAACGAAACATAACAGTAGGAATACTGCTATTTCACGTCGATATTCTGGGAGAGGGTAGTCCTTTCCCGGTCGAGCCGGCTCATTCATGCTGAAACCAGCGAAGCTCTACTACTCTACGACTACTACGCTCTTTATCGCGACATAATTGCTTACTAAGAAAATTTTTAATCAATCAGGATTCTAGTTTCATAAATGAACTCCATCCAACAACCGTATGAATGCATAGATAACATAACACTTACTCACATAAACATGATTCAATTCAATAAATAATGACAACTGGTAATTTAATCTCAAAGATATAGAAACAACGCTATGCTTTTGTTTAGGTAATAACAGTTTTCAGGGTTTTGTGCCCAATTGACATAAACGGATACCTTTTACATTCCTTCTGTCCATCTGCCATAGCCATCTTACCTGGAGATATTTGATTTCGATGACGCAATCCAGAGCAATATTACTATTCTTATGACCTAATATTCCCACGGATAACTTTAAATTACCTGAATGATTTATAATAAAATTATTTAGACATAAAAAACATCAGTATCTTACCCGGAGATACATGTTCACCACAAATGCAATCCAGAGCATCATTACTATTCCAGCAAATCAATACACCTACAGTTGATTTTAAATTATTATTATTTTTTCAGAATCTTCATTCTTGTGTGTCTCTTCGCGACCTACTTCGGTACCAGTTCAGTTTACACCGTGCTTGTCGCCAAAAACATAGTGCAGGTAAGCGACCTTCGATCTTATCCCATCAGAGTCTATTTATATGCATATTGAACTTAATAAGCATTGCCACAAGAAAAGACATTAGGCATACGGTTTACCCACCTCCAATCCACTCACGTGCATTCCGCTTATAGCCCATGTAATCAACAGGAACATCATTAAAGCCTCATAACAAGCCTATCTGTATCTGAATTGAATCAAAGCCTTGATGTTATATATGAACTACAAACAAATGTACCAGAAATCCTAACTAATAACACAAACGCAAACGTAAGTTTGTTTATTTGTTAGTTACACTTTCACGCCTTAACTACTCAACCAATCATCATTAAATTTCGCATACACGTTTGTCAGGTTTATATAACAGGACATAGGGTACGTTTTATCTAAAAAAAAGTACTGTTATTAAATTAACCTCCATTTACACGAGCGAAGCCGTGGGACTAAATCTAGTCTAAAATAATGAGTAATAATGTTACGTATATAATTTCTCAACCTACTCGTATTTCTTAAAGGTACGGTGTTCAAAGTAAAATAGAAATATAATAAAATACACAGTTTAGTTGGACGTGTGTTATCCGCACTTAGCCCTACGATTGGGCCATTGTGCGTTAATAAAATACATAATTTAAGAACATATCTTCATAGTTCTACAAAAATAAAATGACCTACAACACGGTAGTACAGTCAGTAATATTAGTCAATATACAAGTGCGAGATTGCGAAAATCTCTATCTTTCAAAATTATAACATGTGGTAGATTTTTATAGCAGTACCTAATACTTAAAAGATTATTGATTTATAGTTCAAAAATACAGAATAATCATAAGGATTATTAATTCATAGAATACTTTTAGGAATGTGTTAAATGTTCAGCTTATTATATTGCTGACTGTAGCGCCTAGTATTTAAAACAAAGCCAAACATTTTGTTTTAACTAGCATTAATAAATCTCAGAATGTTGACGCGGTTGATTGTTGCGATTGGTTGATGGGACCAAACCTAATTGACATCTCCGCTCTCGTTTAAATTATTTGGCATGTTTGGACCTCCAGTGATAATGTTTCTATTCTCTTTGAAAGTTTATTTTTGTGGATGATTAAAGTGTTGGCACTTACTTAGTTATGATGTTAGAAGTCTTACCTATTTAAATATTTCCTAATACCAAGCAATAAGACATAAGCTTTTATCTTTAATAACTTACATAGTTTAATTACATAGAATATAAGACAAATTATTACAAATAAAGCAATGGCTCACTGGTCTTCTATCTTAGCCTTTATTATTCCCAAGTCACTAGGGGTCGGCTTTTCTGGTCTAACCGGATTTCACTGGATATCAGTTTTTACACGGAGCGGCTGCCACCTGACCTCCGCAACCCGAAGGCTAACGATACCCTAAGGATAAACCAGTGTCAGGATATTAGAGGATACTGACTTTCTCAATAACGACTGCCATAGATGTTAATGGCAGCCGGGACCAACGGCTTAACGTGCTCTCCGAGGCACGGAGCACGCGATAATTGTCAATCACTACGCACATAATTTCGAAAAGTCATATAACTTCCGCAAGTCAGAGGTGCGCGACGTGGGTTCGAACCCGAGACCCTCTGCATTGCAGTCTGTTGGTCTCCCCACTGAGCTATCGCTGCTGTGCAAAGGCTCACTGATATAATAAATAAATAAAAGTTAAAGTTAAAATAATGAGGTACAGCCCGTAAAGAAAAACACTAACTGTCGTATTACATTGAATAACAAAAAATATTAAAGCAGTGCTTTAATTAAGTACACACTTTATCTTTGATATAATTCAACACATTCTGAAAACAGCCTTTGTTCAACAATAAAGATCAAATTGAAAGACATATATATAATATATTTAATAGATACTGGTGTACTTAATAAAAACTCTTCCCTCCACACTATCTTATTACAGATCATTTGATGATTGATTTTTTATTTCAGGTTGTTGAATACCACATGGGCATGAAGGATGGAGAACTAGACATAAGACTGTTCATTCTTGCTCTCTTACTACCACTCATCTTTATGGCGTGGATCCGTAATCTCAAGTACCTGGCTCCTGTTTCTATGATCGCCAACGCGTTTATGGCGCTTGGGCTCGGCATAACCTTCTACTATCTAGTCGGCACCGGCGAACTAAAAGTTGATGAAATGTCCACTATGCTGTTCAAGTCACCGATTGAGTGGCCACAATTCTTTTCCCTGAGTATTTTTGCTATAGAAGCTATCGGCGTAGTGATGCCACTCGAAAATGCCATGAAGACGCCTCGCTCCATGTTAGGTTTCTGCGGTGTACTAAACAAAGGAATGACCGGTGTGACCCTGGTCTACATTCTCCTCGGTTTCCTTGGATATCTCCGCTACGGTGAAACTGTCAAGGATTCCATCACCCTTGATTTGGATATAAAAGAAATGTGAGTATTTCTCAGTTCAAATGCCGTCATTACTCCAGTAACTAATACATTACTCCTTTATTACATACTAGCTGACTCGCGCAACTTTGTCTGCTTCATATACGAGAAAAAGCCCCGTTTTTGCAACATTTTTCATTTATGCCTTGCTCCTATTAGTCGTAGCGTGATATTATATAGCCTATAGCTTTCCTCGATAAATGGGCTATCCAACACTGAAATAATATTTTAGTAGTAAGTAGTTCCTAAGATTAGCGCGTTTAACCAAACAAATAAACAAACAAACTCTTCAGCTTTATAATATTAGTATAGATATAGAAGAGATAGGCAAAGGTGTACGTATTACACCCACATTTTGCCAGCTGTCGTAATTGCCACGTTATACGGGGCAAGCCTGTTTTCATTTCTCTGTCACAGTTCGAGACTCCGTGATTCGACAAAAAAAATCAAAACATATACCACTAAGCAATGCCAGTATATTTCTACATTTTATGATTGAATTTTTAAATGCAAGTATTTATCATTTATAAATTTGTATAAACCATTTGACTGTTGGACATGAGGTCTCAGGCAAAGTGGGTATTTCTGTTAAGAAGTTCGTAATGATAGCACGGAGTCTGGAACTGTATCCGATAGTTGGTAATAGAGCTCTCCCTCCATTTTGTGCGACCTAAAGTAACGTAAAATGTGATAAGAACAATTCGGTAATCTACACACATTACCGAATTGCTCTTATCACATTTTACGTTACTACACCATACACCATACAAAGACATTTCAAAGTAAATTATTTCATTGACATAGGAATAAGTATTATAAAATTTTTCGTTGACAGCAATGATAGTTTTTGCAAAGCAAGCTTAATAATAAAACGATGAGGCTATGCCGAACTATTAACGATGCATAACTTATGCTAATGTTTATTATCTAAACAGTAACATGTTGTTTACAGCAAGGCCCAGATAGTCAAGATCTCCATCGCGATCGCAGTATACTGCACATACGGGCTCCAATTCTTCGTGTGCATCGAGATCATGTGGAACAGCATCAAGGAAAAGTTCACTAAGCGTCCGGATCTCGCTGATTACATCATGAGAACCATCATGGTGACGGCAAGTGTGCTGCTGGCGGTAGCCGTTCCCACCATCGGTCCGTTCATGGGTCTCATCGGAGCTTTCTGCTTCTCCCTTCTTGGTCTCATAGCTCCTGCCGTCATCGAAGTGATCACGTTCTGGGACATTGGCTACGGTCCAACCAAATACATCGTTTGGAAAAACATTTTGGTGATAATTTTCGGTATCTTTGCACTGGTCTTCGGCAGCAAAGACGCCATTGCAGGCATCCTTAGTGGTGACAGCTAATTTGTGATTGTTCATACAGGTCTAGCCAAAGTAAGCGTGTTACTTTTAGTATGGGTGAATTAGGCGCTTTACGTAACCTACATGTTACAAGTACAGTAGTTCAACTTTAGATTAAATTCAAAAACTTAGCTCAGTGATGTTAAAATAAGAGCGTCCCCAAGTCACGACAACAAAAGTGACATGTCAGCTTTGGCCCTTAGTAATTAGTTTAAGGTTATTTTGTACCAGTATTTCACGTGATACTTCAGGTCAATACCGTAGTCGATCATGTCGTACATGTCGTTACAGACTTGTAAATCAAAACTCGAAATGTGTAGATGGAACTACGTCGATCGTGGGTCTTGTGTGGTCATGGGTGCCGGCGGGGAGGTGCTGCTCTAACGCCACACTATCAACACAATGTATAAATTAAAATTTGGATGTCTAAGCTGTACTCCAAACCACACGTTTTTGCTATGAACATTGTGCGTACACGTCAGCCATCGTTTGCCGATTCATGTCTTGATATGTTGCAACATTGTATTAAGTATACACCCAAATTTGATATTCATTTATGTACCTACTTGCATGATATAATTGCCTAATTTAAAAATATTGTATACCTAGCTATAATTATAAGGATGCAGTGCTATAACTAATTTAAATACTGGTAGGTACCGTATAAATGCCAATGAACTTGAATAAAAATAATCCTGCCGGCGCCCACATAGTGTGTGAAATAGATCTAATCATTGCTATTTTGAAAATTATAAGAGACGCTATTTATCTAATGGTGCTAATTATATTGCAATCTGCCAATATTTGCCCCGAAATATAAATTCAAAATTGTTAAGTTTTTATTTAATTTGTTCTTCATTTGTGTAATGAAGTTTAGTCTTATATTCAAATTATTGTTCGCCCCATATTATAGTCTCTACGCCTTAATTAATATTTTCATTCTGTATTATATTATAAAAAGCTTTGTTGTCAGATTGTTACTTTCTAGAAATAATATACTGACCATTCCAAATAAATACTAGAACCCATGCAAGGCAAGGACATTGCTAATTTGGTGGTTTAGTGAGAATTTGACTACCAAGAAAGTAAATTTGTTAATAAAATTTGGTAGTGAAATTTGATTCAGTCGATTCAATTTATGAATTTAATATAAAGCACTTTTTAAAGCAACTACCATTTTTATTATAATGAGGTTTAATAATATGGGTCGATACAAAAATATAGGTTAATGTGAGAATATGTTAATGCTAACAAGAGAAAGTGGAATGCGGAACAAATTTAGTTAGTTAAAATGTTGTCTTCGTATTGTATATATTACTTACAAAAACTATGTATTTAAAACTAGAGCATCTAAACATTACCCATAATCGCTATTACATTCCCAAATCAGAACTGAATGATGAATATAGAATGATATACTTACCTACTTAGAGATAATTATGTCAACATCGTTTTTGAGTGTATTATGGAGACTGGTGCGGTAATAGTGATGTGTGTGCTACTCTCGTTATGCCCAGTATCGTATACGATATACCGAGACAGACCAAATAGCTATCGAACATCATTTGTCACTTTTATGCTATCGTCGTTACTATACGTCATCATGTTTCAGCGTTTGTTTGTAAACGAACAAATGCTTTTCATTATTCTACTAAGTTCTTGTTTTTCTTCAAATGAATATTTTTATTTTAAATTGGTGACTGGGATTTTGCATTTAGTTTTGGTAAGCATAAATGTTTTATAGGTACATAGCTGTAACAGTATTTTATATAGAAGTGTGTATATTATAAGTGCATTGTTTAGATGAATTTTAAAGTGCAATACATGGATTTCAACTTTATGAACAAGATAGGTATATAAACATTAGGTACTGTTGAAGTAATGTAACATGAATAAGTACATTCAATAACTTGTGATAAATATCAGAAAGAGGCCTTACATCTAGGTTAATATGAAATGTTTCATGGCTGAATATATAACTAAGGATTATTAAACTTTGGAAAGTGACACTTTTGTGAAAATATATGTACAATGACGCTTTTATGCGTTTGTAGGTAGGTATCTAAAATTATATGCGAAAGTCGAATTAAATTATTGAATTGCCTTAAATTTGTTCAAATGATAAAACAATAGTAATAGGTATACCGACCGACTTTACACTGTTTACAAAATTTAAACACAATTTAGAAATATAATGTCAAAACAACCAATGAAGTTCCTATTTGCCCTTATTATAATTTTTAGAAAATTAATTTTAGGTAAATAGATTTTTGTTTTATTCGTAACCGAGACGCACCAAACCATAATAAATATATTTTTTAAATATTATCAGTTATATGATATTATTTTATAATTTAATTATAAATGTAATTACGTTAATAAACCATGTGTAAGCTCAGTACGTACATTTCATTTTAACTGGCTCTATATTTTAAAGCTTGGTATCTGCCAATATGTGCAGTAGGTATTGAATTTCAAATGTAGGTACAGTCAGCAACATAACTAACTAAACATTATAAAAGCTTTTTATGAATTAAAGTCCTAACTACCTATTATTCTGTGTTTTTGAACTGCGATTATGTCAACTACCCTTTATCTCAAAAACTCTAACATTTGCCACAGTTTTGACAGATACAGGCAATCGAAATCTTTGCAGGAATGTATCGACATGTGTCGCTGACTGTACCTATATGGTAAATGCCGATTAATTGGCACATGCCCGTGAAAGAAATGTATTTATACACAGACTATTGCTAGTCTAGTGTTGTTATATATCACGAGAATTTAAATACCTCCATAGCGCAGCGGTAATGAATGTGACTGCTGCGCATGAGGTCCAGGGTTCGAATCCCGGGTCGGGCAAACAAAAAAGTGATTTGGTTTTTCTGTTATAAAATCCTAATAGCAGCCCGGAGTTAGTAAGTTGGCAGTGTTAGACACTATGTGCCTTGAAAAGCACCTAAAGCAGTTGGTCCTGCACCCAGTCTCTCTCTGGTCGTGTCGGATTGCCATCCCATCGGCACATAAGAGTTAGGGAACAGAAAGTACACTTACGCACTATAATATCTTCTGCGCAGATCTCTGTTATTGGCCGCGGTGACCAAAATGCGGTCTGGAGGACATTATTATTACATTACGAAAGTAATATTCTTAACCCATTGAATGTGGCGCACACCGATCGGCGTATAATTTTTTCATACTCATATTCGGACCACTACGATCGGCGTAATGTATAGTTGTTCTATATTTTACCCAAATTTAAAGATATTATATAATAAAACAAAACAGATGTGCTTGGAATTTATAAATGAAATGCCTGATATAAGTAGTTTTTGGATATTTTGGTTCAAGAAACGTTGAGTTTTCTTACTCTGGTGCGGTAAACGCCAATCGGCGTGTTCCAGGGATTGACAACTATTGATTTATATGAAATCACTAGCTTTTGCCCGCGGCCTTTGGCCAGTATTTTCTTTTATTAAGAAACTTATTTTGCAAATGATACACATATAAATGCTGTGGTTTTTATAAACCACGTTTTTTGTTTTTCCATCCTTTGCTAAAACATAAAGATTTTGCGGTTATAATACTCGTGACCACGCCACATAGAGTTGGCAATGGAAAACAGTTTTGTTTATCATTATCGTAAATGCTGCTTTTAGGGGAATATGCACTCTTTTAAACTGGATTGGCAAATGGTTCTGAATTATCGAAAATACGGGGAATTAAACGATTTTCTCCTTTTGCCATTCTAGTCATGATTATAGCTTTATAATATTGCGTCATGGTGGAGTAATTTGTTGCCGTGTACCTATCATTACATAACCTTGGTGCGTCAAAATTTCTCATTAACAGGACTGGAATACTAACTTTCAACCTTAACTTATGGCAAAGCACTCCTGATAATTCTAAAGAGTTGCGATATAGGGTACGATGTGACTTGTACAGTGTCCATAACATCGTGTACAGAGAGTACACGACAACATCGCCCTCAACATGTGAAATTATTTGTTCGTTTATTTGACCAGCTAGCTACTGTTTAATTTGTCGGCGCCGAAATTGACCTGTTACACAACAATTCTCGATTGCCCATACTTATTTGTAAATCTGAATAGACATTATTATTTAAATCTTCCGTGTTATCGACAATTTAACAGAATTAACGTCTTAGTGTAATCATACTGTTACTGTCTGCTGGCACACAATCTTCTCCGAATTTTAGAAGAGCAGCCGCATATTGCCCTGGTTGAGAATCGTTGTACTCGCATATTTATTTGTAGTCAGACAAAACGTTTTTAGGTGTACCCATAATACAGACGTTTCATCTGCCGGTGTACCCGTAGTAATAACCGTACCGTTTGTCTGAAGTCACCAGCTAAAAATACCACCATCCCTCCCATGATACCCTGGTTGCTCTTGATATCTTTTCATGGCGCGATATAGTGCTTCGATTGCTTTTTTGTGGGACATCGTGCATTCACCCCAAACCCAACACCTTACACTGCTGCAACATTTTTGCTAATGTTACAAACTCCCTCACTACGCTGCGCTACACGGTGCACCGCCGCCGGCGCATCTTTAATAATCTTCAATACCTGCGCGACATGTTTATACATATTAAGACGGCATTTTTACTAATTATACCATATTGCCGAAAAATATACGTAGGTATTGTAAAAATAGAGGGCTGGCACACGAACTTTCGTCTCCTATTTCATCCCCAAGAAGGTAGAAATTTTAAAATAGTTGCAACATATGTTTATTTATTTACTTCTTATCAAGTGCCTAAATAGAAAGTCATGGTTTTATCTTCAATAATGGCGAATTCCCATACAATCTATCATCAGTTATTTCAACTCCTTCATGCCCTCTTTTACAACAAAATGTGACCTATTTCTTGACCTAAGATCTTGTCTACCTTTGTGCCAAATTTCATTAAAATCGGTTGTTATTTAGGCGCGATAATGACAAATGGCTATACAAAATTTCATCCCTTATTTCAACTCCTTCATTTTTTACTACAAAAGATAGCCTATGTCCTTTCCCAAGGTCTAGTCTATCTCTGTACCAAATTTCATCAAAATCGGTTCAATGGTTTAGGAGTGAAAGTGTAACAGACAGACAGACAGAGAGAGTTACTTTCGCATTTATAATATTAAGTAGGGATAAATAAGGAAATATCTTACGGTATTACGAAAATATAAATACGATATTTTAAATATACCAAATAAGTCGTCATTTGTTTACATTCTCTCATTTCAACTGGTCTTCTAATATAAACAATTGAACACAAATGGTCTTGTTTATATTGTACAATATAGACACGGTAATGTTTTGTAACAGTATTCTATCTTCATAAACGGTTGGCACGCGAGTCATGCCTACGCGCGTCGAGGTCGGTAGGCACATGGTTCGCGACCGGTCGCGAATGCGCCGCAGCGATGAACGGACGGTGCGGTGTGATGGTTTTGTAAGGAGTAAGCGTGCGACTTGTTAATATTTGATTGAAATAAGTACAAGTACTCACATAATAATTACGGCAAAGTACAATTGTAAACAAAAGTATTTTAAACTTGCTTTAATTAAACTATAATCAACAAAACCAGAATATTTTCATCACACTGATTTTAATAGTTTTCATACCTACTATGTTAGTCCTATTCAGAATCAATGATAAATGATTATACAATTACTGCGTCGTATTTTATTTCGTTCATGTGAGCACCTTTTGCATCATTCAAAAATTTTAATATTTTAGTGTGAGTACGAGTACGAAGACATAGCTTGATATGATCCAATTCTTCAGTCACTAACTGCTCAAATAATATATTCCGTTTATCTTATTAGTCAATATTTTCGGTGACAATTTTGCAGTTATCACATACTTCCAGATATTTCAATTCTTTTTTAATCTTATTAGAGTTTTCACCTTTTAGATTCTTCTGTGGTGCCAATAACGACTGAGAGAAGTAAGTGTCATCCCAACCTTGACTATCAGCTAGAATATGAGGCGACCGAGAACGTTTTCTCTCTGAAGAACTGCATAATAATAAAAAAGAAAACAATTCAATAAAACGATATTTTTCGGCTTTTAGCGCCGTATTTTAATATAATTTATATTCTGACAAGTGTGAGAAAATAGTAAAATTCAATATATCACATTTTATAAAGTACACTATAATCAAATTTCTTATTCATCTACACCCAAGAATATATTTTTCTAATCAAGACGATCGGGTGAAAATATTTATGAAGATAATTGATTGAGATTGAGAAAGACCGACAATCCTCAATTAGGTAGTAGGTATCTATTAACTATTGCGATTCATATGTTTATGAAATGAAAACATAAAATGGTTAAGCAACCCCTGATAATATGCCGAGTTATCAATTATATCAATAATTATTATTTAAAAAGGATGTTTATAAGATGAGAGAGTACAAAAGAAACATTTATCAAATAAAGACAAATTACTCACCATTTATATCTATAATCAAAAAAGAAAACCGCAGATATTCCTTTTCTCCAATTTCTTTCAACAAATCTTTGCAAATCTTATATAAAACTGGCAAAATAAATTAAATAAATTATACTGCTCTATAAAAACCGTCGTTATTGCAACAATAGGTACAAACTATTGTTTGTATTGTTGCAATAACGAAATCGCCAGTAGTGCGCCATATTGGGCGCACTATTGAAGATTTCTAATGGATACGAAATTAATATACTTATTCAAAAACCTGTTAGTCTAATTAATAATATGGGTAATCAGGATCAAATTTTTTATTAACAATAATTAGTGACTTAAATGCCATGATCCCATTGTTGAGCTTCAAGCAAAACTTAAATCTGGTAGCAGTAGGTACATACTATACCGGACATGAATAGGTACTATATAGACTGCATTGGTGACGCACGAACTTTGCGACTGTTGTGCACGAGGTCTCGGGCTCGATGCCTAATTCGGGGCAAATATTATTCTGTTTCTCTGTGATGCAATTCTCAGTAGCAACACAGATTTAAAACTCGGCAATAGGCAATATGCTCGATCACGTGGGACGTAAAAACATAGATGGCGAAATGTGGATGTAATACACATGCCTATTTCTTTGGGAATATAGACCAGAGGCACGATATTTTTATAAAGATGACGTCACCTGCTCTGGGAATAATGCCTGTATTGCGGAGGACTTTACAAACATACAAACAACTAGCACAAAGAACATCCAGACTCGGAACAACTATTTCCGAATCACACATTTTTTTGTCCCATGTGAGATTCGAACATTCGGCGCAGAGGCAGTGGCGAGGTGACCATATAAACAACTACGCCATGCGCAAATATATCGCAGAATTGGTGCATACCTCACTTTTCTTCTTACACGCCATTATTACACGGCGATTGTCTGACCTGGTATATATTAAGAAACGAATCGTTTTAGCTATGGACAGACAATTTTTTCATGGAACATGTGTCAAACTTATTAACTACTCGTTGGTAAAATTACTCAATTCTTGGTATAATATCCGTAGTCACTATGATAGGCTGAACTAGAATCCTAATTGCTGCAGCAGTGGGACGCTTGTCTTATGTTTATTGGTTATATTCTGTTATAATAATATCAGCCCTGTATGAAACTGTCCCACTGCTGGGCACGGGCCTCTTCTCAGTATGTGAAGGATTAGGGCATAGTCCACCACGCTGGTAACACGGCATAAAAAAGGTTTCCTACCAAATTACGCTAGTTTAAAAATACAGTTTGCAAATATACAAATTAAATTAATACTTAAAATACTTTAAATTACTGTAAAGTTTATATTTCTAAGATTATAGTTGAGTAATAAATAAACATTGAGTAAACGAAATACAGATTTAACTTTTCAAGATATTTTATTCCTATACTTTTGCTATTTATTTGTTCTCAGAATACAGAATAGACCAAAAGCCGCCAATGCGCACCAAAGTCGGGCATGAAAATTACACCAAAATAGTGTGACTTTATGTTTTGTTTCTGTACGATTAGTTCCAGGATGGAGAAACTGTCGAATATTCATGGCTAACAAAATAACTCTTAGACTTTGGTGATCACAAACGAAAACGGTACGAAAATCCAAGCGAATTTGTTGCAATTACGAAACCCAGTTGGTGGTCATTTAAAAAATATATATATTTTACCTGTTTTTGCTTTGAAGTGTCAATATAATGTCACAGTTGAAATGGAATTTTCAACATTAGTTAGTTTCAAGTAACGCCATCTATTGGCCGCGTGGCGAGGCGCCTGCGGCATCGGCGGCATCGGTCGGTGCAGCAGATCGGAGCGCGCCCCGCTAGTCGTACATACAGTTTTATCATAAAATTTTGAATGTACTCTCTCAACGACGACGATCGTGAGCACATAATATTTTATATTATTGTAAAATTCAATATATCAGTTTTAAACGGAAGAAATATACAATTCATTGGCTACCTACCCTAAGAAGACTTACAATCAAACAAATCCCTGCCTGGCTGATGATGACACGCTAACAGTTAGTTTTCGTTTCGTATAATTCTGTGATTTTACGACGAAAATCAGGACTGTGCTTGTATATTCCCATAATAACGTTACTGGACTTAGATTGCCTTTGCGAAAATGAATTAAAAGTAGATAAACAGAATGTTATGTTGTGCTGCTGAGTATTTCATTTACAAATGCAATAAAACATCTGAACAAATTATAAATTGCAACTGTTCGACTTATCGTCTTTGACAAATAATGATGTTATTTAAGAACGAATCTTGTAATTAGAAGAATAAAATAACTTTAAAGTTAAATCAGCATTTCATTTAGTCAAGGTGTTTCCAAATTACACTTAATTACTTTAGTTTCTTGGTCAATCGTGTTAATATTATATTTTGTAAACTGTCTTCTTAAATATATTACGTATTCTACGTTTTCCAAGAAAATCGAATAAGCGTATTTTAATAAAGTGAATAAAGTGGTGTATCCATTCTCAATTATACCAAATGTCTTATAAGTGGTTAGTTCACTAGATGCGTTCCTAAGATATTGTAAAATATCTTTGATGCGTTCGCATCGCGTGAATATATGCCATGCCGTCAATTTGAATTCGATTACCATACCATACCATATTATCATATTACGTACCCCAACTTATAAAAATGCTTCAGACTTTAATAAAAGCCGGATGGGATCACATTTTATTTATAATTCACGCATCAACACGTAATATATTTGAATATAATATTTGTAAATTCATCAATACATAATATATTTGAAAATAATATTTATAAATTCTGTAATTTGACAGATATGACATTTTTTTACTAGCGTAGCTAATATATGGTAAATATTTTACCCAACTTTTATAAATAAACTGAATACCTGCATAATTATATTCTGAGCATAGATGATAAAAAAATCTATCTGAAATAAAATCAAAATATACCTTTCAAACCATTATAAATGAAACGCATAATATATTAAACTCACGTTGATTTTTTATTATTTTTATCTTTAATTGTTATTGTTTATTTTATTATTATTATTTTATTTATCTCTTTTATTTTATTATTGATTTATTTTGATTAAAATAACATTTTCTTTAAATATTATCGGAGATGATATAATTGACGTCTTTCTATGATTATAATCACAATATGAAATATAACATTTGATGTTGTCATTAACCCCAAAAGTGGTTAACCGCCCTTGATATAGCAACATTAAGCAGGGGTGAAGTGAGGGCAGAGAGGGAACATATTTTGTTTTGTTTTCTGGACACAATTCGCGGTAAGGAAATACCACCATCAGCACTGTCTGAGTTATTTTGTAAGCCATAAATATTCGAGTTTCACCGCCCTGGCAAGAAGGGTAATATACCAGGACTCACATTCACTCATTACCACCTTTTTCTCTATTATATTTAAGAAAGAAGTTTATATACCTGTATAGTTAGTAGTAGTAGCTAGCAATAGTGTATTATATATCATGATACGCTCTTTTTGATCTTTAAAGCAGAAATATTCGTATTACGTATACTTTTCTAGGATGGTAAATTATAGAGATAATTATAGTGTACATAAATTTCTTAACCACGATGTTGGCACATTTCTTAGGAAGTAGTCAATAAAACAGCGTCATTGAAAATTATTATATTTATTATGAACGTTGTCTATTTCCGCTATTATTTCCAAGAGAGCTCACTGCTAGCTTAACATTAGTGTTATAAAGATACAGGTTTCTCCTTACAAAATGAGCTTAACATCAGCGATCAACTAAACAGTTCTATGTTCTATGAACATGCATCAACTTCGTATCAAATAAAATATGTTACAATGACTTATTTAGTTTTGGAGGCGGTAACCTTAAGTAATGACAATTAATTCTCCAACGGGCATCGTTTTAAAATACGCACTTTAGGCAAAGGCCAGTTATTTTAAAATATGCATAATTCTTATACCTTATTGTAAATTGGAATATAGTTTCACTTGTTTTAAAGTCTAGCATATTTTGTAAATGTTACACGACACAGGTGCGAATTACTTAGCTATACCACAACGCAATACCGAAACACCAGCTATCATTACTCGTGAAATTTCAATAATTAAATTTGTAAAAACAACCTGATGTGTACGGGCTGAAACTATGATGTAACAAATAAGTCACATACACAATCATGCTTAACACGGATAAGCAATAACCAATCTTTGCAATAACGGGATATGGGCGAATTTATATACCATATTTGTTTACCAGCAAAAACAATAATGCACCTAAACTCCTTCAATATAATAAAGAACATACAAACAGCTTTGGAAGCTGTTTGTATTTTGGTAATATTACAACCTTTGCAATTTACTATTAATAATAAAACACTTACTAAAATGAATATTCTAATGGATTATGTAATATGATACTAGTTTCACACTTAAAGGCACTATAGGCTATCCCAATAGATTTTGAGAAAAAGGTAAACAACTTTTAGTGACCTTTACCATAAAATATTTTTCTGTAAAATAAATTTATAGACATTTATCAAGAGAAGAACTTTCATACGGCTTATTGTATTCATTCTATGAATAAATTCAAATACTCTATGAAAAGTAGTTTCATAGAGTATTTGAATTTTCTATATGAATTCATATTTAATTAGGCATGAAACGATTATATACATAAAATATTAATTCTATTGGGACAGACTATAGGTTGTAGGTACACAACATAATTTAACAAACAAATATTTATTGCATACTTTTAAATTTACTTTCAATATGTAACATGACTTTCAACCTACATGTCCCTGTAAATTAAAGGAGAAGTGTATCATATCCACTTTGCAGCAGTTGCCCGTACACATTATGCTTTTTCAATTTATTTATCTGCGAATGAATCATAGCTGTCGTTTTCTCGCACCTGTGCCAGAGCCTTAATATTAACGTTTAGTTCAATTCCACGTATTACAAGTACCAAGCATTAGTTAAGCCACATATGATTTTATTTCAAGTTTCACTATCGACGTTTATATCATGTATCTGAACACAATGATCGTTTAAAGTTGAATCCTCATCACATAATAATCCCGTTTACAGTTTTAAAACTGAATTGCAAATGTTCACACAGCTATCCTACTAATGTGTGCATTTTCTGTTTAATCCCGTGACACAAATTGACACCATTTTATAAACACTAACTGACCTTGCGTATATGTTACAATATTGATGTTTAAAGTAATACCACGTTACGAAATAAAATCACAAGATAAATGCACATTCAATCATAATGTTTAAACGAACCATCACATAGTTCATAAATTCTTGACTAACTTTAACATAATGGTTTTGACCTAATTCCCAATTAAAATCCGTTGCTTTGAGTACGTTTAAGCTTGAGATTCCAGCACCTCTAAGTGTGTTAAAATTAGACAGGTTCTGTTATTAATAAACTTGCAAGTTACAATTAAGAGCAGTCTACATATAAAACAAGTCCATAACACTAAAGCTAAGTAAAGTACAATATTAAGAAAACTTAAATAGCGAAAATAATACGACGCTTAATTGTGTGATGCATTCGTGTTGTTCTACAATACGTTGTAATACAATACTTGAACGTTATTTATAATATTATACAATAAGATACACATGAGAATAAAATATTATCTTTGCCTTCTTTAAAAATAAAAATTATATTAACTTTTATTTACAGCAAGACACGATATAGTAATGAGCTAAATATGTTAGTCAACAACGTAATTGGTGCAGGCACTAATCTCACTGTAGTTCTAATAAGAGACATCATTGGAAGTGACCGTTCGTGCGACCGACACACCCCCACCCCACCTGCCCCTTGCCACTACTAACCAAGATTACTCTTAAACAATTCCTGTCCTTCAACTTACTGTTACATTCATTTATATTACAATGGGTATGCATGGCGTTACTCATTTAAATTTCATAATATCATATCGAGTTAATCTGTGATAGCCACACTATACAAACGATGAATAACATATTGTGACTACGAGAAACATGAAATGTGAAATTATTTATTCCTCTAATAACGTATGATCCTAAACTCTACTTTGTCTTTTAAAGAACATTTATATATTTTCAATTCGTACGTACCTATGCGATTTTATAAATTATAATAATCAAAAACTGCTTTAAGTAGGTGCGAAACAAATTAAGTTAAAAGCATAAACGTTCAAATACCAGTCACTTTCACAAAACTATTCAAAATACAATACCTATAACATTAAAACTGTGCACTAATTATAATTTTGCTTCCTCTAATATTTGATGACGCAAATTTAGCGCGTGTAACTAGTGATATACCCGTTTTGATGATGTTTACGAGTAACTGATATTAGAGCATTTATATCATAGAAGCAGACAAACGTTTTGCTTACAGACAAATTCATAAAATTTGACCTATTTTGTGATAAGTTACAAATAATTTTATAATATTGCCGTACGTTTAAATTCTTATTATAACAGACATAAAACTAAAAGTGAAAAAATGACTTCGCTTATTATTATTGTTAAAATATAATAAATCATCCATCATACAAACTTACTTAAATAAATAGATGTGCTCAATTATAATCAAAGATCCAGATCAAACTAAATTAAAGTTTTCATGTACCGAATAGTTGTTACAGTCTATAAAAATAGAAATTAATTGGACGGACGTGTAATATGCCATTTACAATCCTCAATATCCAAGTTCGTCGATAACGAGACACTTATTTGAATGTAGGCGATGAGCATTAATATCTCCGCAACGCAAGCTCACTACTCTACAAAAATATTTTACTGGACACAAATAAAAGCAAACTTGAAATATAATATAATTATACGAGTGATCGCGACCGAACAGGCAAAGCGGACTTTGATACAGGGCGGGAATGTTGCTGCACTTAACACCGCTGCAGGTTTTATGTTAATATTACCGAATAAACGTAAAACTTAAACAAACAAATAATGCAGGTATTATAAATCCTATACTAAAATACCGAGCATTTACAAAAACAATATAAGAATAATTAAATGTACAAATCAGTGACTATGAAAGGAAAACCCTATTTTTTTTAAATGGCACAATTTTATTTGTCCTTTTGTCAACAGGTGAACCATTTACTACCCCATCGAATAAAAATAATCAGATCGAATTTGTATAATAAAGAAATATTTATTTATCACATGGTACCCAAAATTATATTGAGATGACGTGGAGATGAACGACGTCTTACAGATGTTATTATAATAATAAGGTCATTATTAAAGTTTAATAAGGCCTCTGCTCGAGGCAGCGTGAGACTATCTTCACTATTGATGTGATATTGATTGTGCCACTAATAAACGAAGTATCGCACAATGCGTAATAATATGATCGTCGATATATTACTGTACTGTCTATACACCTACATAATTATAATAAATATATTAAAAAGATAATTTAACCCAAATCTTATGGAATAAATGACAAATTATTCTCAAATGCAAATTATAATGGCGGCACCCGTAACTTGCAAAATATACTCTTTAAATTTTTATAATATTCAAACTACCTGCTCACTCTTGTAATTTTCAAAATTATTTGCATAGTTAATCAAGTAATACAAGTAATATTATTTCTAATAATAATTACACAAACACGTCAAATTAAATACAAATCGCCAACCATAATGAACATTTAAGAATACTTTACAGCTAGCTAAATTTAAACTACGGTAGGTCCAGATCGAGGCGAGTGATTCAAATCAACTCCATAAAATACATAACAAGTGTCAACTAAGTATATATTGTGTAAGCGTGTATTATTGTACAATTACTCTACTTATATCAGCCGAAACATATTATTTCACATGAAGATACATAAATACATTATACACCTTAACACTAATTATAGTAAATATTCTCAAGTAACAATTTAACTGACATTATTGCATTTCTCACTGAAGGTTAGTTTGAATGGAGTCTAAACCTATCAAAACCTTAAAACTGTCTATACACTTATTTACGTTACGGGGTTTATAAAAGGAATTAATGTTTAAAGTTTATTAACATTAGGTTGATGAATAAATATATCAAGCGTAAGATATTTACAAAGTGATAGTTATTGAGATAACAAATACCTAGATAATCATACAGAGCTGTTAGGTTCATACAGATTTCATATTATCCTTGAGGACGTTTAGATAACTAAAAATAGAGAGAATACGATGCACAATAAAACGTTTATGACGAAAAAGTACTTCAAGCATAGAAACAACCTTCTATTGCGTTCTTATATAAAGTGCTAGACAAAACTAACTTGCATACAAAATATAATTTCCTTTTAAAAACCCATTCACAATTGCTATAACAACTTGAACGAACAGTTACAGCACGCAGGCGCAAAACATATGCACGTTATTTAATCTTACATATCTTATGTCGTTGTTTTACTAGCATCATTAAACTGAAGTCAACATTCACAAAAATACTCTACACAATCTAAACACACACGGCAATCTATTCAACTCGAAAAATACTTAAAAACGTTCTCATCGTAATATGGCAGCTTTAGTTACACAGATTATTTATAATAATTTTCTCAACATGGATATAATAAACCATGAATATAATATACGTCCAATTTACATAACATCAAATTGCTTGTAAGTACATAAAGGCAGCTGAATGCATGGACAAAATATGTAATAACTCACAACATCAAAACTTTCTAGACACCCTAACTAATGGTCCAAAGTAAATAAGCGTTACGTAGAACATCTATACTTTATCAATAAATAATCAATTTATATTATGATGTCGCGTATTATTATAGAGTCATGGTATGTTAATTAAACAAGACCAAAGCGCCGGTTAATTACCAAATATTACTACTATGGCCGAATAGTTAAGATCCTCAAAAGCCATAAGCCTGAGATTCGTCAACATTAAATACATCAAAAATATTTTTATTTTCAGACTAACATGTGGGCGAGATTCATATATCATTGTAAAATATATAAAACGATAAAAGCTATTTTCGTGCTGATAATACCGTATGTTATAAATTTAAATTTCTATATCAAATATCTCTTACGTACCGCCTTATTGCCTCTTGTTGTATTGGACTTTAATCATAATGAGGCATAATGAGGCATATTGAGGCGATAATTCGACAAACCTGATTTCAACAGAATGAAATCAACTTAAATCTCATAAACTTTACTTTTGTTCAACATAATTGCCAAATAAAAAAGCTATCCAAAAATTTCCTTCCTTACTAGTTGTTGTTAAAGAAAAATCTGAGTAAATACTAAATGAGCTCGGAGCTGCCAATTGAGCATCATGCAAAAAGCCCATTACAGCTATTTTATTGCCTTATAAATGAAGAACGGTGAGTCGTAAAATTAAGTTGATAAAACTTACCATCAGAAGGGAATTCGAGCATTTACATTACTCTTCGCCGAGCAATGTACACATAAAATTTAAACTCCTGTCATAGGTATTATTTTTCCGTAGAGTTGAATTGCTATTCACATTACTAATTGCGTTTCAGTTTCAATCGTGGTTAGTTCGTTTCACATGGTGATAAGTTACTTAAATCACAATAACTTAAAGTTGCAGCAAATACTATTAAATGACTGGCCATTAATATTGACAAAAACATTTGGGCTATTTCAGATCGTACATTTCCGGACGAGTGTCGATGAAGCGTTGTGTTATTATCCTCCCGGAGTCGACGACGGGCGTGAGAAGTTCTTCTGATGGCACTTGGATTCTAATTCTATTGTCTGAGGGGAGATTCGTAGCGCCGTTGCTCGGGTAGAATCCTAAGGTGACAGGCTTGTGGTGTTCGTCGTTGTAGCCTTTGTACATCGAAGGGCTGATGGCGTGTAAATGCGAGGGGCTCGCTGAGAGAGGGTTGTAAGTGACGTGAATGCGTACCACGTCATCTGAGAGAGGCGACACGGATGGCGGGTGCGGTGTGGCGCGCGGCGTAGAGTGTGTCGTCGAAGGCGCCCTCTGTATACTTAACCCGCAGATACCCGAACTGTAATTTGAAATGTGTAAGCTTAGACTTAGATAATGAAATTATTTTAAACAATTATAATAACATATCTGTTTATAAATTATCCCACTGCTGGGTACGAGTCTCCTCTCGAGATGAGAAAGAGTAGACCATACTGGCTACGCTACTCCATTGTGGTTAGGCAGGCTTCACAAAACTTTAAGAACGTCGTTATAGTAAATTACAAAGATACGATGAACACTAACAAAAAAATATCTCAGACTCAATTCAGGTTAAATTTTCTCACAGCGTAGTCTTACCATTAAGCTATAGTTCATTACGTACAAAAATCTTAACCTTACAAGCAATACATCAAAAGACAAAACACAAACGTGACTTGCATAGCGTACATAAATGAGACGGACAGACAGATAACACAAACTTTGAATGGTTTATAATTTATATAGTGCAGCGCAGGCGTGGATCAAACGGACAACGTGAATGAAGATGATTAAGAGTAATGAAATGAAGTCCGCGGTTGACTAATACTTACATCAAAATATAAGACAATAGAATAATCTATACTAATATTATAAAGCTGAAGAATTTGTTTGTTTGTTTGAACGCGCCAATCTCAGGAACTACTAGTTCGAATTGAAAAATTATTTTAGTGTTGTATAGCCTATTTATCGTCCATCTAGAATAATAATAAGACTCTCAAAGTACTAGTTTAAACGTTTAGTATATATTCCGAAGAATAAAAATTAGATATCGCTCTACTTAGTTTTTTTTAGTTAGTTTTCAACAGGGCGTCAAAGGCAACACCGAAGGAATCTAGTAGAAACGGTACCAAACGTTTTGAAAAATCTCTCTATCTAGGAATACCTATAATCACATACTGTATTATGTAGGCAAACACTTGTAAGATCAAACGGCCAAGGGTTTTCTGATAGTCTTCTAAAAGTTTAAAAGAGAACGTAAGTTTCAGTTAGGTTATATATACCTTTTTAACCGGTCGTATACCGCCGGCTCGCATACCAGCCGGCAGATTTGTACCCGTCGTAGGCCGGTGGCTCGCATGCGAGCCACCAAATTGGCGCCAAAACGCCGCGCGCCGCCTTCGCTTTAGCTTAAGCTAACGTAAAACCAATTTGGTGGCTCGCATGCGAGCCACCGGCCTACGACGGGTACAAATCTGCCGGCTGGTATGCGAGCCGGCGGTATACGACCGGTTAAATGTACGTTGCGACAGCCGTCGCAAGGACGTAACTGGACTAAATTTCCAGTTACGTCATGCAATATTTGGTTGAATCACAATTATTATATTTATACGCTACAAAAAACCTTTAGTACATAACAGATTATAGAAAATGTATGCGTTATAAAACCATCCGACTACGTAAGGTTATCTGAGCGGAAGCAGTCTCATTGAAACATGAGATACCATATGTACGATGATTAAGTATAACTTGATAACCGTATGCCTTTATACCACGCAACAGCAACTAAGAGCATGACAGAATTGCATGATTTATTGTTAACCCTTTACACTAATAATGCATTGCCAATGGTGCCAATTTTGTTATCAAAAAATGTTCTTAACTAAAAATCATTAAAATTTAGTTTAGTCCTGTCAAACGACATTTCGTATTAAATAATCTGAAATTAGAAATGTCAAACTAATATAAGATGACATCTGAAAACATGACACGAAGTCTAGTTTTCCTAGAGATTTGGTAGTTGAGACTTAAAAAGTGGAATATATATTTATAGTATATAATAATATGTAATATAATAATAAAATTTATATAATAATAATAAGAAATATAATATATATATATATATATATATATATATATATATATATATATACAGGGTGTCCCAAAAATCAACGTCAAGCCGAAAACGGATGACGGGCCAAGGGATGGTGGTTCTCAAAAAAATATGAAAAAAAAATTTTTTGCTGCACTCTAAAAACTATAGCCATTTAAAAAAAAATGAGAAAATTAACACCTTGTTATGATTTTTCAAGTACTATGACTACAAAATGTTTACTTAGCTTAATTATTTTAGTGAGGATTTGTTACTGAATAATGCTAGTATACATTACAATTCAAAATTTGAACACAACTATCTTCATTTCAGAGGAAATATCCCTAATATGCCCAAACATGTACTCAAAATTATTACATTATTCAACTTTAAATGGCCGTGCTGAAAAAAAAATGTACTACACCATTTCAGCACGTGGCATCAAAAGATGGCGCATTTAATGGGCTTTCTAAAATGCTATAACACTTACTACATTTTATCCTAATTATGGATTTTTTTTCTAAAACAACTCGTGTCTAACCTTTTTTGTTTTACTCAAAAATGTTGGTAATGACATCTAGTTTCCCTCTAAGAAACAAATTAGTGTTATACATAACCCTCTTTTATGGCAGTCAGGTAAAAACTACTAGTGACACTGTTTTGCGAAGCTACTGTGAATAGGGCAAATACCTAATTTATTGATAAACCATATTAGATTCCTTTGGTCATTGTGAATCATTATGTGTTCAATTTGAAGTAAAAATTCAACCATTCAAATCAACAGTTCATTTTATTTTGTTACAATAAATATTCAAATTGTTTGCCTTCAGCTTCAATGCATGCCCTACATCTCTTTAAAAACGAACGCTTTATTTTACGAGCAAAACTTCTTGAATTGATGTATTCAGCGGCCCCCGCAATTCTTTGGCGCAGTTCCTCTACGTTTGCGATAGGCTTAGAGTAAACTTGATCCTTCACTGCTCCCCAGTAAAAGAAATCAATGGGGTTTAAGTCTGGTGATCGGGCCGGCCACGAGATCGTACCAGACCGACCGATCCACCTATCCGGATATACTTGGTTAAGAAATTCCCTTACTGAGCGAGCATAGTGCGCAAGGCAGCCATCTTGTTGGAGCCACATACCTACGTAAATGTTGAGTGGCACGTCTTCCAATAAATCTGGTAGATGATTTTGTAAAAAGTCTAAGTAAGCCTCACTGGTTAAGGTGTCTGGGAGTTCGAAAGGTCCAATAATTCTACCGTTCAGAATACCGGTCCACATGTTTACTTTGAAGCGATATTGTGACCGATCTTCTCGCATTAAATGTGGGTTTTCCACGTGCCACTCATGCACATTATGTAGATTTAAGTAGCCATCTTTCTTAAAAGTTGACTCATCCGTCCAGAGTACTTTATCCAGGAAGTGGGGGTCTTCTCGGTGTCTTTGTAACATCGTTTCACAAAACGCAACCCTTGCAGGATAATCTTGAGGTGATAAAGATTGAACTCGTTGCACATGGTACGGGTGGAGCTGGTTTTGCTGCAAAATCCGGTGTGCTGTACTCTTCGGCACTCCTATGCTTGTCTCAAGTCCACGTACTGAGACACTCGTGTCTTCTGCGACTGCTGCTAAAACTTCTTCCTCGTATGGAATGCTGGATCTTCCTGTACTGAACATTTGATTAGGAAATCGGCCTTCTGAGAGTGATCGGTGCAGATTAATAAATACTCTATGATCCGGATGACGCTCAGAATTGGGGTATCTCTCACGATAGAGTCGAGCTGCAGCATTAGCGTTGCACCTGCACTCTCCATAAATGAGATGCATGTTTGCATACTCCTGTGCTGTGTATCGAAGCGGCATGGTGACGATCATAGAATACACACAATTACACGGTCAGCGATGACGATAGTCCAAAAGAAAGCCAAGTTAGTCACAAACGGTCAAATCACAAATCAAATCCAAGTAGCACGTAATCAAGTCCAATAAGCAAAGCCAAAGTTAGTAAGTACGAAAACGACACGAAGGAATACAGAACGATGCGCAGTTAACGAAATAACGTAACGTACTGAAGTATTGCAGTTCGTGCGCAGATGATCCGGTCTTGCTATCTTTTTCACTCGTGGCGTCTCTATCCGTCTCATTCTAACTCATGCCGTAGATGATGCTAAGGCTTGCTATCTCTTTCACTCACACTCTCACTAACACGTTGAAGTGGCGTCTCTCTCCGTTTCACTCTAACTCGTGCTGTTGATGATGCTCAGGCTTGCTATCTCTTTCACTCTCACACGTTGAAGTGGCGTCCTAATCTGTTTCACCCAAACTTGTACTGTCTTACTTTAATTTAAGTAAGCTTTAAATAAAATATGCATCGCATTAGAAGCATAAATCCAAGTTGTTTTAGAAAAAAAATCCATAATTAGGATAAAATGTAGTAAGTGTTATAGCATTTTAGAAAGCCCATTAAATGCGCCATCTTTTGATGCCACGTGCTGAAATGGCGTAGTACATTTTTTTTTCAGCACGGCCATTTAAAGTTGAATAATGTAATAATTTTGAGTACATGTTTGGGCATATTAGGGATATTTCCTCTGAAATGAAGATAGTTGTGTTCAAATTTTGAATTGTAATGTATACTAGCATTATTCAGTAACAAATCCTCACTAAAATAATTAAGCTAAGTAAACATTTTGTAGTCATAGTACTTGAAAAATCATAACAAGGTGTTAATTTTCTCATTTTTTTTTAAATGGCTATAATTTTTAGAGTGCAGCAAAAAATTTTTTTTTCATATTTTTTTGAGAACCACCATCCCTTGGCCCGTCATCCGTTTTCGGCTTGACGTTGATTTTTGGGACACCCTGTATATATATATATATATAATATATGTTATAATAATAATAATCTTTATTGTTCAAAATTATATGACGCATAATACAATCAATAAATAAGGCTTAAGAATATGTACCTGAACAGAAACTCTGGCCCCTGAACTAGGTATATGTACCTGTATTTCAAAGGTCAGCGCTCACCATATTTATGTATCCATTGTAAGCCTTTACCATTTTTAAAGCTCCCTAAAATCCAACCATACGTCCGAGACGAACAGCTGACTCACGTGGAGGGCCGACACGCGACTATTACTGGCGCGGTATTTCATCTAATGGGTGTTGGTCAATATTTTGTGCATTTTGTTCTATTTCTGATATCCACGTAGCATTATTATTGTAAGAGATGGGATTTGTTAAGATCGTAGTCCAGAAGCTTTGTACGTCTTCTTTTGCTGGGATTTGGATCAGGGTATTCTGTGTATTACTATGAGGGTTGTAAAATTTATGTTGATTTCACGCGAATAGTTAGTTTTGTATCTTCCTTTCATTTACTTCATCATATCTACGGAATATACCTGCTAGAGCTTTTACATTCTGTTTTAATAATTTGATGGTATTGTTTAGTTCTTCTTGGTTGGTAATCTTGTATTTTTCGTATAGCTTTTGTTTAATATTTGCCATTCTTCTACTATTAGTACCACTTTTAATTTTTACTAATCTCTTCCTAGTTCTATCCTAATGTCTTCTATTCTTTGTTTTAGTCTTATTTTCCAGGGTGGATCTAGTTTATGTACGTTAGGTGGCGTGTATGGGGTTTGTTGGTTTGATGTTATTAGTGTTTTAGCAGCTGCATAAATTATGTCATTAACTTCACGTAGTGATTCGTGTGTGGTTAGAAGGTTTGGTAGGTATTTATTGATTGTATTTATGTTACTTATGAAGTGTTTGTTAAAGTTTGGTTTGGATAAACATTGTCTGTCTTGTATTGGTGTTTGCCTGATTACTGATAGTTTCTGCAAAAATTTGAGTATAACAGGATCTTGATCTTCGATGACTTCGATTTCTTGAACTGTTTCATTCCCTGATGTGTTGTTTATTTGTTGTGTGTTTGCTTGCGATTGCATGAATGTGAAGGTTTGTTGGGTGTTTTCGTATGTGTTGTGGCGGGGTGTCAGGTTGCAGTGTGATATCATGTTGTAGTGTGTCAGATAATTGAGTAGTTGGTAGAGTATGTCTGTTGTGTTAGTATTTGTGTGTTGATTCGTATCTAATTAGGCATGTGTTTCGGATAAGTATATATAATATATGTTATAATAATAATAATCTTTCTTGTTCTAAATTATATGACACATAATACAATCAATAATTAAGGCAAGTGGGCAACCGTTGGACTGACACGCAGAGGTCTCGAGTTCGAACCCAAGGCATCTCTGACTTTTCGAAGTTAAGTATATGCGCATTAAATAGTTAATTATCGCTAATATAAATTAATTATTAATTAATTTAATTAAATATTATTATTAATAATTAGTAATAATTATTAATAATAATATTTTAATATATATATAATAATAATAATATATAATCCCTCTGGGACAATCGTTATCTCCTCATGAAACTAACCTGATGCCGGAAGGTACAGTACACTAGCTTTTAAACTACCGTCTTAGCCTTGTGATATAAAATAAATATATAAATAATAAATAAAATTATCACCAGGTTAAATAAGAGCGCACAAACCGCAGGGCAGCTTGTGGCGAGCTGAATGTGAATGGCGACACTGCGGTCCTGAATGCCTCGGAGAGTCGGTTAGAGCCTCGTCCCCAGCTTGCCGTTACTGGTTGGCTTGGGTGGAGCTTTAAGAGCGCCCGTAGGACTCTCAACTCTGGCTTGGCTTGGTCAGCCGGCCAGAGGGAGGGCGCTAGAGCTACATGCTTGGGGGTGGGAGCATTTTCAAGGGCATAACTACGGGGAAACCCGCTCCGGGTTTCCGTTGTCACGAAACCCGTGACGGTGAAACCTGCGCCGCACCGCTCGACACCCCTAACCGCTCGCACCGGTGTTGGCCTCTGCTGCTGGCTTGTATGCCTATCGTGGCTATTCAGGGAGCCCATCTAGTGAGTTGGCGAGACACCGTTTGTCCATTTGATTGACACTATTAGAGAATGCAGGGCAGACGCCGTTTTATCATCCACAGTTACCAATATACCGGTCCATCAAACACCCATACCCATAGCCCATATATTAGAATCCATACGTAGCAATAGTGTGTTCCATCCCACCTTTGATTAAAACTCTCGAAGGGCCTCTTGCCGTTAGACCCATGTCTCCGTGTAAGCCTCCCAATGGGCCGTGAAAGAGAAACAAATAATATATAATATATTGTAAATAATAATATGTAAAATAAATTGTATTTTATAATACCTATGTGTAAACAATTATTTTCATACACTTCACAAAGCTTAAAAATATTATTTTATAGTTATTTCTTTCGTTCACTCTTTGACATTCATTCTGTAGTATTAAGTATTTTTAGTACCGATATCACTGCCTTAGTTCAATTTAGGATTGTCATAATCGAATTTGGTGCTGTCTAAACGAAATGTAAAATTAGTTCGATGGAACAGCAGAAAGCCCTACACGAAATCTCTTCTTCTCTCTTAGCCTTTATTATTCCCAAGTCACTTGGGGTCGGCTTTTCTGGTCTAACCGGATTTGGCTGGTATCAGTTTTTACACGGAGCGGCTGCCACCTGACCTCCGCAACCCGAAGGCTAATGATACCCTAAGGCTAGACCAGTGTCAGGATATTAGAGGGTACTGACTTTCCCAATAACGACTGCCACAGATGTTCATGGCAGCCGGGACCAACGGCTTAACGTGCTCTCCGAGGCACGGAGCAGGCGATAATTGTCAATCAATACGCACATAATTCCTAAAAGTCATATAACTTCCGAAAGTCAGAGGTGCGCGACGTGGGTTCGAACCCGAGACCCTCTGCAATGCAGTCTGTTGGTCTCCCCACTGAGCTATCGCTGCACTGAGCTATCGTACACGAAATCTCTTAACTAAAATTAGAGAATTTTTGTCTTATTTTAGTTTTGTGAAAATTACAGCAGAATTGGCACCATTGCCTATCCTTTTTTATTTAGTTACCACATTTCCACTGCTGTTTATAGAAATATGATGAGAATACAATTATTGAAAGGCAACATTTAAATTACTAATCGGCTTTTCTATGTACCTACAGATTCTATTAAGCCCAATATATCAATAGTTAAGCAAAATAAAAGATGTTAATTCTGTTGTTCAAACCTGACTGACTAGCTAGTCGACACCGACAGTTAACTTAACATAGCTATGTTTAGTTTACTGTCGGTGTCGCATGATGGTAATGAACCCTTAACACCACACGCATTATATAGTCACAATGATCATTGTGTAACAGAATAGACTGGGCAGTAGGCACGCGAAGATAACAAGTAGGTACATACCAAAATTATTCTATAATTGAAGTGATAACCGAGTAAGTGCAAATTGCATGTAGTTTTATCGGCAAGTACTGCATTGAGTTATTCTATCCCGTGCTACGATGCATAAATTGACATTCTTTACATGAGTTGCGGCTGCTGGAAAGCTATGCCGTATACCCGTAGAAGTGTATTGACAAGTATGGAAGCTTCCACATATACCAATCTGTGCGCCCGCCTGCTACTTAAAACCGCACTTGTATAACCTTCCATTTAAACTAAACGAAGTCCAACACAAGGTTTTACTAGTGTTGACCAAACTGTCACACACGTGTAATAACAAGGTAAGTAAAATTACTATAATGGTTTGATCCTAAAAGGTATATTGATGCAGTTAATAGCGGTCCCGCCGGCTCATGTAGAAGCTCATTATAAGTCCAGTATCCTGGCAGCTGAAACGTATGCAAGGGTACTAAAGCCAGATTTTCACCAGGACAATAATGAGCATCATTGCAGCAACATTAATATTGACTATTTGTTAAATATTGGATTCTATGTTCATAAGTTCTCGTTAATATTCTTGAAAATTAAGTAGTTAGATGTACCAGAATCAGTTTATAAAATATATAAGCCTTCTATAAATTATCGCGATTATTATCGTATCTGATAATTATCAGATAGTTTAAAATAGTATAAACCTACAAGCGGTAGGTATAGGCAAGTTACTGAACAACCAACGAAATTATTGACAATTTGATTAATTTGGCGATCGCTAATTACATGTCATATGCTAATTACATTGGTACCCTGTCCACAATGATGCAGAATTGTCCTAGCTTAAAGGCTGAAACAAATTATCGGACGCAGCTTACGGCTTCTGCTGACAGCCGTGACTTATGCCCGGTTCCTATATCAAGAAACGAGTCGTTTTAGCTATGATTTATGACATAATATATAATTTATAGAATATGTGTCCAATATGTGCGTTAACTGTGCTCAGGTAAAATGATTCGTTTCTTGAATGTAGGAACAGGGCCTTATGGATAATAATAATATAATATAATATTCTATCACATACACACAACACCATCTAGCCCAAACTAAGCAGAGCTTGTACTATGGGTACTAGACAATGGATAAACATACATATATACTTTTTTTTTTGTAAATACATACATATTATACATAGAAATATCCAGACCAAGACAAACATCAATGTTCATGCACACAAATGTTTGACTTGTGCGGGAATCGAACCCGCGACCTCAGGCGTGGCAGTTGGTTATACTAACCACTATGCCATCGAGGCCGATGTCTCTGTACTTTGCAAAATTTCGACCATAGGCCGTGGTCGTAACCTTGGACCGACCTCGTGTGTTCGGACGTCTGATGGCAATCTAACGCACTGAATGTTTTTCGACAGTGCACACTAATCAGTCGTAGCTGTCAGCCACGGCTTACAATCGGATAGTTTGTTACCGCCTTTAGAATATGAAATGGGTGTGCAGCTACATCTACAAAACATCTCACCCATCTGACCCGGTAGCGTCGTCGCTGACGTTGCTTTGTGTGTCGAGAGAGTTGTCTGGCGCGTGCGAGCGCCCGCTCGAGAACACGCTGAGGTCCGCCGTGCTCGTCACGCTCGTATCGGCAAGGGACCTCCGCGACCCCAATGCTGACACCGAGTCGTCGCACCGCATGCCCCCCGCGACGCCACTGTGCTCTGCACATACAACACCAACGCTTCAACACAATATACCTTTTTAAACCTTTGACCGCCACGTGAAAAAGCAAAAGCGTACTTTCGCGGCCAAGCTACGATTTTACCTTTTTACCTTTAATTTGTCATGTAGTCGTGACCGTGGCGTGCTGGACACAGTTTGCTCTGTCAAGTATACATGACTGTGGCGGTCAAAAGGTTAAAGATACAACATGTAGATGATATAAACTTTATATGATACAAGATTATCCAGTTCGATCCTTTGTCGAATGCCTCGATCGACTATGTAACTAAATTATTACACTGTTTATATTGTCTACAAGTTCTTATATCAGCTATGATAAAATTATTTGTTTGGAATGTATACGAATAGTGTAATATCACGTGTAACATCAACCCTCACCCACCCGTTTTCCTAAAGAAAATACTTTTGTATGATTCGTTAAATGACCCTACCACGAATAGATTGCCTAGTAGGTAATGCCATAACTGATACAACTATAAACAAGTGAGAAACGGCAATGAATTGCCGTAAATCTTAGAGTTCGAAAAACAATATATGCAAAGGTCACGTGATACCACATGACCTTGAGGTCAAACAGGTCGATAGTCATTATATCGACTATGCTGAGTCGAATGGCGCTGACCGCGAGTCTCTAGCTCCTATGGTTCTTGAGTTAAAAGTTGTATAACAGACAGACGGACGGACAAAGCTGTTGTATAAGAGATTTTTCAAACTCTAAAATGGTTCAAAGGATCAAACATAGAGGCAAGAAATAGCCTATTCATAAAAATAGATATTTCAATAATAATTAATTAGATCATTTACAAAATTTACGATAGAATTCAAACGATAACAGTTTTTATCAGTAAAAGTAACAGACCTTACACAAAAGAACGAGCAGTCCAATATGAAATCCAAACATAAATAATGATCACGGAACATAAAAAAATAAGTATTACATTTGAAAATAGATAACAATATATTTCTTTTATAAACTTCAAATTCTTAATAAATGACGAAGACAAAGATAGCAAATAAAGACATATTCTTGCGTTTTTCTTTCAAGACTATAAAAAGACAAAGCAGAAACAAAAGTAAAATTAAGTAATAATATAATAAATAATAAAATATAATTTATTTCTTCCACAAAGGTATCTTATAAATGGATACAATAGCTACATTTTACTTGTAACTTTAAAGAAATCTCTATCAAAGACATAGAACAATATTTTGTTAAATAAACTGCCCGTGCCATCCTTTATTTTAAAATCTCTCAATGGCAATAGAAATATCTTTATAGTTAGTTATGTAGTGATATTTTCCATAGCTGTAATTTCTAAGAATGGTGCCCCTGCCCCAAAAATACACCTGTACAATAATAAACTCCCCTGGTTGCTTACCTGGCAACTCAGTATAAAGACCAAGAAAAGATAGACGAACTCTATTTTCCAATTCTATATGCTTGGTACTTTCAATTAGTATTGAATTCGTTTTGTAACCACATAAGTAAGAAACTGAAAAAGGCATGCATCCCATCGATTTTAATTAAGGACAGCCTTGACCTGGTTTGATTGGTCAGCCCGCTAGCGGCATTATCGATTATGTATGATATTACTTAAAACTGCTCTTTCGTTTAAACAGATAGGTGAAGGTCAATATTAACGCGATCTTGTACTATCAGTGCTTATTTCCCACAGCTAGCTTTGCTCAAGCGTACGAAAGGATCAACATGCAAATAAATTATTTTTATTTCTTACCTTGTACATGATTTTGAACACACACGTCAAGCAAATCAACAAAATAATAACAATAATATGCTTCAAACAAAACGCGCATGCATCTTTATGAAGATCAAACAAATCTCTGCTCGTAGCTTGATGAATAAAATAATACATAATTAATCGTCTTTATTTATTGTGTTATTATTTATTATACATACTTATTTACAAAGGATAAATATAAAAATAATATTATTTTATTAAAGGGAATTTTCAATTTTTGCTTCTTTTTGTTTTTCTCTTAAGGTTTGTTGTATTTACAAGGTAACTTTCGATAGGATCGGAACCACGTGGATAGACAAGGAGCGTACTCAGGATGGGAGTTCTAAGGTGTATATCCACGTCAGCGTGGGAGTTACGGAGTGGAACGCCAGACGTCGGAAATTCACCTGAAGTAAAAACGTACAATCAATAATCTTTTAACTATCCTTCACACGTTGCTGTCAAGCTAATCAATAGTGTGTTAAGGAAGGCTGGCGGATATATTTGACGAGGCCGGCATCATACACCTAACTTAGTGGTCATGAAAGGAATTAGGAAAGTGTGAGCGCGTTGCAGTTCAGCACTTTATATACCTGTTAAATTTTGCGAGGGTGTTGCTAGTCTCTAACAAGGAGAAAAGCGTGGGTTTTCGCCAACGCTATTGTTAGTAAATATTTTTATAAATAACTGTGACAACATTAACCTAATAAATTCCACAAAGTACTGAACAATATTATATGTTATAATCCCTATCGAAACAGAATCAAATAGGAAATATTGTGATACGAAATAATTATCAATAATATCGTGTATTGGGTGTGGTGTAGGAAAATACTTTTAATTAGTTTAGTTATCTACTTATAAAATACTGAGGACAAAACCTCTAAATGTGACAATTTGAATTACAACTAAAAGCGACACTGATAAGATAATGTGTGCTGTGTCTACGTAATGCACAGTATGTGATGAATGAAAAATACCACTAGAACGTACCATAGAAATTATTATTTCGGATATGTGTTTGTATTATTTTTATTAATGGGTGTTCCTCATACCACCACGGGCGGCAATACTAGAAATAAAATAATAGCATTACGACTCCTTGCCATTCTGCACATTCAGCCTTTATCGATTGTACTATGATTAAGCATTATTTTAAAAAGAAACAACTCTTCTAACAAAAAGATAGAAAACACAAATTGAACGTTCTGTAAAAATATTGTAATCAGTATACTGGCACACGTCGAATGTTTAATCATTCATACAATAAAACTTTATATTTATTCTGAAATGGTTGTGATGTTCATATCATACGACATTGTAAATAACTAAAATACGTAAATATTTCGAATCAATTTATTGATTAATTAATGGTTTTGATCCCATGATTTTCTAATTCAGGTAATTAAGGAGATTTGTTGAACTTAACTTAAAACTAAAATGATAAATAAGTAACATTTACTAGTGTACCTACCGAAATATAATGGTAAAGAGAAAAGATCGGATGATAGGGGTGGGTTTATGCGAGAACTTAAACATATACAACGTGGTCAATGTCAGCCGTTGAGCAGAGATTCATTTAAAGCGGACATGTACAATGGGGTAGAAATAGACAATCAATCCTTCAAGGAGTATAAATAACTAGCATTATGTGCTTTTTGGGCGCGTACGAACGTGCCCGATGGCTATGTGCTATAGTAGAAATAAATGTTAATAGGTGTTTGTAAGTAGTATTAAACAGAATATAGTGGGGCGTAGCGTTATTTGATGAGAAGTAGCACAAACAATGCAGGAAGCTGGGGATCATCTTAAGGTCTGAGGAGTTAACTGCCCGGTGAAAGTGAACATTTGAGCATAATACATATTACATAAGTTAGTGACAAAGTGCATACACATCAGCAACACACGCTCCTCAAATCTTAAGACATGCCATGTTAATGCATGTCGTTTTATCGTGTTAATCATGACATAAACCCACCTCCATACCACCAATAAAACATGCTAGTGCACAATTCTATTACATACTTTATAACTAAGTCTAATTCAAAATATGACTAATGGCTGTTATCCCATTATTTACGATGGAACAATCATGAAATACAAACAAATCGGCAAGCTAGTCAGTGTCACACATGTTTATTATTGACACTTGTCTTGTACAGAAAGCATTGGACTAAACATCTCAATATGCAGTTTATATAAAAAGCTAAGTAAAAACATATTTTGAAAACTACATTAGAATAGGGCCTCAACGTAGTACGTTCAGATCAAGCACTACCAAACTAGCAATGAGCTCTACCAATACAAACATTACTAGCACAGATCTATGTAATGATTTGATACATAAATCGAGGTGCAAGTTATTCTAATATGGGCATTAACCACATATCATAACTGGATAGGGCAACACGCTATAGATTTATAATATATACTTTTAATAATTTTGCTTCTCTAAAACTATAACCAAATTAAATAATATGTAGGTATAATCATCGAAAATATTTTCTTATATACCCGAAATATTATTACGTTAACATTAGGTATCATTTAATGCGTAATTATCTATGTAATACAGTTAAAGGGCAGGCGGTAAAAAGGCATTGTAGTGGAAGACAGGCGAGAGCATTTAATTGAAATAAAGGCAAGAATGTATAAAGTAATATTATTATCGCAATCTGTAAAGAAAATTTAGAGATATAACTCATAATAAAATTACTGCTACGCTTAAAATTGGCAGTGTTCATCTTTAAACCTTGCACTAGGTATCTTACATAATATCAAATTGATCATATCAATTAGAAACAAAACGACCATAAGACGAACGTACACAAGACGTATTATCTTGTGCGTTCACAACATTGTATCACATTCTACGTAATAAGGGCGATGGACAAACTCGCGTTGTTTTATAGTGTACGTCTGGTGTATCATATAGGTTACCCATGTCATACTTTATTAATTACAATAACTTTATTGTAATTAATAAAGACGTGACGTGAATACTTATTCACGTCACAAATTGTTACTACAGATCGAAAGGAAATCGGTAAAACTAAAAAAGGTAGTTCAATAAATAGTAGTTGGATGATTGAAACTGTTTTCAAGGCTCTACATGTTGGCGCTGATCACAAATTAAACAGAAAATAGATGCTCGTGCGATCGAAACAATTTCTCTATTCAGCAACTTAGCTACATCGTTGCTACTCAATCCCATCACAAAGTAGGTGGGCTGGAAAACTACCCAGGTCTGCCTGATTGCCTGCTTTAGATTTAAGTGTTCAGGGGCACTCAACCCAAAAATTATGAGTGGGACTTGTTTATCATCGATCATGAACGGTATCGTTGATAGATGAATCAAAACCTGGCTGAACTGGCCTGGCTGGACTGAGCAGCAATTCTCGGATGAAGTCGGTATCACTTCATCCAGAATCGTTCTTCGCACGCTTCTATCTATGAATGCGTTATATGCCGAGTATCTGTGTCTACTTCATTTGTGCTCAGACCTTGTACATGGCGCTCACTGTCCATATCGCGTCTCGTGTAGCTATACAAGAGATACCAGAGGTCGTGACGTATTTTCAGATCAAGTAACATCATGATTTAAAATTAATATATTTCAGGGATTACCTCATAATTATTATTTCAAATCTGCAAAAAATGAAGACAGAAATTTTAATATTTTGTCCGAACATGAATCCATATTTCATATTATGCTATCATACTATGTGATGGATATTATGCTCCTTGCAAGCAACAAAACCTCCAAGATTATACATTTTACATAATTTATACATATACATGTTTAATATAAGTATAAATAATTTGTACAAAAACATATACAAATTAAATAAATCGTATAAATTAGGAGTGTTTGTTTCATGCAATGATTATATGCACATATGCAGTTTATACTATAGCGAGAAACATGTCTTGGGAATATTAAGTTCTACAACCAGCGATAAAACAACATGGTCGTATTTTATCCATTGCCCTTAAAAGCTACTTTCTTTCAAATGTAATAAAATTAAAAGCACAAATATAAAATGCAAAATATTAACTGCTTATAAGATTTTAACTGTTTAACAATATAAGTTCCTCAGTAAAAGGACTGTAAGAGTTGTTGTATACATAGATTCGAGTTTGTGTATTTACTAGAGCAAAATTAAATATAAAGATTATTGACATTTAAAGTAAATATTTAACGGCAATCTCGTCATAATACCACCGTAGTATTGTGTAGTAGATCTAACAAATAATACCAATATGGTATCTGCAGTTTTATCTTCGGATCATTCTAGACCCACGGTTCGACACGATTCCATATATTTTATTTTTATAACGCACTAATATCCAACGCTTTTATTGGAAATAAATATTTGAATATAACTACAAATGTGTCAAATCCGGTAAATGAGACAAATTTTTTTATTATTTTACGGCAATTATCTGAAAGCTCAATTTGGACATAATCATCGGCCATAGTATGCATATCAATTTAATATAGATTTAGTATGTGTAATGCATATTATGCATTTTATAGCAGAAAAGAAACTTGGCAAAAATGTGGTTATTAGGTTAATCACATATAACACGACGATAAAATGTGTATGGCCAAACATAACAAATAGTGTTTTGCCGATGACTGTAAAATTTGCTAGCATTTAGAATAGTAAGTCGTTGGTATTGACATAAATAGTAATTTAGTATGCATATTTGTTTAATAATAAACAAGTTTCATGAGCAATACTCTTTTCAAATTTGGTACATATTAAAATATTATTAATATAAGCTTTTGCCATTCAAACATGTACGGGTTTATTTTTAGCCTTTGATAATATATTCAATTATAGTTAACACTATTAATGTAAATATATGACTAAAACTTGAATTAAGCAATTATAACTGGGGCACCTTTATATTATTCCATTTGTACTTGTTAGGTAAAGACACTAGATCATGATTTAACACATAAATCTAAGAGTAGTGAGTCCAACCTAAAATTATATCAATCCTACAAATTTAATCAGCTTATTTATACTTGGTGTAATTAAATAGTCTATCTACCTTTGTAAATATTACCGATGCATCTTTTACGATAGCATTTTTATCTACAAAAATGTAAAATGGCCTCAATGATCTCTAGTATACCTAGATTCTAATAATCTAGATTCGTGATTTTCTGTTCTTTGAACTCCTATTGAATTAGTATCATAGTAAAATACTCAAGTGAGAGTCAAATTTTTTGAAATATAATATTTCGCCGATACTAAAGTTACCGCAAGATGAAAGCTAGGGGCGAAAAGTCAATCAGCAGCCCTTTTTATTACTCGCAATAAATGTACCCGCACAGTAACAAAGAACTATAACATTGCAGGCACACGTATTAAAATTACAAGAAATCATGGATGAACGACTGTGCAAAATCAATCAAGAACATGCATCAAAGATTATGAACCATTAATAAATACAATATTTATACCATGCAAATGTGATTGATGCGAGCTATCGAACGGCATGCTAAAAACAGAGTAGGTAAATACGGCTACAGGAAAGCAGCTTCGCGGTATTGTTTAATGTCGGTATAAGGTCTGGATAAATTATTATATAAAATATTGTCGAAACAAAAACGCGCTTTTTCATTTCCTTATGCAACTTAACGTCAAATTTGTTTCCTGAACTGTAAAGCCTACTACGAAAACGGAGGCTAAGAACTCACGGCGTTATTTTGGTTGTAATAATTTTTGATTGAAAATGGGCGCTTGTATTTCAAGAGGACGCACAGCAATTTTGGGTAACTAGTGACCTGCAAGGCGACGGCAGATGATCGCAGTTTAATAGATAAAAGTTGCAGCCCCATTAGGCAAATACTAAAACCTACGATCATGGGTACAAAGTGCGTGTTTTCCTTTCTACTAGTAAACTATTAGTATCGCGAGCTTGAAACCATATATGACGAGAATAAAGTTCATGAAATCTAACAATCAATACTGCATAAATTTTTATGATTCAAGGATTTTGCGATCTTAGCCTGAGTTCTTAGCCTAACTATTGCAACGTCTATGAATTTACGTATGTCAATACAAATGAGTAAGTTTTATAAATGCGTGATTTGATCGGAGCTAAGGCTCTCGTCGGAGGTGGTACGCGAAGTGGGTGGAGATGCTTCCAGGTTACCTGACACTGTGTCACTCTGTGACACACGAAGCTCCTGCAATTCCATTGCAGCCTTCTCGCGTCTGGAACAACGTGATATGTTTATTTTTTGGAAAAGAGATAATATAAAATTCCAGTATATAAATAAAACTTTTCAAATTCATAACTAACTTTAAGAAGTCGCTCGAAACTGAATCACTGCCCCCCGTACCAGTTAAATCTGTATCATTGTAGGAGATTCCTCGTTCCCTAACAACAAGGTCACCATATTAATAGTGGCATTATTATATTTTTATTATAGTATTAAATATATGCTGTTAGTAAACATTTTAGATGGTGCAAATATGACTATAGTTTGTTATTTCAATATTTAAGTAATTAAACAACGAATCGGCTTTCTAGGCACATTAGACACGTTAGCCATTCCCCAAAACTCAAACAATAACAATGACTCATTTGCGAAAATGTGTATGTGTATATGTATATGTATATATATATATATGTATATATATATATATGTATATATATATATATATATATATATATGGTCACATGTTCAGTATGCACGTACATATGTATGTATTACAATCAAAAACTGATTTGTACTTTTAAAAACATAGATTTTATCGAGAATTATATTACTAATTAAACGAATATTATGCGCATACAATAAACTCATTTATAAATTACACTTGTGACAAACTTTTAAAAACAAAAGCACACAGAAAATTTTAGAAAGCCCATACCTTAAAAATACTTTAATTAAAGTCACAAGGAGATCAATGTCTAACAAGCTTTAATATTGTTCATATTCCATATAAATATTATGCAAAATCATCAGTATAAGCCAAAAAACAGCATTTGGACAAATAATTAAAATTTAATGGCAGATGAATTTAATACTATTCCTCACCGTAATATCACAGTAGCTCTCGCCTGTTTTTCAGTCTCTGAAAAATTTTCTGCTCGCTGCCCGATTTTTTGTTTCTTGTCTGGCTCTACGAATACGCCTAGAGGCCGTTTCGGTAGCTCGTTGGCCGGCGGCGCGCCAGGGTAGTCAAGCTTAGCCCGTTTCAACTCGTCCATATATCGCTCCAAATGAGATATTACAATATCATCTTCAAAACCAAAGTCTTTGTGTAGTTTAACCTATAATGATCAAACAATGTACAGTTCACCATTCCAGAATCACATAATAATCATAAATTATAAATATTAACTCACCTGAATATAATTAACAATAAGATCCATGTCATTTAGCTTCATTATTGCCTTCCTGTGCAGCTTGAGTATTGTATAAGCCATAGCTGTCACCACTCTCTCGCCATCCATCAGATATATATCCCAAACCCTTAAGCATAGGCTAAATGGCACTCTCTCCACAAAGCAAACAAAGAACCATTTAAGAGAATACAGAATGGCATCCAAACCAAACTTATCAAAATGATGTTTTAATTTTGGCATAAATTTTGTGAGTATTTTGTCATGATGCTCAAGGAACCTGGTTAATTTTGGAAAACCCTCTATATACAATCCGTGCATCGCATATTTCTTATCTGATAGTAGTACAGCCAATGCCCAAAATGCATCTTCTTCGTCCATATACATGAGGAGGACACCAGCCAGGCCAGACATGCCCTGACAGTACCCAACTTCAGAGTTATACATGCTATAAGCACAGAGAACATTAAAAAGTGAGCACTGTTTTTCTGAATATCTTTCTCTGTAAAATTGATGTTCACGAAACTGTCTATTGACATCTGAGTCTATTTGTCTAACATCTGTGGACCACAGTTTAGCCAGTTTCAACATTTCTTGATACTTTCCAGGATTAGCTGACTTCACTTTATTAACATCCATTAATTTGCACCACACTTTTATTCGAAGCGAATTTGGAATGCCTTTGTATATTCTTCTGTGTAATTTTTCTTTGGTAGCTGATGTATCCCAATTAGCAAGCATTTTAACCCATTTTTTCTCTCTTTCAACTTCAATATTAACTTTTTGTGGGCCTGTTTTCTGAGGCAGCCGTTCATCATGTATGAATCCATATCTGGAAGGATGTGTAATGTTGCATGTCAAAGATAGTCACATTATTCTTATTACATTAAATACCTTGGCAAGACATGTTACATTAATTGCTGTGCAAATGTATCACAAGTATACAGAAATGTAAGCAGAAATCATTTGCATTTATGCACAATGTAAACAAATGAGCACTGGCTAGCTAATAAACAAATACCACTATCTAGATTATGCTAACAGCTGTGACAGCAGACAGGGAGAACTTGCTTAGTCAGGAAATAGCCAAGATTTCTCTTTCTCTCAACTTGCCTACCAACCTCTTCATTAGCACACTGTATGAATTAGCATTACCTAGACAGTGAAAATATAGTAATATTAATCAAAAGATTTTATACATATTAGGTTAATTAGATAAAATAAATCCAGTTATAAATATTTTATCAAATCATATAGGTGTTTATTCTGTTTGTTAACTGAAAAGTAAAAGTTTGTAGACTCTGCCTTCCAGAAAAAGCATATATTTATGAGAATTTACTTCTGCTCCTATTTTCAGTTTAAGATACTCCTCATAGATAAGCCTCAATATTACAACAAAAGTCCCAAAACCAGAAATAAATATTGATTTTACTTAAAAAGCTTTGTATAAATTTAATGTGTCATGCTTGTTTTGCGCACAGATGCGTGAATTCCTTCATTGTTTATAATAAATGTTGGACTTACTTTTGGTAATATTAGATGGGCCAAAATCACATTCAAAGTCATTTTATAAAATTGACAGTTTTCAAAAGTAAGTCTCTAAAATATATGACTAGTAATTTTTAGCAGGATGAAAGCAAAAGGCTAATTTTGTAAATCTTTTGGTAGGGGAACATTACATTTAAGAATATTTGGTATAAATCAATTTGTGAAAGGCTTTTGAATCATTTTCATATTAGTACCATAAAGGTTTTCAGAAATATTAACTGCATTGGTATTTAAGTCACTCACTTACTTATGACTTTTACCTATGTAAAAAGGTTTGTTAATTATATATAAATTGAATTAATGTGGCTATTTGATGGTAAAATATTCATTAATGATGATGCTGTAGTTTGAAGGTAAAGCTTCATAAAATACTATACCAATTTCTTATAAATTACATATTTATGTTAGGCATTGTAACTAATGCTCAAGCAATATGAAATACTCATATTGCCTTCTTACTTATCTTTAGTTATAAACTTCATTTACAATTCAACAATATCACGAAGCAGTGCATAACAAGTCTGTAATTGAGGTGTGCACCACACACAAAGAATTCGCAAATTATACCTTATTACAAATATGATAATTTACTTATCAGTACAAAGGTAACCGAAAAACCATATAAAGAAAGGTAAAAATAAAACACATTTCGTCAACATAACTTAATTCGCAAACCATTTCGCAGCCTGGCGTAAAAGCGATACATACCGATCTGTTTTGTGGTACTCCTCGAATTCTGGATCCTCCCAAGGGTCAATCTGGCCGACGAGGTTCTCTCGACCTCTCTCGTATCTCTGGAAGATGCGCTCCCGCTCCTCGGCAGCCCGTGCCAACAGTGCCTCCTCATTCATAACACAGCCTGGTCATACCGCATACCGAAAGACCTACACGACCTACTATGTGTCCACCGGATCACGACCTACAAAGTGCTAGGCCTACTTTACATAAAACTAAGCCCGTTTATGGGGTAAGCATATTACCCATTATTAATAAAAACATCACGCCCTTTTTAGGTGAAAATTCTTGCGACGCTAGGTGATTTGACGTGCTGTCATGTCATAATTACTACCAAAAACCTCAAGTTATCGGCTGGGCACGAACACACAATCCACGCCAGTAAAATAGTTTACTTTAATTGACAACGAAATAAAGCTAACGGGACATTTTTATATGTAGGCCTTTAAAAACATAGATTTTGTGTTATTCAAATTAGAGACGTACGCCCTCTTTTTCAATTAGAACAGGAAAATTACAAAACGAAACTCGAAACTTTTAAACAGATATTCTATACTGCTAAACATTATTTATGGAAGCAAAAATAAAACGTAATTGTAATCTCCTTGTTTCACGCACTTTCGACATGCATAAATTGTTTTATTCTATGTTATAGTAATGGTAACTTTAGCCCACGTTTGTATTAATATTGCATTTACAATGCACAGACAGAATTATAAAAAGTAGCTACTTTTTATATATCTGTGTTGGTCTTTCGCATCTAAACATAAATTACGACGATTTCCTATAGGGCGAGAAAAGACAAGTGTAAGTAATTGTAATTAACATTCTCAAGATTCTCATATTTCCAATGTTATTTCACATAACATTTACAAAAATAAGGGCCTAATATATATAGTCAATATCATTTAAAGTTTAATAAGGTTAATGCTGCGGCTACATTAGCGGGCTACGGCGAATATTCGTGTTAACGCGATGAGTGTGGCCAGCCAGATCGTTACAACGCGTTGTATTCGGGCGAAGACGATGTATCATCGGTGCACTGTCGGTAAACTGGTGCGCATCAAAGGAATATGGCGCGCCAATATTCGCTTGAGTGGCAACACCTACGTCACATCGGTGTCATCCAGATTTTGAAGCGGGACGTGCTTGTGTGAGATGTAAACGTTAATAAATGTGTGCGTGTGACTCGCGAGCTGAGTAAGCTGTCAAAATAAAGCCTTAGATAAATGGCGCCAAATTCAAAAAGTGAATAATTCGCATTCGCATTTGCGAATATCAATGGCAGATATTCGCATCCGCATTCACGTTCGCGAATGCCTAAAAGTTTACATTCGTTACATCACTAGTATCTATCCCCGTGGTACACACGACTACACATCAAGTTAGACACCCTATATACACATAACTACGCTACATACAAAATAGAGAATTGTTGGAAAGGGTTGGTGCATAGTGGTGTCCGTAACGTCGCGTCACGTTCAGCGTGAATGAGACAAAATAACAAAAATATAACGCACCCTCTTGCACGATTCGCAGCGTTCAACTTTTAAAAGTTCAATGTCCAAACAGTCTAGGTTTATGTGTCGCTGTGTGTACAACTAGTTGGACATAATTCCACCGTTGTACTACGGTTCATAATCATAAATAGCAAATAAAAAATGCTTTAACATTCGAACCATGGGTAACTTTACTTCCCCGTGGTACAACCAGTTGAACATCGGCTCGGGAGCGGCGCCGTGGCGCGCGTGTTTGCTGTTTTTTAATAAGCATCCATTGATATATAAAAATCCTAGATACACAATCCCATACAAAACTTACACTTAAAACTGTTCTCAGTTGCTTATAAGTAGTTATATTAACTATATAAACCCTCATTAATGCAAATTAAATCTTACCGCCTTAACTTTAAGTTAAATTTACAAGTCTATCTAAAAAAAGTAATAAAATTTCACGAGCTGAGTTCGTCGGTAGAATTAAGAATGAATGGAGTCGAATATTGCTTTTACAAATTTTAATGTAAGTTAATATTCTAACGTAATTATGTACAGTTTATAAAATGCATATGAATGTGTGTTTTAAACACATATTTGTTTTTACTTTTACCTGTAGGTATATTACCAAGTTTGTGTCCTATGATGTTCAATAAAATGAAAATAATGTACTGCGTTTATAATTTATATATGGCAGCTCTTAAACAGATGGTAAAAAATCTTTTATTATTTTACCAGACATAACAGTAGTACATAATTAACAAAATAGACAAGACAAGTAAAACATTAGTAAAATAGCATGTTTTTGATATATAAGAGTAATAGGTAATATATGATATATAAGAGTAAAGGCTTGAAAATTATATTACGAGTATGAGTATTCATTGCTGTTCATATACTTTGCTGCCCGACTTTGAAATCATACGTGTTTGAACATTACGCGACTGATTGTACTTACAAATTAAAGTAATATAAAACAATAAAATGAGAGAGAAAATAAAGATATCAAAATTGAAAAGATACGACATAATAAGATTTTTAATTTCTTTGAAATAAATTGAGTTTATTGATATAATATATCTTCTTTTTGACGGATTTTAATTTCTTCCGTATCTTTCTTTGTTACATAATGCAATCTTATCTTGATATATCTCTCGACAATAGATTTAATAGTATTATTTACATGATTGTTATTTGTTAATATTGTTACGCCCAGTGACATCTCTCGGCATTGTGGGAAAAACTCGGCAATTCCGTCTAATAATTTATTACACCGCCATCTATTGACATCTTACGGAACTACGTAGTGTGAGTACGCGAAGGGTATAGAGAACGCTGGCACTTTCTCGAACCATCGTACTGTTTACATACCGGGTATAGCGTTACTAGAAAACTCTAGAAACGCTTTACCCGCGTATAAATAGAGCGCACGCGCACCGCCAAGCAGTTTTACAATCGTAAGCGGTCAAGTGTTCATCGAAGCGAACGGAAGCGAAAATACTTCGAAGTTTGAAGCAATTACAGTGAAAATTGTGGTATAGTGTTTGTTGTGTTTTAAATTTCATTGTGTGTTTGAATAAAACGTGTTTTAGTCGGTAATGTTGTTTACATTCTTATCCGTCGAACCCAGCACGTAACAATTGGTGTTAGAAGTAAGATAAGAATATGCCAGTACTACCGAAGGAGGAAGTGGAAGAGGTGCGTACCAGGAACCAGCGCCAACAAAATGTGGACCAGAGGCGCTTTAGAGACGCCCCCTCGCCGTCGTCAGGTGGACCACGTGACTCCGCGGCTGCAGCGGAACCATCTAGTGCAGCTCACTCGCCGGTAAACGTTGACCTCGCGAACCTGATGGCGTTTATGCAGGAGCAGGCACGCCGCCAGGAGGAGCACGCACGCCGCCTTGAGGAACAGCTGCAACGTGATAAGGAGGAGGGTATGCGCCGCCAGGAGTAGCAGGCACGCCGCCAGGAAGAGCAGCGGATGATGTTAAAAGACCTCAATGTAACTGTTGGCAAGGAGATGAAGGAGGTGAAAGAGCAAGTCCAACGGCACGAAAGTCGCATCGCCGAGGTGGAGAAAACGATACGTGGGCTCAAGGCTGGAGATGGGATCATGGTACCTGCGGTTGTGGCATCCTCACCACGAGGCTTTAAAGTCCCACCATTCGACGGATCATCATCATGGTCAGCCTATAAGATCCAGTTCGAGGCCGTCATGAAATCGAACGGGTGGACGCAAGAACAGGCTCTGACCGCTCTCACCTTGGGGTTTCGCGACCAGGCCTTTACCGGGTTAAAGGCGCTTGGTCAAGACTTCACGTACGAGAAGCTGTTGGAGGCATTGGAAGCGAGATATCGCGACGCACACCTGGAACACGTGTTTCGCGCCCAGCTGAAAGACCGATCGCAACGTGTTGGGGAAACCTTGCAGCAGTGGGCCCTAGAGGTGGAGAAATTGGTTCGAAAGGCGTACCGGTCCTCACCTGCGCTCATCGACGGAAACCTCGTTAAAGCTTTCACTGACGGGATCCGAGACCTGGAGGTTAGGGCCGCAGTGAGACACGGACATTTCAAAAAACTGAAGGACGCCCTAGCCCACGCTCTGGAGGTTGAAACAGTGCGACGGGACGGGACAGACGGACGGGGTTTTAAAATTAATCGTGTGTTTGAATAAAACGTGATTTAGTCAGTAATATTGTTTGCACTCTTATCCGTTGAACCCAGCACATAACAATATGATACACTTTGAAGAATATAAGCTGACTCTCAAAAATTATGATATGTGTTGTTGCTGTGCTTGCTTGTGATCGTTCCTGTACTATGACGAATATCTATTTTGCACATCGCTCGGAAAGCTGAAATCCAACATAAGTATGTAGATACATTTTATAAATATCCCACCATAAAGACAGCATAAAGATCATTTCAAAAAAAAATTAACTAACACTATAAGGGTTTGTAATAAAACAAGTCTAGTAGGTAATAAATAATATATACAATCGTATTATCATTTTAAACCAAATAAATAATATTTATTTTTAAAAAGTTACAGCGTCTCTATTAATATTAGAACAGAGTCAATATGTAACCCGGACTAATCAAGTGGAAATACAATAGTACGATTAATGCATTTAGTAAGTGTTCATTTAAATGAGCCGTGTTATATGGTCGCTCTTTGTTACGAAATAAACAAAAGAAAATATTTTACGTTGATTCCTTGACGCAATAATCAGTATTATAATATAATTACAATAATAACATTATTACTCACCGAAAATGTCAAACACCGTCCTTTTTTAGTGTCCTGAAATAGTAATTTTACAAGTTTTAAACGAGGTCTGCGACATTTTTACTCTCAGAGCGATCGAACGGTACTAAATTAAATGAGCACCCAAATGTTCAAGTGGGTGCTTATTTGGTGTGGACGTTTTTGACGCTGATTGTGTATCTAGGTTTTTAATACATCAATGTAAGCAACATTTTATTAAGTGTGTAGTTATAAAAACTAATCATGAAATCGTGATTGCAACTACAATTTGTAGTTAGTAAACAAAATGTTTGCCTTGGCTTTCCATTGACGTCCGTCGAGTTGGGGGTTGGTATTCTTTTTACAGAAAGGTTACATTATTATAAGCACACACGTAAAGCATCAACATGCGGAGACGCGTAGTTATTGAGCAAAAATATTAAAAATCAATTATTCGCCAATATTTATGTCAAACCCTACCACAGGTTATATAGAATTCTCGCCATTGAACGTTTCGTTTCACCTACGGTTAAGTTGTCATACGTTAGGTAACATTTTATTTTATGTAAATTTATGTAAATAATTATATTTTATACTCATTTGAATAGTTTTCATGCTCATATATATATTTAACAGTTTATATGTATTAAATTACAGCATTATTTTCATTACTAACTATAAAATTTAAAATGTGTGTATACCGTCATGTGGAACGAAACGTAAAACTGACGCCATTTCGTATTGTCACTGTCATCGTCAGTCATCGTTTGTGTCCCTAGCACTATTAAGGCAGATAACAAATAAAATAGGTCAGGTTCAACTTATGTCAAAGAACCGAATTTATTGACCCCGACTCCACCTGGTACGAGTCTGTCCTACCCCTAGAATGTTATATAGAGCCGGAGGCGCGTAGGGAGAGCAGCCTCCGCCCGCTGTAACAAATCGCAGGCGTCGGACGAGCCAGAGCGGCAGAGGCTGGTCGCCAAAGGCGAAAAACAAGCCGAAGCTGCGGAGGCGAGGATGGGTGCCTACGATTTGTTACGCAAGGGTGTAGAGGCTGTTCTTCCCGCAGCGCCGGAGACGTTGCAGTCTCAAAATAGATACAGAAATCCCTTTGAATCAGTCTGTGAAATAAGTATAAAATTAAATTTTTTTAAAATTAAAATTTAAAAAACTCGATAAGGGTGGGTTTCCGCAACTTTTCCTTTTAAGGGGGGTAGTAGGTACCCCTCCCTGAATATGGTACCTGAATATGGTAAAGCAGATGCTTTACCAGAACCTTTTAATAGATAGAATATAGAGAGATAGAATATAGATAGAAGATAGAATACTTTAGCAGAACATTATCTATGCTAATGTAACATATAATTGGGTTTAATTTAATTACAAACGTTACTAAATTAAACGAATATTTTAATATAAAATACATTTATTCTCTTAAAGGAGTACACCCCAAATCCATATCTGAATCAGTTTCTAAATCGCTAGAACAATCTTGTAAATTTATTATAAACTCTTGTTAGCAAATATTATCAAATCGGACGTCCCGCTCCCAATCTTCTTCCATTAGTTTTCTGCATTTGGTTACCACCTTCTTCCAGTCTTCTGCAGATACATTGTCAGCCGCACTTTTTAATAACTGCAACATTTTATTTGCCGTGAAAGGCGATGTTGTATTGTGTCTGGCAGCGTAACCTTAAAAGAAAACATATTTTAAATAATATTAATTATACAGTAGTTAATACTTAAAGTACCTATCTAACTGAAATTCAAGCAAACAAACCTTTGACTTGGGCCCAGATAAGCTCGATCGGATTATACTGGCAGTGGTACGGGGGTAGTCTTATGACGGTATGACCCTTTTCGTGGGCTATATCATCTAAGATATACGTTGGAGTACTAGGTTTGTGCAGACCAACGAGTCTTAATAATTCATTTTTGAGCATAGTTTCATTGGCCTCTATTCCTTTTTCTTGAAGCCATGCAATGATTTCTAATTTTCTGTTTGCCGAAGTTGGTGGTTTGTGCTTTTGGACCGAGTAATATGGGACGTTATCCATAATAATGCAATGTGGCTCCTTTAAATTATCTAATAATTTAAAAACCACTACTTAATTTTTCAAAATTCATTTCCTCGTGGTATTCGATAGTTTTAGTTGATTTTAATGCCAATAGGCAATTAGGCACAAAACCAGATGACGTCCCAGCATGAGTGATGATTAATCTTTGACCTTTGCCTTCGGGTACTTTGGTGGTTGATTGTGCAGTATCATCAGTCCAAGCTTTGGATACGGTATGATTGGCGTTTAGCCATGTCTCGTCTAGAAACACTACTTTGTCCCAATTTGTGATTTTATTGCTTTTTCGGAGAAAATCGACTCGAGCAAGAGCAATGTCGGTACATTCCATAATAATTTTTCCCTTGTCACTTTTTTACATAGGAAAATCCAATATTGTTCAATATCGTCCTTAGAGATGGCAAGCTTCCTTTGAACAAGTCTGCGTCTTTGAGGGACGCGGCAATTTTTTTCAATGTAGGCAATTCGCCTCGTGCATAGTAACCATATACACGGTTGCGAAATGCAGCGGCGTCAAAGTCGTCAATGTTTGTAACAGGAGCAGCTTTTTCCCTTTTTTTATTTGGCGTTGCAAGTTTTTTGTCCTCATCTTCAGTCAATGCTGCGGTTGAAGATTTACCATAATTCTCTTTGCTGATGCGAATTACTGTCGCACGTCCAATGCCAAGAGCATCTGCAACTCTATCACATACTTTATCTACAGGTAACAGCAGCCCGCCATTTTGATTCTCTCGCTCAAAATATTCACGTAAGCGAATCACAAACTTACGACTTTGACTGTTCAAAACAGTTTTCTTCGTTCTCTTTGGCATTATGCCAACAAGAAACTAACAATAATAACAAAAGATAACAAAACTCAACAAATTAACAGCAATAGTAACAAAAACAAAGCAATGAGCACGGAAAACACGTAGCGTATACAAAGCGTCGGGACTCGTACTGAGGAGAGTGGAGGTTCATATCAAACAAGATGGCGGCGTGTCTTTTTTTGAGTTTATGGCCTGGTAACACGGCCTTTGAGCCAAACGCGGCGTGTCTTCTCCCGAAACCCAAGGATGGGACGTTGACGGATGGAATATTACATGAGTAGGTGAGAAATTGGATTTTATTTACTCACTATTATTTTAGATCAAGTATGTACACATGTAAATAATGTTATGATATGAAAATATACAATAAAATTAAAAGATAAATTAATTTTCAATTAAATTTTATCTAAAATATCGATAGTTTATAGTCTGTGGTCACGATGATTCATCGCCTATCACCAATTAGGTCGGCATGCCGATGAAGTATGACATTGACAGGTACTAGGTGTACTATTATGAAATTCAGGACTTCATAGGCGTGATTTTACTGAAGGCTGTCGCAGAGATCAAGCTATCTTTTATGAAGTATAGGAATGAAAAAGATTTCCACGCGTTGGGGTAGGTACCAAGAATGCTCACAGGCAAATTTTGACCGCGATTCGAACTATTGGAACAAGACAGTGATACATTTTGGGCTCAATTCATAGCCATGGTTGAAACATGGCTCCACCATTCGGTAATAAAACAACAATCTATGACCTGGAAACGACTTGCATCTTCAACCGCGGATTCAGAACACATTATTCAATAAGCAAGACACAATGTCCCTTTTCTGGAACAGTCAGAGTGTTGTAATGATTGAATACCTAAATCACGTAGCTACTATTACAAAAAGACTAAAAGCAGAATTAATTAAAAAATTAATCTGTAAGTGTTGCAGAGCGCGCACGTTTGCTGGCTGTGGGAGAATGGGAATATGGTTTATGGCTTCAAGCACTTCCATCGTCCAACACAGGTACAATTTTGGACGATACAACATTCCGCCTCGCCACCTGTCTTCGTTTAGGTACCCCTTGTGTTTCTCCACATCGCTGTCATTGCGGAGAAGCCGTCGACAGCCTCGGACACCATGGGCTGTCTTGCAGCAGAAGCGCTGGTCGTATTTCACGACACGCTCAGCTAAATGACATTATCCGTCGTGCTCTTATCACCGCCGGCGTACCAGCAGCATTAGAACCCATAGGCTTGGTACGTGACGATGGGAAGAGACCCGTTGGTATGTCTTTGTTACCTTGGAAAATGGGTAGGCCTTTGGTGTGGGACGCCACATGCGTCGACACCCTTGCGCCATCACATCTTCCGAGCACGGTAACCTGTGCCAGTGCTGCTGCTGTAGCGGCGGAAAACCTCAAACGGCGTAAATACAGTAATTTAATTGCTAATAACGTTCTCGAGCCGTTTGGGGTAGAGACGCTGGGTTCATGGGGTCCGGGCGCTCGTGCGCTTTTTAGAGATATATCTAAGCGGCTAATCGATGCTTCGCGTGACCAGAAGGCTGGACTTTTTTTGGCTCAAAGAATCAGCATTGCCATTCAGCGTGGCAATGCTGCCAGTCTTCTGGGCACACTCCCACGTCACACGTCGACAGCTATGCTGAGGAATTTTACGACGCTGCCTAAACCAGCCATCCCTTTTTATTAATTTTTACAGTCCCATATTTTTTTTTGTTACTCTTCATTTTGATCTATTTATAAGTGGTTACTTTTGTTTATATTAGTTAAGTTGTAAATTATGATTGTTGCTTTCTTTATGTAAATAATGAAGTATACCATTAAATTATAATTAATTAAAAAATACAGGTAGAAATGTTTTTCCAAACGACCAGGCAAAACACGAAAAACTTGTTTAGTACCATCAGAATAACGCACTAGCACAAGTCTGCGGTTACAATGACAATTGAAGAGACTGGCTTTGAGATCCTGGATCATACTCCATATTCTCCAGAGCTTGTCCTTGTGTGTGTTTACGAGTAGTGTGTGTGGTTTAGTTATTTACGAGTAGATGTATTTCCTAGATTAAAAAATCTGTTAACGAGGCCAGAAATTTAAAGATGATCCAGCTGCTATTCGCGATTTTTGGAGAGTAAGAAAGAATATATATATTTATAAATTTATTTTAATTATTTTATATAGATAAAGTTACATATTTGTAACGTTTTCACCCTGGGGGAGACTTATGTCCAGCAGTGGACTGCAATAGGCTGAAATGATGATGATGATGATGATGATGAACCTATACGGTACTTATTTCGGTAATGTTATTATATTAAAAATTGCACCAGTAGACCGACACAATAGATTTAAATTATGTCTCGTATTCTAAGACTTGATAGATTAACTAGTGATGGACCGAAGATTTGGCGAAAGCTCGGTCGCACCAAAATTCAGTGTTCAAGAATTCTTCGGGCTTCGTTCGGATAAGTAACTGCCACGTAGTCACCAGGATAATTAATTCTACGAGGCGGATGAGACAAGCAGATGGGCCATTATGAACCCTTTTTCTCAAACTCTGTCGTGTCCTTATATCTAAGGGTCGTGACCACCAAATGTAGCTTTGCGGGTCGATGTTCTCTAGGTGCTTTTGTATCTGGCTAGGTGGATAACCGCCTCTAGCAGAGTCCCTAGCCGGTATCAGAACCGTTGTAAAGTCAGTGGGCGGTGCGGCAGCTTGGAATTTTCCTTCCAGCTGGTGCAGGTTTTGTTAAGGTACAGATGCTTTGGCAAATACCTGTACACGGTCGCTGGGATGAAATCGAATTCCATGTGTCACTACAGTGAATGTCACGATGACACGGCGCGGTACACAGTTCAGTCATGTCATGCCTGGGCGGTGCAGGGTCGTGAGTTCAGGTTAGTTGCCGGTCGACATCTCTCACTGCCTTAATTAAATCTATAGTCGACAGCGAAAGAAATTGCTGCAAAGACGTCATAGGTGTCATCAGTCAGCGGAGCGGTTCCTTAGGGAGAGTATCCTTACATATCCGTGGCGTAGTCATCGGATCAGATCGCGCAGACGTGCCTTTACATGCCTGACCATAAAGATATTTGGTGTGGATACCCTAAGACGTGCCAGGGCATCGCCTCGAAGTCGTGGCCCGCAGGCGATCATGGCTGCATCGGGCACTACTGGGTGGGTCATTGAAGTAGTTACAGTTGCAGCGACCTACCTACCATTCTATGCAAGTTGGCACACCGTCGCAGATTGAGTGAGTAGGACCCGAATCCTACCGACTAACTCTACTAAGGTTCGAGTAGAAAATCCTCAGGGTCCTACCAGTTGAGCACTAAATACGGCCTCCGTTGCCCTTGGATAGGTATGTTATGCGTCAATGCATCCGCTACGCCAAATTGTAGGTGAATAGCCGCCTGGGTGTTGTAGTTTATTGACTGTTGGATAGCAAAGAATAGAATATTCATAGACTAAGACTAAGTATATTCAATTAGATAATAATAAAACGTATCATACCTATGACGAATTTGACTCTGTTTGACATAAGCGGAAAAATAATATTTAATTCAAGTCGTTCTTGTTGTTAAATAATCACTTAAAAACTATTATTACGGTGCCCTATGGTAATAGGTTTTACTACCTGTTTCTAAAGCAGAGTTGAGACAATTAAAAAAAAAAATTAAAGTGATGCCGGCCGGTCCTCGCTTTTCGTTCTGATAAATTAAACTTACAAAAGTGTGTCTGTTTTTGACTGATAAGTTGGAAGTAGTTACATAATTATTAATGACTTGATAAGTGACTTAAGGAATTTAGCAATCAGCATTGATTACGTAAGACTGATATTAGAATATTTGTAGTTTAGGTTCAGTTTTGTAGGGATTACACACTGTTGATAATTTTATAACCTCAAAAGGAGTGCTTAACTTTTATAAAATGTTTAAAGTAAGTAGACTTAAATAATTTTGGCTTACTATAATATTTTTATGCTATTTCTATTCCAATTCAGATAATTCATAATGTAGAACAGACTAGTAATAGAAGTAATTTTCACCTTATGGTGTTGTGCAGAATAATGCAGATTAAAAAAAAATTCGACGTAATATTGCACTACGCGCATCACGAATTGGCAGATAGATCAATAATATGTTAGTTTGTGTCAACAACGCGTATTCTATGTTATGGCTAATTAAAGTGCCATTTCAGTGCTTTATAAAGTTGAAGGACATTATTATTCGCAACATGTGCTTATAAGCTGTATAGTGAAGTATATTTAGGTGAAATTTCAAATTAATAAATCTCCCTTCTCAACATGGCAGGGTTTAGTTGGCTTAGTGACTGGTGGCGCTTCAGGGCTTGGCCGTGCTACTGTAGAGCAGTTGCTTAAACAAGGTGGAAGAGTTGTTATATGTGACCTGCCAAGCAGTCCTGGACAAGAAACAGCAAAGCAGTTGAAGGAGAATGTTGCGTTTGTTCCAGTTGATGTAAGGAACACATTAATAACAATTATCTTAGGTTAAGTTAAAGCAAACAACAATAAAACAAGCAATGTACTGCAAAATTGTCAGGAATTAAATGAAATTTTCCTTCCATACATTTCAATTTGAGGTATAATTTAGATTTTAATAATCATAAACTGCTGTGACATAGATTAGGTTGTACCACTAAGAAATTAAGGTATTATTTTCAGTTTACAATAAGTAATTCCATATAACCATATCCAGATACAACAAAAACCATTTTGTTGGGATGTCAGTATTACCAGTGTCCAACAATTGATTAAGGAATTATGAGTAATTAGGTATTGAGACATGAAGTTAATAATTAGCAAAGCAGGTTTTCTTCTCAATTAGGACAAAAAACTGACATGCATTGCAAAAGTTTTTAAGTGAATCATTGAAATTCTTGTAAGCTCTATAAATAACTAATTGTGTTAAAGTAAACATATGAGTGTAGAGTAACCTTTTAGTTAACAAAACAAAACTTTTGAATATGAGTAAAAATATTTAGTATTAGGAATGTTATTAAGTAGGGTGTATGCCCTGAATAGCAGGCCCTGCTCCTAACACAAGCCTTCTTGCTTTTTTCCTTTAATAATAAGATTTTTAATAGTTTTATCTATAAATGCAGATAATTTAAAAATCCTAACACTGAGTAGAAACTTTATGGCAGATTTAGCAATACTGGCATGAATCTGTCAGTGGCAGTAGTAAACAAAACATGAAATTTGTGAATGAATGTTTTTATCCCACAAAGGGTAGGTATATTTAACATAATGTGGTCTTTACACTTTTTATTTGTCATTAATTTGAAACCAGGTGGATGAATAGCAAAACACTTTTCGAGTACAAAGCCAATTGTGTCAACCAGCTGGCTGAATGAAAACGAGATTAAAAAGCAGATGTTGTCTTACATTTACTCAAATGTTATACATTAAAATTAAACAACTTTATATGGATTTTATCGCATTGTTTATTTTTAATTATTTGAAATTTTAAACTACTATTGTGAACACGTGCAACAGGGGACCAACCAATTTAAGAAACCACAAGTACTCGCAAAATAACACCAATTCCTACCAATTTGTGTGTCTATAGAAATAAAAAAAAACATCCTAATTTCAATAGAGAAGATGGTTGGAATGTACCACCAGCTTGGGATCCGGTAATCCAAATAGTCAAATCAAAGAAGAAGCAAAACACAGCTAGACTTCATGATACTTAGAGCTCATTCTGCGTAAATAGAAACACCAATAATTAAATTAAGTTCGGGTACTTTGATATTACTACACTTAAGAACATTGAGAAAACCACCATCTTAGTCCATCTGTGAACATGGCTGCAGAAATGCAACCGAAACGTCGAGGAGAGTGTCAAATTAAATGTGAAAATAAATAGTTTTAAAAATTTTAATAGCTCAAGTAGACATAAACAGTAACTAGTAAAAGTATTTAACAATAGTAGATTAATGTTTCAAAATTATGTAATAATATATATAAAAATAAACGATGCAATAAAATCCATATAAAGTGGTTGAATTTTAAAGCAGATGTTCTTTTTCTCATAAATAATAAATATATTATGTGATATGTCTGAATAAAAAAAATACCTAATTAATGATTGTTTTGTTACTACTAAAGAGGTTTACCTCTTTTATTTTATTTAACCACCTCTTAAGTGGTCTGCCTCTCTTGTATTTTATGTTTCTTGGTTACCAGTGCATGATAGATTTGCTCCATTTCTCTTTGCCTTTTGTTAGTATAAAACTCAAGTGGAAATGGACAGGACATCCTGTCCATTTCCACTTGAGTTTTCTTATAGTTACCACTATGTCTTTAGATTTTGTTTTATTTTGATGGTTTCAGTTCTTATTTTATCTGAAAGTTTATTTCCTAGCATAATTATTTTATCTGCATTATGGCAAGTTACTAATTTTCTAGAACTGGGTTTTGGTGGGGGCCCAGGTTTGGCATCTGTATGTAAAGATGGACAAGATGCTGTGTTGAATAGTTACCATGTGATAGCTATACTTGTGGAGTTATTCAAGAAAGTTAGAAATTAAAGAGGTAGCAGAAGGTAGTTGGACTAGAATAGTCACTGACAGAGAAGGCCTTGCCATCAATGGCACACAGATACAGTTCCAGAGGCAAATAAATAAATAATTTATTTTCTTTTATCTCAGCAATTAAAAGCAACATAATCTATATATATAAAAATCAATTGCTGTTCGTTTGTCCCGCTAAAACTCGAGAACGGCTGGGCCGATTTAGCTGACTTTGGTTTTGAAATTTTTGTCGTAGTCCAGGGAAGATTTAAAGGTTGAGAAAATATAGAAAAATTCGTTAGGATAGGTGATACGAAGTACACCGGGTCATCTAGTAATTATATATTGTTAGGTATTTACCCATAGTAAGTTAATACTACTCTCGGATGCTCTGCAACGATGTCGCATTGACTGGCGCTATGTAGAAGTGTTGAGATGCCTGTATGACACCGCCACAATGACCGTCCAGCTTCAGGACCAGAAAACAAACCCGATAGAGCTGCGTCGAGGAGTGAGACAGGGAGATGTAATATCTCCCAAATTGTTCACCAACGCGCTTGAGGATGTTTTTAAAACACTGGACTGGACTGGACGGGGTATCAATATAAATGATGAGTACATCTCATACCTACGGTTCGCCGATGACATCGTCATTATAGCAGAGTCGCTGGAACAGCTTAGCGGGATGCTGCACAGCCTAAATGGAGCCTCACGACGGGTTGGTCTCGGCATGAACTTGGATAAAACTAAGATCATGTTTAATAGACATGTTATGCCGAGGCCGATTTACATCGATGGGTCGATGCTCGAAGTTGTTCAAGAGTATGTCTACCTTGGACAAGTGATTCGACTTGGTAGGAACAACTTCGAGAAAGAAATCGACAGGCGAATCCAGTTGGGGTGGGCAGCGTTTCGTAAGCTTCGTCAGGTTTTCTCATCGTCTTTACCGCAATGCCTAAAGACCAAAGTCTTTGATCAGTGCGTCCTACCTGTTATGACCTACGGTGCCGAAACGTGGACACTCACGGTAGGGCTAGTCCAAAAATTTAATGTCACTCAGCGGGCTATGGAGCGAGCTATGCTAGGAGTTTCTTTGAGGGATAAACTTAGAAATGAGGTTATCCGTCAAAGAACCAAGGTTACCGACATAGCTCGCAGAATAAGCAAGCTGAAGTGGCAATGGGCTGGCCATATCTGTAGAAGGACCGATGGCCGTTGGAGCAAGCGAGTCCTAGAGTGGAGACCGCGACTTGGCAAACGTAAGGTAGGACGCCCCCCGGCCAGGTGGACCGATGACCTAAAAAAGGTAGCTGGGTCAGACTGGATGCGGAAGGCGGAAGACCGGATGTTGTGGCGTAAAATGGGAGAGGCCTATGTCCAGCAGTGGACTGCGGTGGGCTGATTGATTGATTGATTGATTGAACTTAATACTTGTCAAAATAATTTGATTCATCTATTGAAGTCATAATTACTGGATAATATTATGCCATTTACATGGTAAAATTACAATACATGCAATGTTAAAAGTTTAAAAATGTATAACAAAAAGGCATTGTGCGAATTTAGTCATTATAAATCTTTTCTCATTAACAGAATAGTTATCTGATATTTACATTTTTTAAATTTCAATCAAGACACACCCTCACGTACACACACGCACGCGCGTGCGCCCTACACATGAACACACACACAGACATACACGCGGACGCACGCACGCACACATACACACACATGCATAACACGAAATGTTGATTCCGTATTTTCTCTATTATTTTTGATCTATTTTCTGTTAGATATTAAGTATTCAATTGTAATTATTTTATTTTATTTTGCATCTTTTTTTTTTATATACACACTCTTACATGTTGTTGTATTAGTTAAGAAGAGTGTGGCCTCCTAGCACAGGTATTTTCAATACATAACAGGAAACCCCTATGTAAGATACATATACTGTAGAAGTTGTATAATGTTTCTGAAATAAACCTCTTTATTTATTTTATTTTCGAATTTATCTAGCTTTTCTAATAGTTACCTATTTAGAACATAATTATAAATACGAGCTAGACAATCTAAAACTTTATTGTGCTACTTATTTACAGGTTACTTCAGAAAAGGATGTCAAGAATGCTTTACAGACCACCATAGACAAATTTGGTCGACTAGATGTGGTCGTAAACTGTGCTGGAGTCGCCACTGCATCCAGGGTCTACAATTTCAAAAAAGACCAGCCGTTTGATCTAAAAATGTTCCAGAAAACAATTGAGGTTTGTATATACTTTAAATATACATATACACTACTGTCCCAAAGTTTGGAATCACTAGGGTAATTTTAATTAAAACGACTATAATATGTTTAAAGTATACTTTATCACACTTAAATCTTAATTACTTCGTTTTTGCTCTAAGAACCCCTGGCATAATTTGGATGAATGCTTATGGTCATTATCTTGTTGAAAAACAAAATTTCGCCTGATCTCATTAATTCCAGAGGGAATGGCATTTTCTTCAAGTATTTTCAGATAGCCTTCTTTATTCAGTTTACCGGTGATTTTGATCAGATGGCCGGGTATATTATTACCAAAGCATCCCCAAACCATCACACTACCACCGCCGTGCTTAACAGTCTGCACAGTACACGCTTCTAAAGCCCGCTCCTCTTTTGATCGGCGCCCAAAAACTCGCCTATTAGATCCAAAAATTTGAAATTTGGACTCATCCGTCCAAAGGACTTTTTCCAGTCTTCTACTGTCCAGTTTTTATGTGTTTTGGCCCACTCCAGTCTTTTTCTTTTATGAACACTAGTCAATCTGGGTTTTTTGGCTGCTACACATCCTCTTAGACCAGCAGATAGCAAACGCCTTTTTACAGTTGTTATTGGAAGTGGCTTTTCTCGGGTTTCATTTAAAGTAGCGGCAATTTGAGGTGCAGTTAAACGTCCATTTCGTTTCGATAACGTCACAACGTAGTTATCTTCCTGCTTTTTCGTAGATTTGGGACGTCCAGATCTCTTCCGGTCATGATTTCCTCCAGCAGCTTTTTTTCGTACAAGAGTATAATGTACACCTTTATATGAAACACCGACCTTTTCTGCGATTTGGCGCATAGAATAGCCTTCTTCGCTCAAAGTACAGATAGCACTCCGCTGTTCAAGCGAAATCTGTTTCCTTTTTGCCATTTTATGAGCTTGCGAACTTTTGTAACTATCACATTAACGTCACATCACACTGAACTCTAAACTGATAAGTTTTGCAATAATACACCCATATTCCAAAGATTAGACACTACTCATTACTACAACAATGCTTAAAAGCGCCAATTCTAAGAATTCTTCAAACAGCGGTGTCGCAACTTGAGTGGTCATAAAACACGTGTGTCGGTCTTTTTTGAAAACAATGGATAGTTAAAAAGAAATTAGTGTTTTTGTTAAATGTTATTGTTAGTAAGGTCGTAAAAATACTAATCTCCAATAACAATACGTTTTTTGATGGATTTATTGGTGTGCGTTCGCGCAGCGGAATGTTGTTGAATGTAAAGATTTTAATTATGCAGATATTTAGTGTATGACGTCGTATAATTGTGTATGGTAAAAAAAAAATTGTGCACGCAGCCATTGTGGAGAAATTCACCAAAAACTGATTCCGCTGGGCGAACGTTGTCCTGGCGGAACTTTTTTAATCCATAGACTTTAGAAGAAAAGAGATGTGTCCAAAAATTTGTGTGTATTTGTGTGTAATTGTGTATGTATGAATAAAATTAGTGCATGCATAAACTTCGAAGAAATTCAAGTTACATATATATATATACAGCCTTGGCCAAAAGTATTAGGCACCCTATAAATTACTGCATATTTCAGGCTTAGAGAGAAATAAAACTAATTATAATGATTAAAGTACTTTATTTCCATTAGAATATTGTAAAAACATCAATATTTTGTTGGGCCACCCTTTGATTTTATGACAGCAGCAACTCTGTGGGGCATACTACGTACAAGTTTCGCACATTCCTCTGGAGAAATTGCATCCCATTCTTGCACTAACGCGTTTTTTAAAGCAGTTTTTGATGTTATCGAGTGCTCTTTTATTTTTCTCTTCAAAATACTCCACAAATGTTCAATAGGATTTAGATCCGGGGACTGGGCAGGCCAATCTAACAGATCAATACAATTTTCAGTAAACCAGCGCATCGTAGTAGCTGACTTGTGACACGGAGCATTGTTTGTTCTTGTTGGAATTTCACACCATTTAAGTTAGTGTCACCAAAAATAAACGAAAGCGAAGGTACGAGAGCAGTTTCCAGTACATTAATGTATTTTTCACTGTTCATGCGACCTTCGCAAACAAACATTTTGCCGAATCCATCCGCAGCCATGCAACCCCAAATCATTACACTGCCTCCGCCGTGTTTTATGGTTGGTACTACGCAATCTGGGTGATATTCTTCGCCTTTGCGTCGCCTCACAAACGTCACACCTGGTGTTCCAAATACCTGTAGATTCCAAAAAAAAAGCACACATTACAAACTTTTATAACATTTGAGTTTGAAGACAAACACAACAATGATCGTTGTAATTGTGGTATAGACTTCACTAAAAAAACTTACCTCAAAGTTTGATTCGTCAGACCACAGCACATTAAACCAATCCTCTTCTGTGAAATGTTGGTGTCTCAGAGCCCAATCACGTCGTTTTCTTTTATTGTCTGCGGATAGCCACTGCTTCTTCCTAGCTTTGCAACCTTTTAAGCCGGCTTCTACTAACCTTCGTCTTGCAGTTCGTGCGCTTATGGGATGTCCAGTCTATTCAGTTAAAGCCACAGCAAGCTCCGAAGAAGTTTTTTTTCTATCTTTCACAGACTCTCGGATAAGTTTTCTGTCCTGACGGCTAGTAGTCACGCGTTTTCTGCCTGTTCTTGGTTTATTTGCATGAGAGCCAGTCTCAACAAAACGTTTGATAGCAGATTGAACGGCGCATCGCGAACATTTCACCAACTTCGCGATTTCTTTTGAGTCTTGCCTTGCTCATGTAAAAGTTGAAGTTTTACACGATTTTCAATACTAATTTCGTTTCGTTTTGGCATTTTCAAATGAATTTCTTCTCAATTAATTCACAAAACCACAAATGCACTGTCTTTACACTAAGACTTCCAAATGGTAACTGACGAAACATTAAAATTAAATTTTGGAAAAAATAAAATTTTATTATTGACGCACCAGATGTTTTACGACTGCTTAAAAAATGCCGCCGATTGTCTTAAATAGTGTTTCATGACACCGGTATCGCAGTTCTATAGAATATTGTTTAATTGTTCAAATAGCACAGGTGTGTGATAACTATAATGGGGGTGCCTAATACTTTTGGCCAAGGCTGTATATATATATATATATATATATATATATATATATATATATAATCTCAACCTGATACACTAAGCATTCCTTAAGATGAGTTAGCAGCTTACAGTTAACATTAAAACGCAATCTAATTCAAATCTAAAGATTTTGTGTTACATCTACTGCTAAATTCCTACCATTAGTGTCCTACCAATCAGGAAATTTGTTTGTGCTTTTCCTTACATGTAGCTATTCTATCAGTAGTGTCAGTACCCATGGTAGATACCATAGGGTAGACTGCTACCATGGGTATTTGTATTTTTACATTTCATTGCCTTTTGATTTACAGTTACTATTACTCTCGACGCATCTCCATACATTTTAATTTCGCTGTCTTTATTATGTATTTTATAACATTGACATAATGTTGTGTTATTGGTCAAACGTACAAGATTTTCTTTGGTGCAAAAATAATACATCAAAATAATGCTGCAATTTCAAAACAAAGACAGATTTTTAAAAAATCGTTTGTCCTTTGACGAATTAATCCTTTACAAATAATAATAGTGAAATAAAAAATGAAAATTAGCCATAAATGAAGCACCTGTAGTAAAAAGCCTAGAAAAGTCGTACTTTTTAAAAACTTTTATTTTATTTTATTTATTTAGCACATTTTAAAGGCCCTTACCCAAGGAATATTCCTTTACAATTTGATTCACATCTTCTGGGACACCCTGTATGTACCTTTCTAACGGTTAAAGAATTTTTAATATCAGTTGAGTAGTTTTTAAGGTAAACCCTTACAAAAATACAAGCAAGAAATCAAATCTTTCTTTCTTATAATATTAGTATAGATAGTTAACATTGGTGCCAATTCTGTTGTTACAAAATTCTCTAAACTAAACTAAAAATCACTTAAATTTAGTTTAGTCCTGTCAAACGACATTTCGTTTAGTCCTTTCTAAAGACATTTCGTATTCTGAAATCGGTAAAATTTACAGGATTTAACTTAATTTAGTTTGACAGGATTTAAATTGGTGTATTTACTCAATTTAGTCCTTTCTGCATTCTGCTGTACGACTTAAACGTCAAAAATGATCTAAAATTAGAAATGTCAAACTAATATTAGATGACATCTGAAAACATGATACGAAGTTTAGTTTTCCTAGAGATTTGGTAGTTGAGGCTTAAACAGTGGAAGTTTTAATATGTAAAATAAAAAATAAATTGTGAATAATAATATATAGCTAATAAAATATATATAATAATAATAATATATACATATATAATATAATAATATATCTAATATATAATAAAAATATATTACAAATTAAATATATTATAATATAGTAAATATGTAATATATATAATAATGTAATAAATATAAAAATATAATATAGTCAGCAAAGTTTTAGGAGATACCATTTTTTTCTGAGGGTCTCAGGGCGGGTACACAGAGTACCGAGCCAAAGCTCGAGAAGAGGAAACACTCTAAATAACATATAATAATAAATTAGTTATTAACTAATTAATTTAAATCAAATTAAAATATTATTATAAATAAAATTAATAATAATTATGGATAATAATATTTAAATATATGTATATAATAATAATAATATATAATATATTGTAAATAATAATATGTAAAATAAATTGTATTTTATAATAATAATATAATAAGAAATGAATGAATGAATGTGAGTGGCGGTTAGGGCCTCGTCCCCGGCTTGCCTTTACTTGTTGGCTGGGGTGAAACTTCAAGAGCGCCCGTAGGACACTCAACTCTGGCTTGTCTTGGTCGGCAGGTCAGAGGGGGCTGCTAGAGCTATATGCTTGGGGGTGGAAGTGTCATTTTCAAGGGCATAACTACGGGAAAACCCGCTCCGGGTCTCCGTTGTCACTAGACCCGTGATGGTGAAACCTGCGCCGCACCGCTCGACACCCCTAGCCACTCGCACCGGTGTTGCCCTCTGCTGCTGACTTGTATGCCTATGGTGGCTTTTCAGGGGGCCCATCTAGTGAGTTGGCGAATCACCGTCTGCCCATTGCATTGATGCTATTAGAGTATTCAAGGCAGACGCGGTTTTTCATCCATAGATAGCAATATATCGGTCCACCAAACACCCATACCTATAGCCGATATATTAGAATCCATACGTAGCAATAGTCCTACGCCTGTTGCGGCTAGTGCCACTGTAGGTGCTCCATCCCACCTTTGATTAAAACTCTCGAAGGGCCTCTTCACGTAGCACCCATTTCTCAGTGTAAGTCTCCCAAAGGGCCAGGTATTTTCCTAATATAATGTTAGAAAATACCTGTGATAAGAGAAACATAATAATACATTTTTGTTCAATAAATAAGTCTTTACAAAACACATTACAGGCTACTTATTGTATTAAATTCACATTAAAACTATATTTAATCTAAATGAAAACATTTACAACTTAAATATTGGATACAAGAGACTTGTTTATGAAGTCTGTTTTTACATTGTATTACCTGAACTAGGTCAGAGACCTGTGTTTCAGGCTGTATATAATATTACATTTTTATTTTACTGTTAATAAAGTAAGGGTCTACAAAAAACATTTATACATGTACTGCAAACATATATAGTTAAATATACAATTAAAATAGCTTTACACAATAACAATTATTAATTAAAAATTGCTTAAACAATAAGAATATGGGCGGAATATGGCTACCTTTAAGATGGCTCTTTGCGCACGTTCTAATGGCAATAATATTATTTTCGATGCTCCACCCCACGATGTTACACAATAGATTATGATTGATTGGCATAATGCTAAATACACCTATTTTAGTTATATAAATTTTGCAACGCTACGAAGATTCTTGAAAATATATATTAGTTTGCGTACTCTATTGCATAATAAATAAATATGTTTGCTAAAATTAAGATTAACCTGTGGTATGCCGGAACGTGGATCTACGCGAGACACAATGCTTTTTCTATTATGTCTGGTATTCGGGCATACAAGAGGTTAATGTCAAGCGTAAGTGGTTGTTTCTAAAGTGGGGCAAGTGCATGCGGTGTCAGCAGTTAGCAGACAATTATGATTGTGAGCAATAATGTTGTTTATCTAATATGGCGTGTTTTTGTTCCGCATTGAAAAGTAAATATATATTTAGATTTTATGTGCATTTAGGGTTAAACAATTGCTTGAGAGCCATTTACTGATAGTATTGAAACCTTCTTGAGCTCGCTGATAGGCTTCAATGCGTGGTTGAGCGGTGAACAGTATTACTGTGTCATCCGCGTATGATATTGTTACCCCGTTCCGAAGATACAAATTACACAGATCATATAAGTAAATAAGGAAAAGTGTAGGACCGATAATACTTCCCTGGGGAACGCCAAAAGAAGTATTTGGAATGTATTTACTGATCATTTCGCCTATTTTTACACATTGATATCGACCAGTTAGATAGTCAGCAAAAAGTTTTAGCTGTTTGCCTCTTATTCCAACCGATTCGAGCTTTTTAATCAAATATGGAATTAACACAGAAACAGTGTCGAATGCTTTGGCGAGGTCTAAGAAGATTCCAATTGTATGCATTCTATTATCCAAGTTAAAGGTTATATGGTCAGTTAGTTGTTGAACCGCATGACTGATTGATCGTTGTGGTCTAAATCCAAACTGTCTGTCCGAAAGAATATTGTTTACCTCTAAGTATTTTATTAATCCATTATTTATTAACTTTTCTAAAACTTTGGACAATGTTGGTAAGATAGAAATTGGTCAATAATTGTTTAAATCGCTTTTGTTTCCGAACATATGAACCGGGATAACAACAGCTTTTTTTTATACTTTAGGGAAAATTCCTTCGGTCATATATTTGAAATATATCAGTTAAAGGTTGGGGCAACAAAGCGTTAAAATCTTTTGATTACGTTGGTAGTGTTGGTGTCCTTTAGCCCAGAAATTATATTTATAACTTCGACTATGTCAGTTTCTAGCAATACAAAGGATTTAAGCCTGGACGGCGGATAAAATGTGGGAGGCGACAAAAAAAGATTTCCTGAGAATGAAATTTTGCTGCTAAGTTTTTACCGACGTTAACAAAAAAGTTATTAGCTTTGTTGGTTGCTTGTCAGGGGTTTGTGTCTGTGAGTAGTAATTCTAACGGAGATTCTTGATTCTTTACAGAATAAGTACTGGATTTTGTGAATTTCAAACTAATTTACTATTTTTGCCTACATTTTCTAATTCGGCCTTGTTATAGTTTTAATTTCTTTCAAATTAGTACAAAAGTTCCGATATCTAACTAACATACAAATTACTAAAATAATCTCATTCTCATGTGACCGACAAGCTTTTGAATGAAGTTTGTCCCTGTGCCTTATACATCGCAAAAGACCCGGTGTTTTATCCAGAGTTTTATGTTTTTGTATTTACTGCTTAATTTCACTGATTCGGTATTTCTATTAACTGCATATTGTAGTACATTCATAAAGTAGTTCAGTGAAATGTTCACGTCAGCGGAAGCGTAAACAGGGGCAAAGTCCATAGCACGCATGGCCGCTTTTAGATTAGTCATGTTTACTTTTGTATGCAATTATTTTTAGGAAGTGATAGTTTTAATGTTCGTAGAACAGCTTGATACTTGAATTTGTGACCAAAATAATAGATGGAGAAAATAATAATTATGTGTAAACAATTATTTTTATACACTTCACAAAGCTCAAAAATATTATCTTATATTTATTTCTTTCGTTCACTTTTTGACATTCAACAAGTATTTTTAGTACCGGTATCACTGCCTCAGTTCAATTTAGGATTGTCATAATCGAATTTGGTGCAGTCTAAACGAAATCTAAATTTAGTTCGATGGAACAGAAGAATGCCCCACACGAAATCTCTTAACTAAAATTAGAGAATTTTTGACTTATTTTAGTTTAGTGAAAATGACAGAAGAATTGGCACCATTATGTTACAATAAAGTTTTGTCTGATGTTGATACAGGTAAATTTAATAGGCACATTCAATGTTGTTCGGCTGGCAGTAGGACTTATTGGGAAGAATGCGCCGGACGCTGATGGTCAACGAGGTGTGGTGGTGAATACAGCCAGCGTGGCCGCCTTTGATGGACAGGTAATTTGATAAGACTTTCATTTGCGTATCTTGGGCAGATGGGCTGTAGCCACCCATGGGTCATAGCTGTCTACAAAGTACAAACCAGGGCTCTCCGCTTAGGAAATAGCCTTAATACGTTAATGAAGACTGCTCCAATGATGTTCGTGTAATTGGTTAACCTCGCTACACTACCACAGAAATTAATGTTGCGGGTTCGATCGCCGTATGTGACAAAACGTGTTTTATTAGATGTTTTATGTGTCGTTGCTTCAATATTTCTTAAGATCTAGGAATTTTAGAAATATTGTATAATTATAATACGCTTTTATTTATGTCTGGCATTCCAAGACTTCACAGGTTAATGGGCATTTAATCTTAGAAAACTTTACATGTGGTTTAAGTGATCATCTTGCCACAACACCTATGCGCCGAGTGGTTTAACTTCGATAGATGACAAGAATTTGTGTCTTCGTGTTTGTTGTTTCAATATTCTGGCATATTTTCTGCTACCCAGCGATTATTACATGCAATTTTTTGCAATCCTATTTATTTATTTTTCATGGAAAACCAACAGCATTATCACTATTTCTATACAAAAACATTACGTAGCATACAGCCATTAATAGGTCCTCACTTATAAGCACCATAGTACTACATAAAACACATTTAAAAAAAATTGATATTTCTCCGGTCCTTTTCTCCACAGCCTCGCTCCGCTTCAATGGACAGGCAGCAAGGATGGTGTGTTTACTAAATATTACACTAATGATTTCATTTCATAATATGCTTAGAAAGAATATTAACAATTAATAAGTGTTTGATTATTCTGATTGTTAAAATAGCAGGTTGGTTATCGCTACTTCCCTACCTAGTGTTGCTGGACCAGATTTTGACCAAAGACATTAGAAGTTGACTATATTAAAAAGCTGTTGACTGTCCACAACATGTCTATACTTCATTTTATTACCTTTTTTGTTACTTTTTATCTATATGAACTCTTCGAGTAGGACGGCAACTCGCTTTTGACGATGATGAAGCAACAAAATATAGGCGTGGTATTATACTTCGCACGTATACTAATGATAGGCAAATACAAGATAAATAAAACAATAAAGGTTGACAGTGATTATCTCTGATTTGATCCGTAACGCAGCGAGTTCGTCACCCGAATGTGTCCGCGCAGGAGTCTCCGGCGCTTATATAACGTCAATATGATAGTAGACAGTTATAACTGTCACTCCAACTGACATATTGGCTTTGTGGCGACCTCACTCAAGTTTGCGCTTGAAGATCCAAAACAAACCAATAGATGGCGCTTTATTCAACTCATCACAAAAAATTACATTCCAATGATTATTTTCTTGACGATCCGACATATACATCTTGTAGATTGTACTACTCATACTTCTTTAAAGAAATATGAGTAGTTAAATAGTAACTGTATTTTAAAAAGGCATGTATCTAATATATAGATAACTATATATATTTCGTGTTACAGATTGGCCAAGCAGCGTATTCAGCTTCAAAGGCTGGTGTAGTTGGTATGACTTTGCCCCTCGCGAGGGACCTCGCTAAACAAGGCATTCGAGTCGTGACCATTGCTCCAGGTAAATAAAAACAAAATCCATAGCCTAAAGGACTGACCGATTGCCGAGGGTTTGCAGGTTACCAGTGCAAACCCTCGTCGTGACTCTTCGAAGTTATGTGCGTATTGCACAGTTAAGTCAAGGATAGCATAATGTAGAATCCTGAAAGTCTAAGGGCCTGTTCCACCACCCCCAAATAGCATTTATCTATAAGATAAAAGTCTAGTCGTCTCTCTTCTTTAACCTAACAAACTGGCCATAAGAGTTGTCTATAATGTTCTCGACAGTGGAAGGACTACTAACTCACTCTAAGCCAGTGTAGTGGACTATGGCCTAAGTCCCTATAGTGAACAAAGGCCAGCGGGAGACAGCACATAAAAAGGGCTGATAAATATACTTATATTAATTGTGTATTATATTCTAAGTGTTAATTGACATACGGATTGTATAAATATGTCACTATTACTAAATGCTATAGCGATTTTGTGCTTCAGCTGTATAATTTGCTTAACCCTAGAAAGATAATCATATTGTGATTGTACGTTAAAGATAGTCATGCGTCAAATTAACGCATGCGTTTGAATCAGCTGTAATGTCAAGTGTTATTTTTAATTTGAATAAACCTATCGTTATTTTATATTTACATATCTATGAAATCATAAATACCTCAATTTTATGTTTTTATATTACCTAATTTAAATAGAAAATAACAAAATCTTAGAACCTCCTCTATAATTAATAAAACTGAGGATTATTAGAATAAAACTTATTTTTCTTTATCACAATTCACATTTTTTTAATATAGCTGGCCATTTTTACTTAAATACTAATTAGATTTGTTATAAATAATAAGAACATATGGCCGTATAAAAATTTGTCAGATACAGCTTTAGCACATATCAATTTTATACTCTCATAAATAACATTTTAAAATTATTGCACATGGCATTTGCTCGGCGTCAGCTCTTTTTCTCAGTCCTCATCTATAACTTCTTTTATGTCGCTCTGCGCGTCATATGCACTTTCGTGGTCTTCTATTTCACTATCAGTGTCCGCACAGACAAACTCGTCATCTTTTCTTACAAGAGCATCCAGGATACGGTCTTCGTCAAAATTTCAACTTCCCAATATAACGATTTTTAGTCGCAATATCTACACAAGAATAAGAACAATATAAAAATAAGATACAAAGTATCATAAAGTGAAAAATAATAAAATTATGCATTTAAGTTTAAGCTTAAAAGTCACTTAAAAGATAATCATGCGTCATTATGAGTCACGCGGTCGTTATATTTCAAAATGGGTAACTCTTACCTCAGTGACACTTGCGCCTAACGGAAGTACTAAGCGATGGGTGAATTTACCTGAATGCATAACTACGGTTTCGCACTGTTTAGAAAGAGAGAGCAATATTTAGAACATGCATGCGTCAATTTTACGCATATTATCTTTCTAGGCATAAAATAAAATTGATTTTATCATTGAGGTTTGCAATGCTAATGGCTTTGCTTATTTGCATTGGCTAAATTACCATATAATGCGAATACTTAATTATTTGTATAAATGTAATATATTCTTAGCATACTTCCTTTTCACACTTACATACTGTAATAATAAATTTGTGGTAGTAACCAGTTCATAAAACACCTCTCATTACCAAAATTTATTTCGACTTCTTATTTCACAAGAAACTCGAAGTCTCACTGCAGCTAGGTATTTATATTATAAGTGTATTTAATATCACAGTGTAAGCCTCCCAAAGGTAAATGTTTAAAGATAGATATTAGAGAAATATATGTAAATATGTGTAGAAATTACAAAGGAGAAACTGAAATGACTACTACTCTTTCATTTTGTTTTGGATAATCAGAAAAAGTCTTTCTTTCACATGTAGATCGCAAGGACACTTCTAGCACCGCATTGCACACCATTGTCATCAAGCACGTTCATATAACACGCAAGAACACGTATTTAAAAATTTAATTGTGTATTCCAGGTTTGTTCCGCACACCGATGATGTCGCAGTTGCCTGAGCCTGCAATCAAGGGTCTTGAAGCCACGGTGCCGTTCCCGTCACGCTTGGGTCACCCACAAGAGTTCGCGCTCCTCGTACAGTCCATCATACAGAACCCTATGTTGAATGGCGAAACCATCCGTTTAGACGGCTCTCTCCGCATGCAACCTTAGGTATGAAATCATAGACTATTTGTCTGTTTCGTTAAAGTGTCAAAGTTATCCATATGATGTTAATCATGCCTTTTTTATAATACTGTAGATCAGTGACACTGTACAATCTGTAATTTTAGTTGTTGGACTTGTTATCTATTATTATGTATTTCCTACTTACAGATTGCAATAAATTATTATTATTTAATATCTTAGTTTTGATTTTGATGACTATTTATTTTACTAACTGTCGTTACCTTTTTTCCTGGTTTATTTTACTATGTACGAAGTAGTTAGGTATACACGTACATACATATAAACACTAACATATATACGCGGTGTGGTCATATTGTAAGGTTGTGTATGTGTGTTGTATAGTGGACTGTGTTAGTTACATTAATCATTTGAAATTGTATGCATGATCATGGTATATAATATGTTGGAAATGATAATATGGACTTAGAAGATGGCGATGCAGCGATATCTTATCAGATTAATGGAATGATTTGCATTAACTGTTCATAATGACTACTCGAGGAGCTAGATAGTAAAATTAAGTTACTAATATTAATATAGAAACATAATAAACCATGTTCATACAAAAATGCAAAACGTAAAAATATTTAATTAGCTTATAATCATCAATTGTATCCTAACGATCTTAACACAGTAATTGTTGATATTTATCACTAATAAGTATTATAAAGTATTGGTGATAGATATTGACAATATTATACACAGTTAACATTACTTTTCTCTCTGTATGACATTATAATAATGCATAAGTTACTAAAGAGATTGCCAAGTCTTCTCCAGTAGTCTATATAATAACCATCTTAAACTACTAGACTGTCACTGGAAGCTTTTATAATAAAAGTAGTCAAAATCGACGGAAACGGATGTGCCCCCTGCACATCCGTTTCCGTCGATTTTGACTACTTTTTACCAATTTGTTCGGTGGTACATCCGGTCCAGTGACGACACCTGGCGACCGCGCGTCGTTTTATGTTTACGTAAAATGGACTGCGCCATATTTTATCATTGGCGTTTCGTTCTCCGTCGAAGCAACTTGTGCACAGCAGCTCTAGCTCTGTCACCTTTGCACTTCATTGAGAATTAGTTTTAATATTCTAAAGTGAATCACAGGATAAAATATAAGTTTATGAATTTACTTATTTCTGTGTGAAGTACTTAAGGCTCTTGCCGTTTGGCTCTCGTATTTTAAAATAAGTACGTGATTTTTTATATAAATATTTTACAGGATTTTGTATTTGATTTGAACTTGTGTTTTAAATTTTGTGTTTAATAAGTTTATCTTGTAATAAAGTACAAAATGGATGCAAATAATCCGGCAGCTGCTGTGGAAGCAGCGGGTCAAAGCAGACCTGCTCGAAAGCGTTCTCGGAGCGAGTCGAGCAGCAGCAGCGTCAGTTCTTTGAGCAACAGCTCAAGTGACTCGCAGAAGCGGTACCGCTCGTGCCGCCGCAACCGTCACCGCAAGAAATCTAAACGCACTCCGCGTTCTGATCCCATAGTAAGCAAAGTCGTTGAAGATATGGGTAAGCTCAAAAATTGTATGACTGAATTCATAGCCCGACAATCCGGTCACTTAAAAAATGACTGCTATGATGCGGTATCGATATGTTCGGAAGTGAGTGAATGTTTATACGAATAAAATAATGATCAATGTCATGACGAGGCCAATACTTCTGAATTCACTTTCGGCTTGAAACAAAACTGAAAGAGCCATCGATTCCTAAAGCAGCTGATAGTTTTCTAAAAATGCTTAACGACGTTCAACGCTTAGGTAGCACCTCATGGTCAGATGCTAGATATTTTGAGGCAACAGATTATATAATTCAAAAATTATATAACTACACTCCAAGTTTAATAAACTTGGAAACAAACGAAGAAGTGAAAATGTAATACCTTGTGTCAACTGGCTAACACAAAGAAATCCTATGCGGCCATAACTTATTGCGTGTTAAAACAAAAAGAAAATTTACAAGCAGGTATTCGTAATCTTCTTTCTTGGGCAAAAACACAAGCGTTAACTATGATAACATGAGCAATAAGGTTGATAAGCTTTTTCAAAAAGGTGACCTTCATAAGGTTACCTCAGACCTGTTACAGCTTGTTTGTGGCCTTCGAGCCGAAAGTATTGAAATGCACCGAGAAACAATAACGCGCCAAGTTCGGGACCCTTTGGTAAAAACTTCGCTGAATAGAATACCCCCGTCATCAAGTTACTTATTTGAATCAGAGGCTTTCACAGCTGCTTAAGAGAAGGCTGGAGGGGTTCGCAAAGCTTTTTGGCCTCTTAAAACTGAAGCACAGCCAAAACCTAATCAAGGTACAGCTTGTCGCCCTTCGCGGCGGCAGAACGTGAGTAAACCAGCATGTTCATCGCGTGGACCTCAAGGTTCCTTTCAGGAGCAAAGGCAGAATATGTATCGGTATGCCTACCACAACCCACCCTCGCGGGGTGGATACCATAACAACCATTATAGAGGTCAGCCCACAAGTAGACAATATGGTAACTATCACTAGAACTCGAGAGGTGCCTTTCACGGCAGAGGCTCACGGCCCGAGCGTGGAAATGGTACAGGACGCTCCAATGCTCCTAGACACTCCAGGGTAACCAAAAGAGAAGACAATGACCCCAGGACATTTCAAGCAGGTCAGTTAGCAAAATTTTGTCAATGGGAGAGGATGAGAAAGGAAGGGAGCTTTCAAGATAATTATAAAACTTATATATGGGTATCGAATACCATTTTTTAACCTCCTATTATTTACCCAAAGGACCCCGCCCATTTTGGCCCTCGATCGGTGGGTGTAATGAGACATTTGTAGCTTAAAGTATGGTAAATTATAATAAAAATACGATAATAGAATATTATTTTAACATGGAAACAGAAAGATAATAATTTAAGTAAAACAAGTATGGCAATATTAAAATATTTAATTCCGAACGCAGCTGACACATTTAAAATGTTGAATATTTTTAGTCTATGGATTTGGTGTAGACTTTCTTTGATATTTTTTTTTTTGCTATGGTAATGACGAGCTCTCGCATGTTGTAGTGTATCATCTGTAGCATCAATATATCGAAATTATTTAAATTATCAAGAAATAATTATAATGGGTTGCATCTGCTCATAGAGGACAGAAACTTCGAGTAGGGCTAAAAGTAACATGAGATTTCTAAAAAAATATACGAACTTTGGTCAAAATGTTTAATTTTCTATTTACTAGTATTTTTTTAACTTACATGTCCAATTCAGTCAGTATATATGTTATAATCATGGAATTATTGAGTAATACGTACACGTAGTTCTTAATAATTCCATAGTAACAATTGAACTAAGCGAATTGCTTTGTCTATGCCTCACTTCACCGTGATGCAACTCTAATGCAAAATAAGTGCAAAACATTTTCAACCATGGATGTTCATTGTTACGCAAATGGAGTCACTTAAACTCGTCCAACCCAACTGCGTCATAGCAGCAAATATATAATGTTATCTTCAATACTTTAACATCACATCAGGTAACATAATTATATATTTAACAAAATATTTTTAATTTTTTTTTTTAGTAAACAAATATGTAGCTTTGTTACTACGAGTACCTAGTAGCTGGCTCTCTAGTAAATTTCTGATCAGATACTTTCAAGAAAATAAATAAGATACGTCCGTTTAAAATCTAACTTGATTCATTTGCATTTTGTAATAATTATGGTGATTATCGTACTAAGAAAATAAAAATTGTATCTATAAGGTGTACATTATGTAAAGGAAAACAATTTTATTTTAGATTAATACAAATGCCAGAATCTGTGATAAATGCGGGAAGAAAACTGGCAAAATTGCTCGATGTTTGCAAAATCAAGATACAAATAACCAAACTGGACTCAGCATATTAGACAATACTGTTGTAGCAGTAGAGGGACCCAATATATCTGACATCTTGGCAACCAATGTTGAAGGGCTGTTTCAGCATCAATCTTGCCAACTGTGGATGCTCAACAACAAAAAATGAAGGAGTACAGGAAGAACCCAAAAATGTGTTTTTGGCGGATCCTTTTCTGGTGACTTCTTCAGTTTCTGCATCATCACACTTAACACATTGTAGGTTTGTTCATAAAATATTGTAGTGGTGACTCGAATGACCATATCGTTAGTTTAATGCAAATTCTTAGAAGCATATTAGAGTGTTTAATTAAAAATGTTAGATTAATATTGTTAACCAAATTTGTGCCTAGAAATCTAGGCACAAGTCATAAATTAGGGAACAAATATTAGTGCACAATTTAATGATACCCAATGCCATCTATGGAAACAATGGTAGCCAAGATGATCATCCTACAGTTATTTGTGATGGGACATATATATGTATATATACATATATACCCATAAAAGCAGCAATTATAGTTTTCAAAATGATTCTTACTCCTAAAATGCAAAAATCGATTAAAACCTTTAATGTTTGTGTTATGTGACGGTTACATCCTAGATTGCTTTGGCCCATATAAGGCGACAACTACAGATGCAGAAATAATGACTGACCTATTTAGGAACGAAAATAGCTCACTTAGGCAAAACAATGTGTTTATATTAGATAGAGGTTTTCGTGACTGTATTGGTTTATTAGAAGAGTGTCAATATAAGCCATACATGCCAGAATCCATACTAGATGGTGAGCATCAATTAAGCACAGAGCAAGCTAACAGAAATCGCTGTGTCACAATAATTATGTAGATGGGTGGTTGAAATCGTTAACAGCTACTTTAAAGAGACTAAGGTTTTTAGACAAGGTTATTTTAACATTGTTTTACCACACATGATGCAAGATTTTCAGATTTCCGCAGCACCATTCAATAAGTTTGCTACGAGAATAAGAAATCGTAAAGATGCTCACCAAATTATTAATGTTATTAATAAAATAATGAATTTAAATAATAATCTGGCCAATCTAGTGGAAAGCAATAATTTAAATAGACTTTCTTCCAATTTCAGAAACATTTCAGTAGGTACAGATAATGTTTATTATCCCCACTTAGAATATGCAGAGTTAATTTTATTTGGTGTGGGTACATATCAGTTAAAGCAAGCGGCTTCATACTGTTACGTGCTGGGCTCGACAGATAAGAATATAAACAATATTACCGAGTAAAACACGTTCTATTCAAACACACAATTAAATTTAAAACACAACAAACACTATACCTCACTTTTTCACTGTACTGCTTCGAACTCCGTAGTATTTTCGCTTCCGTTCGCTTCGATGAACACTTGACCGCTTACGATTGTAAACTAAACTTGGCGGTGCGCGTGCGCCCTATTTATACGCGGGTAAAGCGCTTCTAGAGCTTTCCAGCAACGCCGTACTCGGCGTGTAAACAGCACGATGCTTCGAGAAAGTACCAGCATTCTCTCTAAGATTCTCGTACCGTACTACGCAGTTCCGTAAGATGTCAATAGATGGCGGTGTATACTATTAGACGGAACCGCCGAGTCTTTCCCACAATGCCGAGAGATGTCACTGGGCGTAACACTGCCCCCCTCTTAGACATGTTCGTCCCGAACATTGTTTGATCCGTAGTAGCGTGCCAATCGATCCACATGAACGATCTTTGGTGTACCTCGTGGTCCTTTCTGGATCCGGTAGGTGACGTCATTCATCTTAGTGACTATGCGATAGGGTCCATCCCATTTTGCCTGCAGCTTAGGAGATTTTCCTTTGCTGCGTGCCGGATTATGTAACCACACCAGCGATCCTTCCTCGAAGCCTTTATTGTTCGCCTTCCGGTCGTAACGGGTCTTCATCCTCTCAGACATCTGCTGACCGGTCTGTCTGATGTGCTCGTATACGTCATTCATCCTGTTGCGCAAATCATTCGCATAATCTGTTATGCTGCGTGGAGATTCAGGTGGGATGCCGGTGATCAAGTCTGCAGGTAATCGTAGTTCCCTTCCGAAGTTAGCGAAAGCAGGTGTTACTGATGTGCTTTCGTGAACGGCACTACGGTATGACAGGAGAAACGGTTGAATGTGTTTGTCCCAATCCCTTTGTTTGCTTTCTACAACTTTTGCCAGATATCTTTCCAGAGACTGGTTAAATCGTTCAACCATGCCGTCTGATTGCGGATGATAAGCGGTCGTTCTCGTTTTGTGGGTACCCATCACCCGGCATGTCTCCTTAAATACTTCAGACTCGAAGTTCCGACCTTGGTCACTGTGTATCTCTAAGGGCACCCCGAAACGACAAAAGACTTCGTGGACTAGCTTGTCGGCGACCGTAGATGCCTCTTGATTGGGAATCGCAAACACTTCCGGCCACTTTGTAAAGTAATCCATGACCACCAAGAAGTACTTGTTCCCACTTTGGCTTTCAGGAAACGGTCCGGCAACATCTAAAGCTATACGTTCCCACAGGGCTCCAACATTGTACACTTTTAATGCACCCCTGCTGCGAGTGTGTGGTCCCTTCACGGCAGCACAACTCGTGCATTTACGGCACCATTCCTCAACGTCTTTTCGACAACGGATCCAATAAAAGCGTTCCCGGATCTTAATCAGAGTTCTCTTAACTCCCATGTGGCCTCCTGAACTCCCATTATGACAGAGTTGTAAAACTTCCGGTACCTTGAGCTTTGGCACGACCATTTGCAGGTGACACTTGTCACCTCGAGCATTCTCCCATTTCCGGCACAGAACTCCATCCTGGATAACCAAGCTTTCCCACTGTGCCCAATAACTCTTGGTGGTAGGGCTCAATGCCGCAACTTCACTCCAGTGAGGTCTCGAAGCACTTGTTTTCTTCCATTCGAGAATGGGTCTTATGTCTATGTCCTCTCGTTGTGTTCTCTGCATAATTTCCTTCCAGTCTTCGCTAAGATCCGTCCTCAACATCCTCACTAGTACTTCCTGCTTGGCCTCTTTCCTGGCGCAGTGGTGCTTACACTGGCTGGTACACGGTCTACGTGACAGGGTATCCGCATTACCATGTGACTTGCCACTGCGATGCTGTATCACGAAGTCCTGTAGTTGTTGCCTGGCACGCACATCAGGTGTTCCTCCTACCGGTGACTGGTTTCTGTTACGTGGTTTCCTTCGCTTCGGGCAGCTCAACCTGATGTGGCCTCTCTCGCCGCAGCTATAGCACCGGGGTGAGGTCAACACTTCCCTGGTACGGTGAGCTCGATCATACCGTCGCACTGTTTCCACCTCCAGAGTGTGGGCCGGGGCATCCTTTAAATTTTTGCTGCTTAGATTTCTTCGCTTCGGGCAGCTCAACCTGATGTGGCCTCTCTCACCGCAGCTATAGCACCGGGGCGAAGTCGACACTTCCCTGATACAGTGAGCTCGATCATCCCGTCGTACTGCTTCCACTTCCAGAGCGTGGGCTAGGGCGTCCTTCAGGTTTTTGAAATGTCCGAGTCTCACTGCGGCCCTAACCTCCAGGTCTCGGATCCCGTCGGTGAAACCTTGAACGAGGTTTCCGTCGATGAGCGCAGGTGAGGACTGGTACGCCTTTCGAACCAGCTTCTCCACCTCCAGGGCCCACTGCTGCAGGGTTTCACTAACACGTTGCGATCGGTCTTTCAGCTGGGCGCGAAACACGTGTTCCAGATGTGCGTCGCCATATCTCGCCTCTAATGCCTCCAACAGCTTCTCGTACGTGATGTCTTGACCAAGCGCCTCTAACACGGTCAAGGCCTGGTCACGAAGCCCCAAGGTGAGAGCGGTCAGAGCCTGTTCTTGCGTCCACCCGTTCGATTTCATGACGGCCTCGAACTGGATCTTATAGGCTGACCATGACGATGATCCGTCGAATGGTGGGACTTTAAAGCCTCGTGCTGAAGACGCCACAACCGCAGGTGCCACGATCCCATCGCCAGCCTTGAGCCCACGTATCGTTTTCTCCACCTCGGCGATGCGACTTTCGTGGCGTTGGACTTGCTCTTTCACCTCCTTCACCTCCTTGCCAACCGTTGCGCTGAGGTCTTTTAACATCATCAGCTGCTCCTCCTGGCGGCGCATACCCTCCTCCTTATCGCGTTGCAGCTGTTCCTCAAGGCGGCGTGCCTGCTCCTCCTGGCGGCGCATGCCCTCTTCCTTATCGCGTTGCAGCTGTTCCTCGAGGCGGCGTGCCTGCTCCTCTTGGCGGCGGATGCCCTCTTCCTTATCGCGTTGCAGCTGTTCCTCGAGGCGGCGTGCCTGCTCCTGCATAAACGCCATCAGAGTCGCGAGGTCGGGGTTCACCGGCGAGTGAGCTGCACTAGATGGTTCCGCTGCAGCCTCGGAGTCACGTGATTCACCTGACGTCGGCGAGGGGGCGTCTCCAAAGCGCCTCTGGTCCACATCTTGCTGGCGCTGGTTCCTGCTACGCACCCCTTCCACTTCCTCCTTCGGTAGTACTGGCATATTCTTATCTTACTTCTGACACCAATTGTTACGTGCTGGGCTCGACAGATAAGAATATAAACAATATTACCGAGTAAAACACGTTTTATTCAAACACACAATTAAATTTAAAACACAACAAACACTATACCTCACTTTTTCACTGTACTGCTTCGAACTCCGTAGTATTTTCGCTTCCGTTCGCTTCGATGAACACTTGACCGCTTACGATTGTAAACTAAACTTGGCGGTGCGCGTGCGCCCTATTTATACGCGGGTAAAGCGCTTCTAGAGCTTTCCAGCAACGCCGTACTCGGCGTGTAAACAGCACGATGCTTCGAGAAAGTACCAGCATTCTCTCTAAGATTCTCGTACCGTACTACGCAGTTCCGTAAGATGTCAATAGATGGCGGTGTAAACTATTAGACGGAACCGCCGAGTCTTTCCCACAATGCCGAGAGATGTCACTGGGCGTAACAATACTATGGACAGCATATAAGATTCCATGGAAATTACAGGACTGAAATTAGTACCGAAAATCTATTAAATAACATTTTTGTCTGAAATCGAAATAGGTATTAATAATGTTAGTCTTCTTAGAGCCTAAATAAAATCCAGACATATAGGAAGGAAAATATATTTTATTTATATTTTAGTAAAAAATAAGTCTTCCGGTAGGGAATCAAAACTAGAGTATTGTTGTAATTGTTTGGTTGGTCGTCGTACCGTTGAATGTTGTGCACACGTCATGACAGTGGTTTGGTATTTAGGATGGATAAGACATGGATCAAATATATCAGCACCAGCTGATTTTCTTGATGAGATTTTCTGACTTTCCTTCGAGGTCAAATGTCTACCAGTTGCAAATATCTAGAACCTGAACAATATTAGTCACAAAAATATTTATTCCTATCGCTCCCATCGGGAATTGAACCCAATTAGTGTGTAGAAGCTTTACGCCAACTCTGCTGGGGTGCATTTGAATTATTTTAAATCGCTTTATTCGTAATAATATTGCATGAAGGATCTGAATCCTGCGCCTCAGTAGGCATAATAATAAAGAACAGATAGAATGTGTTTTATCGTATAGCGCGATTTCTCATTGTTACTGCTCCGCTCCCATGACACTTATCTTGATGATTTGTTCTATAGCCACACGCAAAAAGAATTTTGCTGATCGGACTGGTAGATCCTGTAAATTAGCACATGTAAGATTAGGTAGGTATCTACTTAAATACGACTTTTGAGCACAATAACGGTTATTAGACTAATACACGCTACGGATATGCCGAGTTTTATGTGTTAAAATAATTTTATTAATTAAACTGAGGTACCTAATTAATAAATCATTAATTAATCAATAAGGGAGATTAGCAACTATTACAAAAAAAAGTATGAAAATTAATATAAATGTAATTATTTCACAAGACTGACACAAGCCGTATTGTCAACTTAAAAATGTGTCAAAAAGAAAAATGGATTTGCTCAATTTTAGCATGTTAGAAAATTTTTAAAAATACCTTTAAGCTCTAAATATTATGACGAATCCAACGATGTTTTTTTTTACCTACCCTCTTTTTCTGGGGACAGAGCAGTATGGGAAATGGGCGAGGTCCTTTAAAGAAAGGCCAGCTTCACACCCCAATATCGTTAAAAATGTCATAACTTGTTCAGAAAATGAAAAATCATGGGGTTTTTCAAATAGTGCCGGTATCACTGAGTTTTATATCCCCAATGTTTCTTGTCCCAAAACCCGACGGATCAGCCCGTCCAATTTTCAACCTCAAAGCACTAAACAACTACGTAATGGCCGAATCTTTTCACTTGATAAATATGTATGTACCAAATCCCCGACTTTCTGCATTCACAGGATTGGCTGTGCAAAGTCTTCCTTTCACAAGCCTACTTCCACATGCCAATAACAAGATCTCACAGGCGCTTCCTGCGCCTTGTCTACAACCAAGAATTGTTAGAGATGACGTGCCTTCCGTTCGGGTTAATCTCAGCACCAAAAAATGTTCCATCCTGACGAATTGGGTGGCCCAAATTCTTCGTCAGAACTGGCATATGGGAGTCATAGTATATCTCGATGATTGCCTGATAGTACATTACAATGTAGATGTGCTTCGCAAGTACGTAACAATCTTAGTTCAAACACTTACGTACCTAGGGTTGGTTGTAAATCTCGGGAAGACGGTCCTCGAACCGCAGAAAGAGATAATTTATTTGGGTATATTGTAGAAGTCTTGGAACAACCAAAAGTGCCTACCACAAGACAAAATCAATGTTTTGTCGCATTGTCGCACTGTATAAGCAGTGAACTGTGATGTATTTGGTTTGCCTGAATTTGAAGGAAATGCAGTATTGCTATCATTTCTTTTTGATTGCAGTAGATGTATTGCTCTTCTCATGACCAAGTGCCCGAGAAGGATAGATCATTCAGTTGTGCTCCCCACGCTATGTCTGAAGCATCTGTTACCAGAAAATTTTTCGGTAGTAGGTAATGGACGGTACAGGTGTTGGTTGTCGTCATGTAAGGTCCGCCAACTCGAACTTTAGCTTACATCAAAATATCCTGGCGGCTTGTGTAGTGCTGCTCTCTGAGTTGGTAGAGAAATTCTCTTAAATCCGTTCTTTAGTGGTAGTTGGGATACGATCTACACCTCTATCTGCTACAGTCAGCGATCTGAATTGACCGTAGTCCCTCATACGTTGTGTAGCACTCAGCATCGTGTGCCATGAGCCGCGAATCCCAAACTGCTGTTCAAAACGTCCCACAGCTTCTGACACATTGTTATTACACACCGCGAGAGTACGCACCATCACTGTATGAAACGTCACAACAGTCACTAGTTCACGAGTTCAGTGCACACGCCACGAGTTGAGTGCGAGATGCGCGCAAGAGGGCGATACGACGTCATAGCAGCGCAGTTGCGCGCGCACTGAAGGGCGAGGGCGTGAATGATCTAAACATTTAACTATGTATGTGTATGTATACGCCGATTTACGCCACTTGTTCGATAAATGCCTACCGGCCGCCGCCGGCCGTTTCTTACTTATTAAATAGTGTCATATTTAAACAAATTTTGATAGACATTTGGGATAAAATATAACATGGTTTAAAAACTTGTAATTCTATTTCTGATTCTGAACAAACTATTTTCAGGTTTCGTACTAAGTAAGAATAACGTTTAATTATTTTTATTTCTATTATATACTATATATGTAATATATAATAAAATTAGTATATATTATAATTATACTATTTATTTAGTTTAGATTTTGTGTCATCCTCTAAAGAGCACAAAAAAAACGGTTTTAAACTTTTTAAAGACTAAGTACTTTGGCACTAGCATTCGTTCCTGTGTCGCGTGGAACTTTACAAACATTCAAACAACGGACACAAAGAACATCCAGACTCCGATCAACCATTTGTGGATCACACAAATGTTTGTCCTATGTCCCCACATAGGAAAAACATTCATCAACCCCACAACATTTGGCGCGGCAGCAGTGGCTAGGCGACCACATATATGGTATAAACGCCATCTGTGCAGTCAAAGGTGGAGTGCGATGTACCCGATGGCGAAGTACGCTGTAGAATAGAATAATCGAGAACGCAGCTAAGACACCTTCATATATTTTTTTATATATCTTTACGTCTTGTATCTTTCGTGTGACTTTCTTATATAGACAAGAAGATGACAAAATCAATAAATTTCGCAGTCTCCTATATAAAAGCAAGGCCTAATATTTTATGCAGTCTTTATTGAGAACAGTATGACGTCTGTCACGGAGAAATGGATTGACCTCGTGACTGATGCAAATAACTTACCTAAACGTGAACCAATGTGCTTCAGCTCAACCGCAATGTTCTACAGCATCCTAATGATTCTTTCGTAAAATTCTGACTAACAGCCTTTATACCTTTCTGCCTAGAGGTAACGTCGCAATGTCTGTTTGATAGACTATGCCACTGGTAGTCTATAAGAAGGCTTTAGTTGATGGCACTGCTATAAATGCAATGCAAGATTGATCAGAGAGCGGTTAGAAAAAGACAGCTGGTATGATGCACCACCAGCCCGACGTGATCAAACTTCTTTATTGCGAAGAAATATTCATAATCATTAACAATTCATTTCAATTTGCCGACGATCATAGAGATATTGGTAAAATCTCGGGCGACTTGTGTTCAACGTTCAGAAATCATTGTAGTTACTCCCTACAGGCGAGGCTAAGAGTAAGGGTGCCGAATATGCGATAGTCGCCAAATATGAGATAGTTAGGTTTTGGCGAAACTTGGAAATTTGGCGCTATTGTCCCTAGAAGTCGCGTGGCAGTGGGTCGAAACGTGTATTAGGTCTTCCTATTCCGAAGCGAAGTTAGGTTGTGTACGCGTAGGTTATTACAGAACCACAAAACCAAATTTCTGTCATCAAATATTTACAAGATATGTTATAATTAAACTGCTATATACAGATTTTATCGTGTTGTTTATTTGACACTTTATTACAAAATTTTGAAAATTGTTACACTACTTTTACTATTAAACTTTACTAATTTTTAAGCTAATTAAATTATTATTAAACTATTTAGATTTAATTTATTTTTACACTTTCCCCTTTGAGTGTCCCCCTCCACGGAAATCTTTTCGGCATCCTTACCCTATATAGCATGTGTAACATCCATAGTAGATAATAGTTGAGAACATTACAATAGAAGTCATTTAACTAGGCAGGATTAAAGTAATGCTTAGGATCGGATCACATGCGTCCATTTTTGTGAAAGAACGCCGTCGCGGTCCTGGTCTCAGTTATGCAGCGATAGCAGTAGAATGTAATATCCTCTTTGATAATTAGTGCATGTTATAAGAAACAATGTATATAGGAGACGGCATTAAGAAATAAAATGAGAATTATTTAAACGAAAATATCATTTATTTCTACAATAACGGGCGGCGGCGCGAGCGCGCGCCCTCGCCGCCTGCGCGTACGTGCGTCTCACAATATTTATTAATCACCATGAAAATAAATACATTGACGATGCTCAGGCGACACATCACACCGCCTTACATATCATCTATGTTGCCATCTAAAAATAGATCATTGTGTTTTAAACTTAATGACACCTCTAAACAATATTGACAATAAAAATAAGTTTAAAGATTTAGCGACAACAATAACTATTATTTTATAATGTATAAAAGACGCAAGTGTGAGGTAATGACACGGTACATATGTGGCTGTGGTAGCTAATGGTGGTTGCTCCACTCTAACTGAACACGACGAAGTTCCGCTTTGTGACGAGGCGCCACACGTCACTGAGACCAACATTCGATCCGTAGCAGATGTGTGACAATTAGAACGTGCCGTGACAAAAATCATTGTACAGTTATATCTATTTTATATATGCAAATATTATTGACTACTAATAAGTGATGTTAGCAGTGATGTGGTGTTTAAACGTTTCACGATTAAATAGGGCTAAGATAAATAGCGAACTTTCGTTCAGTTAAAATAGGAGCAGCCTCACAACAAGCCTTCGTGGCTGAACATAGTTGGGTGTACTTATGTTATTATATAATAAGTATGACATCGGTCAGGGGACCGAGATGCGAGGGTCGTGTTCCACTCGTGGCGTGGTGTCGCTAGGCTCGCACGCGTCGGGACCGGGCTCGTTGTGCTATGCGTATTATTACAGTACTATAAGACATTCGAGCTGAACGACTCATCCACGTACATAAACCCCGTTTCCCGATTCGTGACCTCACCACTTTCTAAAACAGTAACACATTAATAGCCATACATCTATGGTATCAGATAAAAGATTTAATTAAATTTATCAACAGCAAATGCGACTTTGCATTGGTATTTGCCAGCCCTATGTTTTCAGATACAACAATAACCATGATGAATGAAAACTGTATACCTCGCCCTATCTATATGTACAATTGATAAAGTAGAACTAACACGGCGCGCGAAACAAAGTTAGGTGCAACAGAAATAATTATCGCTTAGGTACTTAAGATTTACAGCTAGTATGAACCCTTCAGGCTGAGGCCTGTCGATTCGCTCAAATTCACATCCTCACAAAAACTTAACCACGAGAATACTATACAGACTAAAGTTAAAAAACATCGACTGAGATTAACCCTAACTTATCGTTAATGAACAACAAAGTGGTAAACTTACAAATTGTAACGCTTTTGTCTACGCGCGTCACTTAGCGTTACGTTTAGCAATATTTTGGAATGTGTGCGACGCGTACATACCTATCGGCAACCGATCACCTAACATAATTATTATCACCGGCAAAGCATGTAATGATGAGAGTAATGCATGCAACAGAAGCGAACATCGCCAGTGGACATATATATGATAATGTATGTAAGACCGGGTACAGATACGTTACGCTGCGCGAGCGAATCTGAGCGAAATAACAGTGCCCGAATCATACCGAGCATCGCGCTCCGTGCGCACGCGCGCGGCGCGGCGCGTCACAACAGAGGCGCGCGTCACCAGAGAGCGGTGCACGGCGCTGCGCAGTTTGTATAACTATAGCTTACAATCTAATTGAACTCAAAATTTACATTTACATAGAACACTCATCGTGTACCTTAAACATTAAAATACTTATCAGATTAAATCATAAATATAGATATTACTTACATAGGTAATCGCTAAAATACAACTTTATGCTGTATATTACAACCTAATCTTAGATGTAAATAGTAGGTTTAGATTTAATAGAATAGATTTTATATATTCAAATCTATTAAATATTTAAATGAATCATGATCGTTGATTAAATCAAAATATGAAGCGAATGACGAAACATGTAATAGCAAATTAACCGATTAACAAAACTAATAATTACGAACACTGGCACCTTAACGTTAAACCGTTTATTGTCTAAGACTGTTGTGTGGAGAGAAAGTAAGCGTTTTGTAATTCGTACTGAAAGCGTTGTACTTAAACGTTGGATCGGGTACAGGCTTGTGCTGGGCCCGGCTGGGTCGGCTTGACCCACTACGATCACACAGTTAATGGCACACGTCTTGCAAGTTTGCACTTTGCCACCACTCAACCGACGCGACGACAGACTACATGACTACATTTGAAACTCAATCAATCATATATTATGTGTACTAACAAATAATACAATTTATACTTGTATATATATTCCAAGTTAGTTTTATCAATTTTATATGTGTGTGTTTTATATATCAGATTACCATGCATATAATTAAAAATATAAATGTGAATACATAAAAACACATTGTATATGTTCCTATAAATGTACGCATGTAGTCCTATACAAGGGTGTTGACGATTCCTGGAATTAGAAATATGAATGCAGCATGAATATCTATCAAAATAATACTGTATATCTAAGCAAAAAATATTCATGTGTGTGATTTAAAACATTAATATTTAAAATGGTAACATGTTTGGTAAAACAATGTCCATAAGCCTAATCAAAGGAATCGAATATTGAGGTATAAACGGCTTCCAAACTAGGTGGTGCTAATGTTTTGTTACATGTCTAACTAACACGATATCAAAGAGTTCTTAATTAACCAACTCAAACGAACCCGTCGATAAAGAAAGTCTATTTTAAAGCTGCACTGGACAAACGGGTGATTTGATTAAAAATTGGTCACAATTTATCGCTGTGCATCTAAAATACGAGCAAAATAGACCCACACCGTCTTATGTACTTAACTATGTCATACCATCACAGATCAGCTTTGCCTTCAATAAAGCGTTTAACTCACGAAGCTTCGACTCGCTGCAACTCTCACTAATCCCATCGTCATTTCATTACGTTATGGATCAAGAATGGTAGCGATCTTTCCAAAGATTACTTTGGATTAAGGACAGATAGATCTTTAAAATTAATTATTATGTTCAGTTTCATGTGCGAAACTAGCATAAGCATGACACTGTGCTTAATCGAAGCAGTATCTTCAAATCGAAGCTTCGTCACCTACTATTTTAGTAAAATATTACGCTTCTATATTGAACAAGTCGTACACACACGTGGAGATTGTAACTGATATATCGGTTCTACCTACCTATACTGGAATATGTGCTCATCGGTTATAAAACTGTTGTCCTCATCTATTAATGTAGATATCCTACAAACAACATAAAAAATTGTCTCAGTTGTAATAAAATATTTAAACATTATCAATCAAATAAATTCAAGTATTCATATTGTATATTTTAAAAATTGTACCACAACAACATTTCAAGGAACTTTTTATTAAAGTTGTTTGTTTACTCATAGAACAGGTACTAGGTACATCCATCCTATTTACCTATTGTTGGTTTCCAACTAACATTTGTCTACTGAACCATAAAGCGAGAATTTGTAAAATAATGTCATGATATTTATACAAATTTAATTAGTGCAACTGTGTATCACTGGACGGTATTATAGATAAAACACGGTGCCATCGTTTTGTACACATAAAGCTTGGCGTCTAATGGAGGGACGGACGCGCCACGGCTCAGTGAGCCAGTGTTTGCGCTCGTTTGGTCCGAGACCTGCCTCGATACACGCGACACGCGACTCGTGCCACGTCCGACCGCCCACTGGACGCCCTATTTTAGAGCTTAGACAAAAAACTAAGCCGATATAATGGATAAAATGATCACTCATAATTTATAATATCCACTCGTTGACGCAGCCTACTACCTATACGTTTGCACTTGGTGCATTGACATTACGTTAAAAAATATTATGAATATAAACATTCACATTTAACACAAACCGTCTAATCACAATTATTTAAATCATTCGATACATTACATACGGTAGCCAAGTTTATTTAGAATAGCGCCCACCGCATAGTTCCCGACTACTGCCCACTCTCGGAGATGACACCCCACTCCTCGCACACCTACATCTACGTACGTTCTCGATACAATTATATCTGCAACACAAATGTCCAAACAAACTAACAACAATGGGCCGGTTCCTACTACCAAATTGACACCATCATAAAATAATTAAAAACGTTTCCAAATCAAATTTGTAACGTCGTTATGCAAGTTTTACATACTTGATAACATTATATATTCAATATTATGTATAATCACTTCCACTTTAAAAGTAGATCAATACACTTGTTTTACGTACGCTACTATATTATTGTTAGAAAAATACGAAATCATGTACTTTCAGTTAACATATTATATATGTTAATAAAGAACAATACGTTTTATATAAAAATACATCGTCTCCCTCGGCCATCAGCCGGCAGACGCTAGTACCCATATATTTTTAAAAATCTATGATTTTTAAGGCTTCTTGCACGTATGTTGAGAAATATTTTACATAATTACACAATTATAAGTAGAGTACATCACTGTAAATGTGCTACTATGTTATTTACAAAGATATTTTTGATTTTGTACTGGTATATCCGATTAAAAACAATATTCGATTAATTTACAACATTCATTAAACATCTTTCGGAACGACTGTAAATTTTAAACATGATTATATTTGCGAATAGTTTTATACAATTTACAATACACATAGACAATTTAAATGCCAAATATCAACATTTGATAAAATCTGCAATACCTCAATCAAGCCATTATGTATGATGAATTCACGCGAGTAGCGATATCGTTCACACCCGTACACACCACAACTAGCAATCACACACACACGCCGCGAGACATGTAACGTATAGAACACAATTGTTTACCTGTCAAGATCTTTAACATACAATACATTGTAAGGTGCTTTAAAGTCTTAAAAAGAAGATACATACTTCGTAAATGTAATAAGTAACGACAAAATGAAAGAGAGGCAGGCATCACCGTGCCAACCACAACATATTGTATGCACGTATGGTACAGATTACAACTAACAACTGTTATAAGTATATTACACATAATGATCTTTTCAACTAACATTAAAAAACGGTTTTCATCAAATTTCTTCGTTTATAATCACAGACACTTTCCTAAAATATGTAGATATTGTAATATTTCCCTTTACTAACGCACCGGAGCTAAAGAGAACCTAGTTATTAAATGTACTTACATAATTTTGAAGTAACACGATATAGACTGCTAAATAAATTAACCATAGCTACACAAGACTGGTGCATAATATTTGTATATTATTTTACAGACAATAGGTAGATAAATATTTGTTTTATCTGTATCGGACTAGGCACGCGCGGCACCGCCGGCCGGCGCTCGGCGCAATAACTTAATAAATTTGATAATCACACACCAAGTTATAAACTAAAACTAACTAATAAGTAAAGTTTGTTGCATAATTTATCTGATGTGGTGTCGGGAGCGCTTGGCGCTTTTGTGGTCTGTTTCTCTGAACTGGTACTTCAAGATCTGGAAATAGAAAATGCACATGTTATACGATGCGTACTTGAATTACATACATTTTATATAGGAACGTTGTCCTTGTACCGAACCAGAACAAAGACCGAACCGTGACGTACACACATCCATTTGACTGCCAAATGTTACAGTCGGCAGTAGAGATTCTTCTCACAGAAAGCGGATTCTCGCATAGATCACGACTCGGTGCCTGCCATACACTTGTAAGGTCTACTACGATTATAGTAACACCCAACACATAAATAAACAAAAATATTCTTGCCAAGATTATGTGCAAAAAGCAAACTAAGGTAAAACAAAAGAAATAGAAATAAATATTATATTAGTTCTTCAACCAAGTGAGTATTATATTTCGGTATATTGTATAAAATTTTACAACATGCGCGTGCGATTAACAGTCATCACTAATAGTTACAAAATATTATACTCTATTATTATCCACATATTATTTAAGAATTACTTGAGCAATTTAATGTTTACAGTTTTTTATTATTAATTTCTTTATGCAAAAACGCAACTATGATTTGTATATCCAATGTTTTGTTTGAATTATTTAGTAAACATGCTCATCCATTTAGGAAGCCCTAACTTAAAAATCTATATATTGCCTAATTTATAAGAACAAATTGACATTTCGTTAACATGTATTGCATCGCTAATAAATTTCTAGTGTCACTAAATTATGTTATAAGCAAACTAGTAACGATCATTATTTCAATCTCAGACTTTATTTTATACGCTGTATATATATATATATATATATATATATATATATAATATATATAGTGTTTGATGATTTATCAAAACGATTACGTGACTATGAAACCAAAACGATACGTACGTACGGATTCGACATCATTAATTTGCTATGTATGATATAAAGACACGTTACTCAAAACGTTTTCTGATAATAATCAATGAATGGACGTGATTGGACGTTGAATTCACAGGCTCGCACTTAATCGCGCGCGCATTGTACACAATATGTACTTATTACTGCCAATAGACGTTGAACCCCACAATTGTTGCGTAATCGAATTGCTTTTATTTCGCGAAGTAAAATATATCAATCGAAGTTTAGCAATATGGCTGATTGAAATTCGGGTGAAAGTATCTGTAGCCATACTTCAGCTAAAACTAATTACTGTTGCAGTGAAAAGTGAAAAAATCATAAAGTACAATTTTTATTTTAAAATGTGCAAGTAGGAAGTGCGAGGATGGTCTCTGAGTGTACGTTTATTACGTAAATGCTTACTCTATATTGGCGATTGTTGCTCAATCGCGTCGCTAGGCAGGAATCCGCACCTGATACACACAGAGCAAATTCTTATAATATCTACACTACCAAATTTCATAGAATCTAAAAGTGCCTAGTATGGACCTTCGGCGTGCATTCCTACTTTGATTATTCTAATGCTTTATAACTAAACATTATATTAATTAATTTACTATATTTTATTGTATGGTCTTGCAAATTATGATCGTTGGAGACCATCCTCTTCATTGGATTTATCCACCTTGTTAGTACATATTTATATTCTAATTATCACTTACATGGCAGTTTTGATTTTAAACATCTGGATTTAAATCTCTCGTATCAATGCAATGTTTTTATTTCCGTATTATGTAATATGAATATTATCAATTGATATGTTAATACGTTCATGTAATAGTTGCTCATATACTATATTGACTTGGTTATATTTGATTGATATTATGCGCGAATACACGAAACTCATATTACAGCAATTTAAACAATTTCCAGTGCCCATTGATGTTTTGGCGCCCTCGTAGCGCAGTATAACCATAGAGATATTGTGTATATTGTTATTGTCGTTTTAAACGTAATGAACAACGATAATATAAAACAGTATAAGAATGCTTCATTATCCTCGTCTTTGGCCATAACATTGAGTGTGATCATATTGATTCGAGCGTCTAGATAAAGTACTGTCGTTGTTACGATTTATATTATGACAGGCAGATGCAGCTGTTATTCAATTTACTGAACTAATATCCAATTTGTTCACAGTAGCTTATTACCATAATTGCTTTGGCATTGCACACTTCCACGCTTTGATTTGATCTAAGGATGTATCTTTAGGTTATTTTTTGGTTCGAACATCTTAACATATAGATACATAGAGTAAATATTAATAACAAACCGGTTGATAAAAGTAAACGAAGGCAAATCCAAATTCATTACGAACACGTCGACGTTATTATTTATAGTCTACTAATTTAATAGACTTACCAAGGGCTTTATTAAATTAGCAGTATTAACCGTCCCATACAAAGTACATGTGGTCGTCTTTAACCTCGTTATATGAATTAAGTGTTAGGTGTGTATACGACCCAGCAGAATTGTAAAATCTGCCAAATTATAAAGCGCTAATTTGGTGATGTTCAACTTTGTACTCGCCCATTTTTAAGTAGTTGTGGCTTACTACGAAATCTGTCATTCGACGGCCCTAGCCACGCCGCGATCAGTGTTAGTTGTGAGGATATTAATCCTAACAATCCCGTTGGTTTTTTTTGTCAGCCTTCACAATTTATTTTTCTCTGTGTGTTTGGCTTAACGTGGTTGGTATTTCAGCTTTTCTTTAAGGCAAAATGAATGCGTCATAGGTTTAGCTAAGAACGCGTAACACAGACACCAATCGATCGTTTACATAATAGCTTTGTTTTGTTCAGCCAATAAGCGTTTTCTAATATGGTGTATTATTCAATTAGGCTGTGACATACGTATGTAAGTAGGTTATACTGATATTGATCTGGTTCATTTTTTACTGAGTTAAAATGTTTTTTAAGTATCTGTATTTTTGTAAGTTTGCGCACACAAAACATATTGACGAGAATATGCCCAGTTTATCTCAAATATTGTAATTTACTAAATATATATTTGAGTATTAACTGATAATGCATGAATACTATCATAGTTCAAAGCAAAGCACGGAAGCATAATGGGAAATACCAAAACTTCAAAATCACTCCTCATTCAATTCGTACACTGTATGTGCATGTCATAAATAAATATTTATAATTTAAAATACTTAAATTGTTTGTTCCTTATATTTAATTAAATAAACTTACGATTACACTATAATATATGATGACATTTTACAAGCAAGGTGCGCTAATGAGAAATGAAGAGTTCCCGAGTCGCAAACAGTGGATTGTGTACTACAATGTTTGTTATAATCTTTTCAGACTGATGTAAACTATTTGAGACTCGTAACTCTTAATGTCAGTTTCACAATAGGTAAATAAAGTTGTCCATGAAGCCACAAACAATTTTACTTGACGATATTGAAACGGACTATGACTATAGGTAATTATATTAAATAAATTGTATACCAGAGCTAGTATTGTTGGGAGCGTATTAGAAATACAACTGCAATTTTATTTGTACTTAAGCGGTGTTAATCGTTGTATGTAATAGTATTAAAGTACATCATCTTGTAAAAATAGGCTTTGAGGTAAAGCAAACTATATAAGCGATGCCTGGAGTCTGCGGATGTTTATTGCCGCAAATAAATCTTATCGACATCTAGCATTATATAATATGGATTCAAAACTTTTTGAAACATTATTTATCAATGATTGTAGTTATAAAGTAAAAATAGTTTACCAATTTCCATTTAGTAAGTTAAGTCAACAGAATAGATTTTGGTTCTTCAGTAAAATATATTTAAAACTAGATGACCCGGTGGACTTCGTATCACCTATCCTAACGAATTCTATATTTTCTTACCGTTTACCTTCCTAACCTAACCTTCCCTGGACTACGACAAACATTTCAAAACCAAAATTAGCTAAATCAGCCCAGCCGTTGTCGAGTTTTAGCGAGACAAACGAACAGCAATTGATTTTTATATACATATATAGATTATGCGTGAACATGACGAATATTAATCAATTTTATTCTTACCTAATATAATACAGTAAGTTACTATAGTAATACTTGGTGTTACTAAATCAATTAATCTGATTTTAGCCCAGGTAAGCTGCAACTTTAGTAATGTATAGACAATATATTCGAAACAAAGCGATAGAATGCCCAACATTATTAGCTCAGTTTTATGATGTAGTTAATGGTTGCATATATAAATGATAAATACATATATACTTAGTAGTAACATGTAATATAGAATAACATACAATCTGTCAAGGGTCGACGTGTGCTCGGCATTCCGGTTAACCATTTCACCTCCGTTCGGCCTAGAATAAGATATATGCTGCATTTCTTATCTGCTGACTGGCAGAATACTGTGATGTCTTAACAATATCTAATCCCCAGAGCATTAAATACTCATATTGGATATACATTATTTTATAGGAGTGAAGGCCAAAACTAACAGTAGGATAGAAACTATTCAGTGCTTGGAGAATAATGCTCAATTGTACCCCCCGTTCTTTTTAAGCTATATGTTATAACATTATTTAGACACACACAAGTTATAAATAATCGGCAAATGGGTACTCACTTGCGCTTTGCGTGTAACATTTCCATGAGAAGGGTCTGTGTAGGCGCCTGGCCGGCGCAATGTCGCTGATACAGGTGCTCCTCTCCTCTGGCCGCCAGGGCGTGGATCTCAGGCACAACCATCACTAACTTGCCAAATTTATCCTGAAATTAATATAAGACAACGATTATTACAAATTCACACTTTTCTAAATTCTTGTAGAAGTTATATTTCTACATATCGGATTATCACGAGGGAGCTTTCTACCGAAAAGTGAACATTAACATCCCAATATGAAAATCGTTACCTTATAAAATCTTTTAACTTGTAAGTACCTATAACTTTTAAACTTTTGTTTTGTTCAAAACGGAAATTAATAAAATATGTACGTATAACAAAGTTCACTCATTTCTTAGTTGGAGAAAGTGTAGTAGTAAGTAGTTTTGTGCGATGGAGCTGGTTCCGAATGTATTGAATGTCTAGAGTTTAATTAATTACTAACCTGTATCGTAGGATAACATGTGAGTGTATAGTCGAGAAGTGCAGCTTGAACTGTCTGATAACCATCACGAACGCATTTCCCATTAACGATACCTCTCACCTCTGAAATGGCAAGAAAAACCTTCAAAACAAAAACACCAAAGACATTTTCTTATGATGAACAGTATTATGAACAGAACGAGATAAAAATAAAAATGATACAAAATAATGCATAAAACATTCGCAATAGGGGCAAACATACATTTTAACAATTTATAATAACACTATAATAACAATGAATACTGACCAGGATTAAGCAGAAGCAAGAATTTAACGCAAATGTAGTCGGGAACATCGAATTTCAACTCAGCAAGCTTATTTTGTAGCTCATTGAAGTGTTCAGCAAGGGATGGGACACCAAGGAGGCCCAGGCATAGGAGATCAAACTTCTGGCCGTTGTGGAGGGTAGTTTCGTCAGGGAGGCCATTGTGCATCCTCTGGTGGAGATGGTCTAGTACCAACATTTCGGACCATGAATTCTGCAACAGCTTCATCTGATCATCCACCTGCAATGTAACAAATAATAACCGCATTGCTTCACATGCAGAGCACGGGTAAACAGTTTATCGCAACAATTTGCGATGGGGATTTTTAGAATACATTTTCCGTCACTAACAATATGCTAATATAGAAGCAGTTTAATTAACATCATTCGCTATCGCTGTATTCTACAATTAAATAACTGCCTCTATATTATATCAAAAATATTTGTTATACGTAGTGACGGTTTAAAAGTTAGATGATAGAAGCTTAGATGTGCTGGTGACATAGGAACACTGTGACGCCTTTTATAATGATATCCTTTGTCTGTATGTGCATGTGTCTGTGTGTGTGTATCTGTGAACCTTTTATATTTTATTTTTAGAGTATAATTCGTAAAGGAATAAAGTAAGCGTGTGTATTATCTAGTACGTCATGTCAGTATCTAACTAATTCAAGTGGTGTGTAATGAAAACATTATCTGACAGTCGCAACCGACGACGTCGTTCTGTGACCTACATTTTATTGAGTTGCATTAGAAAACACGGGGCGGAGCGCGAGCGCGTTAAATTTGCCGTTTACGAAATGTTACAACTGAATTTCGAGCTCGAAGGCATTGCCACACCGCATACTGCTTGCTCAACACGATGGATCGAAACGATGAAATCAAACCATTCCATCTAGCAAGTCATCTTCTCGATTCTGATTTAGTTTTATATTATCAACTTGTTCAGAATTAATAAAATGCCTGAACTAGCAAAGAAAACTATTTCGTAATAGGCATTATATTACCTATTTAGGAATCGTACACATATAATACACACATATAAATTATAAAGCCATATTCTCTGTCGCCGCGTTATTCCACGAAGAAAATACTCTATCCTCACAACAGCTTTAGAAATAACTGAACCCTAGCAGACCGACATAATGCGCCAGCATTCTTAGTCAAGTACGAGGCAATATTAAATATCGGTTTCTATTTCCATACATGTATTGCGGAGAATTGCGCAGAATGACTGTGAGTCATAAGCCGTTTTGGATCTAGAACAGTTAACACTCCCTTCGGGCGGCCATCTTGAACTGAGTTGTTAGTAATCGGTAGAGCGCGAAGTAGGTCAAAGTCGTCTTGAATTGCCGCGTGCCCAAAACTTCACACGTCAAAGTCGGGAATCTTATGGGCTCTATAGATTGATAGCCACGGCGATAATTTCGTATGCCAATAATATAGATAGTAAAATCGTATGTTAGCTATATTGGCATTCTAGCATGTTGAGTACTTGTAGGGATTCATACCGATGGTAGCGACGTCCGGATGGACACGTGAAACACGATTTGACTCATAATTCAATACACATTTAAATAAAAAGATACTACATAACACTCCGTTATGAGTTAAGATCAGTCCAAACGGTTACTATAACGAAATGTCAAAATAATATATCCTATGTTATTCAGAGCGCAAAACTTAGATACTCGAATGACTGGTTATCGTTATTGACAGTGTCGAAACTGGGACTTGGCTAATGTCTCGATTTTATAACATCGAAATGTACCTATGTAGTAATTGAAACGAAAGGCTAATCTTTATCATTGACTAATTAAAACTCAATGCACAGGTGTATTTTATATATGTATTATGTTGTTACACTTTGTGTTATTATTTGAGGCGATTTTATATTCAAGGAGAAGTTGTATTCTAACTTTGAAGTTTAAACTATAATTAGATTAGATCTAACTCTAGTTTACATGAGCCGCCAAATATTTGATCAGTAGTTAGTTAGTTGTAAACAAACGTATTTTTACTTAAAATCATTTCCGCTTTATCACTAGTTGCCTATTATATGTGTATCTCATAATTACTAAACAGTAAGTGCTCAATATTAGAATGAGAACGCCGGCAGCTCAAGTTCATCGCGCTGTTATGTGACTAATCGCAATTAGTATTACATAAGAGAAAGCAAAGAAAGGCCACAGAACTTGTTACGTCTCCGTTACCGGCGGTTACGCGTCGCTCGCGGTAAAAAGTGCTTTCTCGCGGCAACTCGGCCACGGGCAGTGTGTCAAGTGCGGCGGCGAAAGTGCAGCGTTGCCGCCCCGCGTGCCCGCACCGTTACATCACATCCGTCTGGGGAAAGTTTAGGTCATCAACTCCTCTCCAACGTCCCGACCACGCGCCCCTTCATAAATATCACGCCATTCTGTTTTAAACGCGCTCAGTTTAAAAATGTCAAAAGCATTTATTTTCATGTCGTTGCTTTTTTTTTTGACCAGAACAGTAGCAGTTTATTCAACAGAGAACAAAATTAAAATAAAACAGTATTATTTCCGTAAACAGTTTATCTATCTACTGCGATGTTTGTCTGCGTTCGCCACCGTCCTAATTCTGACTTTCTGAGAGTGAATCGTAAATATGTCGCGTCATTTTAGCATAAACAAAAATTGCTAGTTGTGAAGTGGAGGCTGTCTGTGGGAGTGAGACGAAACGATGCGCACGAAGTGGCAACGTCGCTCGCCCACATGACCGACTGCGGCTCTTGCGTAAGCGTACGACGACCACGGTGCGGTCGCCGCCGCTACCAGCGCCTTTGCTCCCTCTCGCCGATTGACTCCTGCTGATTGATTGAACTCTCGCCCGACAGCTTAATAAACCAATGTACGATGGACGAGACTCCTAATTATATTTTTGTACCTCCGTTGTTATTGAAAAATGAACGTTATCTTTCGTTACAATGTCTATTAATAAACTAAATCAGTAAATCGTCCCGTTTATATACTGCTAATCAATAAGTTTGCGTCACGTAGGTACTGTTGTTCGGAATATGTGGTATTGTAGTTAGGTAAGTCGGTATGTGGATTAGAAGTGCGACAGCAGTGGCAGGCGGCACGCTTGTCGTGGGAACTTGACCCAGATGGAGTGGCGCGGCGCGGGCGGCGCGGCGTATCGATTGCGAGAGGCACCGCGTCGCCCGCTGCGTCACAAGCGCTCCTAACTCACACAATCACATCGTCACTAGCCACTATCTGTTGGTACGCAAATTACTATAACCATTCGCAGAGCGTTACAATCAATTGTATTGAATAATAAATAAAGCATCAGCGCAATGCGTCATATTCGCCAGCAAGTTGGTGTACACCAGGATTAGGTTCAGGGATTCGGGACAGGATACTTCATACTTATCCAAATATTCACCTTTAGATACTTAAAGAACACGGTGTTTCTCGCCCAGTCCACTTGAGAGAATAGGTTTTGGTCCAGTACTTTGCACATTAACTCAAAGAGATCCACCTCACACTGATTATAGGTTTGGCTCTGCAAGAGTCCAAAGAGCGAATTCTGCCACTCGCGGTCATCAATAGTTTGAACGAATTCGCGGATCATGGGCGAGACACGCAGGGTTTCAGTGCTGGTGGGCTCAGCTGTGCTGGATGGAGTGGCGGCGGCCGTGGCCGGAGCGTCGAATGCGAACGCATCCGGTGACGCTGAGTGTGGCGAGTGTGCTTCCCACTTGTCGTGAGCGGGCGGCGGCGGCGGCTGCGGTGGCTGCGGTTGCGCCGCGAGCAGAGCTGGCCCCGGCGAGGACTCCGGCGACGACGTTAGCGACGACACCTGCGGTATCTGTATCTCTTGTTTGACGGGAACGGCGGCGTAAGCGGAACCGAAGCCCAAAACTAGCCCACTGTCACCGAGCGAGCCGCGTAATGTCTGCACTGCAATTTGTCGCTGTCGCATCATTTGCAGTTTACGGGCGCGATCTCTTTTGTACATAGGGCCAAACTTGTTACGTCCACCGCGCATGCGATCTGCTCGTACGGCTGCAAATAAAAAGGAAAAAATAGAATAATTTTGTCTTTTACATTTGTCGGTTTATTTTATACGCATAAAGGTCATATTTGATTTAAAAGTTAAATCTATGGAGTTGTTGGCCGTGTTTACATGAACCTTGCATGAAAATATGGAAACGTATAAATTTAAATTTTCTATATAAATCATTACTCATTGTAACGATATATTGTAATCGTACAACGAAAAATAAATAAAGTTTAAACCGAATAACTTATTCTAATTAAGAACGTCGTCTCGTTCATCAGATACGTTAAATAACGAATTAATTTGTTAGATCGCATAGACACAGTCAAAATCCAAATTCATTTGTTTATCTAGTAATTGAAAACCGATTCAAAATGTTGGTCGCATTAAATTTGTAATATTGAGAAGATGCTTTGCTTATAACTGTAGAACAATCTATAAATATATAGAGTATATATTATTGTGTTATCTATCATACAGTATCAGTCGATAAGGAAGACAATGCGGTTTTGGTGTGTGATTGTATTTTTGGGCAATTACTATAATTTATTGTTTGACATTCAATAAATATTTAATAAGTTATGCTGAAATTTAGGACGGTGGCCTCATAACACACGCGGAGTCGACCCGCTGCTTATAATTCTGGCTGAATTCCAAATTCCGAACGACGCTCCTTGCGATACCACCAATTTATGTTTGTTCCGATTCTTTGTACACCAAATTGACTGACATCTTTGTAATATTGCTATTTTAATATAACATGTTCAGTATTTAATATGTTCTGATTAAATATTTGTAAATGTATAAAATGCGTATGACAATAGCATTGACTTAACAGTTGATATCAAATTGGGTCATCAAACGTTTTGAGTGGCATTCCTTTTGATTATAATATATAAATACAAGATAAGCAAGTATTATAGTTTCGTACATTATATGACAAGAAAAATACATATTTAGATCAGTAATAAAATACCACTGATAATATTTCAAATAATGTAACTTTTTATTATTAGAAGACAAGAAAAAGCACAACCAATGCTACTATTTACATAAATATACATTTTTGGACAACCGCCATATCTATAGCTGTAGTTATATTATATTTTGACTTATGTTTGAACAATCTACAGTTTACAACAGTAAGCAAGAACTCAAATTTGATATTCACTACAATCTGCAGTTGATACGCATTTTAAATAAATTTCCTATTAGTAAGGGCAATTCGCCAGTAAATTACAATATATCAACGCGATGGACAAATAACACTGAACCTGGAACGGAAAGGGGCTTTCAGTGAGACGCCGGTCCGCCCAACTCGCAAGTTAAAAATAACAACCAGTTTTTATTGTAGCCAACGTGCCTCTGAGCGATAAAGACGCAACTACAGGGCTCGATAAAGGGTTCAAAAGAGACGGAGAGCGTAACAGATTTAAAGCATTACTGTGTGCAATTCCATCAGTTTCGTATTGCAGACCGGGTTGTGTCACGAAAGTATCGTGTATATAACTATGCAGTATGATATACGTGTCTGCTACACGCGTAACTTTGAACATATTCTTTGTTTATCCTATAATAGAATAAAATATTAAGTTATGTCAAGATACAGAACTAACATTTAGAAATATCTGTCTTAATTTCAGACTATTAGATTCCAATGAGTTCTGACGTATTACGAAGAGAGTGCTTTATAAACTATACATGTCAACGTGTCCGATTAGAATTACGGCACTGTAATAACTAAACGGGTCTACGATTTGATGTCTATTAAACTTTTTATGTATTTTAATACAAAAGCAAATTATGCGTCGATATTAGTTTACATAATAGTTTAATTTGAGGCTCTGTAGTCGAAATAGTCATAATTAAATTATAATATAATCAAACGCTCACTACGTACATACGCGTGTGGAGTACGCCCACTACCCCGTCTCATACCAAGACCGTGCTAGAAACGTGTCAGGCAAAAAAATATTCTTTGTAAGGAAATGTATAAGACTATGCCGACTAGACCGTTCCGTCACCGACCAGGAGTTCCTATAGCAGGGCGTATCGTGTTGCTTTTCGTGTCTGATATGTTCCTAGCATGGTCATAGTATGAGACGGTGTAGTGGGCAGTCTCCTTTATAGGTAGGTATACAAAATTCGGAACGGTTGTGCATAATATAAACATACAATAAATTCTTATAAGATTTTTGAAATCCTATTGGCTTAGTTAGAAACTTCCTATGATGGTTTATAGTCTATTTTGTAAGTTAGCACGTTTTTGGAGCGCTTTCAAATACAAAATACAGTATTGATACAGAATTTTTTCTCCTAATAGATTATACAATTATACAGTTTAACTGACACGGTGACAAAGAGCTTATATTATTTATTGTAAATGAACAACACTTACGAGCGTCCTTCTGATTCAGAGGTCTGTACCTTGACTCAGTTTATTAAAACAGGTTTCGTATACATATCAAAGCATTACAAAATCGTTGACTCGTTCTACGCATTTACTTTCTTCCGACGTGTTATGTCTGTTTGAAATATGAAGTCCCTTTTGACACTTCATAGCACGTAATTCTGCACATTTAATATAAATTGCTAAAATAAATAATGATTACTTATGGTACTAAAGACTATTTAAAAATAATTATAATCTATACAAAACATTAGATATGTAATTGTTTCACAAACATAATCTGCTAATAATTTTAATTGATATTAGCCTTAAATCATTTAAACATTAAAATAAAATATGATTTTACTACATACCATGGTTACGCACAAAGGTATTGTTTTTACTCTCAATCATAGTGACGCGACAATATGAATAGGCTAAAATCGAACTAATTCGAGGTAAAAACAATTGCTAGAGAAATACTTTTGTGAATTTGAATTTGGTATTCATTATTATTACGTTGCAACGTACCGTAAATCGCTTCTGCAAATCCTTAATATATTTTTATCAAAAAATGGATTTGAAGATGCGATATTGTACCTATGCCGTTAAATATCCCATAGTTTTTAAAGAGTAGTCGTATTGAAAATGAAAATCTGTTATACCACATTTATTTCACCCTTATTCTAAGTATGGAGTAAGTATGTGATACTAGGAATTAATCAGTCCAGATTTTTTTTACAATCAAACCCGTTTAACTTCCTTGTATCTTGTATCTTATCTTATGTGGGGCCAGTCAGTGCAGACCGGCGACACTTCGACCCAGTGGGATCTTTTGTATCGACACTCTCCCAATAACGACTGCCAGAGATGTTCATGGCAGCCGAGAGCGACGGCTTAACGTGCTGTCCGTGGCACGGAGCAAGCGATAATTGTCAATCAATATTTCGAAATATCATATAACTTCCGAAAGTCAGAGGTGCGCGACGTGGGTTGGAACCCGAGACCTTCTGCATTGCAGTCTGTTGGTCTCCCCACTGAGGTATCACTGCTCTAACTTCCTTGTAACTATTCTTATGTCAAACTTAGATGGACTCCTTTTTTTGTTTCTCTGTTTCTATCATTTTTGTTTCGATTCTAAACCTACGAGTACAGTTTGTTTGGAAAATTAATTGGTAATCGATTTCGTGATGTGTCGATTGAAACTGTCTCTTCACTATCGCTGTACAACGATCATCTGTCAAATAGGACTTCGTATTTAAAATGCACTTATAGCGTGCTATGCGTTATGTTCATGATTTATTGAATAAGGTTTATCGAACACTACTGACGACGCGACGTAGGCAGAAAAGCGTCAGCCGCATTCTCATAACTACGGCATTTGTCGGTGAAGATCGATGGCCGGCTTCGCACCGACTGACACAGCACAAAGCACTCACCTACGCCATGTTGTAATTCTTACGTTTAAAACTGATACTTTTGGAATGGATTGATCGGTTCTTTGTAAACTGAATAACGTAGTTAACAAATTTATATAAATACATATATGTTATATAAAACAAATTCTTAGGTTTAGTATTTATCAGACAGGATATTTTTCTGGTCCGTCTGCTCCTGGTCGTCGTAAATCATGAATATAATCACATTCACGTGATCTGACAATATATTTTTATCCACAACAAATAGCACTGACTATATGAAATTTCCTTAATTTTAATCTCTCTAGCCCGTTGACATTTACCAATGCCGAAAAATAGTTAGTTGGTGTTTAATCATTTGAATTATTTCATGACTTTAATGACAATTTCTTATAGACAGTGAATTTTGTCCATTGCAAGCATGGAGGATTAAAAGTTATAAAAATGTATCTTACACATATACGATTTTTTTAAATTGAATGCGTTGTCCTTTTTGCCATTTCTGTTTACTACTATCGATTAAGTTAAGAAAGAAATGTTGTTTTCGAATGTTGAATTTATTAGTAGTAGTCAATCGTTCAAGATTACCGGCGCCCTCGTTGCACATTTGTAATTTATTATATGGGTGTCCTTGAATTGCGAAAGAAAAGGTACTTTAACTGATTCTTTTCGGATCATGAGCGTGTTGTCTGTTGTGGTTCGGACGTTCGTGGTCATGTTCTATAAATAAATAGTACATCATGTTTAAAATTAAATAAGTTTTAATGCAAGTATCTAATGTTAAAACATAATGAGTACATAGCATATAGCAGTCGATAATGCGATAAACGAGGTCAGTCGTTTATTACACGACTAAACTAGATCAAGGTCAAGGTCATTTTTACAAATCAAAAACATACGTCGCGGTGACAAACAGCCGGTGTGCAGAAATAGATACATACGTTTGAGTTCACCTCGGATTCTGAAGTTATTTGTAGCTGTGGCCCACTTGTCATAGATGGGTCAAGGTCGACCTTGGTAAAGAGGTCGCCGATATGCAACATATATCCCGTCATAGCGTCCCGATGTTGATACTATTCGAATAGAAAATCATGAACGTAGTTATCCCTGTTCCAAAATCTAAGGCTTATACCTGTCACAGCTAAAGGGACGACCTTGGCATACGCGTCAGGGCCGTCAAATGAAGTAATCGTGTCAACGAGATAAAAAATTGTATATGTACCGAAAGGACGGGAAGAGGTGGGGATCGCTCCTTGTACCGACGACTCGGTGAAACTTGGTCAAGGCTGGCTCTGCCTCTCCTCTCCCCTTGTTGCCCCCCCAGTCCGAGTGCCGGCGGAGCTGGCCGACCGCATCCGAACGCCCGCACGCACTCGATCGCGCGCCCAGATAGCGGCAGCGGCGATCGTTACACAACCGAGATAAATCACCCGCGATGATCCGCTGAACTGTGTCAAGATCTCATCTATACATTTGTAAGCTTTACCATCAATAAGAATCCGATTAGATTTTATGAAATTTTGCTTCATTATATTCTGCATTTTATTTGACACACGATTATTCAAACGGTTTGTACAAAGTTTTGATAATTACTTCTGAAACTCGATGTACCTATACTGTTATTGAGTATAAAAGTTTTACACTTCGGAATTGGTTTATTATACTAAGGAGATTGTTTTGAAGCGGCACCGTCAAAATCTTTCAAAAATAGCGCCTGGTAGAACTGTCGTAATAATACGACAGGTAATGCCTAAAAAATAGAAAGGCCCGGTATACGAGGCCGCTCTGTCGAAACACTCGATTCGGGTCAAGGCAGCGCGCCGAAATAGTCGGCTGGCGCGCACGTTTTTATTGTGATCTAACATCTGTCGCTGCCCGCGGTCGCCCGACCCCTGTGTGCGCCTTGTGTTCCACCGCAACTAATGCATATTTCTACTAATGTCTTAGCATGTCAATACTTTATTTCGTGTTTTATGATCACGAGATCGAGCCATTTCCTTGTTGATTCAATAGTGAATCTAATATGGTGTATTTTCGCCCATCTAGAGTAGGTAAATCTATAACTGACCGGCATTCTAATAACGTAGACCGCGTATCGTAGCATGTCTATACGTGCACGTAATATTTCGCAATTTGATTCTTACTTGTAACTCTTCTATTCGTCACTGAATGCAGCGATAAATTTTTGAAACGCGCTGTTAGTAATAACGTTATAAAATAAAACGTGGCCTCACACTATTACATTAAAAACACTGTAAATATAGCGATGGCTTTATTACGTAATGTAGTGTGTACACTGCAGGCAGCGGGCCGTGTAACAAGTAACAACCATCATTATTCGTCGATCGCGGTCTGCGGCACCGCGCCACACTACCTACTACATACGGGCACAAATTACTTTCAGCTTTGTGCCATCTATCACACAACATTGTAAATACATACTTCAACAATTAAAACACGAAAAATATTTGTTGTTCTGAATTTTCTTCATTACCGAGATATTATTCAAATTGAATACACCATGTACATAACACAGTACGGCGGATGCCAAACATAGATGCTTATTATGTCATAAACTTATGAAATAGTCCATACAGCTTATAACATAATATGTATTTATATTACCATGGCAAATGGACATGGGACGGAATTTCATAATATTACAACATTAATGTTTAATAGAACCTTTGAGATGTCATATTGAATTATATTAGTCTATCATGACATGAGCTTGCACATCTGAGGATAAATAATACGATACGTGTTCAGGTCACATTTGGGTAGCCCATTGCGACAGGTCGACTGAACGTCTTGTGAAACGCCGCTTGCGCAGCGTACCCCACCGGCGACGGTCGATTGTGTCGAAACGCACGATACAGTCGCCAGCGCACGCCCGATTCACAACCCCCACTTGACTACAACTACATGAATCGCATGATTGTATTTAAATTTCAACTGAAAATTCTCTACTTGATTCTAAAATATATAAATTAAAATGTTACTTTTTGAAGCGGAATCTCCTCCGCTTGACATTTTGTACCAATGTAGTCTTTTTTGTGAGGCAATATGTGGCGACTCTAGCTAGTTTTATGCTATGTTGAAGCTGCTTACGTAAGCCACGAGTAATTTCGCGTAGATAGCGCTCAGTAATGAACCATTATTAATTATGTACATTCGTTATACTAAATGGGAGGCTTTTATTGAAGCGGTTTTGTTATTTAACAATCCATATTTGAACTTGAACGGTAATTTGGTTTTATCTGTTTAGGTACAAAAGTAGTAATTACTATAGACTGCGTCAAGTTTAAATTCAAAGATTCAACCTAACTCTAGCTTCAATTTAAAACTATCTTAATCATAGAGCATGATATGTTGAGCCATTTGCCACGATACCTTTTATAGTCAATAATTTATTAAACGTATACAAATATGGTTCTGTGATCGTTTTCAAGAAGAAAATATTAGCGTCCGTTTTATAATATTTTGAGTATATTGAGTCGGTGGTTTAACGGTGGCATTGCACAAGGCTTGCTGCAGGTCGAGCAGGCGGTGCGAGGCTCTCGCAACCGCCATTATTCGGGTCAGCCAACTATTTGTGTGAATTGTGTCATCTGACATATTATGCTTGCGATAATAATTCCTTGGTTTACTTTTGCAATCTTTACAGATTTTGCTTTGTTCTTGAATAATAATTATTATGACCTCTTATAATCTAGTAACTCGATATATATTAGTTTGTTTATTAAAATTTTCTACGTATTTGGTAGCAGATCCATATAATCAAAGATTTAAGTCTAATACTTTTAATGTCTTTGTTTATAATACATATCCGATATTAAATAGCGGCATATTATCGATACATTCGTATTCAACTACATTACTTAACAAACAATGTGGTTACATGTAGGCATATTACTATATAGATCGAATTACAATTATATGGCCAAAATAATTGTGTATTGCATGTACTTCCTATAATAACGAAATTGTATAGGCAGTCTATAAATGTATGTACATATATTGATTTTCTTATTGAACTACATGTATTGCGACAAACATTACAAAAATTATATGTTGCCATATATGCTTTAACATCTGCTTGTCCATAGCAAATAATGTTAACTAATTGTCATAATTCTTCATAATTGCGGATGTTTTTAAATGTAATAATCCATGTCGAAATGTTGTTCAATGCTTGAAAAATAAACCAATAGGAAATTTGCGCTTTTAGCAGAAAATAATTAAAAATTTGCTGAAAATCTCAACTAATGCTGAAAGTTATACAACTCAAGTAACCGAACTCCAGCTTTTAAGAAAGTTACGCGTAAAAATGTGTCTGGATTTCCTTTATTCAAATTTTACACTAGTAGATGTTGCAAACCACGCAGCATCTGGCGAAACGCGCAATGGCGAATGGCTCACGCACACAACAGCGTGTTAACATAGCGTTACGCACAAACACAAGCAGCGCGCGCGCCGCATCGCGGCCCCGCTCGCAAGTAGGTCAGGGCGCTCTGCGGCCGCGCGCGTTTTAAATTTAGAACGATCCGCACTTCAAGCTCCGCCCCACGCGATCGCCTAACTACAAGTAAATGTATTACCTTCAAAACGTCCACCTGTAACCGCATCGTTTTATCAATGAATACTATGTCTAACAAATACTTCTCGTTATCCCGGCTGCATGATATTATTTCCTATAAAACAATACGTACTCCAAAACGCATTTGCTACATAACTAATATGATACCTTTCAAAGATAAATCGGTTTAATTATATGAGTAACCTTAACCTGCAAGATTGCTTTAAAATGAGAGTGGAGTGCGAATGAAAAAAATTAAACAGATATACGAAGTTTCGTAGCAAGTGGCAATCCATGTCTTTGCCTTCCTCTCCAGGAAACGGGCGTGAACTAAGGATGTACCTAATTTTGAATACCAAATTTTATATGAAATGAAACAAAATGCCGCAATTTAAGTAGTTACTGAGCAGAACGTGCCTGGTCTCATTAGCGCTTATTATGTCGAGACTTTCTCATTATTGTTATAATATAAAAAATTATATTGATATGTGCTTAATATTAAAATAGTTTAATCTGTTGTATTTCTTTTCAATTATATTTTAACACATTGAACAATTTACGAAGTACTCGAACATCTTAATATTTTTATCGGATTTTAATATTATTTCTGATTGGATAAATATTTCTTACCAATAAGATTTTAAATTAATGTTGTAACATTTATAAGTAAGACGCTTACTCAACGTATTTTAGCTGCAAATCTACGTAATCTACAAATCCAATTTGGAATATCATCCATTTTGTCCAAATACCCTATGTAAGACACAATTATTTCCTTCTGCGTGCTGAGGAATTGTTAATAAACGACGAGTCAATGAATATCCTGAAAACAGTCTTGTTTATTGGTCTGTTAAAATAGCAACCTTCATCAACAATGTTCTCGGCGAGCATCTCGAATACTCTGCATTGGCTCAGGGTCGACCTCTAAGAGACAAAGTGGGTGAAGGTCACTGGGGAATCGCCGTTCGGTTGTACATCAGCATGATATTATATCCAAAATTATTTCGATTTTTACTGTGCTCAATGATGTAATCCTATTTGGGCCAATTGTAGCGCGATGGATCAACCTAATATGAAGTGCGACGGAAGCATCCTGGTGTGTTAATGAAGACTTAACTAAACAAAAAACAGCCATCTAAAAATAATTGGCTTTTTAAATAAAATAAAATACATTTAAACAGCAATATTTACTCACCTTCGAGTTTCATGCCAACATCGAGACATTTTTGGAAACGGCAAAATGGGCAGCGTTTCCGTTGTGTTTTGTCTATGTGGCAGGCTCGTTCAGCTACGCATGTGTAAACCTTCTTATTCTGAACGGTTCTCTTGAAGAACCCTTTGCAGGATTCACAGGTTAGCAGTCCGTAGTGATAGCCGCTTACTTTGTCGCCACAGACAGGGCAGAGTTCTTCGATTACATCCTTGGTATCAGTCTGGTCACATACGGTGCCTGCTGCTGGTAAATAGGCACCTGGCTCGCCACCAGCGCCTGTAGGAAATAGATATGAAGCATCCAAATTGGCGTATCCAAAAGATTGTTGTTCAGGAGGACATTGGTACGCGGCGCCTTGGGGTACATATTGTTGTGATGCACCCGAAGGTCCCCCGCCTGATCCAGACCCTTCAGGGCCTGGGCTCAAATCGAACGGGGACATATTGAGGGACATGAGGCCTGTTTGCTGGTCCATCGTCATGCTCGGCCGCACAGTGCGGCTGTTTATTACAATCCCTACGGCGGCGTTCAACCGCAACAACGTTCACACAGTCACCGAGTTCACTAGCGGTCTAGCCGCAACACTATCTGCCGCACGCGGGCTGCACCTGTTCAAGCACTATAGTAGGAGGCACATAAATCCAACACATTTTGTTCTAAACGAGAGGTGTATGAATTTGTACAGGCGTGGAGCCTGTCTGTGTCAGTCACTAAGTAAATTTATTTCACTTTGTTATAATACGACTATTCGTACAAATGTTGACAGCGCGTGGTATGTTACGATCGCGGCGGGTTATAGTATCAGCGGGCGGCACGCGTGCCGCTCGGTAGACGTTCCGCGATCGACTGACGGGCAACCGGCCGGCGACAACGGCGCGCGTGCCGGCGCCTCCCGCATGCGCGCCCCGCCGCCACCCGCAAGCCCCCGCCCGCTCGCACAATGGAAAACGATTAGGAGCCCATGTAATAAGTGAAAGTGAGTCGGTGACCCACTTTCCCGCGATCCAGGTCTATGTTAGTGCGCGTTCGCGCGGTTGCGCCACCGAGCGGGCGGAGGACAGCGCGGGGGGCGGCCCACTGACCCAGTTGCGCGCAGTGCCGCAGCAGGGCAGGGTTGTCTCGAACATTGAGCTAATGTTTACGTTCGCACTGCATTCGATTACGAGTTGTGTTCGCTCTTCGTATACGTAACTGCAGCAATAAGTGCAAGCGTAACATAAGCGATTGTTTGTCCGACATAAAAACCTAGCTGGTACATTATGACCATTCATTAAGTCCTCTTTATATCAAAATAAATAAAATATTTCGCCTTTTTTCCAACTACTACATACATAGATACTAGAGATTCATCCACTCACTATAACCTGAAATTTTGTAAATTTATTAGAACAAACAAAACGATTACTTAATAGGATGCATTTGGCTCTGATACTATACATAAATAAAAAACAAAGGTCTTTTAAAAGCCAAATATAGACGTCACAAATCTACGCGAGACACAATGCATTTTTCATTGTATCTAAAATTTTGCCAGAAGAGACGTTAAAAGTAGAACCTGTATCTACATTACTATTTTTAAGTATTAAAAATATTTTAATTTCGTTATTTTAGTAAGTATTTGATTAATTCTAGATTAGCTATAAAGATCGAGAGATGAGTTTAGTTAGCTGTTGACTGATTTACTAGCAGCTGACTTCATTATTTTGATCAGATATTTATATATAAAACAATAAGCAACATGATTCTCTGTAACTAACTTCAATACTACTCTTCGTCGCTTTTAGGCATTTTAATGATAGGAGACCGATAACAAAATTTTCAGTTCTATTATTATCAGATTACACAATTTAAGTAAGCTTAGGCGTATTTTGCAATTTGTCGGCTACAAATTATAGTCCTCCTACTTAGTATGGGCATATCTCGTATGCGTTATTAATACTATATTGTCAGGTACTATAATTACTAAATTCAGGTTAATTTTGTGTACCTTTATGTGCGAGCAGCCGGTGACGTCAAACACAAATTAATTTAAAAATTATTATTAAAAGAGCCTATTAGTGCCTAGCGCAGCACTAAAGCACATCGACTGATAGTTTTTATATAAGTAAGTTATAAAGTTTATATATTTGTAATGAGATATAATTTCTTATTTTGTTGTTCAGCGAAGAGGATTTCGTTAAATCACGATGGAGGCAATAATCAGACAGATCATTGTGTACTTTTTCTCCTTCATATTAAGTATATGAAATATATTATATATTTTATGAAAAACTGATTGTCTCGTATGGTTGCTTGTTATTCCATAATATATCAAAGAGCGAAGAGGTCTGCTAGTATTGAAAGAAATGTGAAATGCAGTCACGTAACTTGTCGACAGAAATATGGGTAGCTCAATAATATAAATATGTCCCTTTATGCTGGGCTAATTGTAATTTGTTTCGCTTTAATTTTATTCGTTGTCGTGAAAACGTATAAATAAAGTGAGAAGGTAAAATAAATCCCAAAATCCTTAGAAGAATGATACATGTCTACATAACATTTTATTAATCGTTCATTTATCACCTACATAAACTCATTACAACTTAGTAGCATACAATTGTAAAATGACTAACAATAAATGACACGCACACATGTATGCCACTCATTATATGCCATTTAGAGAATTAGCAATTACGTATTCAAAATTCACAAATATTTAGGTAATTTTCGAGGCATAACGAGAGCCATTCAATATTAAAAACGAAATAAAGATCTTGACCTGGATTTTGTTAAAATCAGTCAACAGGTCACGAACGAGTGACTGTCTGTGACAGCCTTGTGTTCGCAATGTAATTTGATTCGACGTGTTCTACAGCACTAAACACATTGCCAACGGACGAGGCTTGACTTCACGACCATCGCTGATGGGACAACTCATGCTCTCAGTCTAAGCTTATAACAATTATTTACTTCAACGCTTTCAACTTCTTAAAACTTGTTATCAGCAATGTTCATTACTCATCGCATTTGAACTATATCACCCACTAACATATTTGGGTTTTTACGAGTATCATTACCTAATCCTTTTATTAAAATAACGAAATTATGAATATTAAGAAAGAGATTTGAAAAACAACCTATTTTATATAACAAATGAAAAGACTACATGTTTTGTAGTCTTTTTTATGTAAACAAAAGTCTAATTAAGCAAGACACGAATAACTTGTCAACCAAATTTGTCACTACTCCTCTACAAAGCGACATAAAACCACATATCGTGCATAATAAGCCGCAATGACTCAATAGTTTCGATTTCATAATCAAGACCTGAATACCGGATGAAAAAGCGACAGCAAGGTAGGTATACCCGAAGTATGTCGTTTTCGCTATCGCACAGACGCTACGGCCTCTGTCGAAAGCAAGAGTGCTCGCAGAGTCGCACGCGCAATGCTTTCTTTATGCGCGCAACTGACGTCACACTTTCTCCGTCCAGTGACGCGGGTTGATGTAACGTATCGTAATAGTGAGGCAACGCGTATTAGTGTGTCATACATGATTTATTTGATCTGTTTAGATTACAATATTTATTTATGCGCACCTTTTTCAGTTTGTTATCCTTCGGAAGGTAACAATCTGGCATAAGTAACTTTGTAAAGTTACGCGTTTAAGAATTGGGTTTTCTTTAACGTGGTTTATGTAATATAGTTCAGAGCGTTATAGACTGGTTTTTAAATTAGGACTACTGACAATTTGGGTTACAATTTACTAGTATCCTCCGATACACTTTCAGCTTAGCTAGAACAATTGTGTTACGTCAGTAGTGCAATGGTAGACATTCCAAACCATGACATCTCTGTCTAAGTCTACGTAAATGCCTTATTAATTACCGGCGACGTGTATTCTTTTATTTACTAGCTTTTGCCTATGACTTCTTTCGTGAGAACTACATTTCACCCGCTAGGTAAATAACGCGGATAACAGATACCATGTCGTCGCTATTATTACACGAAATAAGAAAGAAAATGAACGTGGGTTAGATTTTAAGTTGAACCTAATGTATAAAAGTGAGAAATAGTCATCAGAATTAAGTAGCCTTTACCTGGTGCCTAACCAGACTTAAAAACGACGCGCGACGGATGAAATGTCCAATATTGTGCATTTAACTTAATCGTTATTAGATCCTGTCATGGCTACTTCTAGATAGTCGCATTCATTTCATACGACGTATTTTAATATAATTATTTATTGATATTGAACACAGGCAATTTAAATTAGGTAAACATTATAACAATAATAAACAAATCTTTGCCAATATTTTCGCAAAAAGTACAACTGGTAGTAGCATTACGTCCATCGGGAATTCTAGTTAATTCCCAGGTCGACGTTCGGACTCCAGCACGCAGACACAAAGCTTTATGCATCGTGACATTAATTGATACAAGCTAATGCTGTCAACCTTATTTCATCAAGTTAAGCCATGTTTTGGGAAACATGCAGAATGTACCTCTGATATTAGAACTATTTTTATGCTGCAGGTGACATATAAAAAACTAAACAATAGTGAAAAGAACTAACATTTTCACAGCTTTTTGATATTAGCGTTTTATTTTTTAGTTTGTTTATTATAAATGTTCAACGAATCGAAAACAATTTGTAATTTGTATTTTCACTGCTAAATTTATTCTGCAGTAAAATAGTGTAAACAATATATTCAAACCAATGCGTTACAACAACACGTGGCCGTAAAGGATAAAAAGCAATTGATAAATAAATTGGATGCAATTATTCACGAATACACCTGACATATACTTCGAAGAATACTTAATGTATAACAACGACCTCCCGGACTGTTTTACATTGTCTGTAAATATACATGACGTACGTACCTTTATTGTAATACTTTTATCCGGCACTTGCTAATGAAGTGTATTTGAAAACCGTTAAACCGTTTACCATAAAAGGATACGTTCCAAATAACTTACTATACCTAGGTGAGCCTGTATTAAGGGGTGGTTAACGAATTTAAAGTGGGCGTATTGACGCGTCGTGGTGGTTCGGGCCACGAAGGGTTGGTTGGGGTGACGTTAAAGGGGGCGCAATTTTGGGTTTCGAAGCCAAGTGCATTAGGTCACTAGGTCAGTAATAATATTTTATATGTAGTTATATGGTATACGCTTTGGCTGGCTCGATAGTTTGTATCTGGCTACTATATGTAGGTACCCGCACTTCATTCATGAAAACGTTGATATTTAAAATAGACCCGATGAAAATTCTATATCTACGTATACATTAATATAATAATGCTAAAGAGTTTGTTTGTTTGAACACGAAACAACAACACAAACTCTCTAACTACCAGTCGCATCAGAAAATATTTTTTGCATTTGGTAGAAATATTATTGAGAAAACCACATAGAATAACATTCCGCTACGAGTCGCGGGAACGGAGCAGAAATAATAAACTTAGCACCCTTTTTACTATTAGCTGTTTCTTATAACTCAGTTTATAACTATAATACTGAAATCAGTTTATTGTTTAATTAGAGCTGCTATCATTGGGATTTAGGATGTTGCTTGTTGTTGCTTATAACTAAGGACGCATATAAGTAATTCGAATACTACGAATGTATTTTTGTCTTTGTGTGGAACTAACTTATACCTAGTATGAGAGCTCATAGTACGTCGAACTATTTTATATAATATATTTTCACTTTACTTTAAATATTAAAATGAGGTTTGCAAGAGTCTGATTCTTGTATATTTACTAATATTCTAATTAATTTCTTTTGTAGGGTGAGTATAGAGGTGCTTCTGTACCTACTGTTGCCTCAGAGTATTATACCATAGCTTAACCAAGAGTAAGCATATGCGTAATAAGTAACGAGAGCAGTTGATAGGTATGTGGTCTTTTTAACTTCACGTAAAGCGTATGCAAATTTTGATAGTGTTGCTCTTACTTTTTTACATGGGGTTTTCAATGAACATTTTTGGGTGTCTATTATTATTCCAAGCAAGCTAAATTCCTTGACAACTTCCAATTGGAGCCCTTCAAAACTGAAATTTATATTTAATGATGTCTTTTGATGTAGATGGAAAGGTATTATTTTAGTTTTAGTGTAATTTATTTCTAATTTATGTTTTGTCATACAGTCTGTTGTTTTGGTTAGTATTAAATTTATTTTATATCTTATCTTGAATGATATATATGATGATATGATATCTTGGAAAAATCTATTATCCTGCCGTGCAAGTCATATTTAGGTCCGTTCATGTAATATTTTATAGATTTCTTTGCTCATTTTGTTTCGACAAGGTGTTCGTTTTTTGTTCAACCTCTTCTCGTAATTGAGTTATAGCTTTTTTATTTTTGTCTGTATTGTATTTTGTAACTCTGTTATTATGAGCTTATTATTATCTTTTAGGCGTTGTATTATAATTTCGTTTAAATTCTGCAATGTTAGTTCGTTTTGTACATCTGTATCCAGAGCTGTAACTTTATCCTCTGTATATAATGTGTCGCCTAGCATACTTAGGTCATCTGAACTTATGCTGTCGTTTTTGATTTTCATAATCCTGATAGTGACGTTACTTTCTTTATTAGCCTCTAAAGGAGTGAGGTGGTCTTGTGGGCGTATAGGCGTGTTTGTTTTGTCTATTTTGGACATTTTTCATCGGCAAGATTGGCATTTCCAGGATGTTTTGTGTTCCATTGTCATTGATTTATTAAATCGGACCTTTGAGATATTGGCGCACTCTAATTCATAAGTGCTTTGGCATAATATATTTTGTATGTTTTGTTTACATCCAGGACATAATATTAGTGCCATTTCGGATTGTTATAGGTACGTTACTTTGAATAGCGCTCTATATGCGTTTATTAGTGAAGTAATTGGTCTAGTTTTATGTTAAACTAGAAAATATACGAATACGAAAAGTAACATTTTAATGATTATATTATTATTACGATTTAATAATCTAATTGGGGTGTTTGAGCTTGTGCGTTATATCTGTGACATGTTGTATATAGTAATATAAGCTTAAAAACACGTGAGTCAAAATGTAAATAATAAAATATTAAAATTGTTGTTTTCTTTTCGGTCACTTTAACAGATTAAGATATTTACTTTGTGTAAGGATTGTTACATTCCTTACCCATTACTCGCAGTAAGGGGTCGATAGTAGTTTAATTGGTCTTTTAGAGAAGCTACACAATTCGAGCAGGCATCCAATATACATTAAATGTTACTTCGGATATTTATTATAAATTGAATAAGCAGAATTGGCAAGCCATGGGCGAACTTCTGATCCCTTGTTAGTTGTTGGGTACGTCTTTTGTCAACCATACCGTCCACCTTTCCTAAAGCTCGATAGCAATTAGTCCTAGAGTTCTAAATGAAAGATCATTTATTGGGTAAGTTGGGCTCTTTCGAAAATTACCATCATGCAACGGGTAGTCTAGGTTAAATTAGGTAGGTAGTTACAAGATCATTGAGCGTGTGATTAATACACAATTCTTAAGATACTTAGAAAAAAGAAATGATCCAGTATTTATATCAAGTTGTCGGCCAGCTTTAATCTGACAGTTTTAAGTTGACTTTTGGGGAAACCATAATATGCTCATTCTGTAACATAAACGCGAGTGGGCAGTAATATCTACCTCTGAAACAGCTTGATGCGCCAGTCATAAGGCTGGCAGGCAAGCTGATATAAATACTATAAATCTTGAATGGCTTTGTTATCATAGCTCGAATTGCTGAAGCTTCCTTTCTAGAGCATTTGCTTTCTTAAATTAACTAACTTGCCAGGTAACTGTTAAATAGTAAGTACCTTTACGGCTGCCACCGCTTTTGATAATACGTTTAATATCACGACATGTTGTATAGTGTATAAAGCTAAATTACCATATTTTATAGTTTTGTTTGACTGTTTAACAATATTTTTGAGACAAAATCGGTAAAAGTATAATAATATGTATATTCATAATATACAACTGCTTGCACAAAGAAGCAATTTGTAATATGTGTAAATACCTAAATTACGATTTGTGTTTAGTATATTCCATATGTTTTTTATATAATGAATAATGTTACACTATTTTGTTATAAGTTGTTATAATACGCCACATAAAATATATACATATATAATATATATATATTATTATATATATATGTATGATTAGTTTCATTACACCAAGCAAAGAATCCCAATGAGGTTGTAGGTATTAAACTAATGAATTGTACGGTACCGCTTCATGTTTTTAAGTGAGTTAAATGAAAGATGCATGACATTTTAAATAGTTGTTGTAATAAGTCATACTAAGAAATATATTTTGACATATAATTTATACTAAGCATCAGAGACTCGGTTGCCCTTAACCGTACCGTACCTTACCGTAACGGTTGAAGTAACGCCGCTGATTGGTTTTTGTCTATATTAGACAGACCTTTTCTAAAGCCATAAAACTTTTATTCAATAAATATTTTATTGATGTAAATATAGAACTCGTTACAACATTTTATACTTATCCTTTTTCAACATAGGGACACCAACCGGACGAAGGCAATGGCAAGAACTGTAACAAGAGTTGTCGTGTTCTTTTCGCTATATGGATTATCCCAATTTATTGTTTCTTGGTCAACTGACTATAAATTGTTGTAGTTAAATGTTTGACTAAGGAAAGTGATTTAGTATATGTATCCTTTCTGCCGCACTCAACATCGCCAGCCAAATATGTTAAATTTATTCGAAGTCAACAGCCATTTTCTTAGTATAACTAGTATAACTTCCCCAGTAAAGCAAAAATATGCTTAGTTTTATCTAAATAAATTCAAATAAGTTTTATGGATATATATTTGGAAAGTATTATAGTAACTTTGCATGAAAGGCACGTGGCTAAGCAACCACTGCGCATCTTTTTAGGAAACGCTGCGCTTGGGTAATCTTGTATATACATAATCTGCATGTAGTTGAGTGGACTTTGACTAAATGTATTTTAAAAGTACTATTTTTAATTATATTTAGTAAAGTTGGTACTAATTAAAGGAATCTTATAAACTTTCCTGTGGCTTAGATGGTAGCAAATTAAATGTACAATTACAATAGAAGGCTCGCTTATATAGATGCTAAATCAAGTCAAACAAATAGAAAGGCAGTTGGATGTATCTCTGAAGCTTAACTATGGCCGACTATGTGTATAATGCCATACTTCTGAAAACAGTACAAGAATACATATACACAGAACCTAGAAAATTTAAGTATTATTGTGATTATAATAAATAATAACGCCTCTAGAAATACTGTTCTACAAGAGTACATTACGTTGATAGCGCCACATTGTTTATTTTTGAAAAGCGTAGCATTAGTACTAAAATACTGTAACAAATTTATTATACAATATCTGATGGATCGGTTTTGCATCAATAAGCAATATTGTTTGTTACCCGGCAACCACTTTGGTAAGTATATAATGTGCTCCAGTATACAGATGCTTGGAATAACAAATTAGGTTACCCAACCCAATAGTTGCAAAGAAATGGGCGACCTGATTCTGAGATGAGACGATTTCACTTCATTTCGCAATCATTTAACTTTTAGATAGACAAAACGGTTGAATGTTGATTGACAGAAATATATTTGTCCAGTTTAGCTATTTTTAATATTGTTTGCTAATAACATGTTATCATGAGCATCGCTTACTCACTGATATTTAAATATCCTTAGGATTGATCTGGAACACGCGCTCTTAACTGCGTTGTTTTACTTTATACTATCGCTTCGTCGTAGTTAAGACCTCTAACCTATCACAAATATTTAGTTTTTCGTGTACTTGAGAACTTGAAACTATATGCGAGGAGTTCGCATATAGTTTTCGGGCGTGTGAATAAATTTTTAAACATTTTAATTGTTATATTTTATAGTTTATTTCTTTAAACTTATACATACGCATTGCGGTTTTGTGTCTAAATACATGAATATTAACATAATTATCAAATAGCCATATGGCTGACCGGCCAGTAACCCTAGATATATTTCAAAATGGCGCCCAACGTCCACGTTTGTTATGGACGAAATTCTATGTCATTTTATTATTTACTAGTGGGCGCCTAGTGATCGAAATTCGACCATAATTGATTTTCTTTATTACGTATAAATATATTATCATATATATAATTTCAATCCGTCCAAAGGTTGCCTGTAAGATATTGCTGATATATTTATGTGATTATATATTGATATATGTAACCATAGTTACGATAAAAAGTACTACATCAGCCGAACAATGCCGAAATACTACAAACGCGATTCGACTGCGTGTGTCAAATGCATGGTTGTGTGCGTGTAGTGTTTTTTCATTAATTTAATGTATGTCTAATGCATATTTTATATAAATATTACAATTCGCCCCTCCTTCTCCATATAAACTTTAACCGAGCCAAATTAAATTTTCCTCCGTACGCGAAATTTTGTAAAAAAGGGTACAAAGTTTTTGCTTCACGTATTATTATATAGATTCAGTAATCAATAAAAAATAACTGAGTACGTAAGATATATTTCAATTGGCTATTGCATTAATTTTTCGAGTATTGAAGAAGATTATAGATGATTGCTTTAAATGAACCCGACATTAACCATTGGGCAGGGTAGTTAGTATCTATTCACCGTCAGCAAAAAGAGAGATATATTATTGTACATTTGTACGTATTTTCTTATAAGTATGTTTATATTTACGGAAGATATTAGTTTCTTCAAGGTTAAATCGTAATTGAAAATAATAATTTAATCTATCATTGAGAAAGTATAGATGGACAGTTTATGTTCATATTTATTTTTGTAAGTAAGGGTATAAAATCTTAAGCAACTGATATCGAATAAACAAACACATTACTAATTTTATTTAGCCGAGATTTTTTAACGACCGTCGTAGTCTAGCTAAACCGCGCAATACTAATATTACAATCAAATGAAACTAATATTAATCCATATACTTTGCTACACTCATACCACTACGAAGTATCTTGACCGCCTGTATCCGTTAAGAAAGTGTACAAAACTTATTCGGCACCTGTAACTATTTATAAGTACATAGAGGATTGATGTTAATATTACTAACTCGATATTTACGGTTTACTTAAAACCTGATTTGATTAATAATAATAATAAATACATTTAATTTTGAGTGACTACATTATATGAAATTTATTTACTACCTACTAACGAAAACAAGTTTCAAAATCGAGTCCATTATCTTCAAGAATGTAACGTCATGATCTGTTTACATAGAACAACAGCATTAAGTCACAAAAATTTGCATGAGGTTGGCGTACTTTAGCTATACAGCGCTGTGGGATGTCTATAGTACCTACTATAAATATCTCATAGTGCTATGTAGGTTCCACCTTTATCTAGTGGCTGAGGCGATGCCGTGACGCACCGCAGCGAGTACATTGAAACGGTTAGGTGAAATGTCGTACTGAAAATAAAACTGCGTGAATGTCCTATACATATTGAGCAATTTTGAGCAATAGGTGCATTATTGCAGCATTTCAAACACTAGCGTTGTTGAAGTTATAATCAAAGAGTAGATTTGCTGTTGGCAAAGCGAGGTTCAATGCACTTTATTATTTACAACAGATCTCGTATAGGCCTCGTTGACTATACAGAGTCAACTTAAATAGCAATGTACACACACCCAACTAAGACTGGTATTCAATTTTCATTTAGTTCCTGTCATTAAGCAGGTATTCAAAATTTAATTTAAGCATTGAGTAAATGAAGACTATAATTTAGATAAGTGAAGTAGCTTGAAAATTTGGGAGCGGTGGCGCAGTCGGATTGTTATATCCACATGGCGAGGTATATTTTTAGGTCCACGAAGATAAATTAGAGCTAAGTCTATCGTCACATTGGCGCCTGGCGAATGAGTTACTCGAGCGTTTAGTCAGCGCTGACGTCACTCGAGCGCTGCGTTTACTTACATTGGCGTTCGTAGCCAGCGCGATTTTCGTGAGCGCAGCATGCACGTGGCGCTGACACAATACGAACGCTGCGTGCGTATCGGCCAAACGTTCGAAAAGTTCACTGGCTCGACAGATCCTATGCTACCGTCATAAGGGGGAAAAAAGTATTTGCCTATATTACTATTTATTTATTTAATAATTATATAATAAATAAATAATTTATATTTATTTTTATATTTAATAATACTGGCAGTCTTTGTTATTGATTCCAAGATCAATTCCGATAATGTCTAAGATACGTCTTTTTCATATGACGGCCGTTTTGAGAACGAGAACTATTGCCGTCAACCGGGTTACTAACTGATATTACTGGCTGCAAGCTGAGTATTGAGCATTTTATAATAGCCTTTGCCTGTACAGTGAGCTCTACTTTTATTGTATGGTATATTTATTTACATTCAAATTAATTTGATTGCATAATTAAGCAATCAAAGTTGATATTGGTGATGCGTTTATCCTATTGAGTCGCAGGCCGCAGCGTCACATCGGGGCGGCGATAATAGATTTCATATTATGTTTAGTATTCTAAGACGTGACATATTAAACTTCATTTATCTTTCTCTAAGTTTCAGATCAAAAGATTTCAGCAACGTTTTTTGAAAACTACCGTAAAATGACAAAATATTTGTTATCATATTATATACCTATACATGTAGATGTAGGTATACATAGAATATTGGATTGATTCTGAAATTATTACCTATCAATAAACTAATAATAAAGTAGAGACAGTAAAATATAAGGACATAATTATATTAAACAGGAAAATAGGGTTGACCCAATTTGTTATGGTTGACCTGATTACTGAGGCAACTGCGTTTGTTGGAGAATCAAATGAATACCAATACATTGTTGAATACCCGAGTTTGTATTGTAATTGATTTGAAATGCATATTTATTACAACATAACATTTTTTCAAAGTATGTTCCTGGTTGGTTTGTATAATATTTATTTATTTAAACATCTTTATAAAATCATTACAGGATATCCTAAAACTATATTATAAGCTAAATATACATAATATAATATAAATAAGACAATAAGATAAAATAAAAAAAAATATTTGGGCAATCATATTGACGCTTCGCTTGGTAAAGTATATACCTGAACCCTGTTTGTTTTGAATAGTTAGTAATAACTATGTACAATACTCTTCGTTATAAACTATAATGCGTTCTTTTATGAGAAGCTCAGAACGACGAACGATCGGCGGCGAGGTGAAAAGAAATACAACAAAAACAAAAAGATTTACAATAATCAGTCTATTGTGCTGTAAATAACAGTTAGAGTATTTACAAGTAAAAGTAAACACGAAACTATTTATCAGTAATTGGTAGTTCAGTTTTACAATTGTTTAGTATTTATATAACAGCAACCCATATAAATATTGAACATGTGCAGTTTTACGTTGAATTCGACGTTACATGGTTTTGCCTACATAATCCTAGTCGAAAATTTATTCCTTTACAGTCGAAAACTCGGTAAAACCTACAAATATACATATATTATGTTCACTAACGTTACCTATCGTTATTAAAATCAATATTAATACAACGATCGAAGATGAACGTTTCAACATGTAGTGAGTTGTTATTCAAATTAGAACTACACTTGTAGATTTAAATAATATTCAGCAATAAAAAAATTGTATAAAATCTGGGAGACCTTGTTAAATCATAAATAATATTTAAGAAGAAATCAGAACATTTTGCCCTTTATGTAGATTGATATTTAACAATATAAAAGAGTTTATTAAGCAAACAATAGCAGCAAACAGTAAAAACAGGGAAATTAAATAATAATCCATTATCCATTAATATTACATCTACCCGAAGGGACCTTGCCTAGATCAAAAGGCAACGTGACCGCGGCGGGAACAGCAGTGATATATTATTACATTATTAGTAAATGCAATTACAAGAAGGCTGAAGTAATAAGAAAATAATAACAACCGGGTTATAACTAAATCTACAGCACTAGATATTGGTCGTATATGTGTATAATGTACAACGCCTGCGCATTTGTGCTCTCTATATACATACATTATTTATCCGTTGAAAACTATGTGAGAATATGGGTCACTGTTTGCAAGGAATATTCGATGAGACCGTTAGATATGAATAGACGTAACTACAGTTCAAACGGTATATCTACTTGCGTACGCATCAAATTTTCACTTACTTCGATAGGTTTTGATTTGCTAATACTGAAGAAAACAAGATATAGGTAAGATGTAAACAAGCAACGTTTGTTCGCTCAGACATTATATTCACAAATTCTATTGCAGAATTTATACTTGCGTATAATGCAGGTAGGTTTTGCAAAGCCTCGCCTAGTCTGAAATAAATCTTTAGATCTTTGTCGACGTTATGAAAGATTACTTTGTATTTCAGTAATCTTATTTAGAGGCAGCGGCACACCGGTGGCCAGACACACTAGGTTTTCAATAATATATCAAGCATTTCAACAAATGACAGGTTAAGAAGCTGATTAATTTTGCTGAAGTAAAAAAGGGTGTGGGCTTATAAATTAATAAGTTAATTTGCTAGATATTAGTAGCATCGCAGACAACACGCGTATGTATAATAATAATGTGATATCTGTCGATGTAACATTATTTTTATACAGACGCGATATCGACATAATCGTTGAGAAAACTTAAGCCAAGTTCTTGTAGCAATAATACCAACTTATCATTCAATATAGAGAGGATGGTAGCATTTGTAAGTTTTGCTTTAGTATTCCGATTGTGAACTGGTACCCCGTCACAATTTTCTGAAATTTCACTTTTGTAATACCATGCTATCCTATTTTATATGCCACCGTGTTGCAAGAAGCCACAATTTCAGGTGTAATAATTATATCTAAGATACCGTGATTTTAGACATCAATATGTAAAATTACACGGCAAAAGAGAAATGCCCAAAAACAATTGTAGAACATTGCCAGTTCGTAGTAAATAAGTATTATGAATTTTAATCGATTTGTCCCTTTCGATTACAACCGACATTTTCTATTTGGCAAACAGAACAAACAGTTCAACATAAACGCTGAGTACTATGGTGGTGGTTTTCTGTCTATGAAAAGTATGATGATTGTTATAAAGCAGTAAAAAGCGACACAAGATGTAAAAGAAATTGTAATGTTTATGGGATAGTTTATGATGCCTTTAACTTATGCAGAGTCAGGAACATTTAGTAAAGACACAGTTAGCTTAAAAAAAAAAAAGTGCAGCACAATCGACATATTAGTGGTTAGTTCGCTGAAGAAATGGGCATTGACTAATATGCCATTTTGATTTATTTATGAAATTACGGGTATACAAAAAAGCTTAATATATAGGTGCCATACGAGTTCACTCGAGGAAACCTCATACCGCGTTCTCACGGGCAATTGTCTATTAAAACGTTTTGAATCCTTACCGTTTTTAAATGACTGATTACAGATGACGGGAAATGGAATACCTACTTAGAATTTAATATGTTGTGTGTGGTGGGATTGGAAGGGCATCGTTCATCATTACTTTTAACTTCCGGGCAAACCATCGTTTCTAATTTATGCTACTGGCATTGACAAACACAAAGGGTCTAGGTTTTCATCACGGCCCGCGTCTGAAGTTACTTAGCAAAAATTGAAATAACTTGGCTGTTAAGTGTTAATACACTTAACTTTATAGCCCCGACCTTGCAATTTCAGGTTTCCACTTGTTGCGGTTGGTCTTTTCAAAACTCTTCAGTTAGTTCAAGGTTGGCGTCCAGGGAAGACTGTCAAAAGTCAAAATTACTTGTTGGAATGTTTAATAAAAGGTCAGACGATTTCTACGAACACGATCATGACTTTACCTACAATGTGGCAAGAAGTAATAAAACAAGACGGACCACAGGTATTCCAACTAATATTACAAAAGTAAATGTGAGTTTGATCGTTTGTTTGTTACGCTAAACTACTCGATGGATCATCATGACATTTCGCATACACTTTGTCAGGGGTACAGAAAAGGATATAAAGCACCTTTCATCCAGAATACTACTGTTTCCGAGGGATAGACTATTTACATAACCTACACTTACGCGAGCGAAAACGCAGGCAAAATCTTGTAATGTATGGCAATGAAACATTGAAAAAAGTATGAAAGTTGTAATCAAATCTCTTCAATTATACTGTTTAGAATCTGGTTGATACGATATCATAAAAGATATGTGAACCGCCATGTTTTATTGGTTTTCTGTCTATGAAAATATTGAACATTCTTAATAAGCAGAAAAAGTGACCCCGGATGTAAAAATAAAAAAATACTTTTATGAGGTAGTTTATAACGCCTTTAATTTTTGCAGAGTCAGTGAGATTAGCACAAAATTGGTTCTACCGTTTTCGTCAGGCATTTTTGGTAAAGATGCAGTTCGCTCGGATTAAAAAGTTGAGCAAAATCGATATATTAGTAGTTAGTTTGCTGAAGAAATGCGCATTGACTATAATATCGTTTTGTCTTATTTATGTAATTCTGGGTACTCAAAAAAGCTTTATGAGAGCCATACGAGCTCACTAGAGGAAACCCTGAACCGCGTTCTCATTGGCAATTGTCTATTAAAACGGTTTGAATCCTAACCGTTTTTAAATGACTGATTACGGGTCACGGGAAATGGAATACCTACTTACAACAAGCACGTTCCTTTCGTAACTGGGAATTGATCGTAGTTAAAGTAAGGAAAAGCTACACTTATTGTAGCGAAATCCGTATTAACACGCAATTGTATAATATTTGTGTGTGGCGGGATTAGAAGGGCATCGTTCATCATTACTTTTAACTGCCGGGCAACTATAGCCCCTAAAAGAAACCAAAACCCCCTTTTCGCTGTGAATGTAACTCCTTCCCGGAACTCTGCTGCGTAACTTTGGATGCGCAAATTCCGACAACTTCTCTGGCTGCTGCGTCATCGGACGCGCAAATGCCCCACATACTACCGGCAGCGTCTACGGATACGCTAACCCGGAACGCTACTGCAGCTCTGAATGCGCTGAGTGCCAGCAAAGCCAGGTCGCAGACTGCGCCAAGTAAGGGCAAGTTCCCTGGAGGCGCTTAACCTGAGCGCGGCCCGTCTCAGACGGCTCTCAGCGCACGGGCAAGGCGAATCCACCGAATGCGCCGAACCTCAACAAGGCAGCGTCCATGACTCAGCTGCGCGGAAACGACATAGCTGCTTCCTCGAGCGGGTCGTGTTCCCTTAACTCCCTTACCGTATCATCTGACGCGTCCCTAGGAGCTTTGTCCACTGGTACGGTAATTGAACTGTCGGCTCTCAAGGACGCCATCCCGGTGCAACCTGAGGACCCGAAACGAACCCTGGTTTCTCCCCGGAGGAAACCGAAGAAGAAGGGCAAGAAACCCCAGCAGGCCAGACCGGGCACCCAGGCACAGACAAGGCGAGGCTTCCTTCCGAAGCCAAACCCATTAACAGAGTACACAACGTCGAAAAGGTCCAGGTGCAGGCGACGCCCAAGGCAGTGCCAGCGCCATCATCATCAAGCGCCCCTTCTCGCCGACGATCCAAGCCACTGGGTAAGCGCGCAGGCAGGCTGGTGGCCAAAGCCCAACCCACCCCGGCAAGCTCAATGCCAAGGAAGAAAGGATCCCGGCCAGAAGACACAACCATGCCAACTGGAGACGGCAAGCGTGTGAAGCCGGCAACGAACAGACAAGGGGGTCTGCTAGCTAGGCGGCTTCGTTTAGAGACTGAGCCCTTCCACGATCTCACCGCAGAACAAGCCGACGCCATTCATACCAGTCTGGAGTTGAAATTTGGGGAGCACTTGCTTAAGCCGAAGACAACAACCCAGACGGCCAAAGTGCACTTCCGTCACAACCACAACAGGACGCTATGGATATTGTTGTAACTGATACCCCGACAACCCCAGGAGTAGAGGAGTGCTTTCTCGACGTCGGCGGGAGTGAGGCCAGCGTCAGCTATCTTAACTCCTCTCCGTTTCGAGACTAGCGACCTCCAGCATAGCCTCGCTGCAACGGCTTCCCTACGCAGAACGCTGAAGGAAAACCCCAAGACCATAGCACTAATCCAGGAACCGTGGATTAGGAAGAGCAGAATCTGTGATATCAACAACATCGGTGAAAATCTCCTCATGATCACCACCGTAAGTAACCCCAGAACCTGTATCTAAGTCCAAACATGTCAAACACTTTTAAAAACCGAATTCTGTTCTAGAGACTTGACAGCTGCTAGGTTTCCTGCAGCAATCAATAATCAGTCATGTGATCTAGTCCGTAGCGTCTGCTTACCTGCCAAGCGACGAGGACATACCATCGCCGGAACTGATGCCCATGGTGAAATACTGCGCAAAAGAAAAGCTGGAACTCAACATATGCACTGACTCCAACGCGTACCACACTTTGTGGAGCAGCGATAAGTCAAACGCCCGTGGAGAGGAACTGGTAAACTATCTTTTCACTACTTATCTCCTTTTAGTCAATAAAGGATCGGAACCGACATTTGTAAACTTAAGAGCACAAACTATTATAGAGCTTACTCTATCAACAGATGAAGTATCCCATTTATTACCGACTGGCACGTCTCCAAGGAGGTGTTATGCTTGGTCCACTGATGGATACGCTTTAACCTTAGTAGTCTTACCCACACAACAACCTAGGCGCGTCCCACGGATAATAATAAGACAAATAGGTTAAAATTTGTTAAAACTGTTAGATCAGCACTCGCTACTGCCAACACACCGCTGTGTATGGCAGAAGTCGAAGACATTAAACATTATGTTGATACCAGAGATGTTGCCAATATTCGCATCCGCATCCGCAATTGCGGAGCTTCCGCATCGATTTGGACGTCTGCATCCGCAATAATTACCACGGATGTTAATGCGGTTCCAGATATAGCGTAGATTACGATAAGAAAGAAATCAGTTGTTCAGTAGTACGTGTTTAATTTATGAAACTTTGCAAAACAGACTTGAACCTGCAAAGGCGGTGATATTAGATACTTTTTATTAAATAACTTAGATTGGCGTTCGTCTGACGAGGATTTTTGGATTACAGTTACACTGCATCGCAAGCATCCTCGAGTATTATATAAGATACATATTTGTGTCGTTTATATCTGTAGCCAGAATTTGGGGAATGCCTTATCGGTCCAGTTAAGTCAGTTTTCAAATAGTTTATTGTATATAGTACTTAGCCATCCGGCAGACAAATTCTTTGTACTGGACGACTTCCATTAACCGAATATTGATTGGTTACCATCAGACGACGATAATTCGTTGCATCCGACTAACCTGCAGGATACGATACAGCAAAATTTTATCGATAATCTTAATATTTGTAACTTGCAGCAGTATAATCCCCATACAACAATAACGGTAGAATTTTAGATTTATTTTTATCTAATAATGAGGAGTGTATCTTTCCCGCCAGCGATCCATTGGTTCCTGAAGATCCGCATCACAAAGCTTTGTACATCACAGCGGACTTTGTTCGGGTTCACTCCTTACCGAGTCGCCTTTATATTGAGTACGCATATCACTTGGCTGGTTATGACGCGATAACAAGCGATCTGGAGCGAATTGACTGGCAGCACGAAATTACCTGTAGACCATTAGAAGAAGCCGTAGCATACGTTTACGATCAAATAAATAGATTGCGCAACATTTACATACCTTACAAAACAGCAGTTGCCCAATCCAAATATCCTCCCTAGTTTAAAAGTCCCCTGATCAAATGAATAAAGGAAAAATCGGATTATCACAAAAAATATAAGAGATACAATAATCTTTCAGATTTCCAATCTTTCTTGATCTTGCGCTGTAAGTAATTGGAAAGTTAATTATTTGAGAAATATATCACCAAAATCGAATCCGATCTATGTAGAAACCCACGAGCCTTTTGGTCGTACGTAAAATCAAAGAGGCAAACTAACACATATGTGTTAATTTTACGAGTGGTGTCCAAAATAAGATATCCTTCAGAGTTGCATTTTGAACACCACTCGTTTAGTAATGGTAACAATATCTGTTATATGTTCGGTAATTACATTCACTCCAATTTTCTGGAAGAGACAGACTCTGATTCTCAGTCATACGGCGTGCAAAGTGTCTACGAGCGGGCTACATCAATCGCTCACATAAATACCGTTGAGATTAGTATAGAGGAAGTCCGAAAACTGTTGAAACAAATAGATGTCCAGAAATCAGCAGGACCTGACAATTTTCCACTAATCTTTATAAAGAACTGTGCTAACAGTCTTACCATTCCGCTTGCCATTTTGTTCAGGTGCTCCGTTGAAGTCGGTTTGATGCCCACTATCTGGAAGTTGACGTATATAACATCTATAAATTAAAAGGGACCAAAGAACCAAGTTGAAAACTACAGACCTATTTCCAAGCCGTGTCTTTGCAAAAATCTTCAAAAAAACTGTATAAACAATTGTATTCGGCCCTTAAGCTTGACATCGGCGAATTCCAACATGGGTTTTTGTCAGGACTCTTTTATATCTTTTATTCTCTATAGTGACTATCTTTCTGAGGCTATGACACAACGTACCCAAGTAGATGTTATATAGACTACAGCAAGTGTTTTGACCGTATACAGCATGGCACGCTACTGAACAAATTATATGGCATGGGAATAAAGTCTCTTCAGATGGTTTACATCATGTCAGGAACAGGTGTCAGATTGTTGTGCTGAATGGATTTGCGTCAAGACTATTTAACTTGACAACACCTACACTAAATCAGATGCTGAAACTAGCGCACTACTGCTAGAGACACACTTTCCCGGGTGCCAGATTAGCGACACTAACAACTGGGAAGTATTCACTGAACGAGCATGCAGTAGTCAAGATTGGACTGTAACCCTGGATCTCATCAACACAGAGAAAGTGTTATGGGCTATCAACAGCTTCCTTCACTTCAAATCCGCAGGTCTAGACGGAATCTTCCCCGGCCTACTAAGATGGAGCGGTGATCACCTGGCAGACCACCTTGTTAAGATATTCAGAGCATGCGTCGCTCACCACCACCACGTACCACAGAAATGGAGGAAAATGAAAGTAATATTTATTCCAGAACCAGGCAGGAGCGACTACACTTTAGCGAAATCTTTTCGGCCAATAAGTCTCACATCGTTCCTCCTCAAAACACTAGAGGCTATGTGATAAAGAAGAGCAGCGATAGCTCAGTGGGGAGACCAACAGACTGCAATGCAGAGGGTCTCGGGTTCGAACCCACGTCGCGTACCTCTGACTTTCGGAAGTTATGTATATGACTTTTCGAAATTATGTGCGTATTGATTGACAATTATCGCCTGCTCCGTGCCTCGGAGAGCACGTTAAGACGTCGGTCCCGGCTGCCATGTACATCTATGGCAGTCGTTATTGGGAGAGTGTCGACACAAAAGATCCCACTGAGTCGAAGTGTCGGCGGTCTGTACTGACTGGCCCCCACATAAGATACATGTGATAAAGAAATAAGAGGAAACACTCTAGTTCACAATCCTCTACAGTACACCCACATCAACACGCACACACTACAGCCAAGGCAAATCTATAGAATCGGCGCTCCACAGCGTTGTATCGCGAATTGGAGACGGACTAACCGCAAAACAACCGACGCAGGGCGCCTTCATTGATATAGAAGGGGCCTTTGACAAAATCAACTTTAACAGCATAACCGAAGCACTAGAAGCGTATGGGGTCACTCTAACGCTATCAGAGTGGATAAACAATATGCTGAACGCAACTGGTCAAAGTTAGGAAAAGCTACCCTAACTGAAGCGAAACCCATATTAACGCGCAATTGTATTATAGATTGTGTGTGGTGGGATTGGAAGGGTATCTATCATTCATCATTAGTTTTTACTGCCGGACGAACCATAGTTTCTGATTTATGCTACCAACAGCTCAAGAGCCTTGAAAACAAGAAATTGAAGTAATGGTTTTCATCATGACCTGCGTCTGAAGTTACTCCGCAAAAATTCAAATAACTTGGCTGGTAAGTGTAAATACACTTACTTTATAGCCCCGACCTTGCACTCTCAGGTTTCCGCTTGTTGCGGTCGTTTCTTTTAAAACTCTTTAGTTAATTCAAGGTTAACGTCCAGGGAACACTGTCAAAAGTCAAAATTACTTGCAGGATTTTTTATTAAAATGCACAATATTTCTACCTGCACGATCATAATACTACCTACAATATAGCAAAAGTAATAAAACAAAACGGACCATAAGTATCCTAACTAATATTATGAATACGAATGTGAGTTTGATTGTTTGTTACGCTTTAACTATTAGGATCGATCATCATGAACTTTCGCATACACTTTGTCAGTGGTACAGAATAGTAAATAAGCACCATTCATCCAGAAACGTACTAATTAATTATTAATTACAATTATTGTCTTAGTACGTTAAGTACTACGAAGTAATGGTTGTAAATAAGTAAATGTAGTAGACATTTTATTTCAGATGTGGTTATCTAAAATACGTACGTAGCGTTACGCTAAGCGGCTTCCGTAACCTAACGCCTATAATACCACGGGTAACTATATTGTGGTGCTGACCAGAGGGAAAATAAATATGAATGTGAAAAAGACATAGAAGGGTGAGCTTCTAGTACTCTTACGCCGACTTCCTTTAAGAAAGTGCTTGACTTCTCTACGGGCCTCTCTATGCCCGGTAAACCAGCTAATTAGTTGCCAAATAATTGGCATTGGCAAGGACATCCACTTAAATCTAATTTATACTAATGTAGAATATAGAGGTACAGCATCGTTTAAAAAAATAGCATACAATGCAACACGATTGCTGAGTAACATAGGCTATTTTAATTACTATTAGCCACGCAAGCGAAATTGCTAGTGAAGCGTAGTAAATATAAATGCAGTCAATAAGCCGCGTCTCGTAGCACACCCTTTTTCTTCTGCTCTAGGCGGAATAAAGGGGTATATGTCTGACGTCTACTGATTAAAACCACAACCGTGTTCCTTCTCTTGCTCTTTAAGGTACTGATATACTTGAGCATTCACTTGTAACAGAACATCTAGGCTACGCCGTTTTTTAATTGTCGAACTGAACATCGAACAGAGCCAAGCATAAAGTCAATCATTGCTACGAAAATGTTCACGATTATTCTAGCGAACGCTCTAGTTAATGCTCGTCATAAAAATATTCTTGATGAAGATAGAGGGATGGCGGCGGAACAATGACAGAATGGCTCGGTTTGGCAAAAATATAATTTACTGTACATTCGCCAGAATGCTTGCTAAAATGATCGTTAGAGTGCTCGCTAAAACCGCGGGCAAAAGCTAGTATGTAATAAAGGTGTTACGACTAGCGAAATATGTACGAATCAAGAAAGCTCTCTTAAGCGATTCATCATCGTCAATAGTCACTGTCCACTGGCTACTTTCATAGTGGCACCAAACGCGCATTCGTCGACTACACATGCGAATCTGATATGATGAAGCCTTGTTTTAATAATTGCAGTGGTTCTTTCTTTTTGGTCCTCTCTTCCCTCTTCTGTTTCTCGTTTGCGGCAAGATTGACAGAAATGAATTTATTTAAAGCCGCCAGTAAGAAGCATTGGAACATTTTAGAACAGATGACACTCACACTGTTCAAACGTTTAAAGCATTGTTCAACCCGATGATTGAAAAGCTGCATTCGGTTTCTAACTCGTCACTCTAGTGGGAGAATGAGATAGGTACTATCTTGCACATATATTTAAAACCGCTTCGACCATCTATTTGTTTAGAAATGTATTGTCCTCGAACTAGCCAATCGTCGAAGCACATCGAACGTTCAAACGCGTAGATTCAGGCAAACTGACAAGGACTCGGCTCAATACCTGTCACTAATAACAAAAATAGACTCTCGCCTATATTCGCGATCTAGCAGTATGTATAGTATTCCTGCCTTGCATTCCTCCTTTTAACTTATTTTGCTGTGATTGTGGTTAGCAATAGAGGAATAGTGTCGCAGGTAAGTCGGTTTTGTAGATAACTAGCTGGACTAATGCCAGCGATTGTCCAGCTAGCAGGTGAGGCGATTACACAAGGCTTTGGCGAAGCACTTATAAATTTAATGTTCAGTAAGTAGGTGTCGATTACGAAAATTGTGGAACATCGTGTGTATACACCTAAAAGTACCACTCTTCCTAACGAAACATATAAATGTTTCGTTAGGAAGAGTGGTACTTTTAGGCAAAAATAATTAGACTAATCATTACTGCCTTAATTCAAGCAAATGCTATTTTGTATTATGGTAAAATATGCAGAAATTGACCTGCACAACACAATATCTTTCAGAATAACGAGACGCTGAAATCTGTTGATTGTTCAACTGGGGCTGACGCCCATGTTCTGACAACGAGACTTGACAGTTGCATAGATAATGACTAAATGTTCAATCTATCATAAGCCTATTTACCAATCTATGCATAGGTTGCCATATCCATTTGTTATTATCTTACCATAAAATCATTCACAACTGTGTCTGTTTTTGGATAAAAGAAGTTATTATATTCATATTTCCTTGGCTAGTAAGAAGCTACTGTAAGGACGTTGTGTCGTTCAGTCCCTATAGTAGCTTCTTACAGAGAAATAACATGTCTGATGTTTTGATCTATTGTCTAAAGAGATCTATGTTGAAGTAAACGAATCATGTCTGTAATTTAAATCCTTTAATTTAGTATACCCACTTACATCTTGCCAAAGTTAGACCAAGTATGTAAGACAATAGTCTTTTTTAATACAATACTGCCGTATTAAAAAGACTATTAGAATAAGTTAATAGTTTGATATAATATAAACAATCTTATAAAATGTTACTAAAAAATATATAGTTTTGATTAAACTCTATACTGTCTCTCTGGCCTGTATCGAGTATATACCTTGGTCCATTCCCTTTCCCTTTGGAAAATAGATAAGTTAACTAGCCGTCCTACATATCTGCACGAAAGATTCCCCTTGTGGAATAAGAAAGGGGATTTTTTTGTTGAAAATGTTAAATTGCGATGTTGTGTGTTTATAGACGTAACAACATAAAACCTCAACAGAGGCATTTTCCTATTGTCGCGCACTGGGATAGGCAGCCTGGTCGATTGAATAGAGTCCACTGACTATGTTGGCGCCTCACCCCATTATTGTTAAGACATCATGACTTGTTTTTAATATTTTACTATTGGATAGTAAATAAAAAATACAATCCCAAATAATCCCATGCCGTGCACTTAATATAAAATATATAAATACTATTGACTACACGTATGCAAACTTTCTAGTTAAAACCGTTTTGCAACGACAACGATCGATTTTTACTACCTACTTCTTGAGGTTAGTAGATGGTAAATAGTTCTATTGATTATGCCCTATGCCATTGTACCACGTATTGCTGCCCGAGAAATATAAGCGGTTAAAGTATGAAATTGCCGACTTGTACTAAAAATTTAAACTCGTTTTTTCTAAGATGCACCATATTTATTTAACCGAAATATTTACCCTCATTATCTAAACATTGCTGCCATTTAAACGGAAGATCATTTATGCCTTTACGACAGAACTCCGAGGATCTAGATTTAACAAACTGTATGTAAGCATTTAGTACAGCCTCCTGGAAAGAAAAATTTTTACCACTTAGAGAATTGTCCAAATCACGAAAAAAAATGGTAGTCCGTTGGAGCAAGGTCTGGCGAATACGGAGGATGGCGTATGGTTTCTAACTGCTGCTCCTGTAGAGTTACAACGGTTTCTCGTGCCGTGTGAGGTCTTGCGTTATCAAGGAGCAATAATGGTGAAGATTGATTCACCATTTATTGTTCGAAGTTCGGCACAGTAAACATCTACTGTTATTGCTTGACCAGACCTGAGAAAGCTATAGTGAATAACACCATGAAGAGACCACCAAAGAGTTACCATTACCTTTTTATTGGTAAGCTTTGCTTTAGGACACTGTTGCGGCGTTTGACCTAGAGTCAGCCATTGCATTTTTCGCTTACGGTTAATTTAAAGAATCCACTTTTCGTCACATGTCGCAATTCGATCCAATATTCCTTTATTTCTATACCGATCTAACAAGGCAACACAAGTTTCAACACGCATTTCTTTCTGCAGATCATGAGGCTCCTATTTTTCATATATTTTTATCTTATAGCAGTGATAGCTCAGTGGAGAGACCAACAGACTGCAAAGCAGAGAGTTTCGTGTTCGAAACCACGTCGCGCACTCTGACTTTCGGAAGTTATATGACTTTTCGAAATTATGTGCGTATTGATTAACAATTATCGCCTGCTACGTGCCTCGGAGAGCACGTTCAGCCGTCGGTCCCGGCTGCCATGAACATCTATGGCAGTCGTTATAAGGAAGTCAGTGCCCTATAATATCTTGACACTGATCTAGCCTTAGGGTATCGTTAGCCTTCGGGTTGCGGAGGTAAGGTGGCAGCCGCTCCGTGTTAAAACTGATATCCAGTCAAATCCGGTTAAACCAGAAAAGCCAACCCCAAGTGACTTGGGAATAATAAAGACTAGGGAGAAGATTGATTTGATGCAAATGAGCCAATATTGTAGGTAGGGTTAGGTTAAATTGAACCATGCCGCTAATTTCTGGGTAGTTTGACTCAGATCGGCTTTCACTATCTCCTTCAATTCAGCGTTATTCACCTGTGTGGGCGGTCTTCCACGTGGTTAGTTCTTCAAGTCGAAGTTTCCATTACGAAAGCGTTTAAACCAAAAACGCTCGGTGCGTTTATTAGCAGCCTCTCTCCAAACGCAGCGTTGATATTACGAGCCGTTTCTGCCTCGTTAGTTCCGCGTCGGAACTCGTATTCAAAAAGGACTCAGATTTTCGTAGAATACGTCTTTCCCGTCTAAGCTGAATAAAAAAAGCAATTGAAAATAATGTTGCACATTTTTTAAAAGGAGAATCTTATAGGTATCATGTGAAAAAAGTTTCACTCGAAAATCTCACACCATGAATGTTTTATGTCAATTCAAAGTATCTATTACTATACAACAGCAACTTCATACTTATACTTTAACCCCTATTATTAAGTAGGTAATTGCAGAAAGCGATCGAGTAAAAAAATATAGACAAGAATTTAAACAACCTTTTGTCTGTTTTGCATATTATAAGTAATTTAGTATTTATGAGCTAGTCAAGTTGTTATTAAATTTCCCTATGCCGGCCGTACAATTACGGACCTTTACTTTCATGCTTTGGGATTTCAAGGTTAACAATTATTGTGGTTAATGCACAGAACAATAATTATATTCCTGACAGATTTTCATTCTCTTGCTTTTTCAACTATGTATACCAACTACGTTGGACGGGTGGGAAATTTTGAATGCATTATGTCATTCAAAAATGTTTCTGTTAGGTTACTTCTAGTGGTAGTGTGTAAAAGTTAGATTTAGGCCACTATACTGAAAGATATAGATATTCATTCAACAACATTATTTTTTATATAAGATCTAAGATTAAATCGATGAACCTCGATCATTTTAGATTATGTAGTGTTTTATAAAATGGTGGCAAACCAGCATACAGTCTGTCCAATGATAAACGGTTACTATAACCTATGATCTGCTCTACCTCCTGTTGACAACACACCGTCTCCTCAAGAAGCTTGGAAACTTTGCTCACCGCGAGAACACAATAAAGAAATATATCGTTGCTATCTTTTAAACAGTGTAAGTCCCCGGTTAGGTCGCCTACGTTTAAAAGGATTCTAAGGTTGAAGTTGAGATTATAATCTAAACTTCAACCTTAGAATCCTTTTCTTTTACAGGATATAATGTATTATATCCTGTCTCTTCAAAAACTTGCTCTCAGATGTTGCATATATGTATGTCATATTCCGATCATTCTGTTTAAATAATAATAATAATAATAATAATTTATTTGCCATAATTTTACAATCCAGGTGAACATATATCTAGGTATAATAATCATAACATCAAAAGTGTTGAACTCTGGTCCCCAAGGTAAGAGTTAACTTGTGTTATGGGTACCAGTGCTCTCGCATAGATATTGACAAAAGAGAAGTACAATAACTTACGGATTGTTACAAGTTTTAGTTCAGTGAATTAGTTATAAAAGTAAAAATTTAAAATGATTTGCTAGTCTATATTTATTCAGTAAGTGTGTGTTGGTATGTGTGGTGTGTGTTAGTAGGTATTGTGTGTGTGTAGTGAAAGTGTGTGTGGTGTGTGTGTGTATGTGTGTATCTGTGTGTATGTGCCAGTACGTGAGTATGTGTATACGTCAATTGATTTGAATTTCAAAAATTGTGTGGATGTTTGTTTTAAAGGATTGTGAGTTTAAGTAGATTCTCTGTTTCAACGTAGGACTTAGTCATGAGCCATTTTTTTAATATTCTCCTACATTGGAATTTAGAGAGAGGATAGATATTGCAGGCCTTGTTTATGACATTGTACAGATGACATCCAAGAACCTTATGATGTATACAGTGACGCATTAATTTGAATTCTGCTCTCTGCGTTTGATAGATATCACATTTGCAGTAGCACTGAACCTTCAGTTATAGTATTTTGAAAAATATGTTATACTTACTGTATTACCTAATACTAGTTCAGAACTTAACCAGTAATGCGAGCAAGCTTAGGAATCGACAACTAGCGAACATCGGCGAACAAATGAGGAAACAGGCTAAGGTATAATATAAATATAAGAAAACAAATTATAATTAGGTAATTCTTTAACTAATCTGCTTAATTGGTTCAAATACACCAATCTCCTATATTTGTTTAGATAAATGTCGTGATCAGTGTAATGTTTTTTTAAGTATTAGAAACTGATGTGTGTTTTGGCTTATCGGTTAACATAAACATAATATTATATCAAGAGAGCGTTTGATCCTTGAATGATTGAATGAAATGATTTGGCCCTTTTTAAAGTGGCCAAATTATTTACACAAGGTATGTTAATAAAAAATACATAAAATGTCTACATCTCTGGTGTACCTACAAATTAAAAGTGCGCTAACTATGTTTTTGGTCCCACGTATTTGGAGGTGAGCTTATTTATCGAACCTCATCCTCACATGCATATGCATATACTTATGTGTAAAATTATGTCCGGGACTAAAGACGCAGTCGGAGAAGGTTATTAAATACATAGTGCCATAATTCTACGTGTATTAGAGCGATGAGTGAGAGACTATGCATATATTGGTTGCGAAATTAATCAAGTAGGTAGGGCGTTACTGCTTCCGTAATAAAAGTTGTACAATTAAATTTGCTGAATCAATACTGTCATTATAGTGAATTGTAAGAATTGGATGCATTGCTTGAATACAATCACGCAGCAGCATGCATTAGCATAAATCCATCAGAAGCGATACGCATAACTTGGCACAACATTAAGCATAATTAGGCGGTGACCCACTTTTTTTATCAAAGTTCGCGTCGTCGATACGCTGCGCGCGCGCTCTTCCGCACACATGCGCACAGAGCTCGTGTGTACAACGTACGCGCACGACACACCTGCGATATATAACACTCGTATAACCGACAGAGATAAACGTTTATTTATACATGTCGTGGACTGATTGTACAATTGATAATTTTACAAAATAACTAATAATAATTTTTTGTACTTTGAAATTGGGAGCATCATAAAACGGTAAATTATAATATCTTGTTAAACCTATAGGTACTACATAACCAAACCGACGCAAGTCGTTGCGACTGCAAGGAAATTTGAAATTATTATTACCGAGCACTTCCTCGGTAATAATAATTTCAAATTTAAAAAATAAATAAAAAAAAATTTCTTTAGTCCAAATCATTAAACGTATTCCTCTAGTTTTGTTCAGAACATCTATAAGATTTATCATTTGACCAAAAATAGACAGAGGCATTACGTCATTGAAAGCTACAATATCAATAAAATATCGTGTTGTACTGTCAGTCCACGACAATTTACTATGTTTGTAATCAAACTTTACATAGATAACGAGTGATATACATGCATACCTACATAGGCATTTAAATGTTCTGTTTTTGTGATGAAGATACGTAGATATATATATATATATATATATATATATATATATATATATATATATACACACATCCACCTACCTATATAATAAAGAATAGGTCTTTGCGGTTGCAGAAACAATTTGCAGAAATTTCGCTTTTTTTAGAAACTACACATAACTTCAAAAATATAGGTACTTACTTACTACTTGTTGGTTAAATTATTACAAAATCGGGTCTCATTTTAGATGTTTAAACCATATTATATTCATACGGTTTTTATAAGATAATAATTAAAACATAATATTTATTTAGTACCTACATATAATATGATTGTTTGAATAGTGAGAACGCTATTTCTCACATACATGTAAATAAGCGGAGCCTTGGCCTGGTTACCACGATTTTAGCGGTATTACAAAATAGTCAAGTGATGCGGCGCCCGCGCTCTGTGTGTAGTGGGGAGAACGCACACTAACGAACGTGCACACTCTATCGCGCCAAACAAATATGCTTCACTCGTAAACCAACAGCAGCATTATGTTTTTCTATGCGTGATGGCAATTATACGTACAACCAATTATAATAATACAGCTTAATCATGAGATTAATAATATTACACTAGGTACGCTCTTTACTCTCTGCTGATGACTATGAACTTCAACTTTTATCAATAAATCCGAAAAAGAACTGATTAACGCCCCATATTGAATACGTAAAGGTTTAATAGAACATTTATTTGTCCTAATTTTAAAGTATCGATGAAAAGTAAAGGCTTTATAAGTGTATCATTTTTAAATGTCTAACGTCGTCTTAGACCAGCCAATCAAATACCTACATGAATACCAATGCTTATTGTATAGCCTTGCTTTCTACAATGCAATAGCAAACAAATTAAAATCATCGAAAAAACGTATTTCATAACCTCTCAAACGCGTGTTATTATTAATGCCGCTGAAGGTTCTATAACTTCTATATTGTCGTAAAACAATAATTTGAATATTAAGGGATTCTAAGAAACGTGGAATCACGAGCATAATATTAGATTTCAAGGTATCGCACGGTGTTTGCCCACGAGATTCTTCAGGCACACCATCAATCAAATGTATAAATATACTTTGGAAGGTTTTCATACTATTTAGATGCACTAAGTATTAGTACTTATGTAGGATGAATCAATACGTAACAATTAATACATAATGTTGAAGCAGACATATATACGAGTGAGCAGCATATGTGGAAGTAGCACAAGGCTGTCTGTAGAAACGGTTGTTGCGCGGGTTGTAAGGAAACAACGGATACTGGTCGTTTGACCGAAAGCACTAGTATTGAAAAACCATATATATAATTGCATTATTTTTATATTAATTGAAAATGTAATTTCAATCGTATACATTTTATAATTATTCAGTTAAGACTAATTAAATTGCTGATTTTACCGACCATGTATTGTAACATCATAAGCTATAATATTAAAATAGTATGCATGTTTAGACGAGTTATAAGTTGTGTGCAGCATTGCCCAACACAGCAAGGTCATATGTTGTGATTGGGCAAAGAATGTCAGTCGCAGAATAACGTTGATAATCTAACACAATGTAAATTGTATTTAATTGTGAATTGTTATAATATACCATTTAATATACTTATTGTGCAACTCAAACAAACGACAAATAACCTTTACGTTAATAGCAGTAGGTACTTATTCAAATATTCAAACTAGGCATGTATAAACAGTTGATAAATATATGTAAATAATGACAACGTACTATATAATTAAATAAAAAGGAAGAATACCAAAGCGACAAATCATGAAATCATCATCATCCACATAGGTATGTTATCATTATTATTATTAATATTATAATATTATTATTAATTTTAATAATTAGAATTATGAGAACCAGAGGGTTTTGTTCAAGTGTTGTAGCTCCTTTTTGTTTTCATCTAATAAGAGCTCATTAATAAATAATTTTCGTCAATTTAAATTATTCGTGGTTTACGTATTATTGTGTATTACTTGATTATCATAAACAAAATTTTACATTAGGTAAAGGATCTCGCCTGGTACTCATTTTAAAACTAAAATTAAGTAGGTACAGCAAATAATATTTATTTAGTAATCTCTGCCTACCCCTATGAGAAATAGGCATGAAGCTTTTAGATATGTCAAACAAATAACATATACTTATATTTGATCTAGACTGAAGAATTTTTAAGTTTACTGTAGTGTCATTAGTGGTACACACGCATATTGGTACTAAGTAATGACAAGATTTAAAATCACATGAGTAACAAAGGAATTTCTTCATAGTGTGGCGGGCGGGTGACGTCTCCGCACAACACATTCATTGGTACGCGTATTGCAACATGCACGAGCGCCGTGTCCCACTTATCAAGATAAATTGAAATTCAATTTCGCCAAAGGGCAACTGTTGTGAACGCTGAGACAGAATAATAAACAATTTGAAGATTTCCACTGAGAAAATTGTCGTAATGTAGGATAGCATTAGAATTTTCGAGAAATCCTTATATTGATTTGATTATTTGTTAGCACAATTTTTAGCTTCTTACACAAAGAAACGAATAAATTATTCAAGAATAAAAAATAATATTTATTGCTTAAAGATACTAATAAATAGGATCCCAGAAAAATTATAATTTGAATTAAATAAGGGGTTCAGAAAGCCGACCAACTGTATTTAAATAATTTAATATTTTATCTACTTAAATGTCACGAATGCTAGCTGAAGATTACAAATTACAAAAATGACGTATTAACGAAATCCTTTGTTATTTGGATATTCTGGTTGCACATCGGAGTCAACTCTTGCACAATCCGCGTAACCTTCGAAATGGAAAAGAAACTCACGCGCGGCCCACGTCGTTCGCCATATCAAAACGAATGGCTGTAATGTTAAACGTTTTAATAACTGAAAGTTTTATATTTTAGTTAGACGTACTTCTTTAAGGAGTATGTGTTTTCACAAAATAACAAAACCTAACGTACGACAAAACGTAACAAAACGTAAGTAGCAATCTTTCTATTTTTCGTCAAAATAATGCTTTAGTAGGTACATTTAAAGCAGATTAAATATTGATAAATCAATACTATTAAAATCAATTAAAGAAGAGGACAATGTCAATGTAACTACTGTATCAGTACAATAAGTGATCGTACTGCAAGCATCCTCGATCAATAAAAAATTATAATGGCTACAATCACGTCAATAATGAGACGTCGGCGTCGACGGACTCCGACCGGAGCAACAAAAGTTGAGTCACTTGGCAATACCAATTCAGCAAAATACGAGAAGATACATTCATCTATCATATATACTCATCGCCTTGTATGATATTTTAAAAGAATATTGTTGGATGTACTCAGTTTAAATTAATTGGTAAAATGTATACTTAAAGAATTTGGGAAGATAGTTTTCATTGTGATAATCAAGTCATAAGCCTCTTTTTCGGTCGTATAATAATATTTTTACATGCCCTTTAAAGTTATGTTTAAAATGTTTAATTATATATTTAAGGGAGCTTTAACTTGATTTTGAATAATGTATCTGATTTTAATACAATTTATTTATTAAATCATATGACGTCCGACATCACGCGATGTTGGTTTTTTTAACATTATGTTTAGTTTTGCCAAGTAAGCAATGCCGCATTTTAATGCAATGTCAGTTTATTGTTTGTGAATATCGATTGAAGGCACTTCGATTTGACCGCATGACATACAGAAGAGATAATATAGAATCTAGAACACGGTAATACGGATGCTTCGATTAAGTCGTTGTTATTGTATTACGTAACCTTTAGAAACAACCCCTTTTCCGTAGCAACACTTCAGCGCTAAAGGTCTTTTATTCCTAACTAGCCATAAATAATAAAGTTATAATGTACAAATATCATATAAAGTATCAATATAATCATTAGTTTAGATTTTTCAAATGTACGAAAGATACTGTTTAATGTGTCTACTGAATAGACTTGAATATATAAATAGAAAACGAATTTACAAGCCTATGTAATATTAATAAGTATTTATAGTTAAATTAATTTAAATTTGCACAGATTCAATGACTATTTCTACTACAAATTATCATATTATTCATATGCAGAACTTCAGCTATAAATAATTATTCTTTAAATATTTCAGTCAGTTACTGTAAAATACTAATTTTAGAATTAATTTCTATCTGTATGGAGATTTATTTAAAACAGTTGTTAATATCAATAAAACTTTGAATAAAAAAAAAATATAATAAGCAGCGCGTACCGTACTGAAACGGTATCGCATTGACACGGAGTAAACTAAAAATAAAGGAAAGTTGCCGACATAACATTAGGATTTGCAATTTGTTTACCTTTGTTTTTACCAAATAGGTCACAGGATGGCTATACCTAAAGTATACGTAATTTATCTGTATCTCTTATGCTCTGTTTATTCTACGAATAAAATATACTACAAGCTATGGAAAATGCTTTGATATAGATATCATAGGTAGTTATGAACAAAGCCTCATATCACATTATTTTCAATATTTAAGTAGTTAAACAGTCAATAGAACATGTGCATAAACTGAACAGCCTTCGGCAAAAGAATACACTAAATGTTTAAGAAGTTAAACGGATCGATACCGCTAGTTATTCTTCACTGCAGTCGTTAGTCTTCCCATTTTAAATAAATTACGAGTATCGTCAATGGAAGCTTATTCATGCGCTAGTGCCACGTTAAGTTTCCTTTGCAACAAGGCCAGAAATTTAATCACTTATGTAATCGATGCCAACTTCATATTCTGTTCAGTTTTGAACTGAACTGGTTAAATTAGACATACCCTGGATATACCCTGTCTTAGGTTAGTCCTTCTTGGACATTTCAATATACATAGCTATCTAGTTCTCGGAATTGGCATTAACTTGTACTTGGCTGGAACTGCGTTTACTTGCTTTCTATCTTTAAATATTCCTGAGGTCTTCTAGCTCACTAGCATCTTTTGAAATTAGATCTCTTTTATCTTTCAGCCAACAATAATTCCAAAAATACTTGGTATGCCATACTATTTACCTTATTTTTAAAATCTATTGAGGTCGCTTTTGTGTTCCTGTGTAACCAGATACGGTATCAGTTATTTTTATTGTGATGAAGTATAGAACTGCATTAAACCAAAGGTTTTATTTACGAAATGTAGATTGTAGGTCACTAGAATTGTAGAAATATGGAATACTCTATGCTTTGTCTGTGCGTCTCTATGTCTTCGTTCTATATGCCGCGAATTGATATAATTTTTGTATTAAATGCCGAGATTATCAGCAGGTACAATTTTTGTTATTGTCTTTTTGAGTTTTCACAACAGAAGAATTTTCTTCTGTTGCAGACAAAAGCAAGGCTTAAACTTAATGTATTTCAGAGATGATGCGGCTTTATTAACTATTATATAATTTTGATCATGGGAACCATAAATATAATATTGTACCTGGACTGGCTGTACATTAAAATATGATAGAACAAATTAATCAAATAAATAATAAGCCAATGTGGTTCGTTATTATTCAACAACGCACGCCATTACTTTAAGATTTATTCCGCCCAGTAATTAAATACTTATGTATGAAATTTTACCGAATCAATGTTTATTTAAGACTATCTGACTTTAGAAGTTATATTTAATACTTTACATATACTAAAATATATTGTTCCTTCTATTCAAATTTATTCCTGATCCCATCACCAAATATAAAAGATAGAATAAAGCATACAATAAAATAATTAATTCAAGTAATTCGCTCTTAATACTGAAGTCTGCCTAAGTGCTTGAATTTTCTTCTTATTTTTATTTATTCCGGAAATTGTTTTGTTCTTGTATGACGCATATAATGGAATGATTTTAAATTAATAAGTAGAAATAAGTAACAAGGCGGTACTCAGTATATGCAGTCAGCTCGAGAGTAGGAAAACAAGAACTTACTATAATTTGCAAATGTATTTAAGTGCAGCGCGCTATGTGATGACAATCTGGAATCTGCAGCTAGCGAGCATATTAAATCAGAGCATAAAGTATATTATACCAAGCTGGTAAACATTATATAAAAATATATATAATACATTTTATTTGTCTTATGACACGGAATATGAATCTATATCTATATATCTTAGTTTACTTAAAGTTTAGTTACTGGTTAGTAAAATATTCCCTGTTTCTAATCTAAACACGTAGGTATTTAACGGATTATCACATTATTGTGCATAATCTAGGTATTGCGTTTCTATGTGGCGTAGGACGGCTGTCGTAGTTCCACAAAAACTTGGCGGCCACTATTAACATAATGTAGCTATTCATCGATTGTTGTAAAGTTTGAGAGTGCTACAGTACCGCATCCGTGTCCGCCTCGCTTGTATTAATCATCGTATCAGGATATATACGTTCTTGGTAAAGCCATTTTATTAACTGTCATGAAGCATACCGCGTTACACTGCTGCAATGTGATAAAGTTACATTTTATAAATACCATAGCACTAAATTTAAAAAGTAGTTCTCTATACTTTACAGGCCAAAAATCAAGCATTTGATAATTTTCTTTTGTAAATAAAGCTATGTATGTATTTATATTATTTATTAAAGAACAAAATTATCTTGAATGCAGTATAATATTACCGCTGTTGATATATTTAGTATATGAATATCCCTTATGGCCTCATTTATTGTTTTCATTCACTTCATCTGACTTCCGATGTTATAATATTTAATGTATGTACCTACTTATATTAAATCAAGTCTCTAGGAGAGTTGTTCACTGTAACACTTGACAAATAAAACTATCGAAGCTGACCGCCGACCTTCATGAATGGAGAGGCATCGAATAAAAAAGAATATTTAAAGTTTCACGTGTTAGTGTTACTCATATAATGTAACCCTTCGCCTTATTTAGAAATTGTTAATTTATATAAAGTTAGCTGCAGTCTCTCAGGACCTTGGACTGCAGGAGAGGGAGAAGAGGGGGGTCGGCGAGCGAGGGGACGGGGAGGGGAGCATGGTCGCGGATGACGCGCGCCCTACTGGCACACTGACACACTTACCTAGTGACAGTGGTACTGCTTTTGGTCTGACGAGGTCGATGCGTCCTACCTACGTAGCTATAAGATTATGTGTGTACATATTGATAGACGTAGTTATAGTAAGCATACCTACTATACATTGAAACGTACACAAGGGCTGTAAATACTCGCGCGTGTAATCTATACAACACACTAATTAGACCTTCCACGTGTTTCTTTTACTAGCACAGCAGTATGTAAATATGTACAAACGATGCTGTCTTATAAACTGGACATGTAATCATGAAATATTATAAATCGACGAGAATTACGGTAAATAAGGAAAATAATTATGTTTTAGAAACATTCAAAAAATTCTAGAAGTTCCGCCTTACCAGGATAAGATGCCAATGAAAATACATAACACTAATATATAAGTATCAAAATGGCTACAGAGCATGCTAATCGCGTGTATACGCGTAGATGCTAAGCGCACGTACAGGTATAACTAAAATGTCTAAAAATGATCACCTTGTGAAATTGCGTTTTTGTAGAAAACCTTGAGCATAAAACTACATTCATACCTATCTGTTATAAGCATTAATTCAACTCACTGACTAAAATAAATCTCAATTTCTATTAATTGACGAAACATTTCTGTGTCAAGGTTCCATGTATTGCACAGAGTTGAAAGGTAAAATCTAAATAGTTATTTCAACCTTGCTGAATATGTATTTAGCAATTAAAAATATATAAACACATAGATTAACGAGTTTAAAGAAAATTTAAATATGTAGATTAATGTAGGCATGAAGTTTATCGTGAAATTTAAACGTGAACGTTGAACGTTAATATTTTTGTTGAACCGTTTGTCGATCTGACAAGTATGTCATTCATAATTTATATATGCATTTACGTGACATAATTTATTTTGACTGAAATGTCTAGGTATAGTATATTCGTTCGTTTTTAGTTTTAGGCAAAGGTATATTACGTGACCATTTTTGAACTGCAGTAGGTATCTTGTAAAGGGTCCCGTTATTTATACATAATATACTTTGGACATAGGCAATTTGGTAAGGTTTACTTCAATCTTCTATCATAACGTAATTATCTCGTGATATATACTGAGACAATATGTACTATGAAAATATCACATTACTAGTACCTACGCGTATAACGCCGATCCCTTGAGCCAAGCGTAAGATCCTGCTTGGCCTTGACATATGATGGCGGAAAACTACAAGAAATCATAGCTACCTTCTACTTACTAGTGTCGTGTTGATCTTAAAATATTAAGTATTTTTGATGTAGTTAGTTCAACAATTACTTTTACTATTAATAGAATACAAATATGGCAAAATAAGAAACAAATATTGTAAATAACCTAATCTACAAAATGATCAATTAACGAATACACGTCTTAGTCTTTTGGACCATTTATAATAAAGATGTCTTTACCTAGGTATATGATACTAAGTGGTAATAACTATATATCTCCATCAAATTCAGAGATTGTTCTAGTAAAGTTAGATACAATATATTTGTAAACATTTTTCTCATTTTGTATTAAATAAGTTCTTTTAAATTTCCAATATATGTATTATTTGTAGTGTTAGTTATATTATAATATTAAATAAGTTCTTTATCAAGTCGAGTTTTAATAATTATTTCAATTTAAATCTCAATATTGTCATAGAAGCTATAGAAAACGTATCATTACCGTATCATAGAAAATACAGCATAGTACTTTTGAAATATAAATTCATATCGATCTGTATTGTTCAAGTGAATTCAATGTCCTCGACACCATTTCTGCAACTGGATGTTGATATTTTCCTTATAAGACGAGTTTACATTCCGCCCAACTTAATTTCTTCGAAAGAACTAGCGTCACTATTAATTTCGTAACACCCCAACAATTATTGACGGTTTGTTTAAGTAAATATTTAGCCGTAGGTATTTGGTTAATGTCGATACTTGAGAATAAATCTTTCTTCTAAGAATATGACCTTGTCTAGAGGACTTTTCGATCTATACTCCAGACGAAACTATTTTTCCCTAAAGATTATTTTATTGTCGGATTTTTCTTAACTACCAACAAATATAATATGTATATTTAGTTTCTTAACGGCTTACATTAGGAATACGTTTTATGCCAAGGATCTTTTATGTTGTTTAAAAGAGAACACAAGTAACAAATAATTCAATAGTATCAATCGATCTTAACTATTTAATTTTACTATTGTTTTAGTAGTGACCTTTAAACACAAGGCTGCATTGTTTTTTGTCATTGTTAAGTAAAAATCGTTATTGTGAATAACCGAGCCGGAAAATAGTAGCCAATGGTTTAATTAGATAATTAGATACTCTTCTGATCATTACGTTCGATCTACTAAGTAGGTATATAACATATTTCTTAGCTTTTATGTGACTTAAAATTTGTATTGAGGTGAACATGAATTTTATTTTTTTAGTACTTTAGTTATCGACTATACAAAGTACTTGGTATCATTCTTGCACTCGTTTCAACAAACCCTTTTAAGCAAAATTAGCAAAGAGTCATGTTTTGATTTTACAATAAACTTTTAAATACAAATAATAAATAAAGTTAAAACAAAATTATTAGGAAAAATAATAATTACTACAATTTGGGAGCTTTCTTACAGTCCACGTATAAGTTTCGTAACACGCGCTGAAACTAGGTTGTACACTAAAGCGAGATTATATTAGAGTTATTTTATTATAACATTGGAATGAGCGGCGTCTGGGGTCGACACAGATATAGGTCAAGTTTATATGAAATTGGGTCAGGGGGATTTAAACAACTGGGAGTTAACGATCGTTCCTGACGGATATTTCTGTATCTCACGTTTCGAAACTGTTCGATGTAGGTATCCTGTATATACTTCTATATCATATATACACGGAGTTATAAGCATGTGCTAAAAATATAAATGTCTTCTTTAAATGTTACCATACAAAACTCAATACAATGCATATACAACATACAATACCTAAATCGATTTCTCGAACGTGTCGCACTTCGTATTGTTGATTATTGCAGACAGTACTCTGAAAATTGGGTCATAGTTTTATATCGGTTTCTAGGAACAAGGGGAGTGGGTCATGATCAGCTGGGAAGTAGGTCGGAGGGAATCGCATTCATGCCTCCTCGCTGTACGCACGGGCACAGGGGGTGGGTGGGGAGCCGGCGCGAGCACAGCCCTGCCCTTGCTCCGTCATCTATCCCAGCCAAGGCGTAGCTTAAATAGAATAGCTTATCTCATTGACTAGGCTATATTTAACGGACTAAGTTTTGCTTCTGTTGACAATTAGTGAAAATTACTTGCTACGTATTTTGTATTATCTTTGTTTTACATTTTTAGATACAACCTGTGACGTCTTAGCCTGTGTTGTACTTAGTAATTAATGCCTTGGTCGGCCTCGATGGCGTAGTGGTTAGTGTAACCGATTGCCACACCTGAGGTCGCAAGTTCGATTCCCGCACAAGTCAAATATTTGTGTGCATGAACATGGATGTTTGTCTTGGTCTGGGTGTTTCTATGTACAACACGTACGTAACTACAAAAACAATTATTATATGTATGTTTATCCATTGTCTAGTACCCATAGTGCAAGCTCTGCTTAGTTTGGGCTAGATGGTGTTGTGTGTATGTGGTAGGTTATTATATAATAATAATTATTAAGTACATAACCAACAAATCTAGCGACAAATTTAATTTAATCAGTTCAACGGTTTGCTCGTTACAATAGATTTAGATTGTAAAAAAAATATATATTTTTTTTAAATTTATCTATTGAGCTGCATAGACCCGCCGGCGGTTAGATAAAATAAGGTTTTCTGTGATATCTGAAAGGTTATTAACATTATTTTTACATCTACATTGAGGTCTATTATTAATTTTATATGTAGTAATGTGGCTGTGACAATCATAGTAAGTCAGTACTAATAACCTTTCAATGAAATAAGAATATTAGTTAGAGGTAATCGTGCAATTGATGTTAATTCAGCACGTATAGTTAAGGCACGGCCACTATTATGCAGCCGCGTTACCCTTGACGTAACCGTGAATGCGTCGCATGCACTCGCACTGCATACGCATAATCGTGTTTCCATCACTTAATAGTGCATTCATGTAGGCTGTTTATATAATTTAAACATCCATATATTGCTGCAAGTAGGTCAAGTTTATAAAAACCAGGACAGAGGATAACAGAAATGCAGTGGTCACTCAAATGTAGGTCACGCAACACAACATACACACATAAGCGTTGACATGTTTCATGTTGATGTCATGTGTGTTACGTGTTCACATATTTCTAAGGTAAATACGTGATACCAGCTGACCTAATGTTATTATTTAAAGTGCCAATACCACGACATAAAAGTAGGTGACCAGTTAATTGTTGGTATACATCAAGTTATTCATTGAAATTATTTTCTTTAGTAAGATATGTAGCAAAAGATACCTACGTGGCGCAGCTCAGTTCCGGGAAACGTTCATTAGAAAATTTTAGTCAGCCGAAGAAACCCTGAACTCTCACTAAATCTGTGTCAATGCTAAGTGATGATTAACTGGGCACTCGCTGCATCTAAGAAGGGGCTCGACTCATCCCGTACACGTTTAAATTTGGTACTGTTTGTTGAATTCTATTCATAAACTAATGTATACTAACATCAAAAAAATCTGTGTTGTAGAAAATGTATTTGCTGTTATTGTCTATTTGTCAAGCTATATTATATTCATAACATGGCCATAAAAATACACAAAGTACTTTCAGCCTGCAATGACACAACGTGTATCATTTGTCTCTTTATGACAAAGTAGGACGTAACTACAATACTAATCATGAACATATTAAACTACACAGTACCGCCGCGGACGTATTTTGTAACACATACGTATTGCGTGTAACATCACTTGGTTAAAAATGAGTGAAAGAGACAGCAACAAATGGTTTTGAAAAGATTCGTCCAGTGGCTCGATTCGAACGAGCGAATAAGTAGGCGAAGGTCAGGCGCCATTGTAGTCGACGTGAATATGGTGACGCTACACCTTGAGACTGGAGATAAGCTGTAGTTGTTGCGTGAAGCTGCTCAATTGTGCCTCCAACACTATTCTGTAGGCACTTGTCCTAAAACTTTGATAACTGCTTTTTTATATTACGTAATCTTAGAAACTAGACAAAACAAAATAATATTTTGTCTTTCGTAACACATGATCGATCTAGATTTTTTAATTTGGTTCTAATAAAAGTTATAGGTACGTTTAAAGAATCATTTTTATAGTACACTTTAATCCTTGTTGATCGGGAGTAGGTTGCATTATAAAATAGCATGTGAATGATAATTTAATAAATAATATCAACATTTTGATTACTGGGTTTAAAACCGGTTATCAAAAACTCGTGCAACGAGACAACAATTTTATTTTGGGGTACGAGCCCGGACGGCCCTTGACTTTCGCCTCTTGCATAGAAAGACGGGAGCCCCGCTTCGCGGGACTACTAGGACTACGGGGGAATACCTATTAAGGGGCGAACCTTGAGGGGCGAACGGGCTCGTAACTTTATTTTGGTGTCTCCTTTGCCTCGTATGATAAGTATGCGTTACCTACTGTTCCCAGACGATTGTTTTGCACTGGGATTAAAAATCAACAATATCAGGATGTAGTTTGAAATTGTGACCGATAGACGACAGTAGGCTCGAACCTTATTACGTATAACCTTAAGATGGCTGATGAAATATAGGTATATTAATAATTAAGTAATATTAAGCAGCGATAGGTCAGTGGGGAGAACAACAGACTGCAATGCAGAGGGTCTCGGGTTCGAACCCATGTCGCGCACCTCTGACCTTCGGAAGTTATATGGCATTTCAAAATTATGTGTGTATTGATTGACAATTATTACCGCCTGTTCCGTGCCTCAAAGAGCACGTTAAGCCGTCAGTTCCGGCTGCCATGAACATCTATGGCAGTCGTTATATTAAGTCAGTGCCCTATAATATTCTGACCCTGGTCTAGCCTTAGGGTATCGTAAGCCTTCGGGTTGCGGAGGTCAGGTGGCAGCCGCTCCGTTTAAAAACTGATATCCAGTCAAATCCGGTTAGACCAGAAAAGCCGATCCCAAGTGACTTGGGAATAATAAAGGCTAGGGAGAAGAATAATTAAGTAATACAACATTTGTATACTTCTTCAGGGATATACAGGGCATGTTTATGTAGAATTTCAACCAAGACAGTGTTATAAGTAGAGCTCCCACAGCACAGGAAAGCATGTTAGATGTTTAGGATAAATCATTACATTCTACTACTAAGTTAATATGCTGTCTGCAAAGTGACTTTTACTTCTGGTTAGGGAATAAGAATAGCCTCCTTTCTTCCGAAAAGGGTACGGTTGTTCTTACTTGCCAAGTACCCAAACATAATAGAGGGCATACTATAATCGCTGTACGTATAAAGGTAGTACCGCCCTATAAGAGATCATCCATAATATTAATTATAGGGAACTTCTAGCCGAAGAAACGTTTACAGATATTTTTCAAGTTGCTGGGCATTACTGTTGCATGAGAACAACATTAGAGAATCAATTGCGAAAAGATGATACAACGCAGCGAACGTTTTCTGCGGACCTGTAGTGCCAGAGACCTAATCTATGATACAAGAAAAAGTCACCAGTTTCTTGAAACCGTTAGTTAAATAACTTGTTGAGCCTAGAAACCGCGAAAGCATGTCGCAGATACAACATGATGATATCCTTGACGACAGAAATGCAACTATGTAAGTAGTTTTATAAGCACTGGATTCTTGCCTGGTGTTTTTTGCTTTAATTAATAGTCCACGTAGTGTTTTCATTGCTAATGTTAAAGAGGACACAAACCTTTATTCTGTTTATAACTCTAGAACCCTTGAAATTCGCAATATTTTCTTAACATATCCCATCAAAGTCAATATCAAAAATCATTTATTCATTTAGGTCACAAAGTAACACTTATGAACGTCAAAATATATAGGTTAGTTAGTTTACTAAGTTACTGAAGCTACATTTAGGTTAGTTGCTACGTTCAGACAAAGGGTAGAGCCTATGAGAAGAAATCAGCAAGAAACTCACGGCCACTCTTTTAAATCGCCATTTAAATATAATTTCAATATTTTACAACTCATGTCAACAAGGTGATGCAACCATTATACTATATGCTACTGACTTTAAAAAGTAAAGATAATAACAATAATAAGTTAATAATAATTAGAGATTAAATAATTTGGGTCTAGTTATATTTTTCAATATAAATCTAAAATAGGTAGTAGGATGGCATGATGGCGCATACACTTACGCTTTGTGACAATGTAAAGGCAGTCCATGACTAAATACGGTTGCGGATTTGTATTATTCAATAATAATAAAAATGAGAAGCAGGATACTTGATAACATCACATATAATCACGAGGTACCTCTACATGACTAAATTGACTTATAGGTAATACAGACTTTGAATCCTGAATTCAACAAGCAACTAATGCCATTTTTGTCAGTTAAGTAGTCGTTGACTGAATAATAACCCTTCCGAATGAGCTGTATTTTATGGCGCTTTTAAATTTAAGCAATGGTAAATTAATTATAATAATAGGTAGTTTATTAAAAAAAACGTATACAGAGTCCCGCAAATGTATTGTAAACTCTATATAAACGATGATTTGGGCCGACTAACTTATGCTTATTTCTAGTGTTTACGTTATGAATATCACTATTCTTATTATATAAGTGAATATTATGTTTAATAAACATAATGTTAGCAAATATATATTGCGACGCAACAGTAGGTATGCCTATTTCCTTAAATCGATCTTTCAGGGAAACTCGTGATACCTAAATTATAAATACTACGTAAGTACGTACTGCACGCTTTTGGAGAATAAAAGCTGTCTCAATATCAGCTGCCTTGCCCCACAATAATATACCGTACGACATGACACTGTGAAAGTAGTAGAGTAATAGAGCCGGCTCGACCGGGGAAGGAATACCCCCCTCTCACAGAATATCGACATGAAATAGCAGTATTCCTATTGTTGTGTTTCGTTCGGTGAGTGAGAGTGTCGGAGGCCCAATCACCCTCTTTCCCCCTTACCGCTCCTTCTCCTTCCCACTTCCTTTCCTAAAGGGTCGGCAACGCGCAAGTGATGCCTCTGGTGTTGCATGCGTTCATAGGCTACGGTGACCACTTACCATCAGGTGTGCCATACGGTTGTTCGCCACCGAAGTTGCATAAAAAAAAAGTAACTGGAGTATACTAGTCTCGCAGTATCTACATCAGTAAGCTGTCTTACTTTCCAAATTGCGTTTCCAATTTCCCTACAAGACACGATATATGAGCGCCCCACTGAACTTTGTGATTTAAAGTCAAACCTAGAAAAACTTTCGATTGCACGAAAGTAATAATTACATTATTTAAATTTCTATTTATATTAGGACTCTTTACATTTGGCAATATAAACATGATACATTTTGTTTTTTTAGCATTTAGTATTAAATTATTCGACGTAAACTAGTCCAGGTTGTGTATGAGCGAATCATTAACAGTAGGTATTTCAATTTGTTGCTCTTTTGTCTACTTTATAAATAAGGGATGCAGATCTGCAAATATAACAATGCCACAAAAATCCTGGACGAAGAACGGCAAATCATTTACGTACACTAAAAACAGAAAGGGTCCTAAAATTAAGCCCTGTGGCACGCCCATTCTCATCTCATCTACTTCCGTTGATATCAACGTGTCGTCTATCGCTTAGGTAGGAAGCAACTTAGTCAAGTGCAGTAGCACTTGCAGTTGGTTCAAAACTCAGGCATTATGGCATCAGAGAAACTTCTCTGATGCCATAATGCCTGAGTTTTCGCAACAGCGTATGATGGTCAACACAGGCAAAGGCTTTAGACAGATCACAGAATACACCAATGATATCTTGCGAATTTTCCCCGGCACTGAATATATGTCTTAAAAGCGTAACACTCGCATCTATCGTAGAACGGCCCTTCCTAAAACCATATTGATCTGCATGAAATAAATTGTTTACACTAAAGTGGCTCTCTAATTGCTGTAATATAATCTTCGCAAATGTTTTACTAATAGCAGGTAATATTGAAATTGGCCTAAAATTACTAGGGTCACTTTTACATCCATTTTTAAATAAAGGTATTATTTTATTACATTTCATTAAATTTGGAAAAAATGCCCACATCAATGCATGCGTTGAACATTGCGGCTAGGTGTGGCGCTATATTAACAATAATAATTTCAACTAATTTTACCGAAATACCTACCTATTTTGCAAGACCTAAGGGTACTAGTTGTATTTAAAGGTATTTTTGCGAAGTAGTTATTGAACGTATCGGCTACTCCCAAATAATTTGAAATTACTTTATTATTTACATTCAGTTCAAATTTATTATCACGCACCTTGCTGCGACCTGTTTCATTGTTAATAATGTTCCATGTAGTTCTAACTTTATTATTAGAATTATGAATTCTAGTTCCTAGGTAAAGGCACTTGGCAGTGGCACAAGCGTTTTTCAATAATTTTGAATAATTTTAAACATATTGAATAAAATTTGGGTCGAAATCTTATTAATCTGACTAAAGGTCTTACATTTAAAAATATTATTATATTCTAAAGTAATTACGTTAAGTAAAGACTAATATAATTCGTCTGGATTATCCAGAGAAAGGTCCATATTGTCAACATCGGCACTTGTGATATCATTAAATTCCTTTAAGCGATTAGATGTCATCGGTCTACACGTGACCTTATTCTTTTTATGAATTGTACTCACAGGAAATATTACCTACCTACAGTGGTCAGATGTCAGTTCACTCAATATGGCCCTATTAAGAAATTGGCAGTCGTAAAATACATTATCTAAGCAGGTAGCAGAAAGTGAAGTGATCTTAATGGGTTAAAAAAATAAATGCTTTAAATTAAATGATCCAAATAAACTAATAAATCTCAAAGAGAGAGCTGACTGCTCAAGCAAATTAACATTAAAATCACCACACACTACTATATCCCTATTACTAAAACTCAAGCGTTTTATAATAATCACAATATCCTCTATTACGGTTTCAAAAACTAAAGTCTCTGCGGTGGTCGGTACACACAAACTATGACATGTTGCTCTAATTCCACACAGGGTAATTCAACAGTGCGCTCGATAGAAAGATTTACTATATCTTTACGTTCTTAACATTTTAGATTGTTACATACATATACTACAGAGCCATCATGTATATAAATTCTTTCCTACAAACGCACTTATAATTGAATAATATTCGTTATTAAATATTAATTGATTACTTTTTAACCAATATTCCGTTATGCAACATATTTGAATGTTATGTTGTTTAAAAAATAAATCTAATTCTAACTCCTTGCTGGATAGACCATGAATATTCTGATGAATTAGTCTATTACTGTGTGTCTGCCTATCCGTTGTCCCATCTAACAGTTTAAACTACTAGAACTGTCAATATGAAAATTTGTAGTAGTAATACTACAATGTCCTAAAACCTTCACTACCCAACTGGTACCTGAGTCGCTACATATATTACGGTGCTAATAATTTAGCAAGTTGCTTTTTATAATAAAAATATAGATACATTGTATCTTTAGTCAATAAAAATATACTAATAAACTTATTAGTGTCAACGAATAAATTATAATTATTGTAACATGTACTGTTATAAAAAGTTAATTAAGTTTTTCAATATTCCTATTCTGTTCGTTTATTAGTACATAGGAATATGGTAATGCACAAAGAATAAAGTTACACTCTACTTTATAATGTAATGATTCTATTACCTCTGTCAAATGGATTGCCTCTTTTTTAGTGACAGATAAGCTGTCACCATAAATAAATATGACTGTTGACTCTGCATTTAATTTTGTAGTTTTTCATTTATCAATTAAAGAACTTAACCTTACCCCTAGGAAAACAAACATTTATGTAAGGCGACTCTGTATGAAAATTAATTAGCCTACTAAAACCTATCCCTATTTGGTCAGAAAACATGAATATATTTTTGTTTATGTTATTTACCAAATAAGACACACACATATCTTCATGATCAGAAAAGGAGGTGGTACCACTGTTTACTGAGTCCAAATCACAAACAGCTGACAGGATGTTATTAGGTGTAGCCTGTAAGGACTTACCGCAAAGATTGTTATTAGTTAGTGAGAGAACATGTTCTATGTTCTCCCTACCTCTTCCTAACTCTGGCAATTTCCTCATACTTCAAAATATATTCTGACGTTTCTTTATGGTGCTTAAAACTGATTCTTGTAAGCCGTTCCTCTAAGTTATTAATTTGACAATTAATTCAGCTGTACTGTAACCTACAGGCAACTACTTCATCATCAAAATAAATATGAAAAATGTTGTTTAGTACGTTAAGTAGTAGCAACGTTAAGCAAACTGTCAACATTGTTTGGATTAAAAGTTTTGGGTTGGGCACAATTGCACCAAAAACATATTCTTGTAAAGGTTTGGTTTTGTTTCGACTAATGTAGTAACGTAGTGTAGCGGCTAAACCGTTTAGCATGTAAAAATAGTTAAAATAATCTTTAACATGCAAATAATAAAGATATTTAAATTTTTTGAAATTAAACTGCTATTACGGATTTTATCGCGTTGTTTATTTGACACTTTATTACAACATTTTGAAAATTGTTACACTACTACTACTATTAAACTTTACTAATTTTTAAGCTAATTAAATTATTATTAAACTATTTAGATTTAATTTATTTTTACACTTTCCCCGACGTTTCGGTTGCTTTTCAGCAGCCATGGTCACGGGGAGACTAAGATGGCAGTTGTCTCAATGTTCCAGTGTAGTTATTTCAAAGTACCCGAACATAATTTAATCATTGGTGTTTCTATTTACGCAGAATGAGCTCAAAGTATCATGAAGTCTAGCTGTGGTTTGCTTTTTCTTGGGTTTGACTATTTGTATTACTGGATCCCAAGCTGGTGGTACATTCCAACCATCTTCTCTATTAAAATTAGGATGTTTTTTGATTTCAATAGCCTCGCGAAGCAACCTTGGTAGGAATCGGTGTTCTTTAGCGAGAATCTGTGGTTTGTCAAATCTCAGGTAGTGGTTCGTCCCCTGTTGCACATGTTCACACACAGCAGACTTCAACGAGCGTTGGTGTTTTACATCAGCTATGTGTTCTTTTATGCGGGTGCCTATGTTTCTCTTGGTTTGACCAATGTATGAGAGTCCGCAGTCACAATCTATTTTATAGACCCCTGCATCTTGTAAAGGTAGTTGGCACTTGACGGATGGTAAAAATTGACTTATCTTCGTTGGCGGCTTGAAGTAAGTGTTGATTTGAACTTTTTTTTTTTTGACTTGACATTTTGTGAATTGATGAAGATAAGTCAATTTTTACCATCCGTCAAGTGCCAACTACCTTTACAAGATGCAGGGGTCTATAAAATAGATTGTGACTGCGGACTCTCATACATTGGTCAAACCAAGAGAAACATAGGCACCCGCATAAAAGAACACATAGCTGATGTAAAACACCAACGCTCGTTGAAGTCTGCTGTGTGTGAACATGTGCAACAGGGGACGAACCACTACCTGAGATTTGACAAACCACAGATTCTCGCTAAAGAACACCGATTCCTACCAAGGATGCTTCGCGAGGCTATTGAAATCAAAAAACATCCTAATTTTAATAGAGAAGATGGTTGGAATGTACCACCAGCTCGGGATCCAGTAATAAAAATAGTCAAACCCAAGAAGAAGCAAATCACAGCTAGACTTCATGATACTTTGAGCTCATTCTGCGTAAATAGAAACACCAATGATTAAATTATGTTCGGGTACTTTGAAATAACTACACTGGAACATTGAGACAACTGCCATCTTAGTCTCCCCGTGACCATGGCTGCTGAAAAGCAACCGAAACGTCGGGGAAAGTGTAAAAATAAATTAAATCTAAATAGTTTAATAATAATTTAATTAGCTTAAAAATTAGTAAAGTTTAATAGTAGTAGCAGTGTAACAATTTTCAAAATTTTGTAATAAAGTGTCAAATAAACAACGCGATAAAATCCGTATATAGCAGTTTAATTTCAATGAATACTATTCGCGTAAATAGAAGACAATATTTAAATTTTAATGGATATTTTATTCACTATTAAATTGTATCAATATTTTTTTGGTTACGTCTGCAATTAAGACTAGTTATTACCAGCTAACTTCCAACGTTACTATACGCTCATAAATGTGAAACTATAACTATATCAACCTATAAAAATGTTGCACCGGTTTGCATAACAGTAATAAATTGGCGTTCCATATGAAGATCAAATTAATATGGGTACTGTCGTTGTAACTACTTTACCCCTATTTATCCATTCGACTAGGTAGCTATAATTGCCCACCTGCATTAACCGTCGAGTCCGTCCATTGATATAAGTAATTTAAAATTTCATGGAATATTGCCACACTTTTGTTCTGTAATAATTTATAGTCACACTGCCACCAGTACGTTGTTTCTCTACTTATAATGCATAATGTGCGATATTATTTGTCCTAATAAACTATACGATGTCATATGATACAATAATATGAATTAGAATAATAAAAAATACAACAGGATAGTATAATTATTTTTTGGGAAACAGATCTTAGGTAGTGGTAATGTTATATAAAACTGCATACAATACGTATATACGCCCGTAAGATTAGATAATTAATGATTAAAAATGATAGAAGTATTATCCAGTCCTCACATCCGTGGAATAACGAGAGGAAAAAACAAATAGATCGTCACGTCTAGAACAGCATGGAGGTCACGCAGGTATAGTTAACAGCCAGCTCTTCAACTGTAATAACTGGTAACAGAAATAATTAAATGTCGACGATACTAGTATGCATATACTAAACTAACTATAGTACATGTTATATTGTCTTCTTTTCTGACTGTGTTTCAAGGCGATGACCAAAATTATGACAGTTTCATTTACAGTATATAATTATTATAATATACGTAAAACGAAATTAATAAAGAACCATATGAATATTAAAAATGAATACGAAAAATATGAAATAAATGAATAGAAGGAGAAAACGAGCTCTATATACCCGTATAAGTTGTTGCTGGGTGATGATCGAGTCCCAAAATAAGACGTTCCCAGAAGTATATCAATCTATATTAATCACAAAAAGGGTATTGTGAATAATCACGTAATAACATTTTCTAGTTGATAGATTTAACTCTAGTTTCACAAAAATACATACTCACAAAAATAACAATATTTTTGAGTACCTTGACTTAAGGCCATCCACGCAAACAAATAAAGTACGTATGCAATGCAATATACGAGTATGTATGTCTGATAGTCTGACCACACATCGCGACTCCTACCACTTAACTATGTATTTACAATTCTATTCCGAAAACTCCTATTGCGTATTACACAATAACTTGTATGGTTTATAAAAATTAAGATCTGTGTTAGTAAAAACAGCAATGGATGGCAAACTACGGACCAGTACGCATAGTAAATCATGACACTGACATCGTAGTTGCTCTCCTCGACCTAGTCTGCTGGTGAGCCATCTAAGGAGAGCTATCGAGAGCATGGCCATCGAGCTCTTAAGGGTACATTATTAGCTGCGTTTTCGTTTATAAATTTCATTCACCACTAGATATACAAAAATTGTAAGTAAGCTATAATTTCTTCAATAAATAAGACATATTTGTCACCATCATCGTATTAGTATAAACTATATTGTTACTAATTACGAAACCAATTACGAGTTTTCAGACACAAAAGAAACATACAATTAACATTTTAAATTATATGTTAGTAACCAACATTAAACAAGATCTGTGTAATATATTTATGATATAAATATAAAACGAAACTAGAACTTTACCTCATTAAGGCTTTTCATTTCTAAAACTAAAAATACAATCCGCAATATTAGAGAATATGTTCGTAAAAGTGGACTGGAAGCAGACCTCGTATTCTAGCGTGTCTATATATCAAGGCTGATGCCGCTGATGTCATAACATTATATCTTTATAGCATGCTATGTCATCTAACTGCTGAGTAATGTACGTAAGCAGGTATCGGCAAGTAAAGAAGGTAGCATATATATATGTATAAAACATACTTATAACTTTAATGTAAAAATAACATAAATAATTCTTTCAATATTCAAAAACTACGAGCATCGTTCGTTGCGACACTGAATCGAATTAATTACCTCGCAACCGGGCGTAGTATTAAAAAACGGTTTGCGCAATAGTCGATCCGCACCTTGACACAGATAGCGCTCAAACTGTCGTTTTGAATACGAGACAAAAACCGGACGCTGTCTCCACTATTTTAAAGTTACTGAGTAGAGCCATATACGCACATCTCAATATTCATGACTCTACATTACGGTATTTAACTACCTTTCAATAAAGTTATTATGCGCCTTAAAATATAGGTGTAATAATAATCTATTTGTTATTGACTAACAAACTCATGGCAGAGTTAGTTATATTAAATAATACTAATGATGAAAAAGATTAAGTTATTCATATAACTGACGACCCGTCCGAGGGTGACTTTTTATTACGTATTAACTTTCTACACATTTTCACTATCTATGACAACCCTAAATACAAAATAAAAATGGCTAGAAATTCAAATTGAGGTTAAGACTTATGTTAAGTTATTGGCAAACTCGCCGAGACAAAGAAGCTTATACAAAAAAAGAGAGTACCTACACGTGTAACGAGTTGCGTAAAAAGCACTGTGATTAAACGTGCTTATCTCAGTATTGGCAGTTAGCAGGAGTGGGTAGGAATGGCGGACGTTTGATAATTAGTTGGGTAGTTACCTAACTACCCACCTCATACCGCAGTAGTGGTAATTGTATAAGTCATACATATTATGGTAACATTGTTACGAAAAAGTTTTACAGCTGTCAGTTGCTAGGGTATCCTGGACAAAGGCGACGGTCAACTATGTTTCTAGTTGCCATGGGATGTAAAAAATATAGTTTATACTATGACTTATTTCAGAGATTGACACTTGCTTTGTTAATAAAATACGATGCATTGCTATGCGGCATAGCAATGCATCGTATTTTATTAACAAAGCAAGTCGTGTGCGCGCGCTTCTTTAAATAAAGTCATACAGGTTTTAAGAAAAAGAACAAGACCAGCGAACGCGCGCAGTACAAGGCTCCGGTCTGTAGGAAACTTCTATCAGATTTTAATAATATGTTTCCAGCAATGAATAGGCTCGTTATAAGAGTAAATTGTCCTAAAATTGACACTAAAGCTAACATGAAAATATAAAATCATTATTCGATAAGCTGTAATTTAAAGCATTAGTTAAACAAATGTCAATACTGGGCGGTAAGATGTAATTAACTTTTGAGGGCAGAACGCTAACAGATTACGCATGGAGGCTATTTTCTTAAAATTATGTTTAGGGTACCTAATAGTTTCACTTGTTTATATGATAATTTATTGTTATTACTTCTACATGGTATTAACGATATGTGTTTTGTAAATCTTTACGATATAAACGATGTGTATAAATTTTTTACAGTGGCAGTGGAAATTACTTCTGTATATAGTCTTTGTTTCGATTCTGAGACCTTATTTATATAAAATAAACGTTCGGTATATCAATTAAATTTGTAATTTTACAAGAAAATTTCTGCTCTTACTGCTCGATGGCGTAGTGGTTAGTGTAACCGACTGCCACGCCTGAGATCCCGGATTGGATTCCCGCACAAGTCAAACATTTGTGTGCATGAATATGGATGTTTGTCTTGGTCTGGGTGTTTCTATGTACAACAAGCACGTATTTACAAAAAAAATAAGGAAAAATAAGATCTTATATGTATGTTTATACATTGTCTAGTACCCATAGTACAAGCTCTGCTTAGTTTGGGCTAGATGGTGTTGTGTGTATGTTGTAGAATATCATTATTATTTTACACAAAATACACTGGAGATGTGCCTTTATCCAAATAGCACATTCAATATAAAATGCCATTTATGATAATATTACTATACGATACCGATACCTAAAATATTAAAGCACAGCGATTGAATAGAATAGAATTACTAAAGAAAAACAAGTACATAATGTCTAAACCAAACTATTCGTTAAATCACAATAAAATTGAGGTACTCGTAGTTTCTATCACAGAAAATGCTCCATTTGCTTATATTTAAATCTTAATAACTTGGGTGATATTCTTGTCTTACCTAAAGCACCCGAATGAAAATGAGCCAGGCAGCCATATAAAGAAATCACATAAACGACAAATAGAGAGGGAATCGACAATCAGGTCAATCAGGATAAGAAAATGAAAGAAAAACGGAGATAAGTAAAGATATTTGGAAAACCAAATAAATAATGAAGAAGCGTTGCAGTAAATCGAATAACCTAGCCCCAGTGCACTTAACATGTCCTTTATATATGGAAATAAGCATAATTTCTACAGATATGGCACTAATTATAAGCCTATTATGTACGAGAAAATCGAGATCATCTATAATAGGAATGCCTATCTCAAATAGTAAAGCAAGGTATTAATAGTTAAAAGTAAGTTGTTAGAGATGGCAAGGCCATGCGCTAGCTCGGGGCGAAAGACCTGGTCTTCCCGCTCTCGAGGCGGCAAGGTCCGAGCTCCGCCAAGTCCTAGTGGAAAAATGGCAGGGACGACTTCTGCACCCCAGTGCCGGGCACACCACGATCGTGGCGGTAAGTCCCGTTTTTGAAGAGTGGCTGGAGAGGCGGCTTGGTGCCCTCACCTTACGTCTGACACAAGTAATGACTGGACACGGTTGCTTTGGCCAGTTTCTGTGTCGCAAGAGCAAGAGACGCCCGGATGTCATGTGCGACGTTGTTGAGGACACGGCGCTGCACACTTTAGCAGATTGCCTCGGCTGGGCAACGCAGCGCCGTGAGTTGATTGCGGCAGTCGGTATGGTTACCCTCTCGCTCCCGGCCGTGGTTCAGTCCATGGTCCGGAGTGAGAGGTCGTGGAATGCTATCGCCGTCTTATGTGAGGAAGTAATTTACATCAAGGAGGCGGCGGAGCGGGAGAGGGAGCGCTGTAACTCTCTCTCCAACCGCAGAACCGGGCGCAGGAGGGCGCGAGATGACCTACAGCCACCCTGAGGTTTTATCTTGGGGTGGTGGGCTTCGTGGGCCTGCCCGCCACCATATCAGCACCAGGTCCGAAAGGCGGCGTGCGTGTTTCCACGCGCACCTCTGTATCGTGTGTCTGTCCTCTCTCAGGGGGACAGTAGGGATTAAATTAGTGGTGCCCAAAGGGTACATCTATTTGTGTAGTGTGGCCTGCCATTTCATACGGCGCGGCGGGCCGAAACCTCGGCGGGGTTGCGACTGCATGTGAAAGCGATTTGCGCGGCCCCGACGATTGCGGTTATGTCGAGGAACACCGTAGTAGGTTTAGTCGGTACTACCGGGATGTCGCTCAACATCTTTCCCTGGTGTGTCCGACATAACCTCTTCGTCGCCCCGCGGAGAGGCATGCTTCAATACATAAACAAAATTAAAAACAAAATTAAACTGCTATATACGGATTTTATCGCGTTGTTTATTTGACACTTTATTACAAAATTTTGAAAATTGTTACCCTACTACTACTATTAAACTTTACTAATTTTTTAAGCTAATTAAATTATTATTAAACTATTTAGATTTAATTTATTTTTACACTTTCCCCGACGTCTCACCACTCAGAGGCAACTCGAGAGCACATGTAAAGGATTCATACCATTTTGTGAGTGAAATTAAACACCTACGTCTCACTAACAATGAAACAATGGTTAGTTTTGATGTACAGTCATTATTTACATGCTTACCTGGTCCCCAGTATCGCCTGTCGTTGCTGACATATATATGGAGGACTTCGAGGCTCGAGCTTTACATACTGTCCCCATCACACCCAGGATTTATAAGAGGTTTGTAGATGATACTTTTACAATATTACCAACAGATAGTGCAAGTGTAATCCTAGAACATCTTAATTCCATTAACAATAACATGCAATTTACTATGGAATTAGAGGCAAATAATTCATTAGCTTTCTTAGATGTACTTGTCATCAGGAATCCTGATCATACTTTGAGCCACACTGTATATAGGAAAAAGACCCATACAAAAAGGTACTTAAACGGTGAATCCCACCACCATCCTAAACAGTTAGCTACCGTGGGAATGTCTTTGTTTCAGAGAGCCCATGGGATCTGTGACAAGAAACACCTGGACGCCGAGCTTCAACATGTCAAGCAAGTACTGCAAGACAACAAGCTCCAACAGCCGCGCCGCTGTCACAGATCCCGAGAAAAGCCAGCCACAGTCGAGCGCCAGCCTGCTATACTGCCTTATGTAAGGGGTGTCACTGACAAGATTGGCTACATCTTGAAGCGAGCTTCAATCAACACATACTTCAAGCCGCCAACGAAGATAAGTCAATTTTTACCATCCGTCAAGTGCCAACTACCTTTACAAGATGCAGGGGTCTATAAAATAGATTGTGACTGCGGACTCTCATACATTGGTCAAACCAAGAGAAACATAGGCACCCGCATAAAAGAACACATAGCTGATGTAAAACACCAACGCTCGTTGAAGTCTGCTGTGTGTGAACATGTGCAACAGGGGACCAACCACTACCTGAGATTTGACAAACCACAGATTCTCGGTAAAGAACACCGATTCCTACCAAGGATGCTTCGCGAGGCTATTGAAATCAACAAACCACAGCTAGACTTCATGATACTTTGAGCTCATTCTGCGTAAATAGAAACACCAATGATTAAATTATGTTCGGGTACTTTGAAATAACTACACTGGAACATTGAGACAACTGCCATCTTAGTCTCCCCGTGACCATGGCTGCTGAAAAGCAACCGAAACGTCGGGGAAAGTGTAAAAATAAATTAAATCTAAATAGTTTAATAATAATTTAATTAGCTTAAAAATTAGTAAAGTTTAATAGTAGTAGTAGTGTAACAATTTTCAAAATTTTGTAATAAAGTGTCAAATAAACAACGCGATAAAATCCGTATATAGCAGTTTAATTTCAATGAATAATATTCGCGTAAATAGAAGACAATATTATAAAAACAAAATGATGCTAAGGCCATGCCATAGAAGAATTAGAATAATATAATCTGGAATAGAAACGTTTTACTGAATGAAAATTATGCCTCAGGCTGAAAAGTGATTACAGAATAGAACTAATATGAACACATTAAAATTGAAGAAGTTGGTAAGAAGTCTCTAAATCTCGTTTCTATAATAATGGTACAGCTAAACTCTATTCTACGATATCTTGGTGTTAATAATTTATACCTATTGTATATAAATGATTAAGACAAAGATATGTAAATAAGACTGAAATGTATGCATATAAGCTTCAAATATTTTTATTCTCATGCACTGTTACGTCTGTTTATAGGTTGTATATGTTTCACGTAAAAGACGGAGAGCGTGTGTGATGACACTGATGACTCCGTGCGGTTACTGAGATGGAGGGAAAATTAGGGCTAACCATCAGTAACTTGTACTCAAATATGATTAAGAAAACCAGATTGTGGTGTACACGAGTCTCTGATTACGAAATATCAAGGACATGAGCGCTCAATTACACTGGGAAGCCCTAGCGGTACGTGTGTTGGTGCGGGCTAGTCCAATGTAATAATGAAAAACATTTTAACCGAGCCTAGTTTCGGTATCGGTGAAAGGAATATTCCTAAATAAACTATAAAATAAAATAATTACATTAAGATAATTTCTAAATATATTGTGTTTTTAACAGCCATAGTCACGGGGTGCCCAGAATGGCGTTCGTTTTAATGTCTTGAACTATAGTAATTTTGTAGTCTCTCTCTACCCGGCAATATAACCCATATGGTGGTGGTTCAGACATCTTTGTGTACTAACTCCACTTCATTCTAGCTTTTGTAAACATTGTACCTATCATATCTCTTCGCACATTAGTCCACGAGATCTTGGATGTTCCTCAAGATTTTGTTACTGATCGTCGGTCGCCTTTGTGATCAGCTGGTCTACTCCTTATATTTCCATACCATCACTACTTTTCGGATTTTATTCGGCTTATGCAATAGTAGCGTCATGGTATGAAAAAACAAGTAACGATTAAATAATTACTACAATAGGAGATGGTGATAAGTCCTCAGATGTAGAATTATATAGTTAAATTAAGTCCCTTATCTATCTAATAAGCAAGATTTAAATTAAGCAGTCTGAGAATGCTTGATGGATTTCATTCTTCGCATTTATTTTATTACAACGAATTTTCGCCAATTAACGTCTTATTCGATTTTATATATCTGATAAGATCTAATAAACAAATATAATAAATAACTCGAACGATAGTTTCTTTATTACAGTTACCATGACCATCGCGCTATCGAGACGCTGTATTTTAAGCTTATCTTTAACATTAAATATAGTTAAGTGTTCAAAAATATTTGAGTACATATTGCAATATCCAAAACTACTCTCGTTGTTTTATCCAAGGTTTATTGGCTTGCTAATTAAAAGTCAACAGAAACAAAATACAAAATGACTTAATACTTATGTAAGTTATGAATACATGACGTATAAGAGAAGAAACCGATAGCGTCGTTAGTGCAATTCTTTTTAAACTTGACATGACAGGTTGGCATTGTGATCTGTGTAGCGTATGAAACAGAGAAAGCGGGTTTAGAGAAGAATACCTACGTAAAATTTTGCTATTTCAAGACTTGCTTTATGCGTATTAGTTGCGTAGACGTGCTGTATTTAAAAAATATAGTTCTTATTTCATTTGTTCTTTTCGACTATCTATATAGTATGAACATATTATTGTTTTGTACTTCGAAGTGGCTATTTATATAGGATGACTAGCATGTAAGTACTTTAATATGTGTAATCATTGCTAATCTCGTCCGATCATCGTATTTAAAGGAAATTCACGATTTCCATATGTTTTCTTAGATACTATAATATAGTTTTCATTACATTGTTAATACTAAGTAATTTATGTTGCCTAAATAAATGATTACTTCTGCCCACAAAAGCTCAAACGGACGAATTGATATTTGGCTTGTTTCTTAACTTTGAAATCAGTTTCTAGATAGCCTTGAACGTGTATGTACGCCTACAGAGACGTCCGGCGATTCGTCCGTAGCGGGCAACGCATTGCGTTTGGTGTTTCGTAACACGCGGTTCTTTATGAAAGTCTTGACAGCAGCGAATGCTACTACAGTAGACCAACGAATTGGCATGAAACACAGGATTTTGAGGACTAATGCCATTTGTCGTCTGTCATGACTAGGCACATATTATATAACATAGATTTACGCCTGTGTATCGCTGCAATAGACAAAGATGTATATGTCATATCGCCAGCAGCTGTTTTAGGTCTCACGTAATAGGCAGTGAGCCTTTAGCCATCTCACGGGGAGACGTGATTCTACAGAAATCTCTTTAAAAACTAATTTGGCCAGAATCTAAATCACTCCGCAGGACTTTGTTTAATGTGCCTAAAACGTAGAGTCAGCGTCAGCGTGACGAGAAGCGTCCGAAGTTTCATAACATACGTACTACATGTTTTAAGAAAGTGACCGTCGATGGTGGTGTTCCGTGATTACGTTGCGCTAGAAAGAATGTTCTAACCACTAACATGTAACACTAAACTACATGAATTATTCTATTTTTCATAATAACATTGTGTGAATGTTCTAAGTTTTCTTAATACAAATGGTCGTAAATAGTAAATGTACTTATGTATAGTGAATAAGGGTGGTAATGATCTCACCTCCGATTGAAATTGCACTACTGATCCGTCTCCAATTCCTGTAAATCAAACCGGAGGTATTCAGACGTCGCATCCGTCACCGCGGCACGATCCGCGCAGTAGTTCAATGTTCATATTAGATATTGATTTCTTTGTTAACAATATTGTGTTTATATGACGCAGTACAGAGGCGAGTCTTGAGAAATGTCGATGAGCCCAAACTCACAACCATTAATTTGCAGGATTTTTATTGGGACTTTGCCTCCCTTTGTTTTTTACCGCTTATATAATTGACTTTGTTCTGAGGAGTTGTTTAAGATGATGCCCTCAGCTACTTTTTATCATTGCACCGCTCGTCATCGACAGGGATTTCATTCTTACAACCTACAACCTAACTGGTGCCGCACTAAACGGTTTCAAATGAATTTTCTCCCGTGGCCGCTCAGGTTGTGGAATGAACTCCTTGCCGAGGTTCCCCTACAAGACTACAGTATGGGTCCTTAAAAAAGGGTGTTAAAAGTTTTTACGGGGTCGGCGACGCGCGAGTGATGCCTCTGGTATTGTAATTATAAAAAATATAATAGTAATATTGTAATAACCAGTTACCATCACGTGAGCCGTATGCTTGTTGTTTGCCACTTTGATAGTATAAATATAAATATATATAGGTATATATATAAAACGGAGACACACAAGAGAGACATACAAGATTCCAGAACAACCAGGCCTGAGGTATTTTAGCACAGTTGACATTTTTACAGAAAGTATATTTGTAACGTATAGGTAAATAACGTATGCATATTAGTTAGTTAAAAATGGCGTTTTTTTCTTATATTTTATAGGATCTGATTGATTTGTCGGATCGATCAGATAGTTACATAAAGACTTTAGATAGTCACCCAAACAAAGTAGGTACATAAAATTCAGGTTCATTACTATAACGTAGGCTTAGTTATAATTTGAGCAAAGTTCAGACTTCCTACTTGTTAAACTTAGCCTACGTAATCGTTTACGGCTGAATTTTGTATTATATCTATTTTAAGCCTAGTCGTAATCAACATACAAAACGGCTATCAGCTCCGAGTAAAAGATAACACTTTGATGAATTACATACATATTGCACACTAGCTGACCCGCGCAACTTTGTCTGCTTCACATGAGAGAATTTACCTCGATTTTGCAACATTTTTCATTGATGCTCTGCTCCTATTGTTCGTAGCATAATGTTATATAGCCTAGAGCCTTCCTCGATAAATAGGCTATCCAACAGTAAAATAATTGTTAAACAAATAAACAAACTCTTCAGCTTTATAATATTAGTATAGATATACTGTAAAAAATGTATGCTATAATGTCATAGGTCTGACGGCTCTGAGAGTTTAGTCTATAAGACCCCACACTTGTATATCCTTGAAGGGGTAAGTAGAGAATCGTTCATTTGATTTTTGACTTTGCCTTGTTACCACAATCTGCCTGTAGTACGAGGTCTCGGATTCCGATGACGACTCAGATAAAACCGCAACCATAACATCCCTAATGGTTATAACTAATAAAATTGGTTCAATGAGCGACCACCAGCCGCGTCGTAGATTGCTGAGCAATGTGTTTGAACGACAGAATACTGCTTATTGATTGTTTAGGGGACGCTTGTAGCGATCCAGTAGTAAATAAACTACTTAACGAGGATCAAAATATGTACAATTTTGTCGGACGTATAAATGTTTAAGTAATGTAGGTGAATATTTCATACTCTGATCGTCCTCACGTCGTGGCCTGAAGACGCTGGCGATTTAGCATTTGTGCTAATCATTAACGAGAAGAACGAATGTTTTGCTCATTTTAGCGTTTATTTATTTAGTCAATGTTTTTATTTGAAGGTATTTATTTAAACTGTATGTTTACAAACATAGATAAACTCAGAACTATATTCCCGAAAGGATAAGTAGCACTTCTACTTACGCTTCTTGTGATATAGGTGTATATACAGGATGTTCCGTAAATAATGATCCAAGCGTAAGGATGATTCTTTGCCTAATTATCTACAACTAATATGGATGATTTTTTTTAAGCCGTGCGATTCTCAAAATATCACATGCTATGAATCAGAGGAAGGTGCTAATTCAATAAAATTTTCTTATATCTAATTTAAAATGCAACCAGACTATTATTTTATTATTTTTAATTACCTGCTTATCATCTCCTCGTTCATTTCAAGACGCGCACGCCTTTCGTTTTGGTTTAGCGGTACGCCACCGCGACTCCTGGGTCACTACCTGTGCTGGAGCGGGACGGCAATAGCTTAATCTTTATGACTGCAATTATCCGGTTGTTATGTGTAAAATAGATAGACAGCACTGGGATTGTTTGTTGTCGCGTGCTATCACACCTCTAACCTTGCCTAGTTGAATTTGCAGTAGTGATTACAACACACGTATTTTTGCTCCCATCCGTGAAATAATAAAATATTGTGAATTTGGATCTTATTTTGTCTATTGATTTGGACTTTGTTTATTGGATTCAACCACTTGGTAATCATAAGGACTTGTGCGTTTAAAGTTAACTTAAGAACAAAGCCACGTCACTAGTATACCACACGGGAGTACTGCAGCATGCATTTTATTTACGAAGAATGCCGTGGTAATACCAGAGCGGCCGCAAGATTGTATTGCGAAAGATACCCGAACGAGCGTCATCCCGATCATCGAATTTTCGATAGAATCCATAACTCGTACCTAGAGGGAGGGATTTCTGGTTCCGAAATTGGTGGAGCTAGTGAAGGAAGACCGCAAGTAGTAAAAACAAGAGCCATACTAGCGGAAATCGAAAGTGACGCCTCGATTTCAGATCGTGTCATAGCACGACGCACTGGTGTACCTAAAACGTCAGTGCATAGTGCTAAAAAAATATCAGTTGCACCCGTTCTATTACCAACGTGTACAAACATTGCAGCCAAGAGACTACCCGCTCAGAGTGGCATTTTGCCGAAAAATGCTTCGACTGATCCGAGAAGACCCGCAATTTATTAATAACATTTTGTGGAGTGACGAGTCTTCTTGCAGTCGAGACGGATATCTCAACATGCATAATTTGCACAGTTTGCAGTTAGAAAACCCCCATTTGATGAGACAAGACAGGAGACAGAATCAATTTAAAATAAATTTATAGGCTGCCATCCTCAATGGTAAAATAATTAGATCATTTGAGTTGCCAGCAACTCTAACTGCTGACTATTATTTGCATTTTTTGCAAAATAAATTGCCGGCGCCATTGCAAAATGTACCGGAAGTAGTGACAACCAATATGTGGCTACAAAATGACGGATGTCCTGCACATTACGTGACGGCAGTAAGGCGGTATCTTAATTAAGCCTACTCTGACCGATGGATCGGCCCTATTTTGTGGCCGTCAAGATCTCTCGACCTAAATCCACTGGTTATTTTTTATTGGGGATGCATGAAACACATTTTTTATGAGGGACTAATAACTTCAGTGGACTAATTGCGCCAGCACATAAGAGAAGCCACTGAGATTATCAATAATATGAATTTAAATAGATTAAAGGCAGCTTTCATCAGATGTCGAGTTTGCATTATAGCAAGTCGAAAACAATTTGAACATTTATTGTAAATTTTTGGAATAAATGCAGTTTTTGTTATTTTTGTTTCTTTTTTATATACTATCATCAAAATAGTCTTAATAAAGATGTAGTAAGGCAGATCAGGAACTACTGGTTCGAACTGAAAAGTTATTTTAGTGTTGGATATCCTATTTATCGAGGAAGGCTATATAATATCACGCTACGATCCACGGGGCGGCGCAGTAACCATAAACGCGAGTGAAACCGCGGGCACATCTAGTAGTTATATATAATTTGGAATTTTGTACCTACATTTATAGAAAACGAGCCTATTGCCGTCTACCGGGTAAAGTGCTAGCCTATCGGCTGAGAATTTCTTACCAACAAAACCCAATAACACTTTACCCCACTGGACTTAAGCTGAGACCTTATCTACTATAAATATTCAGTCAGACTGAAGCAATCTGACTGAATATTTATAGTAAAGTAATACTAGACAAGAAATTTATCATTACAATCTTTGGCGACAGTCTTCTTAAAGCTTAGGATTTAAATGTTAGGCATAATAGCAATATACGCGACAGGCCTAATATTCGGCACGATACGTTAATATGATATAATAGTAGGTACTATTCCATCGTGCAAGAATAGGGTTGGTTATATAATAAAATGTTCCCCGCGCTAAGGACCTACATAGCTATATTAGGAACACAGTCTAGAATATCGATAGGAATCATTGAAAAATTAAATTGACCCTCATTTAGGCATCTCTTGTACTGATTTTGGTTATAGACTTGTTTAAATTTACTTAAGACTCTTTTGAACACATTTAAATTATTATGGTAGTATACACACACTTACAATATCCACAATATAAATTACGCAAAAAATAAAAATATATTTCCATATTTTTTTGAAATAAACTGCTATATACGGATTTTATCGCGTTGTTTATTTGACACTTTATTACAAAATTTTGAAAATTGTTACACTACTACTACTATTAAACTTTACTAATTTTTAAGCTAATTAAATTATTATTAAACTATTTAGATTTAATTTATTTTTATACTTTCCCCGACGTTTCGGTTGCTTTTCAGCAGCCATGGTCACGGGGAGACGAGAGAGAAGGGGGGGGATATTTTATATTTTAAATATATAAATATTTCCATACATTTGATGTTGTTGATTGATCAAAAATTCATGGACGAATAAATTACACTTATTGCGAGTAGGTACCTATCTATCGCGGAAATTTGGAGTCGATATTAATAGAATATTATAATAAATAAAACACAGTTTTTATTTATCTGTCAAGTCTTAGAATACAGGACACAATTGTCAAGTCTTAGAATACAGGACAAAAAAGTCGATTTTGTCTGGCCGCGGGAGTGCCGCTGCGACAAAACATGTTGAAGAATCATGAAAATAAGTATGGATGTTAAAAGACGAATACAATAGGAACATGCCTACCTACCCACTAATTGATAGATATTTTATATCGTACTAATTGAGTTTTGTAATAAATGACAACTGTCTGTGCAAACAGTAGTTATTGGTTGGCTGAGTCTAAGTTGTTTTGTTTTGGGTAAATTAGGATTTTTAGCAGCATGGAAAGTATGTCGCTGTTGTTGGCGCCAAGTGATGTATGCCAGGTCACGGGGGCTGGGCGTCATCTGAATTATTTTTACTGCCCGTTTATAAGCTTTCTTTATTCATTTTGTTTTACATATTACTTATATAGTTATTATCAACAGGATATTTCATGTCATGTAGGTTTTAGCAAATATAAGAATAATGGGGAAAATACGACAGAAACTACTACGTTTATGTAGACTATTTATTTAGGCTTAAATAAAATTAGTTGCTTATGTATTTATAAATAGCATTTGTATTTAATAAATAGTTTCTAAGTGCTATAATCTTTAGCCTCACGTTCTGTTTCACATATGATAAATGTAGTTATGTTCAGTACGATTATGTATCTGTGTATTGCGTATTTCATTTGTGTGTATGTATTCGTACAAACTGATAGATATACATTGTGGACGATACAAACGATTGGTACTCTGACGCGTAACTAGGTCACTAGGTCACAGACGAGGTCCACTGATAGTAGCGCTGTTGTTTCCCAAACTATATAAAGTCTGCTATAAACGTGGAAAATAACAGCAGACTGGACATCCTGTTACTACGACTATATACTACCTTAAACTACCATAAATTATTTAGAGAATATCATAAAAATAATCAGCTTTTGTTTAACTGGAAATAAATGTAACATTAAAAATAAAAACGTTCTGATTTTAATGTATACCTACTTTGTTTTATTTACTTATTTTGTAAATGGTGCGCTTGTGATAAGTAAAGTAAGCAATTCTTAAAAAGTATTTTTGTCGTGCATATTGATTAGTCATTGCCTTCTGTCTCATCGACTATGTGAATTATTCAGTAGGTGTAAAAGAGATAAATAAATTAATGAAACAGTGGAGCAGTTGACTCGAGCACTATGTGTACTGAAGTGTGCGTGCCGCAAGTTATTTGTTCTATTTTAATGTTAGTCGAACGCACCAACCTTGCTCCACATTCAAGATTACAATTAAATAAAAAAGCCGCCAAGTGCGAGTCGCACTCCTTGCGTTGAAACATATTTAAGATATATGTAGGTACATGAACATTACGACAAAATGTAAAAAGTAATATTCAATCAATAAAATCAGTTATTGAGCTGGCAAGTAGGTATTTTTGCTCTGTCAGTGCAATCTACATGCGTAAGGCATTATTAAAAACTATTTACATTGCAGTTTTTAATGGTTTTAATGCAGTAGTAGTCACAGTCCAAAAGAGTACCTACAGAGTACATATTGTAAAAAACGCTAACAACTAACCTGTACTTCAGTTGAGTTTTACAATTTAAAAGGTATACTAGCTTTTGCCCGCGGCTTCGCTCGCGTAAAAGTATGTTAAGTTAAATAAGGTTATGTTATGTTCGGGCACGCCACGATTCTGGCGATAGGTCCCGTCTTTGAAGAGTGGCTGGAGAGGTGGCATAGCGCCCTCACTTTCCGGCTGATACACGTAATGACTGGCCACAGTTGTTTTGGCCAGTTCCTATGTCGCATAGGTCGGCAGCAGACGCTCGGATGTCATCACTGCGGTGACTGCCAATATGTTTTTGTGGACACGGCGCTGCACACGTTGGTGGATTGCCCCGCCCGGGCATTGCAGCGCCATGAGTAGATCGCGGCAGTCGGAATGATTCCTCTCGTTCCTGGCCATGGTTTAGTCTATGGTCCGTAGCGTGAGGTCGTTAAACGCTGTCGCCTCCTTCTGTGAGGAAGTAATTTCCATCAAGGAGGCGGTGGAGCAGGATAGGGAGCGCTTGAACTCTCTCCCCAGCCGCAGAACCGGGCACCGGAGGGCGGTAGATGAACTCTAGCCACCATAACGTTGTACCTGGGGGTGGTGGGCTTCGTGGGCCTGCCCACCATCCGATCAGTTGCAGGTCCGAAAGGCGGCGTGCGTGTTACCACGCGTGCCTCTCAGTTGTGTAATCTTGCTTTCTATAATGCAAGCCGTAAGGATGAAATTTATCTCCTAATAAGGATAGATAGTATTGTGTAGTGGCTTGCCCTTTGTGCCTATGGCACAAAGTTCGCATACCACACAAATTCAAACCAGATCATCCTTCCGATGAACACGTGGCGATTGTCAATTATCATTGACACATTAATTTTTGTCTGCTCAATTGACGTGTAACCGTTCGGCCGTCCTCTATCTTAGCCTCTATCTAGCGATAATTGTCAATCAATACGTATGTACATAATTTCGAAAAGTCATATAACTTTCGAAAGTCTCAGGTGCGCGTCGTGGGTTCGCACCCGAGACCCCCTGCATTGCAGTCTGTTGGTCTCCCCACTGAGCTATCGCTGCTCTACCGTGAGACAATAGTTTCAAACGATTGACGGACGGTAGCCAAAAAAAAGACTCCGCATACCCGAATGGCTTTCCACGTTCGCGATCCTAGACGTAAAAGGCGATCTTTTGCCACAATCGTGCCAATTAGGTGAAAGCGTCATGTAGATAGACCTAATCTTAAAAGAGCACGATGTGATGTGTTCATTTTATTTGCAAACGCCAGAACCTAGTTCTATTACTTGTGAGCAAAGGAATAATAATAATATTCTACTACATACACACAACACCATCTAGCTCAAACTAAGCAGAGCTTGTATTATGGCTACTAGACAATGGATAAACATACTTAAATACTTTTTTTATTTTTGTAAATCTTTTTCATACATCTGATGCTAGTAAGCAGAAGTGACCCAGCCAAAAAACAAACGTACTTTCATTATTAAATAATCATTCAATTTTGCAGGATGGTTATTGTAACCGTTAATTAAAGAAATACATAAACGAATAAAGTTAAACATAATAATTGATATCACCCAACAACTATCACACAGCACGTCCGTTCCGTGCTCCTCTCGATGTCAAAGTGACTCATCCATCAGAGGTTCTTCTCGTAGACCCGTACGGGGTCTCAGAGTAACCAGACCAGACCGTGGGCCTGTCTTGGTGGTGGTCGTCGCCGCCTGCTAATACAGTCGGGTCACTAGGGTGGGCCCGCGCGGGCCCGTTGGTTAGTCTGGGTCGTCAGAGCCGGTGGATAGCGCAGCTAGCGAGGTCCAGTCCGCACGGGTGAGTCGCCGCGGGCAACCAGCGTGCCAGCAGCGCTCGGGTCGTGTCTGATGGGTCCCTCCTGCGCTTGGCGAGGTCGAGCTCCTCGGGAAGAGTTGCCCGTGGAGCGCCCGTCAGCCAGCGTCAGGGGGAGCGTTGATATTGGTCCGGCGGGGGTTGCCACGGAGACGAGGTCGAGCGGCAAGGCCATACTGTCCGGCGGTCACCAATGGTAAGGCGCAAGCTCCCGCAGATGGCGGGCGTGCAATCCGTCGGCGCGCACGAACAGGTTGGTGCTCAGGCGTCTCTCGAAGTCGTCCAAGCTCTCCATACACAGGTCCCTGGAGATCGTCCTGTTTCGCACGAAGCAAGGGGCGTCGGCGATGGTGCGGAGCGCGAGCGACTGCTGCGCATGCAACCGACGACTATTCGTCTCAGAGGTAAGCGCGAACCAGGCCGGAGCAGCGTAGGTGAGTCGGCTGCGGATGTACGACTTGTACACGCCGAGCTATGCGCGGAGCGGCAGTTGGGACGATAGCACGGGTCGCAGAAGAGCGCATGCGGTGCGCGTTTGGAAGACTGCATTGTTGACATGGGGCTTCGCGTTCGATGGTCACGCCGAAGTATTTCACCGTCGCGGACCACTCGATGTTCTCTCCCATGAACTTCAACTGTGGTAGTGCTATGCTGCCTATGGAGATCGCCTGAGTCTTCGCCACGTAAACCGCCAGTCTGCAGTCCTTTAGCCAGCTGGGATGGTGCGTCTAGGGTGCGCTGCATCTTGGTCACGCGTGGATACCGTTCATTCATGTCGAGATGTATGCGGCGTCGTCGGCGTACAGCGCGAGCTTGACACCGTCAGTGACGGGGATGTCGTCCGTGTACTAAGAGTAGCACACAGGAGAGAGGCAACTTCCCTGGAGCACATCAGCGCGGATGGGCCGCTCTGTAGACAGGGCTCTTTCAACCGCCACTTGGAAGCGTCTGTATCGCAGAACAAGTGGCCATGATCCTAACTACTCGACGGGGAGTAGTGGATGTGGACAGCTTGTACAGCAAGCCGGTGTGCCATACGCGATCGAACGCTTTCTCTATATCGAGGAATACTGCGACGGCCACGCTTGCGTTTGTTGCGAGCAACCGCGATGTCTTGCAGTATCCTCGCGAACTGGTGGGTCGTGGAGTGTTCGGCGCCGAAGCCGAACTGTTCGTCGCGTGGCTGAAGGTGTGGCCTCATATGCAGCGGTAGCAGCTTTTCGAACAGCTTCGATATCGTCGAGAGGAGCGTGATGGGTCGATAGCTTCCCGGCAGCAGGATGTTCTTCCCCGGCTTGGGGAGCATGATGACTTTGCCTAGTCGCCATGTGGAGGGCAAGTGTCCGGTACGGAGGATGCCATTGAAGAATAGATTGCCATTGAAGTCGCGTCAGCGTCGCGATTGCTCGCGGAGGTAGGTGACGCAGAGCTTCGTTGGCTACTCGGTCAGGTACGGGGGCTTTCCGGAAGGGAGTTCGGCGAATCATCCGCTGGACTTGGCCTGGGGAGACGACAATGGGATCCTCTATCGGGGCTATCGGTGTTCGGTAAAGTGACTTGTTGCGCGCTGAACACGCTTTTATAACCCGCTCGATCGGATGATTTGTGACGTCACTTGTTGACGACGCCTTCCATAACCAGCGCCATCTATCGATTTATAATAATACTTAACGTTAAAGGTACTTAGCTTAATTAGCTGAATGTAATCCTTTTTAGATAAATGTGTTTAAAATTACTCGGGAGCAGATTTTTATTTGGGATATCAGATTTCTAACGGGATACAGTAGATCCATTTTTCTGTAGTCCAGACGTCACGTTATCACTCATTCATATCAGTAGACCGAGCTATTATAGTAGACGACCGTCTAATAGTTATTTTTTTGTATCCCTCAGGAACAGTAGTTATTTTCTGAATGTAAGATATTCTATGTCCTTTTCCATACCCCTGACAACGTGTGTGCAAAATTTGATGATGATTGGTCCAATAGTTAAGGCGTGAAAGCGTAACAAACAAACAAACAAACCCACTTTCGCTTTTATAATATTAGTTAGGATTTAGGAAAGCTAATATGACACGATTGTTTTTAATACAAAATATTTTAAATTTTACTTATTATAATGCATATTCATTTGAATCTTAACGAAAGCTGTTTATAAATATAACCAACAATGTTAATGAATTAATCCTTGCCCTACCTGACATTATCTATACGATTACATACATAGGTACTGTTTATAAGATAGGACTAAACCAGTCAAATTTCCATGAACTTCAGACTACTTAGACAAGTGACTAAGATCTAACTTAGTTCATAAAGCTATATGACAGACAAGCTCTAGACCAATAAAATATATGTATATATTGTCTTAAAGTTACGCGAATTTTATACATTGAAATTAAGCAACATTATACGGATTTTATCGCGCTGTTAATTTATTATAAAACCTAGTTATTACATTATTTTGAAACTTTAAACTACTATAGTTTAACTCTTTAACTAGTTACTGTTTACTTCTATTTAACCTATTTAAATTATAAAAACTATTTAGATTTAATTTTACACTTTCGTCGACGTTTTGGTTGCTTTTCAGCAGCCATATTCACAGACAGTCTCCCCGTATAAAGTTGTGTTATTTCCATATATAAAGGTACTATTTATATTGACAGTCTACACTGAAATATAATTCATCGATGAATCAGTTAAACCTCAATCTGATTTAACCAGTTTTCATTGATCAGACCAGGGATGTTGCGGATATTCGCATTCGCATACGCATTCGCAATTGCGGAGCTTCCGCATCGATTCGGACATCTGCATCCGGATCCGCAATAATCAACGCGGATGTTAATGCGGATCCAGATATAGCGTAGGTTACGATAAAAAAGAAATCAAGTGTTCAGTAGTACGTGTTTAATTTATGAACCTTTGTAAAACAGGCTTGAACCTGCGAAGGCGGTGATATTAGACACTTATTAAATAAGATGAACAATTTTCATCAACATCCGCATCCGCAATTGCGGAGATTCCGCATCTATTTCCGTTCGTTTTAAGTCGAGTTTTGACGTATGAGATATCCAACTGCTTTGTTTATACTTAGATTTACGTGGTTTAGCAAGTGTCGAATAGGAAAGTCGTTAAAATTTACACTTTACTGTAGCACATGTGTTTTCCGAGTTGAACTACCCACGTCCACGAGTTAAAACATGTTAACAAGTTTGAGAAACTTTGGTTTAAAATTAACCTAACGTTAAGTTACGCGTTGATACTTACTGATTAGGCATAAAAAACAAATGTATACTTCATCTAGTATTCAAATATTTTAACCCAATTTTAAGAAAATCTTGTTATCAATTAATTACACACACTGGCTGGTTATCACTAGGTTGTAAAAAGGTAGTATTTATAAGAAAATATGGTCTGTTTAAATTTAGACGTTTCTTCCTATTTTTTCGAGCTGAGTAAATAGCAATACATTATACTACACCAAAAATCGATAATTAAATCAAGAACAGTGATTACGCGCTATGATTTTGTACGGTTTCAAATAGAAAAAGGAAGAGTAATTTTAAATCTTTCGAATGGCGTTTAAAGGCAATAGCCTTTTTAAAGGAAGTAGCAAGAATATAAGCGCGGTTGAAAGACGTGGACGATGAAAGTTATCTACCTTTTAACAGCTTTTGTAACATAAAATGCTCGGGCAGTGAAAAATTGAATTCAAATGAATGGTTGCATTATACTTAAGGAGATTCAGCATGTTACATTGGAGATTGATTCGTGAAGCGAGTATAGGTATAGATATCTTCGCCTAGAGAGGGTAGTGAAGCACAATGCTTTGATGACTCAAAAGCATGTTCGTGTCGAACGATGCTGTGACATGATAGCAATATTTGAAACGGGCTCGTCTTGGCGCGTTTACTATATCTTCAGTCGTTACGGATGAATGAGTCGCGTATTTATCGGTACCGTCCAGAAACAAAGCGTCAGCCGACTGTCGGTTGTTTCAAATAAACTATTGTCAATGTTTTGTGAGCAAGAAGTGCAAGACAAATATAGATTGCATTACCTACTTTTTTACTTATCAAAATTATTTTGTGTAGAGCGATACGATATCAATAGAGCATCAATGCCGAATGGTATGTTACAGAATGCTTGCTTAGGACTTTTGCTCCTGTTAGGAGTCGCTTATTACGGTTGGTATGTTTAAAGGATGCTACACTACTCGGCAATATACTAGAAATTTTCTGGACAGCACACCGGTTAAACTTATAAGTCATCCTTTTTACAGTCACGATATGGCACCGTATATGACCTTATTTGTAATTATAGTTAAAATCAACTCAAAGGAAAGCAGTTTTGGATTGCCGGATGATACACAAAATGGATATTTATATAGGTATTTTAACTGTAGGATCACAATATATTTATTCTAATATTATGCACGTCCGTCAAAATATACATTATACATAAAAAATAGTGACATACATAACATCAATACTAGAAATAAATATAAATTATGTGTTCCATTCTACCGACTACATAAAGTTCATGGTTCCTTCATGGGTCTTGGTATGCATTTTTATAATAAAATGCCGACCAATATTCTACAATTACCAGACACATTATACATTGTAATTTTACATTTAAAGTAAAAATTAAAACTCGCTTAATTTCTAAAGCATATTGTAATATAGATGATTATTTGAATGACAAACATCCATGGCACTAATATTTGCATCAGATCACAGGACGTTAAATGATAAATACTAACACTTATTTTTAAAATATATATTATATATTATTTTGTAATGTTACACCTTGTTTAAGCTAGAATTTGCATTGTTGTTACACTCAGCCGTATTTTAATCAAGAATAATGTGCAATGAAGGCAACTCGTGGTCATGGACAGATCCGTAAAATTTTCTTTTGAGTCTTTTTCTGAGTTCGCGTGCCAAGGATCGTCATGCTCACTCAAATGTCATTGCTTGTGGTGTCGTCATGGGCCGGGTCGATCCCTTCCCTTCAATATGGCGAAGGGGGCGATGGCTGGCCCATGCGTCTTACTCGTGAACGGGTGCTACTTGTGGTGACTGGTCGACCTTGGTATCGTGGAATTCGATGATTTACTTACTACATTTTTATTTAAACAGTTAGGTTAAACTACGGACTACAATCATGCCTTGTCTTGATTATTAATGTACATGTAAGTGGATGCTCCTATTTACCATACTGCTGCTTTAGAGGCTACCATCAAATTTTATTAAATGCTTGAGTATGTTCATTACTGAACATAGAGAAATGGTTGCAGCACCTTACAGCTCTTATGATTTGTAAACAAAAACTTGGCGATTAAAAAGAGTGACCATGCGTTTCTTGCCCGTTCTTCTCATGATCCCTACACCCTTGCATTGCTGAACGTGACAGTAAATGTAAATTCGCAGGAAAAAATTGTGTAACTTTGACATTCATAAGTGTTACCTTGTAACCTAATCTGAATAAACTTATTTTGAATATAGAACTTTTTTATAATTTTTTGTATTTTGTATTTTTGATTATATGTTTTATATAGATTGAAAAACATTTAGAACTTTTGCATAAAAATAATTCCACACACGCTGATGGAGTGTTCTTACTCCTCTACGATATATTTTATTATCGCTGAACATAAGATCCCCAAAAGTACACAGTACTTTCAGCTAAAGGAGTTTTCTTTGTCTTTTGTTTATAATAAGGAATCAGGAAAGAGCCCTGCCTGTAATGTGCTTTGTATGGCTATTACCAACCTTATAAACATTGTCTTTATACTGTCAATTCAGTCGATATTACGTGTCTTCGCGTACGCTGCTTATCCGATTTTTCGTCTGACCTCTTTGTCGTTTGATCTACCGAGCCAGATCGTTTGTCCTAGATAGACGTACTCGTCAACTTCGAGATTAGTGTTTTCAACAGTTACCGGCACTCGGTTTATGTGGACATTTGGCATGATTATTGCCTACGGCTATCTTGAGGCCCAGATTCATGGAAAAGCTACAGAGGTGAGAGGGAAAGTTTAAGCATTGTGATTGACCTCGTGCATACTGCTTGAAATTTCAATTATTAAATTATATTCTTTAAATAAATAAATATAAAAATTTAATTGAACTTATATTAACATATATTTGGATTTACATAAAATATTAAATTATGACTATAATGCCGGTCAATGAGTAATAACAATTACCTACAGAAAACCACATAGATATGTAAGCCTGGACAATACATAATTGGTTGATATGACCTATATAATGTCGTCGGGCATACATTTATACTGTTTTTTTAATATGTAGTTTTTAGTATCAAAATGTTAGTAACTTTTGATAAAATACAAACACGGATATCTTAACTTAAAAACAAATCAGTATTAAACTGTTGTTGAGGATATTATATATTAGTAAAGAATACATACATATAATTATATTATTTATTTTTTATAATTATTTATTTTTTATAATTATATTATTATATTATCAGCTGACCAATTGGTCAGCTGATAATGATATTGCTGTTTAAGTAACAGATTCCTGTTAAAGCGATGAAGTGTTCTGGTTTGTCTTTATAAAGAGTAGGATGCAAATTTCATTTATTAAAAGCTTGGCTTAGTGATTTTATTAAACACTGAGTAGAGAAATAATATGGTATTTTTCAGCAGCAAGACAATAGAAACTATTTATACAATAGATTGACACTATGGCCTACGAGTTCTTGTAAACCTACCGCCGTAGATCAAATAGTGAAAGAAACGTTTTTAAGCAATTTTAATCTGCCAATAAATTAATAATAATAGTTCTAGAAAATACTACTACTACTACTATTATATTAGATTACATAACGAACGAAAATAATAACAACATATTTTTTTGATGACTTGTTCATTCCCTATGCCACTTTTAATGACCATATTTGTATATTTAACCAAGATATAGACAAAATAATACACGAATATTTGGTGTTCGAATGCACTTTTTACGACAAAATTAAACATGCCACGCTTGCAACTTTGAAATTAATATATCTCGAAACACTTAGGTATCTTAAATTATGTCTGTATTATTTAAAGGTTTAGTGTAACTTTGTTTGTATTAAATACTTTATAAAAATATTATTTTGAGAACAAATGCTAATAAGTTAAACACCGTATCTCATTCGTTTAGAGTAAAACTCAGCCGTTACGTTAATAGTTCCATTTGGTTCGAAAATAAATCAATATAATGTTTGTAGATTATCTATTTGCGCCTACTAAAACGCGACTCTTCGACAGTTACATTTGTCAACGCGTACATAATTTTATGAGTTTTTAAGAGCCAATATCATACATTAAGAAACATCTTATCATTAAGTGCTTCTGGACGGACTGCAAATTGTTATCCCATACAGTTCAAATAAGTGTATAGTAGAAAACAATAACAAAGAAAATCTCTTAAAATTTTGTTTATCTTTGATAAATATATGTATTTATTAGGATTGGGCTAAAGTGTGCCCTACGAGGCACTCTTTAGGTTTACTTTCTCCAGGTAACATATTATTAGGTACCTTGTAAAAAAAATATATCCGAATTTCACCAGGAATATTAAAAATATTTGAAATGATCACACTTTAAAACGGGTATCAACTCGATACTACACAAAGGCCACTGAACATTCTTCTTTCCATATTCAGGTGATTCATTATCGTTTATTGGTTTGTTATGCATTTTATAAAGTGGTATCGTTAGTACTTTGCCATATTCTTATACATAGTATAAAAGTCACATGTGCGGAACATCCGACACGTAACAAGACTGGTTTCTAAATTTTGTTTTAATTGGTATTCTGCACCTACATTAATATTATATAGCTGAAAACATTGTTTGTTGGTTTTCGCGCACTTGTCTTTGCGACTTGCGAGCAAGCGGTCGCCATGCTGCAGCCACCGCGCCATCTAGTGGATTCGGATTCCATACAGACCAATTGTTTAAATATTAAGACTGGGTATACTTAGTGCCTGTTTTTTTAACTAGCTTAAATAGCTAATTTAACACTAGCTTTTGCCCGCGACTTCCTCCGCGTATAGAATAGTTACTTTGGGTAGCATTTTTAATTTTTAAGAACCTTTTTGCAAGTAATTCGCATATAAATGCTGTGGTTTGCTGCAAACAGCTTATTGTGTAATAAATGTTCATAAACTACGTTTTTGCTTTTCCATTCTATGCTAAAACAAAGATTATGCGGGTTTGATACTAGTGAGCACGCCACATAGAGATGCCTATGGAAAACAGTTTAGTTTATATTATCGTAATTGCTGCTTTTAGGGGAATCTGCACTTTTATATTGAAATGGCAAAACGGTCGGAATTATCGGAATTCGGGGAATTAAAACATTTTCTCCTTTTGCCATTCTAGTCATGATTATAGCTTTTATAATATTGCGTCCTGGTTGAGTAATTTGTTGCCATGTACCATTAATTAGCCTTAACTTATGTGAAGGCACTCCTGATAATTCTAGAGTTAAGAAACTCTTTAGGGTACCTATGATGTCACTTGTTCACTGTCCATAATATTGTCTACTGAGGAGTACACGACAACGTCTCCCTCAACATCTGACATAATGTGTTCGATTATCTGGCCTACTGTCTCATTTATCGGCACCAAAATTAACCTGTCACTCAACTATTCTCCATTGCCCATACTTATTTGTAGATCTGGATAGACATTATTATTTAAATCATCTGTCCCGCGCTCGCGCGACGTATAGGTAATATATTGAGACGACTTTTTACTAATGATAAATGTTTGCGATAAATATACATATTGTAAAAATAGACAGATTTGTTTGGGCTTCTATTCTAATACAAACTTTTATCCCTTATTTCAACCCCTTCATACCCTTTGTACAACAAAAGGTAACCTGTGTCCTTTCCCAATGTTTATTTTGTCTCTGTAGCAAATTTCGTCAAAATCGGTTGCTGTTTAGGCGCGAATATGACGAATTCCCATACAAACTTTCATCCCTTATTCATGCCCTTTTTTACAACAAAAGGTAACCTTTGTCCTTTCCCAAGGTTTAGTCTATCTCTGTAACAAATTTCATTAAAATCGGTTCTTTCGTTTTCTATATGACTATTATATTTAAAATCAATTAAAATCAATGTATCTGTTTAATAATGTTACCACAACAAAAATCTGTAACGGAAAATTATGACACAAAATAAAACAACTAATATTTCACGTTTATTTATCCGGCAAATGTGAGACTCCACATTACGTTATAAAATCATTATAATTCTGAACAAAAATTATCTATATCATGAACTTGTGTCACAGCTTAGATTTTATTCATCAAGCGATACCGCATATGGTCATTCCCTTTCATTCCATTTCATCAAAATCGGTTGTTGTTTAGGCGCGATAATGACGAATTCCCATACAAACTTTATTCCCTTATTTCATCCCCTTGATGCCCTTTTTTACAACAAAAGGTAGCCTATGTCCTTACCCAAGGTCTAGTCTATCTTTGTACCAAATTTCATTAGAATCTGTTGTGGTTTAGGCGCAATAATCGGAATACGGGGAATTAAAACATCTTCTCTTTTTTCTATTCCAGTCATGATTATACAGAGGACCTTGAATAAGTTCTCGCTGTTTCTTCATAAATGGCAGTAGCAGCACCCCGTGCATGAAATTTCGAATGGTAACGCATTTGCAAGGAAGTACTATATCTAACCTTAAATTTCAGTGTATGGTAGTTCACTTCAATAAAAGCTTACTATTTCTTTATTGGTTCTGAAAATGTACATTTTTGTGCCAAATAAACTGTATGTATTTGCGAGGAATAGTATAATATAATAGTATAAAATAGTGTAATAAAAATTACACTATTTTATTCAAAGAAACCTGCAGCTGAAGCACACATAATTCTTGGCTTTAAAGGCTTTTTGCACCGGATCGTAACTGGTGATGTAAAATGGATACACTACGATAATCCGATAATCCAAAGCGTAGAAAATCGTGGGATAAGCCCGGCCATGAATCAACATCGTCTGCAAAACCATGGTTCGAAGCTTCTTCTCTGCATTTGATGGGATTAGCAGAGGGTAATCTATTATGAGCTGCTTAAACCGAATGAGACAATCACGGGCGATCGCTATTGACTTGAATTGATGCGTTTGAGTCAAGCCCTAAAGAAAAACGGCCGCTATTTGAGCAGAGACACGATAAAGATGTTTGTGGAGTGATTTTGTTACATGACAACGCTCGATCTCATGTCGCAAAACTAGTGAAAACCTATCTGGAGACGCTTAAATGGGAAGTTTTGCCACACCCGCTGTATTAACCTGACATAGACCCTTCTAATTTTCACCTATTCCGTTCGATGGCACATAGCCTGACAGAGCAGCGCTTCCATTCTTACGAAGATACTAAAAAATGGATTGATTCTTGGATAGCCTCAAAATACATATCGTTTTTTGGACGCGATATTCATATACTTACCGCCAGAAAGATGACAGAAAGTAATCTCTAGTGATGGGCAATACTTTGAGTGAAATGTTTTTGTTCTTTGTATCTTAAATAAAGCTTTCATTTTGTGCAAAAAACAGCGAGAACTTATTCAAGGTCCTAATAGTCTTTATAATATTGCGACCTAGATGAGCAATTTCTTGCCGTATACCATTATATAGCCTTGGTGCGTCAAGATTTCTCATTCACAGGTCTAGAACACTAACTTTCAGCCTTAACCTATGGGAAGGCAATCCTGATAATTCAAAAGAGTTTAGATACTCTACAGGGTACGATGTTACTTGTTCAGTGTCCTTAACATTGTCTACTGACAGGTACACGACAACATCTCCCTCAACATCTGACACAATTTATTCGTTTATCTGGGCAACTGTCTCGTTTGTCGGCGCCAAAATTGAAATTGACCTGTCACACAACCATTCTCGAATGCCCATACTTATTATATCACGTCAGTTTTATCACAACAACAATGCTGAATGGCGACCATTTATGTAATGATTTCTTTCTATTATGATTATGCTGCGAATCCTTTAAATCATCTGTGTTATCGACAATTTGACAGAATTTACGTTTTAGTGTAATCATGCAGTTACTGTCTGTTAGCATACAATCTTCTCCGACTTTTAGAAGATAAGCCGCATATTGCCCTGCGTAAAAATCGTTGTGTAGTTATACACGCATATTTATAGTCAGACAAAACGTTTTGTATTATAGAAGCTATACCATAGACGCCTTTAAACAGGCATTTATATCATCTGCCGGTGTACTCTTAGTAATAACCGGCAGGGTCTGTCTAAAGTCACCAGCTAAAAGTACAACCATCCCTTCCATGATACCCTGGTTGCTCTTGATTATCTTGCATGGTGCGATATAATGCTTCGATTGCTCTTATATAGGACATCGTACATTGATTCCAAACCAACAGCTTACCACTGCTGCAACATTTTTTCGCGCTCACCGCTTTTGCTAATGTTACAAACTCTCTCACTACGCCGCGCTGCACCGCCGCCGGCGCATCGTTCATTGTGTATGGCGCTTGGCGTGTCTCGCGCTCGCTCTACGTGTACATAATTATTAACACGGCATTTTTACTAATTATACAATATTGCCGATAAATATACGTATTGTAGAAATAGACAGGTTTGTTTGGGCTTCCATACGAACTTTAGTCTCCTATTACATCCCCATGTAGGTCAACATTTCAAAACCGCTGGAACAAATGTTGACTTATTTACTTCTTATCAAGTGTCTAAATATAAAGTCTCATGGTTTTATCTTCTATAATGACGAATTCTCGTGCAAACTCATCACTTATTCCAAACCCTTCATGCCCTTTTTACAACAAATGGTAACCTATGCCGTTCCTAAGGTCTAGTCTTTCTCTGCACCGAATTTTATCAAAATCGGTTTAGTGGTTTAATTTCGATAATGGCGAATTCCCATACAACCTGTCATCCCTTATTTCAATCCCTTCATATCTTTTTTTACAAAAAAAAGTAACCTATCTCCTCTCCCAAAGTCGAGTCTCTCTCTGTACCAAATTTCACCAAAATCGGTATTGGTTTAGGCGCGATAATGACGAATTCCCATAAACCTTCCATCCCCTTATTCAACTCCTTCATGCCCTTTTTTACAACAAAAGGTAACCTACATAGGTTACCTTTTGTTGAAAGGACATTCTTTCCCAAGGTCTAGTCTATCTCTGTACCAAATTTCATTAAAATCGGTTGTGGCTTAGGCGCATTAATGATGAATTCCTATACAAATTTTCATCCCTGATTTCAAACCCTTCATGCCCTTTCTTACAACAAAAGGTTACCTGTGTCCTTTCCCAAGGTCTAGCCTATCTCTGTACCAAATTTCATTCAAATCAGTTTTGGTTTAGGTGCGATAATGACGAATTTCCATACAAAATTTAATCACTTATTTCAACCCCTTCATGCCCTTTTTTACAACATAAAGTAGCCTATGTCCTTACCCAAGGTTCAGTGGTCTAGGCGTGAAAGCGTAACAGACAGACAGACAGACAGAGTTACTTTCGCATTTATAATATTAAGTAGGGATTATATTATATAATATTAAGTAGGGATTTGTAGAAATCTCGGGACACTGATTCGTATGTTAATATTATAATTGCATTAATAAGCACACGTCTGTATATTTTAGAAATAAGGTGCAATTATTCGATTTGCTGCACATTCATTTATAATAAAGATACAATGCATAGTTAGAACATTGAATGTGTTGTGAACATTAATATTTAAAATACGGGTTGTTATATACTTAAAACGTTTATATCATCATTCTCTTGCCCTGGCCCCAATTTATTTGGGGTCGGCGCAGTATGTCCTTCGCTTCCATACTTCTCTGTCACCCGTCATCTGATCATTTACCCCTTTTCCTTTCATATCCATCCTCACACAGTCCATCCATCTTTTCCTTGGCCTTCCTCTCCCTTTTCGTCTCTCTACCCTCATATCCATCACTTGCTTACCTACATACGTATCATCTCTTCGCATAACATGTCCATACCAAGCCAAACGATTTCCTTTCACTTTCTCATCTATGGGCACCACTTTCAGACTACCTCTTACGTATTCATTCCTAATTCTGTCCATTCTCTTCACTCCACACATCCATCGTAACATTCTCATCTCTGCTACATGCAATCGTTTCTCATCCATCTTCTTAGTAGCCCAACACTCAGCTCCATACAGTACGACAGGCTAAGGCCTGTCGTACTGTATCATCACCGCCTAATACATGCGACCCTTTAATTTCAAAGGCAGTTTAGGATCGCATATTGTGCCCGAGATCTGTCGCCATTTCATCCATCCTGTGTCGATTCGTTGCCTAACATCCTGATCAATATCGCCGTCATCTTGAAGTCATTACTTAATACGTTTATATACGTACTATTTATGTATGTTCCTAGGGCTCAAGCTATCTGCATACCCATATCGTCGTAAACGGTTAAGGGATTTAGCTGTGAACAACGTCTGTTTACATCACTTTCGCATATAAATTGTTAGTATAAAGTACCAATAACGTAATATAATAACTTTATTCAAGCAAATAAAGTTGATTGCTTGCATTGGAACATAATATTATCAACTTAATAAATTACGTAGATGTCTAGTTATTTTGATAGAAGCATTTCTCCATTTATATTTTGGTCCTACAGAAAGAATAAACCTTAGAAACAAATTACTAAGAATGTATGTTACTACTAAGAAAGTCTTACAGAAAAATAAATTACTTTAATCGACAGTGACTAACGTTCAGTCTTAGGCTACTAGACCAGCGACAGAATTAATTTTAATGCATTTCGATTCGGCTTGCATTAAACCTGGCATATCGAAATGACAAGATCAAAACTTTTTGAACATTTGGCCACAATAACTTTCTCAATATGATATAAATCTGTATCAGATATTCTGCATAGCAGGTATATTATATTAAGGAAAATTCTATTTATTTCTATTTGTACTACAGCTAGAGCCAAACTGTAGGTACTTGGGTGCACACACTACACACCGATTCGTCGTACTTGAAATAGGTAATTGAAAAATTAATTTCTCATTGTTATATTTTTAGTCAAGCGTGACCCACCGAACAGTTGATCACCGATGAGTCAAGTGTATACATTATACATATTACACAGGCCATATTCATATGAAATAACAAGTTAAGTGGATTTATATTCAAAATGAAAACGTAATGACATACTAAATTGGTTGCCAGTTGGCTAACATTCATAAATATAAACGTAAATTACACATAATGTTTACGACTAGATGACTCCGAATCTAGTAAAAGCTTTAGATAAAGTTCCACATTACCCGTTATGCATCTGCTTAGTGCTTGTGGAGTATTGCACACCAAGTGGATACTAAATGTCAGAATCGTACTGTATCTCATTTGTCGCATATAAAAATTATGCACCAGGACTTCATCCACTTGAGACGTTCTTAAAAAAGATCATTGAATTTATAATCTAAACTTAATATTCTTGTCTTATACTAGTAATGAGCAGGTCAAATTTTCAAAAGGATTCGCAAGGGATTTGTTTATGTATAGTCAAGGCAGTTCTCTAAGCTCAAGTCCGTTTAAGATAAAGTCATAATTCTGTAATAAACTATTTTTTGTTAGTAGAATGTAATGTATCAAAACGTATCTATGAAATTATAGCTCGAATTGGAGGGAGTATTGGTTTAAAATTCTGTTGCAGGCCAACCCAAGACATAGGTTCTAACAAGCAACGTTGAATAAAAGAAAACTTGTAAAATATCATATTTGGTGTCCGGGGTAAGAAAAGAAAAGAGAAACGTGGATAAAAAGCCACTATGTCGTGACCGTTTAGTTTAATTTATATTACAATAGGAAGCCGAGACCCAACTTTGTTCATCTAGGTTTTAGTTGTAGTAATCGTGTTAAATCAAAAGCAATGCATAATGAAATCGTACTTCACGCTGGTCACATAAGTAAAAACACCTGTATCTTTAACATGGCAATATTAGTCTTGCTTCTAATGCGGAACTGTGTTCTGACAATATTAGTTTGGCTTCTAATACGGCACTGTTGTAGTCGTCATTTTGGACGGTTTTGCTAGTTACTTACTTTTTAGTTGAACATTGTACATAATGAAGTTTATTTTAAATGAATTTGTGATCGTTTAAACTGAAATGGTTCTTGCAGACGATGCTGGTAACCGCGCAAATGCCTCAACTTCCACGTGCATTGGAACGGTTATGCATCGTATACACGAATGTTGCGAGCCACTCCCGCAAATGATGTATATCATTGACTTGCGCGTGTAGACCACGTAGGAAAATTGTGCATGTAGCCCGCACCAGCTACATTTACATTGTGTATAAACATCATAAGTTTAAAATGTGGGCTTGCAAAGTTCGCATTATAGCAGTCACGCGAGAAAAGTCGACAGGTAGATATAGAATTTAGGGGAATTATTATAATTATTATACCTTTTGCACAAAATTTATATGAAATTTGGACAGAACGGTTATTGTAAGACATAGGCGATTGCTAAGATAAGCTTACATTCAATTTATCCCCTCTAAAATAGGGGATTTGGCTAGAAATAACGATAATGTATAAAAAAAAATATATTATTTTTATTTTATGCGAGAAAAAAGAGGATGAATGTTTGTGTCTTTTATGATGTTTTTTATTTACCTAATTGAAAGCCAGTGTTTGAACAAGCAATAAACACAAAAATTACATACATCAGAGATTACATCAATTTGACTGTAAGACCGTAAAATAGTGTACGAACATTTGTAAGGAAATTTGACCATCTAATTTAATTTGCGTATTACAGTTTCTAAAATCTTATATAGGAGGTCAATATTTGTATGGCAATTCTCCGAATTTACAGATTAGTTGGGTATGGCAAAAGAAGCATGAGAGCAGAATAAATGCTGTAGAAATGAAAGCGCTGTGAAACATATGTGGTGTGACTCTGAAATATAAAATAAGGAATAGTGTGATTAGAGAGAGATGCGGCAAGAAAGTTGATATAGTGAAAAGAATAGAAAAGGGTATGTTAAGCTGGTTTGGGCATGTAGAAGGAATGAACGAGAAAAGACTGGGAAGAAGGGAAAGACCTAGGCGAACGTATATCGATCAGATCCGACACGTTCTGGACAAAGGCCAGGTTAAGAGCATCTTAAACCGGCCAGCATGTATGAGAAATGTGATGAAAGCCAGAGAAGTGTGTCAGAATCGTAGCAAATGAAAATCCGTAGTCTCTACCTACCCCTCTGGGAAAAAAGGCGTGAACCTATGTATGTATGTTATAGGTAACATAAATTAAATTCGGTACATAACCTTTTAATTGGAAATTTTACATTATCTATAGGTAATTAAGTATAATATGTAATAATATTTTTATTTAAATAATAGATACAATAATTAATAATAAATTATTCATTAATTTTTAAAAATACATTTGGTGTTGTTTGCCAGTAGTAGATTGAACCTGTGGCTCGGGCGAAATCTTTGACGGGTTAACAAAAATTGGACCTTAAGGATGAATGGAGAGATGCAAATGTGTATGGGATTATTCTATCAATGTAAAATTGCGTTCATGAAAGTCGATTTTAGACTTTTTATATGGCAATTAATGACGTGCATCGGAGTTTTTGATTACTTAACCATTAACTGTATACATATCATACTGTCGGCCTCGGTGGTGTAGTGGTTAGTGTAACCGACTGCCACGCCTGAGGTTGCGGGTTCGATTCCCGCACAAGTCAAACATTTGTGTGCATGAACATGGATGTTTGGCTTGGTCTGGGTGTTTCTATGTATAATATGTATGAATTTACAAAAAAAAAAGTATATATGTATGTTTATCCATTGTCTAGTACCCATAGTACAAGCTCTGCTTAGTTTGGGCTAGATGGTGTTGTGTGTATGTGATAGAATATTATTATTATTGATATTATTATGTCTATATTACAACAGAAACTAATATAAACTTATCAGACCAACCTGCTACACCTCAAAACTATAATATTAATAAAGTAGTAAAAGTTGTAGTAAGTCTATTCTAACCTAGATAAATACTAACATTTTTATATACCATCCCTAAAAAGCTTGTAACTGATTCAAATGTTTCCATGGCAAATTATATTTCATTGTCCTATACTGGTGCACATGCTTGTACATAATGAAATGTAAAATACTCTTCGTTTCTATATCATTCCCTAGAAAGATGAAGATGTATTAGGCTAACGACGTTTGTCGTAAGAAGATGTATCTCTTTGGCAAATAAATTAAAACTCTGTTTAAAGATCACTAAAACAAATTAATATATACCTGTCACAAATTCAAATACATCCTATAATTATATATTGCATATAATTATAGGATGGTTTTAATTTTAAATGTTATATGCTTTGTATAAATACTGACTGTATTTTAAAACAAACAAAGCTTCCGTTTATTCATTAAGTCGTTACCAGCATCGGAACACCAATGGGTAAAAGAGTTCGATGATTGTAGATGCCATTCGTAAATATGTTTAATTCAATCAATTTAGCTCATTAAGTCGAATTATAGGCCTTCGCTTTTAGCCTTTTGATGATTGACTCGAAATCAACGCGTGCTAAACTGCGAAGCCGCGGCGAACAGCAATACTCAATACATAATCTAAGATCATCATACAAAATCTAATCCGAATACATAATCCAAACAGAGGCAATGTCTAGACCGCCGTGAATCATTTCTTAATAACATTGACAAGTAAAATTACATCAAATCGTACGTGCGTGCGTAAGTCTAAATTATATAAACAATAAAAATGTTTTATGAAAGTAGTTGATATTATGTATTTTACATAAAATAAATGGCTACGAGCCCATACGCCCCTTGACTGTCGGCCCTTCCATAGAAATACGGAGCCCCGCGAAGCGGGGCTCCTATTTATGGGTGGATTTTAAGAAGAAACCTAACAAATGTCTATTAGAGGTTCGAACTTTGAGGGGCGAACGAGCTAGTAACTAAATAAATTAATACATACATAGATTCACGCCTGTTTCCCAGAGGGGTAGGCAGAAAATTAATAAATTAGAAATTAATTAAGCCCTCTTATTATGTTTTTACAACATAGGTACCTACATAATTATGGACACATCAGTTTTTAGCTTTACAATACTTTATTTACAGTAACCACGGCTGATAATAGTTTCATCTGGTCGGTAATATTTTAATTATATACATAGATTATTATTGGCTGCAACCGGTCTTTCCACCGGACGGACGCTATCAATGTATTTATATATACACAATTTTTCAATGAGGACTTATTTAACATAATGTAAAGTACAATATGTCCTAAGTTGAATAATGTAACATTATAGACAATTTTGTAGTATTTGCACATTATAACTCGTGTGAATCTCGACATCATATTTAACTACGTCAGTGTTTGAACGAACACCAAAAAAAGGACACTATTTATTTACATCCTGAAGACGAATCAAATAACGACAGGAGACGTATAATACGTTCTCAAAAATCTCTTTGGCATTGATGAGAAAAGAGAAAAGTAATGAAAAATAGCGCCAGTACCTATACTAGGTATTAAATTACTCTTTTCTAACGTCATTAAGAGATATCGATGCTGAAGCTATAATTAATTTTGAATTACAATGTCAATATTACTCAAACTTAATTAGTTTATACGGACACGGTTGCGCACGCGCAACTTGCTAAACAGCTCACAGGAGACATGACAGTCACCGTCACCTACAAATCAGATGCGTGCCTCCAAACGCGAGGCAATCGACACGTTCACACTAAGCAACATTTGGGGCAAGTAGCAGTCACGTATGCAATGTCTTTAGATACTGATTTATTCTTGAAACTAAATCCGTCACTGTCTTGTAATCGGAGCGTAATTTTAATGATTACATGAGTACAACTTCTTAATAATAACGTTATCATTACTTATTTACATTTAATAGATAGATATATCTACTACACGTTTACTTTAAAACTCATATCGTAGTTATGGTAACGATACAATTGTAACAGATCTTCAAAAAAAAAAAGAACGTCTCGTCTTTTAGCAAGACGTCTCGTCTTTTTTTTTTCTTTTGCAAGTAATGACAGGATTTAACCACTTATGTAGGCGATTTTCTCAGCCAAACAAAGCGGATAACAGATGTAGAGCTAGCCCTCACGAGTGTTATAATGCACATGGTCAATTGAACGAGGGGACCTCCACGTGTCGTCTCTACTCAGTGATCTTGGCGTGTCGGTGACGCACTAGATACGGCTAGATTTTAGTCATATAGAGATAGGCATAATATATCACGCCTAAATTAAGTCCAATTATTATGTAAAAAATAATACTATAGTTCGAAGTGACAAGATAAAAATAAATCAAGATGTATAACAGATATAGGTACTTTAAACGATATTAATATAAAGTATAATTAATATGTTTAAAGTATAAATAAACGTAAGTAATGATTTTCAGTAGGTAATTAAAAACATTACTGTTGTCGTAAATTGGACACAAGCGATGTTAAATTTAAATCCTGGTTATGCCCGAGTTATACAGATACGATGTCTGGTGCAGACAAATTTCGTTAGACCAATGTCTATTAGTTACATTTTCTGACACTTCCTATTTAAAAGTATGAAAGTTGATAGCAAACAACGTGTGGTAGATAGTTAATAATTAACGAAAACGCAATTGAGTTTATGGGTACCTAACTACACTAAACTGAAACAAAAAGTAAAGATATGTATATCGAGGATTGTTTCTTCTACCTTGGGAATCAAATTAAAAGTAAAATTGTCTAAGTATATACTAGGTACCTATTTGCAATAAAGAGTTACTAATTAAACAGAAAGTATATTCCGTATAGTTTTAATTAATACTATATGTATGATATATGTTTGGACCATTTCGCAGAAAGCGTCTCTCACTTATATTTTTTGTAAATGTAAACAGTCATGGAATGTTTGTAGCTTATTTGTATAAGGCGGTTGGTTGATCTTACATCTGACCATATAATTTTACGATATTTTTTCACGCGAGTAGATATAGGCAGAGAAGCAGGTTTACATATCAATGTTACATTTTGTTGAATATTATGTACATATATCTATAATATGTCGGTCGTGAACTGTATCAATACAAAGCATTTACATAGATACCTACTTAATATAAAGTTCTGAGATTTATTGTTGTGAGATACGTACTATGAACTCACTAGAAGTATTATTCTGACACGTTTATTCTTATATCTGGGTACAAGCAATGCACTGTTTGTGAGAATATTTTATATTAGTGCCTTACATTTGCTTTAATTTATAAACATTAGAATTGTTGGTGTTATGCAAGCTAGCTACGGATGATACGAAGTAATCTACCGAAATTCTCTTGTCAGATTCCAAGCAGAACTTCATTTGTTCTACTTCCAAAAATACTTTGAACATTTGCAACCACGCGTCATTAATATCAATCAAATCTGTAGAATATCAAGACGTATCTGAACGAAGTGGAATAGGTTGGTTCGATGATTGTGCAGTTATGTGTTGATACACTCATGTTGATATACACGGCAACGTTGTTATTTCATATGGTGTAATATATAACCGCGGTTCCATGCATGAGCCACTCCAGCTCGCTGTGGAGCAAACGTGTCCTATTGACACCAAATGAAATCAAAATGCGTCGCCGCGCCACCCACTGCATACAAAACCATACATCCATTTGACATCATGATTATGTACATACACCGTGATGTGGTGGTTAATTATACAATCAAACTATTCTCGAAACATGTTCCGTGAGCCACTATTATTCAGTAAGTCTTAAAACACTATTTCACACAGCCAACTCTATCGCAGGATAGCGCGAAAAAACCAATGCGGCGTTGCCACACCGTGCAGCCGAGCGTACGAGCAGGTAGACTCCACAATGCATATACCTACACAGTGTAGGTATCTAATCTATGTGCGTATTATTATACAACACTTGTCTTCTTTGAATAACTAATGATATTCACTATAGTTACTTATTTCTCACACCTCATGTCCCCAATTAATCTTAGTAGACTCCAATACGAATAATATTGATACTGAAAACAACACTTGAATGGAATTAAACGATTTTAAAACTGGCAATATACACATTCTAAACGTACGTAAGAAATGTTAGCTGTCATTTTACTACTTCAATTAAGAACTCGATTTTCTAGAAACATTTTCATGATGGTTACTCAATTAAGAGCGCCGACAAATACATATAGCATGGTACACTTACCGCTGTTTGGGTCCACATAAGCAATTTTCAATTCCATTTCGATACTTTGAGTAGGTTTTGGGTCAGTGGAATTGATATCATATTCCCCGGGGACTTCAGTGACGATCTCACTCTTCGCTTCGCTCGTGGAGGCGACTAGACTTTGTGCTACACTCATTTTTGGAGCGTCTTCGTGCATCATACACAAATAAATGAACGGGGCGACAGAATAATGCCGCCCACAGAACTTTTAATATATCACCTAAACCGTATAGGGATATGTTTTATTTAATAAATCACCCATAAAAAGCGATAATACGTTTTAAAACAAAATGTAGGTCTCTAGGCCACTTCACTTACACTTTAATATTCCGACCGACATAACTCAGGTTCAATGGAGCTACCGTACTCATGACTGACATTGAAATAAGTCGGTAAAGGGCAGTGAGAAATTAACCCAATTTGAAAAAAAAAACTGTGTCATGACCTATTTTGTAAAAACATATTTAAAATAATGTATGTATTTATTAAAAATATAATTAGAATTTAGAGATTGTAATATGTGATATTTGGAAGAGAAAAACAATTGAAAGTAGTTGTGGGAATGTATTACAGGTGGACCTAGCTGGCTTGAAAAAAACATGCAAATGATGCAAAATGACTACGTTTGCTTATGAACATGCCGTGTTGTGTAATAAATGACCGTTTCTATTGCACAATCCTTTCACAAGGGCTTCGAATGTAGGTCAATCTTTATGAGCATGATTGCAATACATAACTTTATTTATAAAATACTTATTAAAAATACATTATTAAATGTTTAAAAATATTTTTTAGTTTTTCAATTACCTTTTAAAGTAAATGTAATATTTATTTGTGTTTTAAATTGGAAAATAAATAAATAGCTGTTCATTTCCGGTGCTCACTAGCGCCATCTAGATAAAATTAATATAACAGGTACACATATGAGTTGTGATGAAACGCAATAGATGTCACTTATATTGTGTATAGATGAATGACGAAATCTCTTTACTATGTAGGTTACGATTACCTAAATTTTCTTATTAATTTATATCTTACATAAATAGGGATGATTATTATATATTTCAAACTTTATAACTGCAAGCAGCGATGTTCAATATATCCTTATGTTTTACAATCGTAAAACAATTTCAAAATATGTATTATTTATAATATGACAATTAATAATGTGCAGTCCACAGTTGCTTCTACTTCGATAGCCATCAAGTAATATAACCTTAAGCTAGCGGCAACGCGACGATCCAACGTAAATAATTAACACGTTCGGGAACAGGTAACGCCATCTGTGAAGCATAAGATGAACTATAAAAAATTTCAATGCGTAGGTCTAGCCGCTCATCAAAATCATCAGAAAATGCATCAGATGCAAAAAATGCATCCGAAAACAAATTTCTTTTTTCTGCTTCATTTATATGATCTAAATGTATTTACAGTACAATTATTGTAGTGCTATATCTAAATTTGACTCAATGGGTAAGAACCCATTGAGTCAAATTTAGCTTAGTTTTAACTGATTATGACCAACCTAACAAAAGATTGAAGGCGAGGCAAAATCTATGAATCAACAATACGTGGTAGGTATATATCCCTGTAATTAGTATGCATAGTTGCATGTACCAATACACTAACAAAGTTAATATATTTTTCAAACATGTTAAATATTACCAAAATATAAAATACCACTTGCCCCTGCAGTTGCACCCACATTTATAATTACTGCTGTGCTGCTATAACTAGTAGCATGATGTTATAAAGCCTTTGCTACTTCAGGATAAAGTAGCTTTCTTAAGAATTATTAAAATCGGATCAGTAGTTTTAGAGTTTATTGATAACAAACTAACCAATCCTTCTTCAAATTTTAGTATTTTAGTTTCTTGAAATGTCCAAACTCAACTTAGTGATTGTCAATGCCAATTATTGCCAGTTGAGTGCCGGACTCCTATCATAGAAGACAGAAAAGAAATGAAGGTGATAGATATAGATATATCTCCAAATTATTTGTCTTCGGAAATTCGATTCGATACGGAAACGTGCGTGATTTCACGTAGGTAGGTAGTTAGGTACCTCGAAAGTGACCATAGACTAACGTAGACGCTTTGCAATGGGCTTGAAAGCCAATTCTTGTTGTATATAAATAAAATTTAATTTATACTAAGTTCGTTTGTTTAAAAAGATTAATTTTAATAATACTAGCTAGCAAGTTTATAATACGTAGCCAATCATGCAGAGTGATGATTTTTACAAGTTAAAGATATTCGGTATTTGTGCCGCAGTCTAAGAGATAACCCCTACCTAAACTAACTCGAGTAAAGATAAAGTTGGAGTATAGATAAAGGTTTGTTACTCTATTTGTTATAATAATATTATAAAGAGTAAATATTTGTTTGTTAATGAAAACTCTTAAAGTACTGAACCGATTTCGGCAATTCTTCATCATTTATTTATTTATTTAATCTTAGGAACTCCAACATTCTTTGATGGAGTTCCTAAGATACATACAATAATTAAAAAAAAGTTATTTGATGATCTGTGCTCATTCAATTACAGGAGAACACGTCGTGAGTACATCATCATTGTACATTGTTTACAAAAAAAATTATAAGATATTATACAGTTTGGTAAATTTACACGAATACAAATAAAAATTCAACAAAACACAGTTAAACTAAAAATGAACGTTAAAAAAACAAATAATAAAATGATGATAGGAATTTATTGAATTTATGATAGAAAAATAAACTCTAAATTAAAACAGAATATATGGCAAAATATAGAAAATAGGAAATAGGAACTATAATTAAACATCTGTCTAAGAACTAATCCTTAACTGATCATACAGATTTTTTAATTTCTTCAAACCATTGCCGAAGACGTCTATATCTGCCGAAATACCCGATACACAATTATAAGTCGATGTGAATCTAGCAATTGGAGCATGTTTACCCAGATTGGTGCGATGTCTAGGGGCTACGAGTAGATCGCGACGATTGCGAGGAGGTCTTGAAGGAACATTAATATTTATCTTTGCTAGTATGTCCGGGCAGTCTATAAAGTTATTTAATAATTTATATAGAAATATTAGATCTGCAATAGTTCGGCGAGATTTGAGTGAGATCATATTGAAGTGGCGGAGTCTATCATTATATGAATTAAAAGACCTTGATGTTCTAGTTCTAAATGCTAGATTACGTAGTAGTGTCTTTTGTATTCTTTCTAATATATTTATATGTGTCTAGGAAGATGTTTTCCACACCGTACTACAATACTCTAGCTTGTTGCGTACTAAACTATTGTATAGCAGAACTGTAATTGATGGCATTTTAAATTCTTTAAAATTCCTTAATATAAATCCAAGAGACCTATTAGCTGTAGAGAGTATTTCATCCATGTGTTTAATGAAGCGTAGATCAGTGTCTATGTGGACTCCAAGATCACGAATGGCGCTGACTTCGGTGAGATTAACGCCTTTTATATTATAGACTGTAGGGGGTTTCAATTTTCTTGCGCGTGACTTTAATGTGATTGCATTTGGCACAGTTAAGGTGCATTTTATTTCTATCACACTATGTACTCAATCTATCAATGTCTGACTGGAGTGCCTGCACGTCGGACTCATTGCGTATTACGCGACAAAGCTTCAGGTCGTCAGCAAAGAGAAAAGGATTTGAGTTTATGGCAATATCTGATATATCGTTGATAAACAAATTAAAAAATAAAGGTCCTAAGATGGAGCCTTAAGGTACACCCGACGTTGTGAAAAACACCGACGACTCAGCTCCATCAACTACAACAGAAGACAGTCTTGTGTCTAGATATGACTTACACCAATTAAGAGTATTCTGAGTGATTCCAAAAGAATGCAATTTTCGTATAAGTATCTCATGGCTCACTTTGTCAAATGCGCATGTGAAGTCAGTATATATGACATCGACCTGTAAGCCATGGTCGACGGCAGCTGATATATGAGATATAAAATTTACAAGGTTAGTGTTGGTGGGTTTTGTAGCAACGAAACCATGTTGGCTAGCAGACAAGTAGTTTTTGACATGATTGTAAAATATTTTGTACACTAGAGACTCAAAGACCTTAGAAAGAGTAGACAGAATTGATATTGGTCGGTAATTAGATACGACATCACGCTTACCATTTTTGTATATAGGTACGATTCTCGCTTGTTTCCATTTAGTTGGGAAAACGCCCGTGGAGAGGGACACATTATATATAATTGTTAGGGGTGCAGATATTGGCTTAGCGCAACGACACCAGAATATGGGTGGTATATTATCGGGTCCGGAACCTTTCAATAAATCGGGAGTGTTGAGTTTTCGTTCTAAAGCTGTCTGTGATATCAAGCGAGCACTAAGTTCAGACATGGCAAGTGTCTCTGTGTTGGGTAACAACGCATCACCGTCAGAGCATATTGGGTCGAAAACAGAATCAAATTGTTTGGCAAACAGATCAGATATATCTTTTGAGTTTTCAGCCACTTTGTCATGTAGGGAAGGAGGAACTTGACATGCGCCGATTTTTTGTGTGTATCCAGAAGAACTTAGGACTTTATTTAATAGATTCTTGTATATTACGAATGTATTTGGTATAGCAATTCTTCATCAATAAACTACACTATTTTCTTAAATAATTAAATTCGATAACGTCTAGTGGGTTATTATATTTTTAATATTTTTATACAAGTTTCAGTTGTTTGAAGTACCAGGGTGGATATTTATTTGAGTGCGATGATATTAGAGGCACTTATATTTCTATGATATCACGTATAGCTGAGTAAAAATTGTTCACCATGGAGTCCACGTCAGAGTTTTGACCAAATGTTTCCGACCAGTTAATACAATTGAGTGCAGTAGTGATATCGTCATAATTCGCTTTGTAAAAGTTAAACTTTAGTTGTCGTTTGAGTTTAGGTTTGTATTTTACCGTTATCAATGGCTCAAATTCAATTGTTAGTTGATATTTGTCTATGCTTCTAATAGGGTTACGACAATCCCTAATTATTATTTAGTCTATGTCGGAAAGTACAAGGTCGTATTTTATCATGACAATTTTTTATCCAATTGAACTGATTCAAGTTATTAAAAGCAACAAAATCCACAAACAGATCTTTATTGTAGCTAGAACTCGAAGTAGGTAATAAATCGCAAGCCTCATTTCTATTTATAACTGACCAATCAATGGAACTTAGGTAGAAGTCTCCTACAATTAGTGTAGAACTATTGGAATTTGTACCTAACACGTTATTGCAGTTGTCAAGGAATTCTTCAAAGACATTGCCACTTAATGGCGGAGGTAAATACACGACACATAGCTTAATGCAATTATGTTTAATCTTACCTGTTTGTGGTTCTAGGGTAACCCACAGATCTTCGCAGTTACTCTCCCTTTCTTGCCTGCGACTCAAATTATACCTACTTGAGACTGCTATTAAGACACCTCCTCCTCTATTTTTATGATTACTTAGATTGAGGTTTCACGATCATGTCTATATACAACGTAACTGTCACCAAAAAGTACAGAGTCAAAAACATCGGATGTGAACCAGATTTCCGTTAAAATATAGACATCATAATCCCTATTAAGAATATTATTTCGCACGTCTACGAGATTAGTTCTAAGACCTCTAGTATTTTGGTAATAACATTTGATCGAATCGAATTTGACTACTGTGAATACAATAAATCATGCAGTGATTAGAACGAAGACCTATGATAATGTCTTCAGTTTGTCTATACTATTAATAACAATGGTATCGGATATCTCATCTTTCTTCATGAAGATTTTTCCATGACGAACCCATGTAAATTTATATCCTAATTCCTTAGCCCGAAAACGCGCTGCTGCATGAATAGCTTTATTTTCTGGTGACAAATGCTCAACGACATATATCGGTGTTGGCTTGTCCTTAGCTATGCCCAGATGACACGTACACAGTTTATACTTTTTGTTACTTTTATTATGGTTGATTGCTGCAGCGAGGAAGGTATCGCGCAGCCGGGGACTATTGAATTTAACTAGTATAGACCTTGGTCGGTTACTTTGTTTGTCCAGTTTCGCAATCCGCGTGCAGTGTTGAATGTCATTTTCCTTCAGGTTACATTTTATTACTTTGCCGAGATGGGCTACGGGATAAAGTAAATTTTCATACTTGTGCTCGGGGACGCATTGCAGTTCTATGTTACTGGACCTTGCTTGCTGTTCCAGTCTATTCATTAGGTCTGTAATATGTTTTAAGGAATTTTGTAAGGATTAATTCTCATGTTCCAGATGTTGTACTCTATCGGCGTTCTCTTCGTGCGTCGATTTTATTTCCTCAAACTTGTCGTTAAAAAAGGATAGATTCTTGAAACTGGTCACCAACCCGTTTATCTTATTCAGTTGTTCCGTAACCATATCCTTTATTGTACCCGATATAACGTGTTCCATTTCTTCTCGAATCAACTGGCGCAGCGAGTCAGTGGTGATGTTTGTCAAGGTAGCATCGCCTTTTTTCTCTGAATAAAGTGGACCGTGCTGTTGGTGTAGCGATTTAGGTTGTTTGTTGTTTCGAAAGGTCACGTTATTGTTGCTTGGCGACGGTGATTGCCGGCCTGAGGATTTTGTAGCGCTCTCTAGTGGAGATGAACGAACGGGTATGTGTATGTTGCCCAATTTGGGGATATTGCTCACGCATTCGGGGCATTTCCATGAACGTTTGTTATCGGCGCTCATCTGACTTATTCGTCTCTTGGTAATATTGGCGCAGAGATGATGTATCACGCCTTGCACTTGGAGCATTGCAGAAATTCTTTGGTGCCGCATTCGTTCTTGCAGCCATTACAAAACTTTGCTTCCATGGGCACTTTAAACATTCGCAATAATGCATAGACCTTCATAATAATAAGACCAGTTTTCTATATACCTAATATTCAAATATTAGGTGTATATCGTTTCTTTATTCCATTCAATCATAAAGCTACTTTATCCAAAAGTCATATAGGCTATACTACATCACGCTGCAAATTACGGGATCAGAGCAGTAAACATAAACCTAGGTGAAACCGAGGTGGACAGCTAGTTTGTAATATAATTTTGCCAAAAACGCCAAATAAATTTGTTATTGAAAATTGATTGCTGGAGTTCAGAACTCACTGCAATAATCAATCAATTATGCTATTCTATACTGACGTGCAATTCTGAAAAGGTTTTCAGGTCAAATTCAAATGTCACTTCAACAGAAACCGTAGTGGCGTCCTAATAATTAATTATTAACATGGTGATAAAGTAAAACTCATATATAACACTGCATATTCGGCAATAAAATGTATAGTACGATTTTACAGAATTGCACAGCAGATAGACGAAGTTCAAACTGAAACTGAGAGTGAGGTGTCGTATTTAAGTTTTGCAGTTGATCTGATAGTCGTGCTAAGCAAGACATTTATTTATTTATTTGGTTAACTAACGATTAGTTACACTGATACAAATTATATTATATACAATATTAGAATATATATAATAAATTGCACTTATCAATTACAGGTTAACACCTCATGCACAGATTTTGTGAATATTGAAAAGATTAAAACTGCTATTAATAGAGATACATAACAAATAATTCAATCAAGACCAAAGTTTACATTAATGAATGATGAAGATTAATGTCAGAAATTGGGTACAGAGATTAAAATTAATTTACTTGTTTACAAAATATAAAAATAATTGTATCAATTAATTGAATAAAATCGAATAAATAATAAGAAAATCAAAATAAGTATAACAATAAAAAATTAAAAAAAAAATTAAAATTAATATAATAATAAAATCATATAAAAATAATAATAAAATCAAATTAAAATAATAATAAAATAATTCAACATAACAATAAAACAAATCAAATATGGTAGAAACCATGCAAAATTGCACAAAATTAGACAAATTTGAAGATGCATAAAAATGTTTATGATACCTATATTTCAGAGAATTCATTGAGTGTAATTTTATAAAATTTGCCATTACTATTTTCATGTATATCTATCAAGTCACTACACTGATTTAGGATCTTAGCGAGTCTAGGTACTGGGGAATTTGCTCTGAGGACTGTTCTTCTTTCAAAGTGGTGTCAATCGGTGTTTTGGATATCTCGAGGGCGCACAAAATCTTACAAAACCCAGTAGCTTCGGATAGTCAATTTTATTTCTTAATAGCTTGTAAAGAAATAATGCATCTATTATTTTGCTTCGTGTTGATAGAGTTTGTATCTAGAAGTATGACATGATCACAGAATACTCGTTATTAGGTGTTACGTACAGAATGACCACTTGTCCGATCGTATCCCGCCAATTCGACTTCCACTTGACTTGTTTTCAATTGACGCTTGGTTTGCAAAGCATCTGTACAACACGCATGAAACGTAACTATAGATATATATATATATTTTTCTCTGGATCTTAACCTAAGAACCTAGAGTTATAGCCATGTAACGTCATTCAAAGAATTAAAAGAGATTTGCCAAAAAACTAAAATAACTCGAATGTCGTAGGTGGCGTGCGCACGTAAAGTAGGTAGGTACACGAAAGCATACGAAACCACTTTGAAAATAAGTACAACTTGTTCAATCCCACATACAAAGACACTGCTTACAATGACAATCCAAGGTATGTGGGGTTACGATGCTTTTGTTTTTATTGTAAGTGGCTCGGGTGTGACATGATCTAGTGTTCTTGTCTTAGGTATCATTAACGTTCTTATCTTCTTATCTTCGATTCTTTCACAAGGAAAGGACCGAAGGCCTTTTAAATAAAAAGGTATTATAGAATTAAAACGTTTATTTATATAAATACTAGATGTGCCCGCGGTTTCACCCGCATTTATGATTACTGCGCCGCCCCCGTGGCTCGTAGCGTGATGTTATATAGCCTATAGCCTTCCTCGATAAATGAGCTATGTGGACCAGTAGTTCCTGAGATTAGCGCGTTCAAACAAACAAACTTTTCAGCTTTATAATATTAGTATAGATTGGACTCGATTTAAAGGGCAAGTGTCACGCGCGAATGATCAATACGAACTGGCGTATTGTTTCAGTTCAAAATGCTGCCTGTAGTCAGCCATTAGGGTTAGTGATGCTATGCACCATTATATACATAAGGTATATATAACAGCCTCGGGGTTAAGAGTAAACTTACCCCAGAAGGGTTAAGTTTATGTAAAGTATGTGCGGATTTTGGGTATTGATGTGGTAGGAGAGTCGACAGCGATTTCTAAAAGCTCTTCCATCTTTTCAATATTAAACTTGCGTTTACTTTTAACCCTAGATTCATAAACACACGTCTCTCAAACGCCCTCAACTAAAAAATCTCTTACAGTGCGTAGTGCGAAACAGATGAAAATAGACGCGTCTCAGTATCTTCCTAAAACGACGTAAGATCACTTTGGCGCCAGTAGTTTTGGTGGGTACACATATAGTTTCGGATATATGTACCTACTGCGCCCTAGGTGTCTGAGACACGTATGTTTATGATTAGTGTCACAACTTTATACAATAGATGGTTATATTATTTGCTTTAGCAAACCGAAGGACGTAAAGGAATATTTAAAAAGAAAGTATATATTTATTATATTATATTCTATGTAAGTTATTAAGAATATCAAACATTATTATCTATTGCCGTGATTATAATAATGATAAGTAGGTATAATATTTTACTAGGTATTAATTGGTGAGTTACAGTTATTCTTTATTGGTAGTATTTATTTTGCGTTATTGTTTTCCAGCATGGCTTCCTTGAATGAAGATGAGATTTGTGCAATATTATCCAGAGTGGAAGACAAGGAAGAAGCGGTTCCTCCAAATGATTTGGACAGTGAAGTTAAAGACATTTTAGAGACAGATAGTGAGCAACTAACAATATGTCGTGCAACAGGAAAACCCATCGATGGCCGCTTTGCTACTTTTATGGTATGTTGAATATGTCTATAGTTAATTCTTTTGTCATCCACGTCCACAATAACAGCCGTAATAAAAATAAACCTCCTCAGAAGAAGAGTATTTATCAAAGAAGTGTCAGATAAGCTGATAGAGCCTTGGTTACGACGTTGCCGCGGTACACCAACTTTGAGGCGCTACCTAAAGCGGCAGATCGATGCCATTTTAGGCGATACTTTACCTGATGTACCAGCCGACACTGAAAATCACACCAGGAAATTACGCAACATTAGCTGTTATAAATATAATTAGACATTACAACAATAATTAGACATTACATATTACAATAATTAATTGAATGAATAAAAAGTAAATATAAGATATAATAATTAGAGTTGGTATAGAACTAATCGCCTAGGTAGATTTTATTTTCCTAGAGAGTATAATTAAAAAGTACATCGCTGGCTAACTATTATAGTTAACATAAATTTTTATAAATTTTAAATCTGAAGTAATTACTTATCATATATATGTATTTCGGTAGAACAAATATAGAACTAATTATTTAGTGCATTCGTTAAACCGCAGGGTATGGTCAATCGCCAGGTACACACACACTACAAAACTTACACTTAAAACTGTCCTCAGTTGCTTATAAGTAGTTATATTAACTATATATGTATATTAACTATATATGTTATATTAACTATATATAACCTTCATTAATGCAAATTAAACCTTACCGCCTTAACTTTAAGTTGAATATACAAGGCTATCTAAAAAAAGTAATAAAATTTTACGAGCTGGGTTCGGCGATAGAATAAAGAATGAATGAAGTCGAATATTGTTTTTACAAATTTTAATGTAATTTAATATTCTGACGTACTTAATTATGTAGAGTTTATAAAATGCATGCGAATGTGTGTTATAAACACATATTTGCTTTTACTTTTACCTGTAGGTATTTTACCAAGGTTGTGTCCTATGATGTTCAATAAAATGAAACTAATGTACTGCCATTATAATTTATATATGGCAGCTCTTAAACAGATGGTGGATAATCTTTTATTATTTTACCAGAGGTAACAGTGGTACTTATTTAACAAAATATGTGCGTATTGATTGACAATTATCGCCTGCTCCGTGCCTCGGAGAGCACGTTAAGCCGTCGGTCCCAGCTGCCATGAACATCTATGGCAGTCGTTATTGGGAGAGTGTCGACACAAAAGATCCCACTGGGTCGAAGTGTCGCCGGTCTGCACTGACTGGCCCCCACATAAGATACATATTTAACAAAATAGACAAGACAAGTAAAACATTAGTAAAATAGCATGTTTTTAATATATAACAGTAATAGATAATTAATACGCACGTAAATTATATTACGAGTATGTTTCATTACTGTTCATATACTTGGCTGCCCGACTTTGTAGCGTGTGTGAATCCAGGTCTCCAGCTATCTACATACCAAGTTTCATCGCAATCGATCCTGTAGTTTCTGCGTGAATGAGTAACAAACATCCATACAAATTTTCGCGTTATAATATTAGTAAGGATGTATAGCGGTAAGATGTGCTCGATTTTACAAATTTATAACATAAGATTGAAATCAAAATTAAAATTATATTTACTATAACAAGTGTTGTATAGGAGTAGTATTTGTCATATAAAACAATATGCGGCTGTTCAATAATTGTATCTAGGTTATGTATAATTTCGGTATATTGTTGCGATGCAATAGAGTCAAGGTTAATTTTGGTCATGTTTAGAATAGGAATATAGGGTTTACTTTTAAGTAGTATTTCAGAATTACAGCAAGAGTCATTGATCAAATTAAAATTAATTTTACTTTTTTAAATAAGTTGTAATTTAATTACCTTTGAATATTTTGGGATTAACTTTGTATCTTTATGAACAGCAATACAATATATATGTAAGTTTAATATACCTGTGTTGGAGAATATAATTTCGGTGTTAGTTGACTCTTTACAATCTATAGATAGTTTAGACGGCTCTGTAATAACATAAATCCATTTATTATTTGATACTGGCTGACATATGTCCAAATTGGGGGGTTAGTATTTATGCTTTAATAGTTGCACTGCCTAGCTTGATTTTTCTGCTTTCTAGCTTCACTGGATTGGCTGCTTGTTTAGTATAGATGCAAACCCACTTTACTCGACTCTTCAAGACGAGTAAGGTGCCAATGGTCTTAGGGGAGAGCTCAACAGTCGTGTAGATCCCTAAGACAAGTCTGGTGGGGAATCCTTCACGTGGTTGCCCACTGTTTATTGGACTAGTTCCCTCTGAAATAGACGTAACTAAAACCACCAGACGACCACTGCCTGGGATGGAGAGGTCATGCTCCGGCGGGTCCATCGTCGAACGACAGACGATGGATAGTAATGACCTCTCGCATGTTTGTGCCGTGCGCGGAGAACCGTACGGAGGGATGAAGGAGTCCTGGGGGTTGAGTGGTGATGTGGCGATAATGGTGCCGCTGATCTGCAACACGCTCCTTTGGCCTGGATTTCCTCTCATACGGGAGATTGCAGTCTAGCCAGCTGTGATCAATCGGCTGCGGTGTCCGCTCATGCGGCCACCAGGCGAGTGTCCTTGGGTGAAGAGGTCTCCAGCCGGCAGTGCTCGTTTCCCACCTCAGTGGTTTGGGGAGGAGCGACTTGTGCTGTACGTCTCGGGGACAGCTCACTCGGGGGCGCTATACCTTGCTGGTAGCCATGGTGCCTGAACAAGGCATCCCCAACGTTGTGGACTCCGTGGCAGGTGGGGAGCCAGCAGGTGAACTCAACGATAGACCAGATGGATTCTGTCAAAACCAAAACTCAAGGCTTGACCGATAAGGGCGAGCAATTAAGGACATCTGGACCCTTAGGGGTGAGGGTAAGGCGGGTGTGGGAGCTGCACGTGGGAGCACCTACACACCTAAGCGACATGGTCGTGATGGCCCTAGTGGCCGTCCGAACCTGAGCCAAGGGAGTGGTGCTCACCCAGGCAGTACAAAGGCGTGGCGAGGGGGTAACCCTGGAAAGGGTACCCAATGCAGAGGGCGTGGCAGCCCCAGAGGGGGTCAGTTGCGTAAAGAATACCCGAAGGGGGATCTTAGCGCAGCACCCTCGGGGAGTGGCTGTCAGCCATCTAGTCTCGGGAAGACTAGCAAGGAGCAGTCAGGCGAGGCACACCCTACGGGGGAGCCAAACTCGGCTGCAAACTCTGCAAGCCATACCCAGAGTAGGAAGAGGCGCAGCGGGTGTGCCAACCGTAAGCGGCGCGAGCTGCAGCGGCAGTTGGCACTGGTACAACACCTTCTAAAAGGGTAAGGGAAGTGAGCGACGAAACCGTCGCTCCGGTCGGTGACAACAAGCGGGCCAAGACCCAAGGTGACTCCTACAGGGAGGCGCTGACGGGAGTCAAAATGGCCGTTGTTGCTGAAAACTTCCCTGACGCACTACTAACTGCAGAGCAGGTGGAGCCTATACGGGTGGCCATATGGGACCTGTTAGAGGCCACGCCAGATCCTCTGCCGGCTATTAGTGTTGGTGCACTGCTCGGAGGAGCTTTGCACATTTCATGTGAGGGAGAGAGAGCTGCACAGTGGCTTCGCGGTCTCGACGGGGAAACCATTGGGAACGTGAAGCTCAAAGTGGTCAGCGCCAAGGAGCTTCCAAGGTCAATCAAAATGGCCTGGAAGACCAGGAATACCTGGATGCCTCTAGGGTGCTCACCATACTGCAGCGCCTCAATCTCTCCCTAAGGACCTGCGAGTGGAAGGTGCTCGGCACGCAGGTCGAAGAGACGCACACCAGGCGCATCATCCTGGTGGACAGCGTTTCAGCCGCGATCATCAAGGCAGGCGGCTTCTGTATCCATGATGGCATGGACAAGAGCACGTTCAAGATCCTCGAGGATCCGAACGTGCAGAAGGTACCAGTTGATGCCGGCGTGGGGGGAGAGGCCCCTGATTTGATTGAATCACGAGCAAAGGACGGGGAGGAGCCCGTAAATGCTGTGGTGGAAGAGCCAGGTACGGCTCTCTGCACCTCTTCACCTTGTGCATCACTGAAGACCGACGACATAATTGGACATATTGACGGTCTGGTTCTGTCGTCGTCGCTGGGTGCTGCGGAGGCGATGGTGGAAGAGGAGAGCAAAGGGGGTGGCCAGTAGTGGCTAGCACCAAAGGCGCTACCGTATAGGCAGACCGCATGGCTGGACTAAGGTGCGTACAAATAAATCTTCATCACTGCATCGGGGCGATGGCCATTCTGGCTCGCCACCTGTGGATGAAGGAATATGATATTGCCTTGATCCAGGAACCTTATGTTAAAGAGGGGAAGATTTTAAATTGAAAATTAGAGGTTTGGGTGGGACGGGAGGTGTAATTTTTCATAACTGTTCCAGTAATGATATAAGGACATGTGTGTATGTCAGAAATGGCATAAATGCAATGCCCTTATACAATTTTTGTTCTAGGGATCTTACGACAGGTAAGATCGATTTGCGAGGGAGCGGAGGGCGGGATACTGTAATTCTGACTTCTGCATACCTCGACTTTACGGACAAGGAAACTGTATCTAGATAGATAAAGGACCTTGTTGAATATGGCAGTCGGGAGAACCTGGACATGATCCTGGGGTGCGATGCCAACGCACACCACACAATCTGGGGGAGCACGGATTTGAATGTAAGAGGGGAGAAGCTACTGGAGTATGTGGTAAGTACCTCTTTACAAATTCTAAATAAGGGAAACAGGCCAACGTGCGCTAACTGTAGGCGAGCATAGATAATTGACATCACGTTAGCCACCAACAGCGCTAGCACTAAGATTGTCGAGTGGCATGTGTCTGATGAGATTACCTTGTCAGATCATAATTACATATGCTTTAAGTACAGGACGCTGATTCCAGGTCCTACAGCACGTAGAAGGAATCCCAGAAACACGGACTGTAACTCCTTTAGGAGTGACCTAAGAATAGATCTGGAGGATTCTAAGGGTAAGCTTAATTCTATACTAGACATAGAGTTTACAGCAGACAATTTGGTCCAGACTGTGAATACGGCCTAAACTATTAACTGTCCTGAAAGGGAACTTAGGCCCAAGAGGGTACCGTAGTGGACGGCACAGTTGGTCAAGCTGCGGTCTGAAGCCAGGCGAGCGTTCAACAAAGCTAGGACCAGCAGGGACAATAGCGGTTACGCTCGCTGTTTGACCAACTACAACAAAGCTGTGCCGAAAGCCAAACGGAAGGCTTGGAGAGTCCACTGTGAGAACATCAGTATTATTCCTGAAGGAATGAGGCTCTCTAAAGCAATCTCGACTGTTAGAGCACACCTATTGACAACCATTAAAGATAGCAATGGGCAGCGAACAGGGTCTGTTAAGGATACACTAGCAATAATGCTAAACACACACTTTCCGGACTGTAAGATAATAGAAAAGGAGCAGGAGGACCCGATCAGCCTGGTTGAACTAAGCTACCGTACAACCAAAGCAGATTGGGACACTACAAGAAAAGTAGTTGATGAAGGGAAGATCGGATGGGCTCTAAATGGTTTTCAACTGTTCAAGTCAAGGGGTCCAGACATAGTTTACCCCATTATCCTACAACAGGGAGCTGCACTCTTGGTTTCGCATTTGTGCAGACTATACAGAGCCTGCATAGCTTTTGGATACATTCCAAAGATATGGAGGCGAGTTAAAGTCATCTACATACCGAAACCGGGCAAAGCTGACTACGCAGAAGCCAAGGCATACCAACCTATCAGTCTTGAGTCGTTCTTCCTGAAAGCCCTGGAGAAGTTAGTATATAGACATGTCAGGGAAATTCCCCCTCCACGGGCTACAATGTGCTTACCAGTCAGGAAAATCCACTGAGACGACACTGTATTTTGTGGTAAATAAGGCAGAACATGCATTAGATAACCGGGAAGTATGCATTGCTGCATTCCTGGATATTAAGGAAGCTTTCGATCGGACCACCTTTGATGTCATTAGTGTGGCATTGGCAAATCACGGCATCGAGCCAACCATTTGCAAGTTGATCGATTGTATGCTCAGGGGAAGAATTGTGTAATATGATTGCAACGACCACCAAAGGCTGCCCTCAGGGTGGAGTACTCTCACCACTCTTATGGTGCTTGGTGGTTAATTCACTCTTAGAACAACTCAACAAAGGTCCGTACTTAACGGTCGGATATGCGGATGACTTCGTGATACTCGTCAATGGAAAATTTCCGAGCACAGTATCCAGTCTCATGCAGACGGCCCTGATTATGGTAGAAAAATGGTGCATTAGTAACCATCTATCAACCCAGGGAAAACTACTGTTGTGCCGTTTACTAGGAAGAGGCATCTGACAGGGTTGGGAACTCTGTCCATGTATGGTACACAGCTACAATGGTCTATGGAGGTGAAGTATCTAGGCATGACCTTGGATAACACGCTAACGTGGAAACCTCATGTAGACAAAGCCATAATGAAGGCCCAGCGGGTCTTCGGCATGATTCATTCTACTTATGGGAAGACCTGGGGCCTGAAGCCCAAGGTCATAAGTAACAATAGTCATATGTGGCTATACACGATGATGATAAGACCCATACTCACATATGGAAGCATTGTCTGGTGGCCAAGAACGAAACTAGCAACATGCAGGAAAGCGCTGTCTAAGGTGCAGCGATTAGCCTGCATGGCTATAACAGGGGCGTTCCCGACTACGCCAACGGCCGCGTTAGAGATCCTGCTGGACCTAACGCCGCTACACATTGTTGTGAAGTTAGAGGCAATGAAGGCGCTACATAGACTATTTGTGCATGGGCTGTGTAGTTTCAACATGCCGGTACACAGGTCTTATAAAAAAAAATTATAATTACTAATAATTTTTCGTACTATTCATTTACCGAAAGAAGATGGTGATGGTGGAAAGAAGAAGCAACATCTATATACTAAAAAAAGTATCGTTACGGAAATAAGTCTTGTTATAATGACAAGTGATGCCACGTTATAATTTCAAGGTAATAAGAGACTAATATTATTGAATAAAAATATGAAAAATGATAAAGAAATAGCATAGGGGTATTATTATATGTTAATAATCCACAAATAATAAATCAAATATATTATTTAATGTTATTATACCAGTAATAAGCAAAATAATAATATCGATTAGATACTGATCTAGGATTTTTTGTTTTTAACTTTCAACACCTCTCATAACACTAATCGACTTCCTTGCTTACTTGGTTTGCGTGATTGTGTTTTTTTCGTTGTGGTTTTGTTATTTTATTTACAAAAAAGCTTGATAATGCTCAGTTTTTAGACAATCTTTTAATTGTGTATGATAATAACGATGATGTATGACGAGAGTGTGTGTGAAAAACATTTATATAAAAATCTTGTCATTTAGTAAGTAATAGAGGAATTGCAAAAAGAAAATGTTGACATGAAGAATAACATTGGTGACTTAAAATCCCGCTTAAGTCAATTAGAGCAACATTCTCGGTCGAGCAATGTAGAAATCCAATGTTTACCTAAAAAAGAAGCAAGAGAATCTGTTTCAGGTGGTATCATCGTTGGCAAAAGTGGTTGGCTGCAATATAGATGATAAAGATATCTTACATTGCACTAGGGTTGCCAAACTTAACCCCAAAAGTAATCATCCACGATCGAGACGATCGACGATCGGTGGTGCAACTAACTTCTCCGAGAATAATAATACCAATGTAAAGAACTATAGACCTATCTCGATTTTGTCTGTTTTCGCCAAAGTTTTTGAATCCTTGATCTGTCCCTACATTAGTTCCCATCTTAAGCTTTATTTGAGTGACTCACAACACGGATTCGTTGGTATGAGGTCTACCAATACAAATTTAGTAGCTTTTAGTAAAATGTTGACGAGCGCCGTTGACCGCCGGCATCAAATAGATGTTATTTACACAGATTTTTCCAAAGCGTTTGATGGTGTCCCGCACTCCACCCTTCTACACAAGTTATCAGCTTACGGAATTACTGGTACTTTACACAGCTGGCTTAAATCTTACCTAGAACATCGTCCCTCTTTTGTTGCGGTCAACGGCTTTCAGTCAAACGTGTATAGGGCAACCTCGGGGGTTCCCCAAGGATCCCATATCGGCCCTATTTTATTTAACATATTCGTTAACGATATTCCACAGTTCCTTTTGCATTCGGATTGTTTTATATATGCAGATGATCTTAAATTTTCTAGAATTATTCAATCAAGTGATGACGCTGCATCGCTTCAGAGAGATGTAGATGCGCTTGTCCAATGGTGTAGGGATAATGATATGGGCTTAAATGTTAATAAATGCTACCACGTGAAAGAAAAATCTGTTATAGTCTGTTTACAGAGTGGGCTCAACGGTTATCCAAGAGGTGAACCAAATTAAAGATCTAGGGGTTACATTCGACAAAATGTTAACATTTGTTCCTCATATCGAAAATATTATCAAAAAAGCTTCAAAAATGTTAGGCTTAGTTATTAGGAACGCCGCTGGGATTCAAGCGAAGTAGTACCAAAATACTGTTATACAACTGTATGGTGCGTAGTGTCTTGGAATATTGTGGCACAGTCTGGCGGCCTGGCGGAGCGTATTCAAAAAATATTTCTGTGGCATCTAGCTTATTCATCAGGCATAGCTAAAAAGAAACGTTCCTATGAAGCTAGACTTTCACACTTCTTGGAAAAACGTAGAAGTATCTCCGACTCTATTTTTCTATATAAAGTACTCCGTGGCAAAATAGACTGTCCCCAACTACTTTACAGATTCTCTTTTCGTGTTCCTGCTAGATATCCACGTGCCACTATTACTCCCCTGCATCCTCCTCTACGTAGAACAGTGTTCGGTGCTAGCTCAGTAGTTCCCCGCCTGTGTAGACTGCTAAATAGTTACAGTGATCTTGTTGATGTGCACTCTGACTCGCTTGGTAGGTTCCGCAGAATAGTATCTGATAATGTTTAAAATTTATTTATAGTCATGTAATCACATTTTTTTTGGTCTATGTACATTTAATTTTAAAGAATATAATGTGTTTAATAATGTACTTAGTTTACTCAATATTAGTATTAATTGTTTTAATTTTGCAAACTTAACGTTAACGTTAACGTTTTAACTTACAAAGAGCTGTATAAATATTTTGAAGATAATAAAATCATTTGCAAGGAACAATATGGGTTTAGACAGAACAGGACGATTAATATGGCTATTTGTGATTTTTTGCACAGAACAATGACCAACGTAGATAAAAGAAACCCTGTGTGTGCTTTGTACTGCGACATGACGCAAGCATATGATTATGTGCAACATGTGACCCTAAAAAATAAACTGGAATGTTATGGTATAAGAGGCAATGTACAGAATCTAATCTCATCCTATCTATCAAATAGAAAACAGGTCACAGTTATATCCAAGGTGAATCTCAGGACAAAATGGGAACAGGTATATAGGTCAAACGAGCGTGTAGTCACATATGGGGTGCCACAGGGCAGTGTACTCGGCCCATTACTCTTTATGATATATATTAATGACATTCCCAAATCTATAGGCCATCCCATGACACTCTTCGCAGATGACAGCACAATCACAGTGCCATGCAAAGCACTGGCCTCTTATGAGGACGATATTAATAGGTCACTGTCGTCAATGACAAGATGGCTAGACAACAATAATCTTAAAATTAATATTAGTAAGACACACATAATGCATTTTAGTCAACGTAATCCCTTGACTCAATCAATAAATATTACTTATAATGACTCTGAAGTAAACGAAGTTGACGAAACTAAATTTCTAGGATTAATAATTGACAAAAAACTGAACTAGAAAGCACATGTAGACAAACTATGCAAAAGAATCAGTAGCAGCTCATATGTTCTTTATAAACTTGCACCCATTATAAATGTTAGCACTCTGCTGATGGCTTACCATGGACTAGTGCCATCTGTGATGAGATATGGAATCATATTTTGGGGGAACTCAGTAAATGTAGAAAATGTATTTAAACAACAAAAACGCTGCATTAGAGCTATGTTCGGTCTACAAACTATAGATAGCTGCAGACCGTATTTTACCAAATACAAAATTTTGACACTGCCTTCGCTATATATTCTGGAAACCGCTTTATTTGTAAAAACTAATCCGCAGTTGTTTTGTCGTGTATCGGATATTTGTGAGCGTAACCGTAGAGATAATTATAGATTGTGCATGCACAGGGCAAACACAGCTTTGATGGGAAATAGTATCTTCTGCATGGCCCCTAAAATATATAATAAAATACCAAATAATTTTAAAAATTTACATTTACCACAATTTAAAGAAAAAATTACTACTCTACTGTTGAGTAAATGTTACTATAACGTAAAAGATTTTTTAACTGACAGGGATATATAATTAGTACCTATTATTAATTGAGACCTCGTAACAATAATTACTAGTATGGACTTGATTTTATTTGATTTACTATTATTATTTGTTAATTTTATTATATTCTGTCCTATTGATTTTATTTGTTCTATTGATTTGTTAAATTTATTGTATTGCCTATAATTATTATGACATTGATGTTTATTATGGAATGAATGACCACTTTATGGTGATGACACTGATGACATGCATTGTAAATTTTATTGTTTCCCAACTGTGTTTAATTAATAATGCTAATCAGATTATAATTATGTACTTTAATATTTGTATATCTTTATGAGATAAAACATGTTGAAACTATGTTAACTATATGACCACCTTTATGTACACATGTTTGACAAATAAAAAATATCTTTATCTTTATCTTTATCTTTATCTTTGCTTTGTATTTAAAGTTTGTTCCTATTGTTGTTATTTATGTTTGCTGAACATTTATTGTTAAGTTGTGCATGCTGTGCTTACCTATAAAAGATTGTCACACTCGCTCAGTCTGCTAATCTTAAGTTTTATTTTTAAATTGTATTTGTGTGTACAATTGTTGGTTAGCCATTAAAATAAATAAATAAATAAATAATGACATTGCATACTATCATTTACATATGGTTTTAAATATGGGCACTGGTGGCCAATGGCACTATAGGTAGTGGGCATTCCCCTTTGTGTAATCCGCGGATGATGATTCTTTGAGTCTGTCATATAAATGTTTATATAAAAGCATACCATTTTGATTTATAATATGGTACCCTAGTTACTAGCATTGCGCTTTCAACCAGGCTCTGTCAATTTTATTAACTGGTTAAAATTGGCACAGTGTGTCCTGCGTATCTATGTAACTAAGTTGCACGCTACAACCAACAAGTTCTTGAACATGAAAAGCAAGCTCATCCCTTACTACGGTGCAAATTCTTTGTCCCCTCAAGTAGGTACATGATTCTAGACAATATGTTGCAATAATCAATATCTTCAACCATCAAACCTTTACACTTAGGCAGTGTAGGCACCAAGTATTGTGAGGTCAGGTAATCAATAATTTATAAATGAATTGAAACGATTGTCTAAGGCCATGCAAATATCGATAGTAGGCATAAGTAAACCAAATGCAACAAAACGGGTTTACATTGTACTGTAAATAAACTCTTTTATGAATTGGCTATTACAGCTATTAGACTTTGTTTATACTTTCAATTTAGGGCAATAATGCTTTTGAAATTATCTAATATCTACAAATGTTATTTGATTATATTTTCTCAGCAATCCATGTTGTGTGTTGATTAGTTGCCTGTGTTTAATACATATCTACACAGTCGTACGCCTGTATCTTGCCTCTATTACGAATAATAAATAATAAAATAAGTTTTATTTTCCACCAAACATAATTATATAATTTCGCACAATGTGATATATCAAATCGTAGCAGCACTAGGTAGCAAGGTAAATATAACAAGTAGAGTATTATGAGGGGTGGACAGGAGCCTAAACTAGGGAAACTCTGTATTTCAGGTCTCCTGGACACTAACATGTGTCTTTGTTAATGTTTTATGAAATCTGTGCGAGCGTGCGTCAGTGTGTGTGAGCGGGTGCGCGTGTACGAGATGTGTGTTCGTGTGCGTGTGTCTGTGTGTGTGTGTGTGTGCGTGTGTGCGTGCGTGTGCGTGTGTGTGTGTGTGATTGTATGAGTTTATGTGTGTGTATGTATGTGTCATACGGCCTTATTGTTATTATAATAATATTAATTATTTTCACTATAGATATTAAGGCTTCTGTGTTGTCGTAGTTTAAATTCAGTAAGTAATTTCTAATAACATATTTACATTCGCGTGTAGTTTTAGGATATATGTTTAACAAAGCGTTGAGTTTATTATAAAGATAATTTACTGGAAAACATGGTTGTCGTCTGAAGAAAACAGTATGATGTCTTATAGGATCGCATATTCTATTTCTTCTTCAGTCAAGTGCTGCCATAGTTGGGTCATATGTTAGAGCTTTGTGTTCCCGGAGTGTGGTGTGCAAGACAAATAATTGTCTAACCGTCAGGACTTCACTATCTTTGTAGAGAGCTGCAGTAAGATAGCGGCAGTGCATGCTCAACGACTACAGTTTTTGTCGTGCACGCCCCTCCCCACGCCGGTACACAATAAGTTAAGACCGACCTAGCCAAAGCAAAGTAGACAGTCTTTAATTGCGAAGGTTTGAGGATGTTTCTTAGTTTTTTAAAGATCCATATTAACTTTCTCGTACTTGCTGCTAAAAGATCGAGTTGCAAATGCCATGACAACGCTTGGTCTAACGTTATCTGTTCTTTCTAGTGGCAAACAGAAGCATGGTATAGAACAAATATTGTTACCTGTATGTACTTTGAGATTTATATCGTCATGAGCCGGCTGCGTAGATTTAACAATAGTGAAAGTTATATATTTAGTTTTTTTATATTAAGAGTTAGAAGATTTTTATTCAACCATTGAGAAATCTGCTGTAGACCTTTCTCAGCGTGATGCTGTGCCTCGGCCCAAGTCTCTCCCTGGAATAAAAGTGCTGTATACTACTCGGGCCCAGGACACTTCCCTGAGGAATACCGCTAGTAACAGGAAGAGGACTACTGACATGCTCACCTATTATCACCATTTGTTTACGATTTGTTAAGAAATCTTTAAAAAGTTGAAGGCGCAAACCACGTACTCTTACAACATCTAACACTGCAGTAACAGCTTTGTAGAGACTGTGTCGAACGCTTTGGCCAGGTCTAGGAAAATGTCAATGCATTTCCGGCCATTATCCAAACCACTTGACAAGTGATTTGTGAGTTGTATTACTGCGTCCTCGGTGGATTTGTTAGACTGGAAGCCAAATTGTTAATCAGAGATGATATTTTCTTGTATTAAATATTTCTTTAGGCGTTTGTTAATAAGCTTTTCAAGTAATTTGGACACTGCAGTCAGCACTGATATAGGGCGATAGTTTTCGAAACAGTCTCTATCACCGCTTTTATGAAAGGGATGTATAATAGATTCCTTGAAGCTATCGGCGAAAGTACCTTTATTAATGCTGAGGTTGAAAATGTGTGTTAATATGGGAATAATGCTAGTTTTGATGCGTTTTAAGAATGAGGTGGGTATGCCGTCCCATCCGAGAGCAGAACTGTTCTTAAGGTTAGCTATTAGTTCTTCAACTTCAGCTACGTCTGTATCTAGTAGCATAAATGATTTTGAGTGCGGGAAACTTTCGATATCGCAAGCTAAATTATGGTTATTAGAAGTATGGTGGATATTGTCAATAAGTTTCTGGCCCATTTCAGTGAAATATTGGTTTATAGAATTAATTGATTGTGAAGGATCATTACCACTATTTAAAAGTTCTTCAGCAAGGTTTTTATTATTAGAGGTAATTGTTATTTTGCGAATAGTGTCCCAGGTTTGCTTTGGATATTTACATTTATCAATTTCAGTACCGTCATATTTTTCTTTAAGTTTATTCAGAAGGTCATTAGATCTTAAGCACATCATTTGATGTTTTATTATATTTTTTATGTAAAGCGTCGCGATGTTTTATACATCTAAGTAGGCCTGTTGTTATCCACGGTTTTAGAATGTTTTTCCTATTTGGAACTTTCCTCAGCTTAGTGTTAGTATCTAAAACGGCTTTAATTCGTTCTGTGAGGACCTCGGTGGCGCAATTAGGATCGCTAATCTCCAATATATCAGATAGGTTATCTCTAAGGGAGTTTGCTGCCTTTTCATAGTCTGTAACTTGTTTGAATTTGGATAAATGTAATTTCTTAGTAGGCACTAAATTTAATAATACTGGGAAATGGTCTGTTACAAGAGTTTTAATAACGAATGTTTGAGCTTTAAGATTTGTTTTGATATTTATGTGTTCCAAAAACGAATGTTCTCTATGTAAAGAGATTTCACGATTTCAGTGCTTATATTTAATGGGATTTTAGTGAAAGATCTTAGCAACGGCCGGTGTGAAAAAGCAACGGGCGGTGTGAAAATTACCGTAAAATTGTAGTATTTATGGGTCAGCCATTATAGACCTTGTAATAGGCCCATAATGGCTTCACAAATGATGATCACAACGGCATTTTCTCTTTAAGTTCTTGACTGCAGGTCTATTACATAGTAACAGCCTTTGCCTAGGCAATCCGAGCATTTGTGCTTTTATAAGCTTGCTGCTATTGCTAAGCTTGCTTACATGAACTAGTTGCCCAAGTACATTACCTACATGATTTACTCAAAATTAAATATGAGATGTTTTTTACGAATATACCTACCGAGTCGAGTCCTGAGTTGTAGGTAGAGGTATAGCTGCTGGTGTCGTCGTCTACCGGGCAGTCCCAGATTCCGTGCTGTTACTGAGAATTTATTGACAGAAAAACGCAAAACACTTTGCCGACGTGGTAATCGAACCTGAGACATAATGCACAGCAGTCTCACACCTACACTACCGATGCGCAACCGACTGTGACGCTAGTAATAGATAGGTAGGTATTGTGTTTGCTGCTGGTTAAACGTTGTAGTAGCTAAGTACCTCAGAGTATAGAATGATAACATTAATATTGCATCGTGCGAATTCTAAGCATTGTACACAAGTGTTTAACCCTCGCTTAGTCGATAGTTTACGGCAGAATATCTACCATTTATTTAGACGTTCGGTGTAGCAAATTAAGTTTTTTATATTATAAAAATGATTAACATTAAACGTTTGGGTAACTCTTGAGATCGCAATGCTAGTAACTAGGGTAGCATATTATAAATCAAAATGGTATGCTTTTATATAAACATTTAAATGACAGACCCGAAGAACCACAACAACGCAACATTGAAGCACAACCATCCGCGGATTATCTAAACAAATTTTTGTCCCTTGTGAGATTCGACCCCCACATACAACATTCGGCGTAGCGGCAGTGGCGAAGCGACCACTTAAGCAACGATCTTTTGTTTTTTAAAGGTTTTGAAATGCGCCTAATTCAATCCCCCTCGCCACAAGCGGAGGCGAGAGGGTTATGTCCGGCTCTGCCGTACTTCGGGCCTACGGACCAAAACCCCACGGTGTGCCTACTAAAGATACTACACCAGCGACCCACCCAGTAAACTATGACTCCTGGGCGACGCCCCGGCACTATTTAAACCACTACCTACTCTATCCATGCACCCAAAACATATACTTATAATAAATGCAGTAATAAAAAATTAAAAAGGGAACTTTCTTACTTTTAACGTAGTTTTACAAATAACATAGACAAGAAAAAATATTGGGATATTACAAACCACGTGTGACGGTAGCTCGATGCCAACCCTTCTTTTCCTCCAAAAGAAGAAATAAAATTATCTAATTTAATAAGAAAAGGTTCCTTACCGATGACCAATGTAATGTTATGATTTCGTTACCAGTTAATATTAAAAAATTATGTACCATTTTTTTAACTCACGTTCCCTCTCCTAGAAGTTGTAAGTCACGGTCGTTCGAAGTATGAACAAAGATCTATCCGTATATTATATTGTAGTCTTTGCACAGACCGACACGGAGTTCGCGCCGCGACTGCGTCATGCACCGGCTTGCTCTCTATATTCACTCCCATAGACTCGTCCATTACTTTTTATTCTTTATTATATTTTGTCCGGGGTATCGTAAGCGTAAATGTAGGTTAGGTTAGTGACAGTAATGTTTTTCTGGATGAGAGGTATCTAATGTCCTTTTCTGTTCCCCTGACAACATGTATGCGGGTCAAACAAATAAACACACATTAGCATTTATAATATTTAGTTAGGATTAGGATTCTATGTCCAACTCATACAAATAAAGTATTTAAAAGGAATAAGGTTAAAAGAAAACTCTTTATACATAACATGTGCTTTATTAGGTATCTATGGAAAATGGATGTTAAAAAAAGCTCTTTATACATATCATGTGTCTAATTAGGTATCTATGGAAAATGGAAGTTAAAAGAAAACTCGTTATACATAACATGTGCTTTATTACGTATCTATGGAAAATGGAAGTTAAAAGAAAACTCGTTATACATAACATGTGCTTTATTACATATCTATGGAAAATGGAAGTTAAAAGAAAACTCGTTATACATAACATGTGCTTTATTACGTATCTATGGAAAATGGAAGTTAAAAGAAAACTCGTTATACATAACATGTGCTTTATTACGTATCTATGGAAAATGGAAGTTAAATGAAAACTCGTTATACATAACATGTGCTTTATTACGTATCTATGGAAAATGGAAGTTAAAAGAAAACTCGTTATACATAACATGTGCTTTATTACGTATCTATGGAAAATGGAAGTTAAAAGAAAACTCGTTATACATAACATGTGCTTTATTACGTATCTATGGAAAATGGAAGTTAAAAGAAAACTCGTTATACATAACATGTGCTTTATTACGTATCTATGGAAAATGGAAGTTAAAAGAAAACTCGTTATACATAACATGTGCTTTATTACGTATCTATGGAAAATGGAAGTACTCATTTCGGCGTTTATTTGGAACACTTTAACTAAATAGAAAATGAATCTACTCTTAACAAAAACTTTTATATTTTAATTCGATTCAGTTAAGATTTACTCTTTAGTTAAATTCTTAACTAAAGAGTCAAATTTAACTGAGACGGATTAAAATCTAAATCGTTCTAGTATATATTACAAAATAAATCTACTCATATTTATTATGTAGTATATAATAGTATTTAATAAATAATTCCCACTAGCCATACTTATTGATTTAAATGGATCAGTAGTATTGTACATTTATTACAAATCTTTGTTATAAGAAAAAATTGCTACAACATTTACTAAAATATTTATCTACAATAACTACTCATCCATATTAGCCCAATAAACTCAAATAAAAAGAGTCTCGCCCTGTTTTGAAATATATTGCACAAAGATTGTTATTGAAGTTGAAAAAAAGTCTAAATCACACTAAAACAATTTAGCGTGAATAGTAAATATACTATTTCACTGTAATAGACTGTAATAACAGGCATTATATAATTAAAAGGCGAGGCGTCCCGCCCCATATATTTAAGTAACATTCATTTTATTAGTTCATGTCCTTAGCGGAAGTTAAAATCTCCCTAGAAATAATGAGTCTCTGGATTTGTGATGTGCCTTCATAGATCTGGTAGATCTTGGCGTCTCTCATGAGTTTCTCGACAGGGTATTCGGTGTTGAAGCCGTTGCCGCCGAAGATTTGCACCGCGTCCGTCGCTGCCTTATTCGCCACCTCGGACGCATGGCACTTGGCCACAGACGCAGCGACTGTGTTCTTCTGGCCTGTGGATCAAATCACTTTGTTTATAGAGTCCAAGTTCACAACGTTCATGTGACAAGTAGCATCATAATATACAATGTCTCTATCACGTATTCATCTGGTCAACGGGTCAATCAAAATCAAACGGTATCAATTTAGTGCGTATTCTTGACATTAATGTAGCAATTTAGTGCATTATGAGGCATGTGTACGAGCGTGTATTGCTAACTGCCGATGATCAAGGCCAATATAGATATTTTTCTTTTGAATGCAGCGGCAAATATGTTGTACTTTGTATTGGGTATTCTCGAGTGTAATAGGTAGGCTTTATTGTTTCAATACTTGTACTACGTTCGTATGCTATTAAATATTTAGCTAATTATTATAAGCTTATATTTAGACTAATTAGATTGTAAGTTGAATGAGAAGCAATTCTTATGATTTAGGCAATTCAAGCTACGCTTATTGCAAATATGTAGCTCTATTTATTTTTCTCAGTAAGATAATTATTAATTCTACTAGGACTAAGCTTTTAAAAATATTAACCTCTTATTCATGTTTCTCAGCAAGCGAATTGTGAATTACGTTGAAAATAAATTCTTTAACCGTAAATACAAATTTTACTTGCTGGTTGAATCGTATAAGTTCGTAAATTATTCGTTATTCCTCACTTTGTGTATTATACATACATTATATTGGAGTGGCAAACCTTACATATGCTTACATATTTAAACTTTGTGTTATAAGTCAGAATACACATTCGTACTACGTAACTAAACTTATGGTGATTACCTAGCAAAAGACTGTGCCACCCTTAGGCTCAAGTTCTAGAATTTTAAAGTCAATGCTTGTTTCCTTGGAATATTATAGTATTTACTCGCTTAATTATTGTTGTATCGGACAGAGTCTACATAAAGAATAGAATGTTACGTAGTCATCTCGTAAAGGTATGTCATCTAAACAGCACGTGGTGGATTATTGGAATATCCGTTAATTTCTAGGAGATAGCTTCTACGAAATACTGTGATAAATGATTGGGTGTCTCTAATCAGCATTGACGTATACAAGGGAGGCAGGTAGGGCGTACCCAACCCAGAATTGTTTAGTGCCTACCCCAGGATTTAATGTTTCAACTCTAAAATCTGGAGAGGCCAGGTAGTCATGTATGTGGGCCATCGTCGTTTGGTAGCCTCATTAAAAATAACGCTAGAAACGATAATGCTGATCGGATCAAGTAAAAGGCAGATATTTTTTTTAATACCATCCTCTCCCTAGGAATAACTCATGTGTCGCGGGAGACTTTACAAACATGCCAACTACTGACACAAATAACACCTAGACTTGGAACAAGTATTAGATCACACAATATTCTGTCCCGTGTGAGGATCGAACCCAGAGCACTCCGTAGTAGTGGCGCAGCGACCATTCACCACTACGTCAACCGTCAATCCGTCATGCAGTCAACTAAAATAGTATTTTAAGTTGTCTTACCGTGATCGACAAGCCACGCAGCTCTCATCCAGGCGAGTCGTGAAGTCTCGACGCCTATGGCCATATCAGCCAGCATGAAGGCTACGGCCTGGTGTCTGGCGATCGGCACTCCGAACGTCTTGCGTTCAAGTGAGTACTTAGTCGCCTCGTCTAACGCACGCTGCGCTAGACCAGTTGCACCTGAAGCCACCTGTTATGAATGACGAGAGTTTAGAAACTGAATTTCAACAAAGCACCCGGCAGAGTAAAGACAGCAATTCTTTTATATGCCACCTCCTGCACTTATTATAATTTCTGTATTGCGGAAGTCTTAACAAACATTTAAACAACGGATACAAAGAGCATCCAGACTCGGAACAACCGTTTTTCGAACACATGAATTTTTGTCCCGTGTTTCGAACCCACGACATTTAGCGTAGTGCCAGTCGTGAGACGACCACTTAAACCAATATGTCTTCTGTGCAGATTGCACAATGCGCCAGCCGAGTGTCAGCGTGTCGCCATCTATCGGGCACTTTAATAGTCTTGGTTTGGTGGACATTGCTACTAATAATTCTCGAATCGAACAATTCAATAATACTATTATCGACTCAGGATTCGAATCTAGGATCTCAACATCAATAGCCACTCTATTAAAGCATTTATGCTTTTCTTTGAAAATTATTTAATGAATTTACAGTGTAAATCAAAAGTATATAATTCCTAAGCAATTTGTAACACATCGTAATTAAATTAAATTAATATTATATCTTAATATGACAATCTAACTGATAAGGAACACCATGATTATACATACATCATTAACCAATCATCAAAAAAAGATCCTTTCGTGTCTCGGCGAACATCATATTATACACTGCCGCAAGATGCGATCTTTTCGTTCAGCTGCTATAAACATATTTTGTAGTCGACATGAGTAATCAATGCACTCAAATATAATCTATCTGGCCTTATTCTAAAATTTTAAAGGCAGATATTAAATGGCTTGTTAGAAAACTGACATTCCCCTTAAATCTATCGTACATAGTATATTGGGGAATAATAAACGTAGACTGGTAATGTTATATAAATATAGGCTAAATTATACAACATAATCACATAGGATAATGTTTGATGCAGATCGAAGTCAGTAACACGTAAACGTATTTTAACAGTAAAACGAATAGTAGCAACCCTATCGCTCATCTATTTTTAGTAGGAAACCTTGGTCTAGTTTAAAGGGGGTCAGTTGTAACTAAGTGGCAATGAAACAAACATAAACATACCGGGGGTCGAGTTTTGTCGAAGGCGCCCATTGCGATCTTGAAGCCGGCTCCCTCTCCGATGAGTACATTCTCTTTGGGGATACGCACATCTTCGAATGTAATGCCGCGAGTGTCTGACGCACGCTGGCCCATGTTTTGCTCCTACACAAATACAAACAAACGTTAGGTATGTGTAACAAGAATGTTTAATATTATTTAAGAAGACAACTCCCGCACATATCTAATAAATCCTGTGTCGTTGGGGACTTTACTAACATCAGACAACGGACGCAAAGAACACCCAGACTCGGAACAATCATTTGTGGATAAAACAAAGTTTTGTCTCAAGTGGGATTACCCACAACACTCGGCGCAGTGGCAGTGGCGAGGCGACCACACGAACCAAGCGTACATTTCGTATAACTAGCTTAAGCGTACAGCTTCGCACAGAGAGTCCGTTTTTTAAATGAAAGGTACCCTGTCCTTTTCGGTACCTCTGACAATGTGCATGCGGAATTTCATGACGGTCGTTTAAGTAGTTAATGCGTGAAAACAAAACAAATAAACAAATTCACATTTGCATATACATATATACATAAGTTCATCTTTATATAACATTGTGGCATACAATAAAATATTGAGTATTGAGTATATATTAAGTTAAAGCAGCGATAGCTCAGTGGGGAGACCACCAGACTGCAATGCAGATGGTCTCGGGTTCGAACCCACGTCGCGCACCTCTGACTTTCGGAAGTTATATGACTTTTCGAAATTATGTGCGTATTGATTGACAATTATCGCCTGCTCCGTGCCTCGGAGAGCACGTTAAGCTGTCGGTCCCGGCTGCCATAAACATCTATGGCAGTCGTTATTGGGAGAGTGTCGACACAAAAGATCTCACTGGGTCGATGTGTCGCCGGTCTGCACTGACTGGCCCCCCACATAAGATACATATATATATTAAGTTAAGTTATATTGTCTAGTCCAGTGGCCGCCAACCCGCGGCTCGCGAGCCGTATGCGGCTCTTTGACTCCACGGCTGCGGCTCTTCCACGAAATGTTTAGTATAGTGCAGGCACGGAATATTACTTATTAACTATGATACCAAATTTTATTTACTGTTAGTTAAACTAAGACTTATTAGACAAAGGCAAGCTCAAGAGTGTACTTTTAATCCAATTTATCCGAAAGAATGTTGCTAAAGTAAAGCTTAAAATAAAAAATGGTTCTATGAATAGATTTCATTTGTGAATCGTCCATATTTGGCTCTTTTGGAAGACAAGATTGCCGACCACTGGTCTAGTCTGACGGTAAGCTGTTAATCATTTAAGTAAGTAAGCACTTAGGTGCGAGTGTAATAATACACACATCAACAGAATCTCGGGATATTTTATATTTCATGAAATATCTAAGAATCTATGAAGAATTTTCTAATATAGTAAATGGAAGATTTATCGGTTATTTAAAGGTTTTTAATATAAAATAAAAATAATTTCGTGATTGTCTGTTATAAATAATAATGAATTTTTTTTAATCGCCGTACAAATTTACTAGGAACCATAAAATGCTAAATTTCTTCTTATAAAAATATTAATTTTTATTAAGATTGAATAATTTTATAATATCTAATTATTAATAATCAGTGTTGCCACCTCTTACATTAATTACACATCGATATCGAATGTTCATACTTATTACTATTCAATTGTCAATGTCTTGCTGCGGTATGAGGTCTTTTTTGTATGCAAGTGTTTGTGAAGTTGTTGTTCCGTCGTCAAAGTTGGCGGAAAATCTCTCAAAGCTTTTCGTTGTAACATGTCCCAGGCATGCCCGATAGGATTTAAGCCGGGTGACTATGCAGGCCAATCCAAAACTTGAATGTCGTGGTCTTGGAGAGTTTTAATTTTCCTTGTCGTAACGAATTACTAACAATTTTGCCGCCGTATTTAGTTTTTATTTTAATTTTTATTTACTTATTTATATTTTGAAAATAGTATAAAAGAGGTTACAATCTGTATATAAACTTTTTATGACAACTAAAAAGTTTAAACTGTAAAGTCGTAAATAATTTAGGATTAAGGTATCCCTAGATTCTTTTGATGTGTGATATGCGAAAGTAATTTTCTATTTATTTGTTACATATTCACTGGTAAACGTCTTTCGGTATAGAGGCAACTTTTGGATATATAGGAACTTACATGAACAGCGATATCATAAAATGTTTGTCGAAAATGTAATGATAATATAAAAAAATTACCAATTTACAATTAACAAAAAAGAATAACTATGAGGGTGGCGGAGTGATCGAATGATCGATCGATCGAATGAGTAAACAAAAATACATAAACTTATAGTACTAAATCAGTAATAACTTTCAGTGATGGAAGTACATACTGGCACTTAAGAATCAAATGTAGTTTCAGGTAGAGGTTTCTAAACATAGTATGGAGTTTAGATAATAAATACATATATATTGACGTTCATAAGCGCTGCTTTGTGGCCTAAACGAATAAATGATTTTTGACTTTGACTTTGATTAAGTAACTCCTTTTTAGAGTTCGAAAAATCTCTTATACATTAGCTTTGTCCGTCCGTCCGTCTGTTATACAACTTTCAACTCAAGAACCGTAAGAGGTAGTGACTCGCGGTCTACGCCATTCAACTCAGCATAGTCGATATACCCCCGAAATAACTTATGACCTTTGACCTCTGACCTCAAGGTCACGTGGTATCAAGTGACCTTTGCATATTACTTGAACCATTTTTTCGAACTCTAAAATTTACGGCAATTCATTGCCAATTCTCACTTGTTAATTTGTTACATAAATATTTTGAAGTAAGTCGACAAATTCCTGTTTAAGTAATAATTCTTACAAATATAATTCTTACAAATATAATTCTTACAAATATAATTCTTACAAATGCAAACTTATGACAAAGTCTGAAAGTTCAACGATAAATGCTGTGAAAGATTTTCTTTCAAGTTTACGTCTCGTCACCTGGCGTTATTGTTGTTGTTTGTGGCCACAGGAATAATAAATTCGCATAGCAATGTGCTGATAATAATTTAGCAGAATTAACGTGACCAAAGGGGAATGCCCACTAGGGCCAAAGGGGAATGACTTTGGCCACGAGTGCCTATATTTAAAACCTTAAATAAATTATAGTATGCAATGTCATTACTTTATGATTAATCAAGGAATTTAATTAAATTAAAAGTTTATAGAGATTAAATATTTTTTATTTATACCGATGACAAGATTTTTATATAAATGCTTTTCACAAACACTTTCGCCACACACATTCATTATTATAATATAGTAATAATAATATAATATTCTACCGCATACACACAACACCGCCTAGCCCAAACTAAGCAGAGCTTGTACTATGGGTGCTAGACAATGGATAAACATACATATAACCTTTATTTTTTTGTAAATGCATACATATTATTCATAAAAATTATCATACACAATTAAAAGATTGTCTAAGACTGAGCATTATCAAGCTTTTTTGTAAATAAAATATCAAAACCACAACGAAAGAAACACAATCACGCAAACCGAGTAAGCAAGGAAGCCGATTAGTGTTATGAAAGTTGGTTTCGGTGTAGCAAGTTAAGAACAAAAAATCATAGATCAATATCTAATCGATATTATTATTTTGCTTATTACTGGAATAATAATATAAAAATATTTTTTTTTCCCCTGACCAGAACGGCTGGACTTTTTTTGGCTCAAAGAATCAGCATTGCCATTCAGCGTGGCAATGCTGCCAGTCTTCTGGGCACACTTCCGGTCGACAGCGATGCTGAGGAATTTTACGACGCTGCCTAAACCGGCCATCCTTTTTTTTTATTAATTTTTACAGTCCCATATTTTGTTACTCTTCATTTTGTTCTATTTATAAGTGGTTAGTTTTGTTAATATTACTTAAGTTGTAAATTATGATTGTTGCTTTCACTACTATGAATTATATTAATAAAACTTGAAATAATATATTTGCTTTATTATTTGTGGATTATTAACATATAATAATACGACTATGCTATTTCTTTACCACTTCTAATATTTTTATTTAATAATATTAGTCGTTTTTTTACATTGAAATTATAACGTGGCATCACTGGTGATTATAACAAGACTTATTTCCGTTACGATACTTTTTTTAGTATATAGATGTTGCTATCTTCTTTCGGTAAATGAATAGTACGAAAAATTATAAGTAATATAATATATTTTATTATCAGACGTGTAATCTTGGGCGGCTAGAGATTACACGTTAGCCAAAAATGGGCATTCCCCTTTTATTTCATAAATTAAGTAAGTTTTTAAGAAATTGTTGACCAATTGAAGCCGGTTAGAAGCTAAGATTATTGAACTTTATAGACATTTTTAATTAGGTTTTGTTATTTTGTATGTCGTAATCACAATTTGGACATTGCTGCTATTTTATGTTTCTTTGATATACTGCATATGTTTAGTTTGACATAACTACAGATTTAAAAGTTACTGACTGACTATAATACATTCAGAACATTTAATTCTAGAAGTAAGGCAACTAAAACTATTGGTTCATTTTGTTCATAAAATCACAATCATCTATAGAACATTGTAATTTATAGAAATGAAAAAGATATTGGTTAGATAATTTCTGTATACAATCTATGGTTGTTATTTAAACCAAGGTTTATATCTGGTACATTATATTCCTCGACGAGTTCATGTTTTGTAATAAAGCCTGGTATTAAACTTAATACCGTGATAAAATGAGACTTACAATTTCTGGTTTAAAATTGAATTAGCACAAGTTCTATGATAAGATGGATAAAGTAAGCTTTATAAATATACATTCTAAGGAAACAGGGGAATGAATATCAATTATTCTGAAATAACAATGCGGCGAAGCAGCCCGCGCTTCGTATATGTGGGCTGGTGGGATAAGCTAAGAAAACTTAATATTTAAATATTTAATTTATTATATTTATTTCTTAATATTTTTAAATAGTTATCTATATATACCACAGTCTACTACTGATGGTATATATAGATACTTTAAAATTTATTAGTATGGATCGATACTTAAGTTAAAATAGAAAAAAGAAATGTATCAACCTTGCGTCCAGGGACGACGCCGGGCCACTCTCTCTCGACGATGAATCCAGTGAATGCCTTGCTTGCCGGGCACTTGGGGTCGGGGTTAGTACGAGCCAGCACGAAGTACCTGCATTAATAATAACCAGCGTCACAAGTTATACAAACAAGCTAACATATATTATATCATATCATGGTGTTTTTAAAAGGGATCCCTTCTTTACGCATGTGTTCCTGATATTCTTTGGCATAACTATTTTGTATATTTCTTTGGTATAATAATACTTTGCCATAATTGTTTTTGGCGTACAGTAAATGTAGTGAGGTCCTCTTACCCGGCCTTGCTTGCGAAGCGAGTAATTAGTGAAAACCCGACAAATATGTTCGTTAGGTTGCCGCGGGGTGCAAATGGATAGGGAATGGTTGGATCTTAGCCATTTTATTTTAAATATTCATCTGCGATTGTGATATACGTTCAAATATGGCATAGTATGTATAGTATGGACAATTAAGAAATATAATTTATTTATCGCTTATGGCTTTAGCATTTAGCTTGAAAGACTAAAGACGCGTTTTTTTGTGTTATCACAGTTGTTGAAATCCATAGCAATGTTTAGCAAAAGCTATTGCTAAATATTTTTTGAAATATCTTTAACAGGTTTCAAAAATCATCTTATACAATCTTTAACCTGTCAAGAATAATCTACTGTATCAAGCTATCGCATCGGTGAGCCGCTGCGACTCAATACGTTAATATTGCTTCTGGCGGCAAACATTGTACAAACTAACATAATATATTTGAAAAAGAACATGTAGCCGTTAATCATAAACAATATCTATGAATACTAATACTAAGACAACGAACGAAATTGACACAGATTTTGTTATATTTGTCGCAAGCATACCAGTTGGCAACTCCACCAAGACGTGAAGACGTTCCTTATAAACTATTACGAAGGGCAAGGACAGGGAAATCGACAGATTTTGGACCCATTGATTTCTCTATTTAAAATAGTATGCGTACCAGTTGGCAACTCCACCGTTGGTGATCCACATTTTCTGTCCATTGAGGATCCATTCGTCGCCCTTCTTTTCAGCTCTAGTCTTGACACCAGCTACATCGGAGCCCGCGCCAGGCTCGGTCACACAGTATGCCTGTATACAAAGACAAATATGAAATACTTCTGTTACACGGTTCTAATTGAAGATACTTATAAAAATCCTAACTAATATTATAAATGCAAATGTGAATTTATTTGTTTGTCTATTGGTTTGTTATCCTTTCACACTTTACCTACTCGAGCGATCATCATGAAATTTCGCATACAAATAGGACATAAAGTGTCATTCATCCAGATAAAAATTATTGCTCCTGAGGAATAGAAATTTATTGACAAAATCGAAATTAACACGGGCAAAATCTAGTATTTTATATACAGAACGAATTCATGATTTTAAATTCAACTAGTACCTTAATTTACTGTTGATTCATTGAAATTAAACTACTACATACGGATTTTATCGCGTTGTTTATTTGACACTTTATTACATAATTTTGAAAACTGTTACACTACTACTACTATTCAATTTTACTAATTATTAAATTAAATCTAATTAGTTTTGCGTAAACAGAAGACAAAATTACTGTTGATTGTTTATTAATTAATTATACATCTCATTGCTGGACTAGGTACTATTGTTTAGCAAGTTAGGCGATTTCAAATTTTATTAGTGGATATACGCAGATACAATTTTAGATCACGAGTCACGTGGCTTTAATCATGCTTCAGACTTTCCAGTGACGTTCGAATATAACTAAGTTAAGTCAACCGTCAGTCAGTTAATCGAGAGCGATGAGCGCGTCAGCGTCGCTCTCGATTAATCTAGATGGACATCTACCAATTGACGAAAAAGCATCCCGTTGTTGATTAAAATTCACGCCTATTCGAATGTTACTTGTATAAAAATGACTGACAAATAAATCTTTTATCTCTAATTGTATTTATTTTCCATTTTTCTTTATTAGTAAACCTATATGTTTTATGTGTCATACTTATTATGCGACAAATTAGTATCAAGTGTGTAACTTAAACATACAAGTGTAATGTTTATCTATTACTTAGTTAGGGTAGGTACAAGGCGGAAGGACGTCGCCACACTAGTCTAGGGGAGAGCAGGCAAGACAATAATTCAATGTCTATATATTGTCTTGCCTAAGACAAGTGTAATGTAATCGTTAAACCATTAGGTAGACATGAGAGATATTATGTGAAAGTATCGAATACTTAAGTTTTAAATTCGCCAATTATATTGTATATTATTAATTATAGAGAATAGAAACGGCAACTTGATTACTCACTAACAACATGACAAATTGATAACCAATATTACGGATGATCAAATAGAGGCGAAGAGAAAAAGAAAGTATACAGATCAACTACAGCAAAAAGCAAATTTCCAGACATATTGACAGATTGAAGGTATGTGGGAACGTGGTATAATGTTCCTCCAACACAAAGGGAGGATCTTCCGACCAGGCTGGGTGATCGTACCTGGTGTGCCGCGGCCCGACTGGTGATGTCGGGAACTTGTATATACAAAGTGGCGCAAATGTTATCACATTAATTGATACCACATATACTACATGGTATTCTTGGCGATTTACAAATTATGAACCAAATGTATTCAGTAGTTTAGCCAAAGGAGATTTTTTTTGTTTTCATAATTTAGAAATTTTAGAACAGCATGTAATGCAGAGATAACTGTACTTAAGTGTCAAAGACCTTAAGCAGCGATATTAAAAACCGTCGTATTGTATTATGTCCGGATATTTGCGGATCCTAGCGAGTTGACGAAGACAATTTCTTGGAACCTATGACCGTTAACGAGCTGACTATGGCGCACGATTGGTTACAATGGTGTTCCTATTTGTGTCTAATTTTATTTTATTTATTCCGTTCAAAAACAATATTTTTCTTAATTTCTGATCAAATAGGTTTTTTGTTAACTGTCTTATCAACCAGCTTAAGGTAGTATATCATTTAATGTGATAACATTTTCGCCACCTTGTATACTTAGTCACTTTGTTAATGTTACTTATGCGATTCAGGATTGTATGACGTCATTTTAAGCGCTTATTGTATATAGCGCCATCTGTTGAACGTAGGCGGAACTTTGTCGTCTGTGCAGAGTCGACACAAAGGATTTCTCAACGGATCCAGAAAGATGGAAATTGCTATACCAACAATTATTATTTATTAACTAACTGGTATATAATATAATAATATTATATACCATAGAAATATATAGTTACATATTTCTATGGTCTAGGACAGCTGCAACTTTTTGCCAATACCAATCCAAAAATATATATTTAGAATTATCTGTGTTCAAGTTGGCGATACTTGAACACAGATATTTTAAATATATAAACTTTAAGCTTTACTTACAGCAACGATAGGTTCATCGATAAGTCTGCCAAGGTATTTTTTCTGTTGCTCCTTGTTACCGGCGATGATGACGGGCGTTTGCTGAAACACAATGTTATCGATGTACACACATAAACCAATACTCATGTCCCACACAATATTCATATTTACAACCATATTATATGAGATGCCATAACGTGTAGTCTTTATAGTTAATACACATAGTTATACATTTAGTTCAAAGTTGATGCATATGCATCATTATGTACCATGTAATATTAATATATTAGTATGTAAGTTTTAACATTCACGACATACATGCGTATAATCTACGTATTATAATTACATCTACTTAATAAGTGCATAGTGTTATACATACCAACAATTATTACCCAATATTTTAAGCTACAAATACAATTGTGTGATGTACAAAGTTATGGTTTAATATGTTTTATACCAATTAACAGCAAAACCTCATTTGTTAATATATTATATAATATGCATTTACCTTTATTTTGCTCTGTTTAAGATACAATTACAATTATTTACTTGTAGACATGTGAATATTGTAGTTTCAAGTAATTAAATATAACCTTAATATGGTAATCTGCATGTAAAACTAAGGATGTTACATTAAAATACTAATTATTTATGTATCCACTGTTACCAAATATCCAGATTGAGATTTTGCGATTAATCATATTCAGCTTGCTACAGGGTTAACGATTTACATGTTATCTTTATCTACACAAGTTGTTAGTAAACGTACAGAACGCCAATACCCCTACTACTACTATTACAATATCTCGTATGCACTAGAAAACATCTGTTGTGCTTGTATCACATCACTCACCACCCACCAGCCGGCGTGCGTGATCACAAATAACCAGTATCTATATAACAAGGCTTTGATTAGCAAGTATTACTTGGAGGAATACTCACAACAAATATTTACTAGATAATTCGAGAGCGAAGCGATAAAGTCTGTAAGTCTAGATGGTTGACACAACAAGAGACAAAATTGATCAAAAACCGCGTGCATCGAAGCGTTAGGCACTCACGCCAAGACCACTGGCTTCCATTGCTGTCATGATGCCAGTGCACCCGTACGCCAATTCCTCGGCCACCAGACATCCTTCAAAGACACCCATATTCATACCACCTGCAGGAAACACTCATAATGAATGATAGGCGTAACTAGGTCGCGTACCACTTAATATATCTGTTATACTTTTCCTTTGAATTATGTCGTCAGTCTTGAAGCTGATACTTAACTTGATAACTAGATATTGGCTTGTTAATTTAGAATTTGATGTTTGGGTGCCACTATAATTTGTAATGATTTTAGCAGTTAAACACAAATATTGATTTCTTTTTTGGTTTATACTGTTAGCAGTAGTAAGTAATTAACTTCCTGTTTACAAGTCAAGAGGTTAGTAAGTTACTTTACTATTTATGTGCCCATTAATTCTCTCGGAAATATCCTAAATACCTAGTTACGCCTGAAATGGATACAAGGTCAATATTCTGTTAGGAGATTTGACACTAGAGATACAATGTGTATGAAAGAAGCAATCTGGAAATATTAACCTTACCAGAGATAGCGCTAAAAACTCGTCACTCGAGCGAAAAGTGTTACTGTATTTCGCTATTCTACTTTGTCTCGTAATCGCCTACACAGCGGAGATCTTACTGATACCTACATATCATGCTCTAAACGTAGAACTGGCCATATGATAGACTAAAGGCCGTATTAAGAAATCAGATGCAGATTTGTTTAGCCTGTCAATTCTTATAATGACAGACATAATTGAAAACATATTGTATCTGGCCGTCGCACTATGGTCACGAAAATCGATATATTTGCCGCGTTATTTTTTACTCATCTGCATATAAATATCATCTTCAATGCCTGTCAACTTGACCATTGCTGAAAGGGCACAAATAATTGCCCAATTTAAAGAGGGATGCAGTATTAGTGCGATATCGAGGAATTTAAATATATCGAGAAGTAGTGTCCGGTTTTGGATTCGTCGTGAAGGAGAGGAAGGAAGTTCGTTAGATCACAGAAGAAGTGGTCGCTAGCTTGCCCTCTCCAATAACGACAGAGAATTTATGAGACGGGAATATGAAATCAATGGTTTTAAACCGGCAAATCATTTTGCGGAGATGTTTGATGTGAGTGCCCAAACAATAAGGAATCATCCATATTACATGGGGTTGCACAACATGTATTACGCCAAGAAAATATATTTGACGGATGCTCACAGACTTGCTCGTCTGAACTTCGCCAGAGAGCACTTAGAGTTTGATTGGTCTAATACAGAGTTTTGTGATGAGAAAAACATTTAAATCAAGTCAGCATGGACGTCTACACCTTTGGCGATATAATTCAACATGGTATAGAGATGATCATGTTATACCAAATAGAGAATCAGGCCGAATTTCCGTAAATATTTGGGGCTGGATGAGTGCGGATGGTGTAGGAGAATTGTGCTCTCTACCTCCTCGAACGACGGCTGTAAATTATATCGACGTGTTTCAAAATGCAATGCTACCGACAGTCCGTAATGTTTACCCGGAGAACGAAGTGCCACAATTTGATTTTGTTCAAGATAATTGTTCAATTCATAATGCGAGGATCGTAAGAGCCTGGTTTCGTTCACACACTGACGTAAGGGTAATTCCGTGGCCCTCAAGATCACCGGACCTAAACCTGACAGAAAGTGTTTGGGGCCTTATGGTCCAAAGATGGCAGCATCAAAATGAAAGAACCAAACAAGCTCTTATTAGCCACTGTAATTCAATCTGGGAGGAAATGCGGGGTACCGTTATTTGGTCACGGCTTGTTGGTTCAATGAGATCTCGTCTTTTAGAGGTCATAGAAACCAACGGCGGTTACACCCAGCTAAAATTGACCATATGACTATGTTTATGTTTTTTCATATTAAGTATTTTAAAAGTGATTGTGACAATTTATTAAAAGGATACATCTATTCCTAGCTTTTCTTTCTGACAATATAATAAAAAATAATCCCGATATAAACTGTTTTATTGAACGCATATCGTAATTACAAGTTTACATATTTTGTAAATTCCGATAGGTGGACCCGCCTTGTGTCAGAACTTTACAATTACAAATTTGTAGATACAATTTTGTCATCGAAATCTACAGGTATTTTCTACACATGTTAACTGTAATGGTAATATTTGTAATGTTTCTACTTCTAAAATTCTTACATAATTGTAAGGATTTTAAAACAGCACTTGTCGTAAATGTTAACAAATATGTCACGTATTTTTATTATCCAGTGCTTTGAGGAAAACAATTTAATTACATATAGTCCTCCCGCCATTGATTTTACGACCTCATTGGTTCATCAAGTTCAAACTAAGAACAGCTGTCACGTAAAATACAGTAATCATCGTTATCAATAATCAGATAAAGATGGCAATAGAAGTTGTCAGATCGATCTGCAAGCGAAACTAATCTTTATCAGCTATGAATCTGCAAGCAGCATTCAAACTTAGGGTGGTACACGACTTTCTTGGCTGACCATACCTAGGAACTTGAAGTGATATGTTGATAGTATCAAGTGCGGGTAAATGATTAAAATATTTACCGTCAATAACAGAACATATTACAACCACGAGATCATAAGCACATTGGAAACTGCACTTCTATTCAAATTATAGATATTGAAGTTAAAAATTATAGGCTAACATTCACAAAGTAACTTTACAATATTTAGTACATTTTTATTCAATTATTTATCACAATGAGTTGCTTATGCTCGTTGGGTTTTATAAATTCTGGCACAAATAATACTGACTTCAAAAAAGCTTTTACATTGTCATTAGAAAAAGCAAATATAGTCATAGCAAGTGTAAAGAAAAATTTTATCAGAATTTAACGAACGATGGGAAAGGCTAGAAGGATAAAAGAAGCTTTGTAAGAAATTGCAGTAGGTACTTGGTTGGATGGTGAATTCAAGGTAACATTTGAAGAAAGTACTCTTACAACTTCTTTAAATAAGTGTTTGACCTCCGAATACCTATGACGAATCGTTAGAGAAACCAAAAAAACTAAAAATATTGAACTCGTACAAGAATATGGATTCGAATTCATAGATAACGCGTGTGTCCAACATTTATGGTCAATTGGCGAATCAGATGACGTTTCTATTCGGAATATCGGTCTCGATGGCGTAGTGGTTAGTGTAACCGACTGCCACGCCTGAGGTCACGGGTTCGATTCCAGCACAAGTCAAACATTTGTGTGCATGAACATGAATGTTTGTCTTGGTCTGGATGTTTCTATGTATAATATGTATGTATTTACAAAAAAAGTATATATATGTATGTTTATCCATTGTCTAGTACCCATAGTACAAGCTCTGCTTAGTTTGGGTTAGATGGTGTTGTGTGTATGTAGTAAAATATTATTATTATATTATTATTATTATATGGTACAACTTTTACCCAAGAAAGACGTCCTTAAGAAGATGACATATGATACGGAATCAGTCACTTATTATTCAAAAGACGAAGATTTAAGTTTATTTATTGACTTTAACTTAACAAAATCTCAATACGGATTATTAAGGTTAATTGGTACTATAATATTTATTAAATTAAATCTTATTTTATTTGAAAGACCATATATTCAACAATATATGTATGTACAAATTTTCAAGTTCTTATCTGGTAAGGCGAATGAGATACAGATTTTTGAGACGGTGAACTCGTTTCGGGTTCACAGTGCGTCGCGGTCGGTGTGCCGCTGCGACTCAATAAATTAATATATTACTGAGTTTTGTAATAAAATTGGTAATAGAACAGTTTTCCTATATTTGTAATTTGATAGTTTCTGTTACTAGGTTCATATCGGCAATATAAAGAATATAAGTATCTTCGCATTGCTGATGTTGGATGAGCAAGACACATAATGTCATAGGATTTGCTCAAGGCAGGTGTTTACTGTTGATACTTACCTATTACATTATCTATAGGTTCACATATACGTGCAGTTTAAAACGTTTATATAGGTAAGCATATATTATAACTTATGATTTCGGCAATGTGAAGGTTCTAATCTCAGTTATAAGAATACCAAATAGGATTTTTAAGCTTCGGTGTGTAAGCCACACTAACAGATTAACCATTCATACAGATAGAACTTCAAAATAATCTAAATCGTGGTGTCAGATAGGCAAAGAAATGTCTAACTGTGCGATCAAACGTCCACATACATACATAGATCACAATAAGTACATATACCAAGCCGCAGGTAATACAATTCTGAACGGGCTGACAAAATCTCATTAACTGTCCAAAAGCAGAGAGATTGCCAGTGTTCAGTTTAGAGCTATAGGGTGGCCCCTATAACCAAAATGTGAAATACGTATTATAAGCATATCAGCCCTGTTTACGCGGGTCTTTTCTCAGTATGAGAAGGGTTGGGCCATAGTCCACCACGCTGGCCCAGTGCGGTTGGCAGACTTGACACATCTTCGAGAACATTATGTAGAACTCTCAGACATGTAGGTTTTTCTCGATGTTTTCCTTCACCGGTAATAAAAGCTATTTAATACGCACATAACTTCGAAAAGTCAGAGGAAAAGTAGGATCGAACTCAAGACCTCTCCGTGGCTGTCCAGATTCGCACAGTTATAACATTTCTATGTAGAATTGTGATCGCAGTCTGTCAACAATTATCATTTACGTAAATTTTTACGTACCTAACATAAAAGGAAGATTTTCAAAAAGTAACACTTTCATGATAAGTAATACGAGAAAATTAACTGCATAGAATTAATAATGACTATGGTGCAACAGGATATTTTATTGTTACCGATAACGAGGCCGAAAGAGAGGTGTTGCAGGATTTAGAACCTCTCTTTCAGCCTGCGTTTGAAGCTTGCTCTGGAACCTCTCTTGGTCATGATCACGCTTTTTCAAAAGGACATAATATATTCGTAATCATGCTGTACGGACTATGTTAGAATTAATACTAAGTATATCTCAATACGGAAGGGTATATTTATATACTTTATACGATAACCTATCTATTTAATTAATAAAAACGCATGAAACTAGTTTCTTGTTCTACCTATAAGATGCTATAGTATAAATAGATGTATATGTATAAAGTTGTATTACTTGTAAATCAATTAAATTAGGTACGTAAAGGGTACCTACCTCATAATTTTTGCGCTGTTGGGTATATTTTTATATTTTATATAATTATAGAATATTCAGTGTATATGCATGTGCTGTCAGGCTATGCTACCGTCTATTATTACCGATCATATATTAAATTGCTCTATCCACTTAATATTATTAAATATCTATTGTCATCCTTTCGAGATTTGTATAGTCAGTTACATACATAACACCTTACTGATGTAAGTTGTAATACTAAAATTATATTTTAATTGCGATTTAACGTGACACTCTTGTAGGCATCGGCACATAGTCTCAAACCTCTGCCTGAGTCTAGCAAATAAAATAACCATAACTTGCGTAAACTCACTAACCGATAAATTATGAAGTTACATCATTTATTTTATGACCTATATAACAAGCCCCGAACAAAAACGGTGTTAGATTCAAACGTCAAAAGACGATCGCAACAAGAATAAGGTTGTTCTGTTCCACCACCTCCAAATAGCATTTATCTATAAGATAAAAGTCTCGCCATCTCTCTTCTTTAACCTAACAAGAGTAAGGCCATTCATCTTTCGGATAACTTTTACTTGATAGTGGTGAAACTGGCCGATAATGAATTAAACAGACACACACATAATAGCTTGAAACCTTTGTAATGATACAAAACAAATAAATTCCAGGTTAACATGTAAATTACATAGTTTACACGTGTAAATTCGTAGCCCGGCTTGTACAGTATTCTCTAAGCAGAAGACATACACCAGCTATAATTAGTCCAGCGTGAACATAAACGTGTATAATTATTTAAGGCGAATCCTGGTTAATATAATAAAATAAAAAGTATTTCTGGTAGAAAAATATCTTACTAATTAATTATATGCATTTGAAACGTATGAATACTAGGTTTAAATATTCAAAAATAATGACAAGGCTTGCGTAAGTTGCGTATAAGTTATAATCGTTAAATGTTGCTGCAATTTTAATACTTGAATAATTGCTGTATAAGATTAAAATGAAACAAAAAGGCATTGAAATTGTCAGGATGTTGATGGCTTCAGATGTGAAAATCAATTTCCTACCTTTAAATTGATTTGTTTACGATTACAATGTGCTCTTGGCCTTTTGTTCTGTTACATTACCACCCTTAACATATATATGACCAAGCTTTTCTGTTAGTAGTTACACGCTGATGAATTAATATCGTGCTTTAGAACTGACGCCTTTTAAAATTATACTTTAACAGCAAAAAGCTGAAACATTACTACACGTGAATGGCACCCCATTTAAAATTGAACGCAGAATTTTTGTATAAACGTTTAATGTTAGTAACTGTAGTGTACTCACCGCCCCACCCAGAAACATGTAAGGATTACTAAAAGTTCTAAACTATATTAAGAAGTCCTTTTAGTAGTCATAAAATGTTGCCTTGTGCGGCTGCTAGCTGTTAGTTGCTTATACAAAACACAACACCATTGTTTTATTTATAAAATAACTTTATCAAATCATGAAACTGCAGCCTTCAAAGTATGGCCTGCTCGTATGCTCTTATTGGTCAGTTAATAATTAAAAGCCCAGTATTGCCGACATTGTGATAGTGGCATGGCAGTCTTTTTTTCGAAGGCCTTAGGAGACAATATTTGACACCAATATAGAAGCCCAGGATTACCCAGAAGAACCCAGAATCAAATATCAAACAGGTGCGTTGGCAACGTATTCTAAATGTATCTATAAGTAGATAGATAGATTTGTAGTGTGATAATTTCAGAAGGTACTAAACCATTTGTATATACTGAAAATACGACTCCTCAACCTAGCCCTTGTTTAAGTTAGAAATAACCGAGGCTGGAAGGACTGGGCAAAATACTCTACCAGAATTATATATATTTTTCCTGCGTCATTAAATAGTGTCCCAAAGTGCAGAGATCAGACCTTCGTGAAGGCTGGTGTTTGCGCCCTTATTATGGTTTGACATTACAACGTGTGCCAGTATCGCATAGTTGATACACAAACGACATATACATACAATATCCTGTATACTTGAACATAGCCAGTTGTAAAGAACTCACTCCCAGGTTGGTGCCTCCTACGGCCGTCGCAATACCAGAGCATCCATAAGCAAATTCTTCGCCAACAAGGCACTCGTCGAAGACTCCCAAGCCACCCACTCCCCCTGAAAAACCTCGTCAAACTAAAATCGACTAAATAAAGGATTGCTGCTACGGAGCAGCTGTTTCACATATTAGTATTTGATGACAACCGTATCAATCGCTGCCAATCAGGTACTTGCTCCTTACTAAGAAACCAACAGTCTATAAATAAACTGCAGTTATTTCATTGAGTAATTTTATAGAATATTGAAGGGCTGCAACATTGATTTTATGTCTTCTAAGTATATCCTGCCGGCGCAAGTATTTAAGCGTATCAATTTCTGTGATTGAGTTCCTTGCAATATTAAACATATAAGACAAGACAAGTTTAGTAAAAATGTATATAGACGCGTGTATCTTGAGTTCACAGATTGCGCAGGAGTGTTAAACATAAAGTAAAGGGAAGAACAATTATTGAATGGTTACAAACTTTTCGTTAGGGGAGCAAAACTTAATGCATTTTATATACAACAAAAGGCATTCGGATTTATTGTATTACAACGAGAAGGTTGTCATATATATATATATATATATATATATATATATATATATATATATATATATATATATATTAAATCAGCGCTGAACTAACAATATCGCTCAATTCCATTTTGAAAGTGCTTTGTGTATCGATCTATTTTGATGTATGTCTCTCTTATAATTTAATAAATTACGATATTTATACACTATTGAGTTGAGTATTAATTAATAACTAGCGGTCGCCGAGTGGTCGAAATTTGACCATAATTAATTTAAATTTTAGGTATGACCGTTATTACGGTTTATATACATATAACTATTACACTTATAATCACAATTATATATTTTAATTTAATTTAGTCACCTACTCCACATTTGTTACCATAGTTACGAAGAATTCTACGACATCAGCCGAACAATGCCGAAATACTACAAACGCGATTCAACTGCATGTGTCAAATGCATGGTTGTATGCATGTAGTGTTTTTTTATTAATTTAATGTATTTCTAATGCATATTTTATAAAAAATATTAGGATTCGCCACTCCTTCTCCATATAAACTATAACTGTGGCAAATTTCATACTCCTCCATCCGCGCAATTTTCGTAAAAAGGGGTACAAAGATTTTGCTTCACGTATTAATACATAGATAAATACTTCTTTATATGTATACATACATATAAAGAAGCAGCGATAGCTCAGTGGGGAGACCAACAGACTGCAATGCAGAGGGTCTCGGGTTTGAACCCACGTCGCGCACCTCTGACTTTCGGAAAGTTATATGGTTTTTCGAAATTATGTGAGTATTGATTGACAATTATCGCCTGCTCCGTGCCTCGGAGAGCACGTTAAGCCGTCGGTCCCGGCTGCCATGAACATCTATGGCAGTCGTTATAGGGAGAGTGTCGACACAAAAGATCCCACTGGGTCGAAGTGTCGCCGGTCTGCACTGACTAGCCCCCACATAAAATACATACATACATACGCGGCGAAATATGGTGGACTACATTTTAGCTAATTATAACAACCAGTGTTCGCCCAGTTGTTGAAATACGACTATAATTATTTATTGATAAAGCTCGTCAATAAATACTAAACAAAAAGAAAACAAAAATTGTTTGACAGGAGATAAGATATTAAACTATTTCTTTGCATAAAATTACTTAAAACTTAATGTCTGTGTTCTATGCACATTATAATATCACTTTCTTTAAGCTTATGATAATTGATAAATTAATTCATATAATGATTTAAAGTGCTCTCAGCAGTAAGTGCACTTAACGAATATGAATAATTGAAAAAGAAAGAAATATGTAGCGATGCTTGGCCAGGTCAGAAAACTTTTAGCAGTTACTGACTCTATGGCTCTTTAACCATAGAGTTTAATAAAATCCAAAACTCAAAGCAGATATACCGTATCGTTCCTAGCTAAAGCAGACTCGCAAAGCTAAAATGAGAGGGCAGGAAAGTTCTGCATGCTATAACCGTATCACACTAAAATTGCCACACATCACTTGCTCACTCCGACTATGGTGATAGTTATGGCTGCCATAATGCCTGAACAACCATACGACAACTCCTCACACACTAGATAGTTCTCGAACACTCCTAAATTAACGCCGCCTGAAAATCGTCCATTTAAGAGACTCCCGGCGGTTAGAAGTGCGTTTTAAGATTCTTAAGGGCAACACTCGGTCCTAATATAAGCATGTATGTTAATAATATAAGCATCCACACCTGCACGACGAACTTTATATAAATTGTTGGAAGTGAAAGAACAGGTCAAACGGATAGTTGTTAATTTGATATTCCATTAAGAATTGAACCTCGGTATTCATGCTAGCCGTCACTGTACTTCTACTTATATGTTTTGACCACTTACACCTATGGAGCTGGTCACTATGGCACCTTTGATGCCGGCACACCCATACGCCAGCTCTTCGGTAATAATAGACAGTTGAAACACACCTAACCCCATTCCTCCTGTAATATTGCGCCATATAAGTCCGGTGTTTTTGTCATTTAGAACTATCTCAGACGTACTTCAGTTGAATCTTGATTCACGAGTTTTCTAACGACTATGAACAGCTTAAAATAGTTTTGGATATTAATCATAATAAGATGCAAAATGTAGGCGTCGCATGTGCAGGTATGTAGTACGTAGTATAGTTGACGGTCCCATTACTGCTGACGAGATGCTAATACTAAATATACAGCTCAGTCTGAAATAGTTAGTCTATGCGCCAAAACTAATACGATATAATATCGTAGTCAACTGTTGCTAAAAGGCTTACAAAATTTAATACTAGATATCATTACCGCAATGTTCAGGGATGTGGCCGTTCATGAGACCGACTTCCCACGCCTTCTTGACAATGGGCCACGGGTACTCGCCAGTCTTGTCGTACTGCCCCGCCACGGGAATGATCTCCTCCTTGGTGAATTTGCGAGCCAGTTCTTGTAACGCCTTCTGTTCATCGTCCAATTCTGTAAACAATTTCATTATTGTTAACAAAAATGACAAAATATGCCAGTTTTAGTGCTGTACATGCTTTGTTAAATACATATATTAAGTCCCGCATCGAAAATCATAGGTATATTAAAAATAAAATGAACCTAATCGTCAGTACATAGAAAGAGGAATACATTTCGATTGTAAAAGAAAAGTGATCAGTATTTTAAAGATAGGGTAGATCAATTGCAGTACCTATGATTAATTATTTATATATAGTCTTTTGGTTTTTACTATACGAGTATAAATAAATATTAATTTGAAGGCGTTCCTGGTGTGAGTTCCAACGGGCATTCCAACCTCTTTATGTAGGAGGACTATGCCGCAGGGTGTGGTATTCCGTCGCCTCCGCGGACATGTGATACAATGCAAGTATAGCACTGAGCAACTTTCGGTTTAATGAATTTAACGGAATATGTTTTTATACTTTGCATTTATAAGGTAGTAGGTACCTTCGGTGCATTTTCGGTGTATCTGATATCCAAAGCCTAATCATGTGGTGTGCCGCGCTAGCCACCATTGCCTTTAGTCAGTAATGGACTGTTATATTAAAGAATAAATGTAGCGATGTACTTATAAGCTCAAGAACTCATGTGTCGTGGCCTCCAGATATTTCTCTTTGTTTAATTTTAGTATTCCGTAAGCCTCCGACGGACACTTATCTACATAGCTTTTTAAAATCTTTACGCAACTAAACTTGTAACAGCTTTACGCAACTAAACTTTTAAATTGGATTTTTAATAAATTATTTTTCTAGGACATTTTATTTTATAAGCAGCCTTTAACCGGTCGTATACCGCCGGCTCGCATACCAGCCGGCAGATTTGTACCCGTCGTAGGCCGGTGGCTCGCATGCGAGCCACTAAATTGGTTTTACGTTAGCTTAAGCTAAAGCTAAGGCGGCGCGCGGCGTTTTGGCGCCAATTTGGTGGCTCGCATGCGAGCCACCGGCCTACGACGGGTACAAATCTGCCGGCTGGTATGCGAGCCGGCGGTATACGACCGGTTAAAGTTTGGAGGTGTTGAAGACGTAAAGTGAGGGTTTCAGTTCACTTCAACTTTATAGTTCGCACCATACCGTTCGTTGGCTGGTTAGCGAACTGATTAATTACGAAGAATAAGCAACTGTGGTTACTATGCCACCATTATTTTCATTAGAATGTTGTTTACCTGCTTTTTCGTTTAGAAACCTAATGTTTATATCCAATCGTACTTGCCAAGGTTGTCATTTATATATAACTAGTTGTCCCGAAAGAGGTAGCGAAGTACATACGAAAAAACAAAATCTTCAAAATCGGTCCAGCCGTTTAGGAGGAGTTTAATTACAAACACACGCATAGAAGATTTATATATATAAATATATAGTATATAATATATCTATTTATATATATATATTTTAACGCTTATTGGAAAATAGCGAGAAAATCAACCCAAAACAAATTTATTGTATATATATTACACGTCCGTGTGGTGACGGAGTAAGAATACTATATGTCACCGCCCCATTTCATCCCGTGGGTGTCGTAAGAGCCGACAAAGGGAGCACATTAAGCAGACAACAGTTCTGCAGAGAGAGGGAAAACTCGAAACAAAACCCTAAACCAACCCGTCTGGCCAGCGTGGTATAGTAGGCTAAAATCCTCCCATGAACACAAAACGACAAAAATGGCCCCCAGTTCCCGGCAGTCCCGCTATTCCCAGCCACGGCAGCGGTCGCGGTAACGGCGGGATAGGGGGTGCGAAGAATCTCCGGTCTATGGAAGACTGCCAAAAACAAATACACCTGGCGACGTATAACGGCAGGTCACTTCGGCTCGACCAATACCTCACCAAACTCGAGGTAGAAATAAGTCACATTAAGTGGCATATATTGAGGTTATCTGAGGTCCGAAGACAGGGGGAGGACACGAAAACCTTTGAGTCAGGTGACTTGTTCTACTTTCGAGAAGGTGATCGGGTCTCTCAGGGTGGTGTCGGTTTCCAAGTTAATAAGGCCCTCGTAAGCAGCGTTGTGGAAGAGTGTCGACACGAGTAGCGTACCTTGTACTAAAGTTCTCTGCTATGTATACCCTGAAGGTGATACAGGTACATGCGCCGACCTCGACTCACTCTGACGAAACAGTCGAGGCCATGTACGAAGATATTGCAAAAGCAATACATGGTACGGCCAAGGCTCACTACAACGTTGTGATGGGGGTTTTTAATGCCAAAGTGGGAGTACAAGAACGCGGCAAAACGATACTCGGACTCCACGGTTTGGGGCGTAGGAATCACAGGGGGCAAATGCTAGTTAACTTTCTACAATCGCAGGGCTCTTCTTAATGAATTCGTTCTTTAAGAAGAAGCCTCAACGAAAGTGGACTTGGCAAAGCCCCGATACTGTGACAAGGAACGAAATAGATTTCATCAATACGGACCGGAAGCATATATTTAGAGATGTCTCCGTGATCAATAGGTTCAATACCGGCAGCGATCACCGACTTGTCCGAGGCATTCTAACTATAGACTTCAAAGTAGAGAGGGTTCAAATGGTGAGATCTACTCTCCGACCTATACCGCTCCAAATAGCTTTGGGCTCCGAAAAGATTCGCTGGAAACCACAGGCAATGTTGATAAGAAAACCGACACAGTGGTCAGAACGCTACAAGAGCTATCTCGGAGTTGGATGCCCGCAAAGTGTACGAACAGGGAGTCTAAGCTCTCGCTCGAGACTCTCGAACTTATGAGGGAACGACGAGAAATGCCATCCACTGAGTCATCTTCGTCAGATAAGAGTCTTGAACCTACGCATCCGAAAACTGATGCGACGTGACCTTCGTCACTCTAACTCTCGCCTCATCGAAGCAGCAATTGAGCAAAATAGAGGGTCAAAGGTTTTCGCTCAGTAGTTAGGGAGACCCCGTCTGACGAAACTCAAGACTACTGATGGCAGAGTCATAACCTCAAAGTTCGAGATACTTGACGAAGTCGAGAGTTTTTACAGACACCTGTACGCATCACGGATGGCGAGCCCTTCGGGACATAGCGGCGGTGACCACAGAGCGCCACTCATGTGCCACTACACCGAGGATATCTCGGATATCGACCAGAGCGAGGTTAGAGCTGCTGTCGAGCAGCTTAAGAATAATAAATCTCACGGTGAAGACGGAATTACAACAGAGCTCTTAAAAACGGGCGTCAATTTCGTCATCCAACAGGGCTTAACGCCTCAGGCGTGGAATGGGAGTGCGGTGGTTCTGTTCTTTAAGAAAGGTGATAAAACCTTACTTAAGAGCTATAGACCCATCTCACTCCTAAGCCACGTCTACAAGATATTCTCGAGAGTCCTCACAAAACGTCTCGCTAGAAAACTTGTCGATTTCTAGCCTCCAGAACAAGCCGGGTTTCGAAAAGGCTTCAGCACCGTGGACCACATCTATACTGTTCGGCAGATTGTACAGAAGACTGAATCGCCGCTGTGTATCTGGCTTTTGTAGACTACGAGAAAGCCTTCAACTCCATCGAAACTTGGGCAGTTCTGGATGCTCTGCAACGATGTCGCATTGACTGGCGCTATATAAAAGTGTTGAGACACCGCCACAATGACTGTCCAGCTTCAGGACCAGAAAACAAATCCGATAGAGCTGCGTCGAGGAGTGAGACAGGGAGATGTAATATCTCCCAAATTGTTCACAAACGCGCTTGAGGATGTTTTTAAAACACTGGACTGGACAGGGAATCAATGTGAATGGTGAGTACATCTCGCACCTACGGTTCGCCGATGACATCTTCATTATAGCAGAGTCGCTGGAACAGCTTAACAGGATGCTGCACGGCCTAAATGGAGCCTCGCGACGGGTTGGTCTCGGTATGAACTTGGATAAAACCAAGATCATTTTTAATAGATATGTTATGCCGAGGCCGATTTACGTCGATGGGTCGATACTCGAAGTTGTTCAAGAGTATGCGTACCTTGGACAAGTGATTCAACTTGGTAGGAACAATTTCGAGAAAGAAATCGACAGGAGAATCCAGTTGGGGTGGGCAGTGTTTCGTAAGTTTCATCAGGTTTTTTCATCGCCTTTACCGCAATGCCTCAAGACCAAAGTCTTTCACCAGTGCGTCCTACCTATTATGACCTACGGTGCCGCAACGTGGACACTCACGGTAGGTATAGTCCAAAAATTTAGTCACTCAACGGGCTATGAAACGAGCTATGCTTGGAGTTTCTTTGAGGGATAAACTTAGAAATGAGGTTATCCGTCAAAGAACCAAGGTTACCGACATAGGTCGCAGAATAAGCAAGCTGAAGTGGCAATGGACTGGCCATATCTCTTGAAGGACCGATGGCCGTTGGAGCAAGCGAGTCCTAGAGTGGAGACCGCGACAAGGCAAACGTAAGGTAGGACGCCCCCCGGCCAGATGGATCGATGACCTGAAAAAGGTAGCTGGATCAGACTGGATGCGTAAGGCGGAAGACCACATTTTGTGGCGTAAAATGGGAGAGGCCTATGTCCGTCCAGCAGTGGACTGCGGTGGGCTGATTGATTCATTGATTGATATAACACGATATTATATTGGAAACGAAACTTTACTTTTACCCTACGACCGTAGGGTAAAAGTAAAAGTAAAAAAAAAAACAGTTTGATTAATGAAAGATTAATTGCTAAGTATTATGACTAATGATACGTAGATAATAATAAAATATGATTTTTAAATTGAGTGGTTTCTTCTGGTTCTTGGTTTGTTAATCTGTATGGAAGTCGTACGTAGCATATCACACCAGAACTGGCTCGCTTTTAATTTATATACTTATTGTGTTTATTTAATGTTCTATGTTTCGTACACCAGTAATTAGCATATATAATTAGATTAACAATATGCTTAAGCTTAAGCTGTTAATAAGACAACGCTTGCAAGATAATCATTGTCAAAGATATTGTTATCACTTTGAACGAAAACGTGTTCTTTATCTTTTTACTAGATTTTTGGTAATTATCATTATAAAACTAAGAAAAGGAGAATAAAATTATTACAAGAATTCTTTATTATCTATATCTAATGTTACTACATTTCACTTCAAAATAACTAAACTTGTGTGACTTTACTGTCGTGAACCTAAAATATACTAAACTATCTATTAAAATCGATATATTATATATTGTTTTTTATGATAAAATATTTCAATAACTAATAACAATTTTGTTTGCTGTATACAATTAAGTAATAATTGGGGATTCAATTTTTAAGTTGTATCACTAAAACACAGAAAACTAATGATTTAATATGTTTATTTTGTATTTTTCTGTGAACCGACAAAAAACAGTTTTGTCGAGTATAGACGACGTTGGCGCACAGGGCACGCTTGCGCATGTCGAGTATAGACGACGTTGGCGTTCAAAAGGAAGAACAAAAATACGACAACGTATAAAATCAAGTATCCATTAAGAATACGTTGGTGTTGTCAATTATAAATTGGTTAAAGATTATGAACGCACTTTGTACTGTTCAAATAAATACCACCCTACTACATTTGTAGGTATATGATAACATTTAGATAAGTTGTATCAATCGTAAATAAGTATATCAAGTAATGTAGCCGACATAAGCCCTTAAATCCATATAAACTACAGTTTATTTATAGCGATAAGCTCGCTCTTCTGTACCTAACAATCAAAGGTCGGTTCTATATCAAACGATAGAAGAGTATTAAACAAATATCAGTTTGATACTTTTAGTGACAGCGAAAATTCTCGGATGGTACAGCGATTGATCTATCAATACTTGTGCTAAATTTAGAGGTATATTTGTGCCCGTTGTTTAAATGTCTGTGTGGTTTGCCGTAGTACAGAATACATTTTTAATCCGAGAAGTTATCTATAACAATTACAATCTGTACCAAGTATACTGAGCTGTGTAAATTATCTTTGATGATCCTTGTACCATTAAACAAGAAACAAATTCTCATTTGACGAAATAATGTTTGGCACAAATTGTAATTCACATTTCGACATTTTGTATAATCGCCAATTTGAGTAACGATTTATTTCGTTAAATATATACATTACAAATTATACTTTATCATTGCAAATTAGCTATTTGACAAATGATCATTTATAAGTTGACATGTATGCGGAATAAGGCATTCGTCATTTAAACAGTTTATGAAACGTTTTTAGCAAAATGTTCGCTTGTTATGCGTTTTTGCAGACATTAGTATTAGTGATTTATGATTAGTATATGATGAAAGTGAATGAAGCCAGAGAAGTGTGTCAGGATCGTAGCAAATGGAAATCCGTAGTCTCTGCCTACCCCTCTGGGAAACAGGCGTGAATCTATGTATGTATGTATGTAGTATTAGTAACGTTGATGTTTATATGCACTATCACCATTTAATTTAAAATTAATCACGATCATGAGCAGTATGACTTTTACTGCGGGTAAAACAGTGGTATTCTAATAACGTCTATAATTACGATAAATATTTGTGCTAGTATTTAATACACGTCAGTAGTATCATAAGTGGGCACCAAGCCTATAGGCTCTAGATCGCTTGCCATAAGATGCCTTGTAATCCGTATACCCCGTAGATTTGAAGAAAGAAAGAAAATATTTTATTTGTATCTCCATAACACAATACAATAAAATATAAACATATACAGAACCTGCATCAGCTATTGTTACAGTTGAAATTACAACGCTGGTATTCTCGCAGGACCTACATATACAGTATGTGAGCAATTACAACAGGAGTACAGCAATCGCCACATGCTATATCACCAAACAAAATTAGTTTTGTTTTATTTGGTGATACAATACACAACAATTACCGTTCACCTTTGTAGTGTATTAAATCTGTACGTTGAAGTTGTGTCTCCCATGTCTAACTTACGGGTGTGAGACATGGGCACTTAAAATCGCTCAGAGAAAGGCTTGCCTAGTGCCAAAGAGCAATGGAGAGAAGCATCTCTCCATTGCTCTTTGGCACTTCACAAGACTCTCGTGATAGGCTCAAAGAGACAGGACAGAATTAGGAACACAGATCTGCGGTCCAAAACATAACTGACCGACGTTCTAACAAGAATAGACCAACAAAAGTGGAGGTGGACAGGCCACATGATGCGAGACGCTGAAGGCAAGTCGTGTAAGATAGTGACAGAATGGTATCCAAGGGACAGCAAAAGAAATCGCGGAAGGCAGCCTATCTGCTGGGAGGAGAGAGACCTCACGACAGACGTCAATGAAAATTGTTAAAGGAGATCTATGCCACGAGGCACACCGAAATTCGAGACATCTTGTGATTTTTGTTTTAACCATTATTGTTAGTGTAATCTTTTGGATTCGGAATAAAAGGCTTTATTATTATTATAAATCTGTACGTACCGAAACACATTCCAGTGGTGGGTATAGGCTTTGGGGCAGCCGCTACAGGTGCCGACGTGGACAGCGCCCTGTAAATCGGCCTGGTGGCACGAACTAACTGCAACATAAATAAATAGCTCTCATTACATATTATGCATAATAATACAAATCCTTGAGTGACCTGCCAATGATACAAAAACGTAGAATTATCAATATCGTCTCGCCTGCTTAATTTTACGGGGTTAAAGACAGTCATAGCTTGATTCACAAAACTTTTTGTAAGGTTTACAATTCAGAATTGAAAGGAACAAATTAAGTATACAAACTCACGGGCCAATAACGGAAATACGCTTCAAAGAAAGTATTATTAATTATGACCCCCAAGCAAGGTTAAGTTTACGATGAATAGTATTCATGAAGGACTGTCAGAACAAAACAGAAGTCATAAAAGTGGTTATAAATCCAACTTTTAGGTGAACTTGAAAAACAATGAACCTTAAAAAGAATAGCGAGCCGAAGTAAAAATACGAAAAGTTCATATTGAATTGGAACTTCTGTGCGTACCTGTTTTTATATTAGATTATATTTTTATACTACCAATACACTGATACTACCCAACCGTTTGTAAGCGATAACTGTGGCCTATGGACTTGTGCGAACTATTCAACATTTGGATGTGAGGTCGTATCTACAACAGTTGAATGATTTCATCCTTTGCAATAGTAATAATAATAATATAAAATTCTACCAACTACACACAACACCATCTAGCCAAACTAAGCAGAGCTTGTACTATGGGTACTAGACAATGTATGGGTAATAGTACATAGATAGCAGCTAGTACCGGTAGGTATAACAAATATGTAATCCTTACTAATATTATAAATGCGAAAGCGAGTTTATTTGTTACGCTTTCACGCCTTAAATACTCGACCGAGCATCATGAAATTACAATACGTTATCTGGGGAACAGAAAAGGCCATAGGGTATTTTTCATTCAGAAAGAACTAGGTACTATTCCCAAAGGACAAAACATTGACTTAACCTACACTTACTCGAGCGGACCTGCTGGCAAAATCTAGTATTTTGATATATTACTAATTTCGTCACAAGGTTTTAGTTTGCACTTTTTTCTAGCCGAACGTTATAGTTCCGGTTTCGATCCCTGTTATGTGATTTTGAACAGTAACAGATCAGGATCGGGATGTGCACCGGAAGAGAGCAATACGGTCGTCCCCTATTACGTCAGACCTAAATAGCACCTGGTGACATATGCGTGTAATACATCATTATCCTTATGATACATATATACAGCGATCTATGTATGTATATTAAAATTTGTTATTTTTTATAACGATATTTTATGACATATCAGAATCCTGGCTATGCAGAAAATACGTTCAAATTTCGAATATGAGTCTAATTATGATACCGATGCTCCTCAAAAGAGGCTTAATATCAACGATATTTATTATTAATTTATTAGGCTAATATACGCTCAGTAAGCCAATGAGCACATAGTATTTTTTTAATAGGGTTTGGCCAGTCCAATTATACTTCTTTGAATGGTAGCTTTATACGGTAACCGATTGGCATCAGCTAAGCTGCATATATAATATGATGTAATGCAATATTAAACAGGTAAGGCGAGGTATATTAAGTAAAATCCGATAATTATTAATTATTAATATAATATAACAGCGCTTTTCAAGTTTGAGCCATTCTTGAGGTGAACTACTTAGTTAATGGTGGATATGTTTATATGAATAAGAAACATATTTAACATCAAAGTCTACGACAATTTACATTATCAATTTAAACCTTTTTAACCACGCATTTTATTGTAGTAGATTAAATAATCGTTTATTTTATTTATCTTTTATAATGGATTAGTTTACAATTTTATGCCACGATGACCCATAAATTAAGGTCAGGGGGGCTAATTCCGGTATGGTTTATTTTTTATTCACATTTGCTTACCCACAATTTATGAAAGGTTTGTTTTATTGCCATTGTTGTAGTACCACATAAGAAACCATTTACTAAGCTTTTAAATATAGTAAGCATATATAAATTAGCTATAATCAGTATAAAGATATAAAACATTTTTTTAAATATTGCCTTTAGACGGATTTTTACTTTAAAATCGGGTAAATCCGTCACACAGGCATATTTCATAGAAATTGCTAGTTGTTTCAAGGGTACACGTAATCTAAACATACATTGGTGGCTGACAGCAAGTTATGAGCGTTACGATCTTAAAAATAATTTATTGTTCACATGTTATTAGTAAAAAACTTTTTTGGGGGCTATTCCGGCATACTAAAGAGGGCAGGGATAGTAAACATATTTAGGAATGGTACCTATTTTACTAACTTAAACTGTATTTAGTAACTATATATATTTTAGAACGTCATTAAATGTTGCAATTTGGAGTCTAGCATCAGATCACTTAATCTTATGTAAACGTAAATCTAAAATAATAATGATTGTTGTAGTGTAATGGCATTAAAATAAAACAAAAGTGACTTGGGTACATAACTATTAGATTAAATAAATAAAATACACATTTTTATCATAAATATTTCATTAGAATTTTAATAGTGCGTTTAAAGTTGAGCAAAGTAATATTAATACAATCTTCTTAAACACAAGATAACAATCAGTCTCATGGTATAAAATCAAGGAAGTACCATTCCTTACAGTCAGTCCAGCTTCACGCAATTGATCTTGATTATAAGCACCTTTGTTTGTACTTTTCTTGTAATTTCGCACCATTATAAATTAGGCTTAGTATAACTGAAACAACAGTAAATTGAATTTAGCTTTGAAGTTATATCTATTTGAATAGAACACGCACACAAATATAAGCTATTATTATCATCGTAAACTATTCTTACTTCTTATTATTTAGAAGTATATTGTGATATATTGGCTTAATAATAAATAGTCTATATCAGTAGTATATATTTTTTAAACATCGCTTTGACTGTTGACGTCCCTACATAGAACATTATGGCAACTGTTTAACAGTGCATTTTTAAACATTTTTTATGTATGGAGAATTGTATATTATGTAATCAACTAATCAGGTTTTCTATAAGAACTAAATAGGTAGACGAAACATGTTTACGATATCTGACATGGGGCAATATCGGCATATGACGATCTAGCCCCTTTCGAAATAGACAGAATTAAGCACTTAACAATTTTGAGATTACAAATTTATCGCATCGATAACTTTACTATTCACAGCATTTTCTAGCAAAATAATACAAACAATGTTTAAATGGACACTGTACTACATATAATGCAGACTCTTAACACTGTAATATGCATAATTTGATACTTACCTTCGATAAAACGGCAGTGCGTATGACTCGCATTTCACTTTAGAAATATAACTGAACTTCAAAAACTGTTTTATCCTAATCTATAACAATTTACGCCGTCTAGGGAATTGATTTCGAAATAAAAAGTGATCCTGTTTTACCATGACAGCTATCAAAACTGTAGCAATATAGTACAGTGTATAATTGCAAGTAGACGGTTATGCCCCATAGACGGAATAGGCCACCCTGACCTTAATTAACTAACCTTGACAAAACAATTGTTTGTAAATAATACACATAAATTATAATTATTATTCAAGATAAATTTCGCGATTTTATGATAATGATGAATAATAATTATAATTAACATCACCGAGATTTTATTAAATGCCATCCAGTTTAATTGTTTCAAGTTATTATTTTGACAGATTTATACTTGAGATATATCTCACAGTCGTTGCTGTCAAAAACGTCGTGGTAAGTGGATTATTTGCCCTACGCAATAAACCTAATGCTAAAGATAAAAGCATATCAGAAAGACAAGTCAAAACAGTTGTTGTTTTGACTTGTTAATCATTTTAATTAAAATCTACTTTTGCTTAATTTACATTTCGTCACGTACTGACTACCTTTGATAAATGTTTATTTTCGGGACGCATCAGGCAACTACAGTCATACATTCCTTAAAAATAAAATCAAATTTTGACCATCATCAACCGAAGCTACAAATCATGGTGTGAATTAAAATTAGTAACAAACTAGAACATAATATTTATAAGAACAATTTATTTATTAGGAAAATTTTCTTTATAGAAGGTGTTCATATGTGTTTAATTAAGCAGGATAAGACTTTTTAATCAGACAGTAAACTTTAGCCAAGCAAAAGTGCTACAGCGAACGTCACTGCTTTTCTTGCGTGTAATAATGATTATTGAACTAAAAAAACAACGTATTAACAGTACTAAGTAAACATTTTATGCGCCTATCGTGCAATGCTTCTTCCTCCAGGTTTGTTGTTTGGTCACGCCGCTACTTTCTTTTGCGACCGCGTCAAATCTTAAGTTTTGGTCTGATGAGAGTAACCAATTTCAATATATATATTTTTGTATTAATATATCAAATAATGAATTATGAAAAGTGGTAAAACAGAAATTGTCAAGTAATGTATAAATAAGTAACAGGTAAAAGGTAATAAGTATTTTCAAATAATCCTGTATATATCAAAAGCATTTCATTAGCTTTTAACATATTTTGAATTTAGGCCTACCTATTGCCAGTCAGATGATAGTCACCAGCATTTTAAATACAAATCGTTTGTCTTTTTTTGCTGTGGTTAACCGGCACTTCTATCTCCGGATACTGTCGTCTGCATAGCAATGAATGTTGTTAATAGACAACATATTAATTCCGTAAAATGTGTTACTACAGAAACGACAATGCCATTGTCAGTTTATGGGTAAAATTGCATACTCTCGACTAGACTCGGTTTATGGATCGACGGTTTTTACTACTAAACAATCTTTATTTATTTATTTATCCATGTTGTTCGCTAATCGCTGATACCTCACCTTGACATGGCGTGTTTTGTGCCTTTACTCTCGAGATTCAGTGACTGTACGAACGCTTAGTCTCAGTCGTTATGAATTATAACGTGGCTCGAAAGTTATTAGTGAATTATTTTGTTACTGCATTGCTATGCTACACGTTAGCGAGAAGGGAAGGAATAGCGATAAAGCTAATTTGACGGATAAAATCTATCCCCCTTTTTGAGCGTCTAACTCATAAAGACGGTCTTTCATAAATACTGAAAAGGTCTCATGCAGTATGAGCGGCGGAATAGGCGCGTACACGATACGGGAGCACACTGCTTAAGAATCACCGTGAGACATGCAGTAGCATCTCTCAAGGTGATACTCAATCGCACCCAACTCTTAAAATGTTTGTATAATGGAGATTTCCACCGTGAAATTAACGCACATCGACGGATGTATGCCATTTCCTACTATTCTAACGTGTTGTGCAGCCGTATCATATGGCATTATAATTGCCGTATGCCTATTTGCCATGTATAGCATTAGACCTCTTTGTGTGTAAGTGAAAGTCTTTATACTATTAAAATACTGTAACCAGATTGTGTCTGAAGATACATTTGAGTATGAAAATTATTTTAAAAATTAATCTCGCCCGTCTGTTTGCTTCGGCATGGACGAACCACCGAATATTGACATGGTAGGTTGGTATGGTTTTCCGATAGTTTGGGGTTCTTAACATTTAAGCCAATCGTTAAATGTTATTCCGCCCAGTATAACGATGGGTTATGGTGTGTACATTAAATTGTAAGCAAACTTTGGCTTACGAGGGCCAAATTCTAGTAGGTCATATTTTAAGATCATAAATATAATGTATCTTTGTCAAGCAATTACTTTAAATACTATTGCATCATATATATAGAATACAATCCCGAGCATGTTATTCAATCCCGGGATTAGACTATGACGTAGTGTAATAAACACATTGTGGTTTCTTTCAAATCTTGAGTAATTTCTTCAAAATAGTTTTAATATCGTTGCACAACACAAATCACAATATAGTAAGAAAAGAAAATAGACAATAAAAAGAAAACTACTTTTGCAAGAAATCAAAAAGACAACATAGAAAAACTATTTAGAATTTCGAAAATACAATCGCGGAAATATTAAAGCATCCAATGTTTGACTTCCAAGCCTGCTTCGTAGTTTATTGCCAACATAAGCAGCAACTGAAAACGCTCGCTCAGGTCCTACGCTGGTTGGAGGAATAGGCAATAGATACTTATATGCTATTTCTAAGTAATATTCACGAACTCCTCCATTTTCGAACAGGCTCATTTCACATCTAATACTATTTGCAAACTCCGATTCATTTTGTCCTTGTACTTCAGAATTTGGGGATTTCATACTCTTATCAATTTCCAGCTGTAACTTTTCCTTTAATGTCAATTAGGGTTGGGAGGTTTCTGGCCTTAGCTCATCATCTGTTTGTGATCCTGACTTTTCTTCTTCTCCGTGTCATCTCGGCTATTAGTTAAGTTTTTTAACAACACTCTTTATTTGCTTCCTGACTAAAGCCTGTGTAGGAACTGGAAATAAGTCATGCCATTCCAAATCCGATAATAACTGATTTTCATCATCTTTTCGTGCATTTTGTAAATAATTCAACACACCAGTCAAATCATCACTTCGACGTTGCTTTACATGTTCCACTACGGATATTTTCATTTTTTTGGCAGGTGCTAAGTTTTTACTAGACAATTGATTTATAAGAAATTTCAAAGCGTCTTCAGCTGTGCATAAATAAGCATCTCGTCGACAGAATGCTTCTACTGTCAATTTAATTGGGGTCAGCACATCAACAATTTTATTTACCAACACAAAATCAACAATTTCTAAACGAATTGGATGATTGTGATCTATAAGAGCTTTTTGAATACAGGTTTTTAAAAGATAAAATCGCTCCAGCATTGTTAAAAGACTATTCCACTTGGTTTTACAGTCTGAAAGAAGTGACAGCTCTTTTCCATGTTAATTTTCACATATTTTTGAAGTACTGTTTCATTTTTCAATGGTAATCTTTTGAAATACACTACAATTTTGCGGATTTTCTTTATCAGCTCATTCATGTTTTCATCTTGTATTAACTCTGGTATGTGTTCTCGCACTTCTCGCGCAAGGTCATTTTGTGACATTAAGATTAAACCTGATTCTGGACAGTAAGTCTTTTAAATGGTCATCATCATCGCTGTCATCCATATAATCAACAGCCGCTGGTTCATTTATAGTATCACCTTGCAAATATTAAATATAGAATCACAGACGGCCAAATTGACACCATGTGCGAGACACAATTGTTGTTCAGTGCAAACAAGCTATCCCACCTTTATCATAACATTCGGTCCATCGGTTACAATAGCAACGATGTCAGTTTCCAGGGAAATATAAAATTTACTTAGACGCTCTTTCAATATACGAAGACAATTTTCAGCTGTCATACTTCCATAAATAGGAACAAGTTCTAAGTTCCAAATTTTTTTATATGAATGGTCGATGACAGCCCTCTATCTTTTATAAGAAGTAGCAGTCAACTCGTCAAAAAAAAACTAAATCTTTCACCTGCACCTTTCACATGTTTCAATTCTGCTGTTACTTGCTTTCTGATTTTTCACTGTACTTCATAACACGTTTTCGAATAGTGACGGCTTACTTTGGTAAATCCGTGTATTTTGCTAAGAGCAAATTATCTCAAATCATCTGAAGTTATGAATACACTGAATGGAAATCTGTCTAATGCAATCATTCTTGCCAAAACATCATCCAGGATATCGCAACAATATTATGATATGAGGTTATCGGGTGATTCCCCTGTTGACCCGTTGGGGAATTACCTTAAGAGTATTGTATTAAAGTATCCCGAGCGGGGAAGTCACTTCTAAGTTCTACGACAAACATATTATTAGGGCTGTACCTGTGTAGTTCGTGTCATACCGCTTATTTAAGGATTGTTTTTGTCGTTCTGTAATAAATACTATTAATGGCAGGCAAGGTTATTGTCAAGGCGCAACGGACTACGGAATGCAAACTAGACCTGTTTGTGGTAATCCCAAAAATCCCGAGATTAGCCAAGTACAGTCCCGGAATTTTCGGGGCCAGAAAACGGCCGGGATCCCGGGATCCCGAATCTCGGGATTGTATTCTCTAATCATATAACATCATTAAATTACAATAAATATGATTTTACTGAATCTTTACGGTAGCTACACTGGTGGAGACATATTATAATGCCAGATAAAGAAGGTTTTCCGATAAACAATAAATATAATGACCTGAAGAGAATGATCCGGATGCAGCCGTTCATATTTTAGTCATCGGCACTTAAATATTATGCCATTACAAGTCATAATAAAATAATTTTACAAATGTTCACTACGTTTAATTAATTACATTGTTACGTGCACAATGGAGACAATGCTTTTATAATAAATCGTTTATGTTAAACACCGTAATATCAATGTCGCCTTGGTCGTTCGTTACTTATTAGTATTGTCTCTGTACCGGTCCAAGCTCAATGATGTACCAAAAAATTATTGTTTTACTTCTCTTTTACGTAGTGGTGACAGGTAAAAACTATTCTAAATCAGACGCTGATGTCAATACGTATCCAATAGCCCCAAAACGACTCATCAGCCATAACCTACCGCCGACCTCAACGACGCGTATTGCTAACGTTGGAGATACACTTGTTGAGAAATTTGTAGAAACACTTATGGCGAGTGAAAGATATTTGAAAATGATTGAAAGTGTGCAACGAAAACTTACACACTTAGACGCAATGTTTCACGAGAGAACCAACAGCATCATCAAGTATTCATCTGAAATACTTAGGGTGCTTAAAGGGACAGCAAAACCCGCGGACCTCGGAAATGCTTTAAGGACAGTGGTATCTGATATGGACAAGCTGAAACTGGCGATGAAAGATCGAAATACACGTAGTATGTTATTTTAATTATTAAACTTATTTTATTTTAAAATGGAAGCAAACTATAAGATTTTTATTTGTACAAGATTATTTAAATACCTAATTCACAATGTTATGTATTAAATGTACCAATTTTGAGAAGTGCTCACCACTATAAAATGAATGTGACAATGTTTATACGATTTATAAAATTATGTTGTTATTTTCAGAGTAACTAGTATCAAAATCTACAACATGTAACTAACTTGGATGACCTATTCTACTGTAAGTATGTTTTGCCAAATTTAAGTCTTGATAGTCAAGAACAGGATCATTTGCCTGTGACGTAGATCAATCACTTCATTCTATTTAGTATATACTTATTTATTGCGAGCCTTTATTGTGTGGTATGTGTGCATAGTTATATATTAATAGAACGGTGTAATTTTTTTTTATTTTGTGTTTATTCTTATCGTACAGGTATATGATTTTTTTTCTATTTATAAGGGTATCTTTGGTGGCGAAATTTAAATGTATAAGTAGTATATATAGTATAATATTTTGCATGCAACCTAGTACCAAATGTGGGTACCAACCGCTAAACGGAATACAGTGTGTTCATACTCAGTAATAGTATAATTTGCTATTTAAACCATGTTCTCTTATGTCATAATATTAAATGAAATCTATTAAGTTGGTCAACATATTCACACAAGGCTACTGATTATATATATGTGTGCTTAACAAGTAAATACTCATTATAAGTCTGAATGCTCTTAAAGACGGATATAATGCGGATTTAAAAAATACTTATTGTTACCTAATTGATGGACAAGCAAAGTTACACTATAAAGGAACTTAATAGGAATAAGATAATTTAATATTTAGGTAAGAAATACTAAAACTGCCACGAGCAGTAGAGTCGATAAAATTGTTGAAAATATGATATTACAGTAATCAAAAGACAAAGTGCTCCACAACGACAACTACGCCATGTGGCGGTGGATCCCTGATATTTGCTCCCAGATTTTAAAGCTATATTATACACATTATGCGATATGATTACATTTTCCGATTTACTATTAGGGTGGTTAGGTAAAGTTAAAGTTACTTGATGTACTTAATAGAAACTGCACATATTCACTAAAACCGACACATAAGCTTTAACGGTGAAGGAAAATACTGTAAACCTGTATGTCTGGCAGTTCTCCATAATATTTTCGAAGATATATCTCCAAACGCACACTTGGCCATCGTAGTCGAATTTCGTCTAACCTTTCCGACACTGACAAGAGGCCCGTGCAGCAGTGGGACTATTTATATACTGGACTAATATTAGTATACATAACCTCAGCTGCTACACGCTGCCACTGCTAACACAGCCTAGATCCATATCACTCCTGACACTTAACCCGTCGAAAATACTCCATGCGAATGAAGTAAAATATAAAGTCAAATATAAATCTGTAAATAATCACAGACACAAGTATTATATAAATATATTTGGTAAGTGACATTTAAACGGTGAATCCGTCGTATCACTGGATCTCACGATCGTACAATTGCACAAATTGATCCTCGTCACTGGTCGTTACAGCTACTTGTTAACTTTAATATCTGTCTGGAGTCGCCGATTGGTTCAAATCGTTGCAGTTAAAATAGACTTCTTATTTCAAAACGATTCTGGTAGTCCGAGCATTTCTTTTTGGAACGAGTGAATCTTAATTGAAATTTAACCAACTAATTCTTTTCGGTCTAAATTATAATTGTTCGTGCTGTTATTAATAAAAGAATAAATAATAGACAAGAGAAACCTTAGCATTTATATCGTTGCTTCTTGTCTTTAGATTAGTTTAGTCATATATATTTTGATTAGTTTAGACTTATTATAAAGATGTGGGCTTGTTTGAGGGGATGTCGATTCGGATCATTCTTTCTAGTTCTTAGATAGTATTTAGTTCCATGGACCTAGTGCATATTGTTTATCTCACTAGTTCCATTGTCAAATAACTCTATGAAACTAATGAGACTTAATTTTTTAAGTAATTCTATGCTTAATCTCAGTGGAATTAATGAGAACAATTAATTAGGTAGAAAAAAAAATAGACTTATGAGTATAAGTTGATTTAAAATATAATATTTATTTTAAATAAGAGCAACAGCGGCAACGATAAGCAGCAGCGATAGGTCAGTGGGGAGACCAACAGACTGCAATGCAGAGGGTCTCGAGTTCGAACCCACGTCGCGCACCTCTGACTTTTCGAAATTATGTGCGTATTGATTGACAATTATCGCCTGCTCCGTGACTCGGAGAGCACGTTAAGCCGTCGGTTCCGGCTGCCATGAACATCTATGGCAGTCGTTATTGGGAAACTCAGTACCCTCTAATATCCTGCCACTGGTCTAGCCTTAGGGTATCGTTAGCCTTCGGGTTGCGGAGGTCAGGTGGCAGCCGCTCCGTGTAAAAACTGATATCCAGTTAAATCCGGTTAGACTAGAAAAAGCCGACCCCAAGTGACTTGGGAATAATAAAGGCTAAGAGAGAAGATTTATTTTAAATAAGAAAAATGTCACTATGTACTTACTAATTAAACACGACATCTCTAAAAATATCCTACCTATAAAAATTTGAAATGCGCGCCCTAAGGGGTAATAAAAAGTAAATGAAGGTTTAAAGTTCGTATATAAAACAATACAAAAAAGATATTACAAATAGAAATTTCGTATACCTAGTACTTTATTATTATTATTATTATTTACTGATTAAAAAATAACAATACCATGGCTTAGACCAGTCGCTTAAACCACACACAGGGACTTTTAACTCAATATCAATTTTACTTTTATTACTACAACTTGGCAAAAAAAGGTTATTTTATATTAGTAAGTTAAGTTTGTATTTATAAAGACTTGATGACTTGATGACAGATGATTTGGTTGATTATTTGTAATCGACAAACCTCAAAAATACTACATCCATTTTAATAATTATTTTACGATTAGAAAGAAATATTCAGCAGTAACATAGGTTTTATAACATCACGCTACGAGCCATGGGAGCGAGCACTAACATAAACGCAGGGACAACTAGTGAACTAGAAGATGAGAAACACAAATTAAGCTCAAGGTGTTTAATCAGGCAAGGGAACAAAACTAAACGTTTTTTGTAGCATGGAATTTTGAGGTTGCTGCTTTCAAATCTACTCTAATTTTTTGTTTAGCAGCTGTAGTTTTTCGCGGCAGTCGGATTGGTTGCCTTCTCGCTCCCGGCCGTAGTTCTGTCTATGGTCCGGCATGAGAGGTCGTGGAACGCCATCGAACGCCGTCGCCTCTGTGAGGAAGTGATTTCCAACAAGGAGGCGGCGGAGCGGGAGAGGGAACGCTTAAGCCCTCTCCCCAACCGCAGAGCCGAGCGCTGGATGGCGTGAGATGACCTCCAGCCACTCTGAGATTTTAACTTTTAAAATAATGAAAAGGTAGGGGTTTAACAGAGTACTGGTTATCATGCAGCAACGTTGCTGCATGATAATCATGGACTACAAAACTATACAGCATATAACATTACCAAGCACATATATCAAAGCGTTGTTTTTGTTTATATGAAAGCTATCCTCGTTTTATATCATCAAATATTAAACAAAATCCAAATATATTAGGTTATGCCACTCTCGAATAAAGATATTGTATATGTACTCTAATATCCAGGCCAAACTCAAATTCACAACAAATACCCTTATAAATCTAATTAACTGCGATTGCGACTTCATTGACTTCATTATCACTCTAACGGTGGATAACTCTAGGCTTTTCTGCGCTACATACCATAAATAATCCACAGAAAAGTAAAAGTGCCCTGGAAAACCTTACCTTACTTATTGTCTGTAAGCATTGCAGAAAATATTGTTCAAAGCTTTCAAAGAAAGCAATATACAGTTTTATACTTACATTTGAACTGTTAGTAAAAGTGGCAATCCATTAAAACTATAACGAGTATTACCTGTAGTGTTTAGATTATATATATATCTTACTCTGGAAGTGCACTGAATCCCTTTTCGAAGGGTTGGTACTTAGTCTGTAGGTTAAACCCCTAGTGTCACAAGCACCTACAGGCTACTGTAACCACTTACCGTTAATAATATTCATAATATTCTACCACCTACACACAACACCATCTAGCCCAAACTAAGCAGAGCTTGTACTATAGAATGGTATTAGACAATGGATAAACATACATATATATACTTGTTTTTTGTAAATACATACCCAGACCAAGACAAACATCCATGTTCATGCACACAAATGTTTGACTTGTGCAGGAATCGAACCCGCGACCTCAGGCGTGGCAGTCGGTTACACTAATCACTACGCCATCGAGACCGACAAATTAAGAGACTTGAATGCTTATTTGTCACCTTGTTAGTATAAAAAGCTATAATATCCTTAAAAATTAATCGCCTTTAATCACGTACGTTGAAGGTTGCAATGACGTAATTACTCGACGAACACTAACGTAAAAATTAGTATGATTAAAATAATTGCAGTACAAAAATAGTACCTACATAAAATATATTAAATATTTGATCCTAACTAATATTATAAATACGAATGTACATTCGTATTTATAATATTAGTTAGGATCTTATTGACATTAGTCAGAATTTATCATTTTAATGTGTTAATGTCAGAAAGCAAGAAAATACAAAAAAAACGTCTGTCATGAATTGTCAATAAGGTCGAAAATAGCTTGCACCTGTTTTTAGTAAGCACTATCGATGGCTGATCACTTTTTGATAGTCATTTGTTTTGTAGACGTTCATTTGTTTTACACAATTTTTCTTACTTATTTTAGGTACCTATCCCCGTGGTACAACTAGTTGGACATAATTCCACCGTTGTACTACGGGTCATAATCATAAATAGCAAAAAAGATGTTACAACCCATGGTTCAACAACCATGGGTAACTTTACTTCACCATGGTACAATCAGTTGAACATCACAGTTGTGTTACAGGTCAAAAGCTAAAATTTCGCATATGTTGTCAGGGGTACAGAAACGGACATAGGGTACCTTTCATGCATAAAAAGTACTAATGCCGAGCGGAGCCGCCGGCAAAATCTAGTAATTCTATAATGTAACTAATCTGTAAATTCTTGTAACAAGGTTTCACAACCTTAAGAATTGGTCAGGATTTTTACATCATGTTGCATATGTTTGGGTTTCTAATACGGCCACAACACTTATATACTATAAAGCATTTGGTATGTTATAAGTGTTATACTTATAACTGTAAAGGAATTGAACAGAATAAATTGACTTTGAGTGCAATGCTCAATCTGTGACTGTGTGTTAACTCAAACCAATCTTTCAATATAAGTCATGTCTTCATCCATACAATACAAGTGACCTTTCAATCTTTATTTATGACACATACATAAAAATATATGTAGGTATACGCTAAAAGTTTTAAAGTGTCGTACTAGAATATGGACCATGACTATTCTGATGTGTATGGCAAATTTTCTGGTTCCATACTTACAGTATACTAAGCATATACTAAGAAAGAAATATCAAGTAGCAACTTAGTATTTCTGTACAGAAAACACAATATCACTTATTCATAAAATGAATAGACCATAATATCACAAACAACTGCCGAGTAAAAATGAAGTAAAAGACATTTCATGAACCAGGACTTCACGGTGACTTTGATAAATTGTGTTGTGGCTTTGCCAACTAAGTTAAACATGGTCCTACTTCAAGAATAGCAATTTGCAGTGAGGACTATAAATTATATATCACGGATCCAAAATCATTTTAAAATGAGCCAGCCAATTTCCAATCCAAAATCCAATTTCAAACTACTGGATTATTTTTAATTGAAAGCATTATTGAAACAGAATCATCATTCAAAATTGTTAAGATAAAGCCAGGCATACATTTTAAGCATTCGCAATATATTTTGATAAATGCAAGGAAATAATGTTGTTATAACTTTTTATTATTGACATGATCACTGTATGGAAATAGTATAGCATCACATTTATAGTTTTATTCAAAATATACCAATTTATATATTTTAATAGCACTGCAGCTAGATGATGCCTTTATATAATTACAGATTTGACTTACATACAAATCATGTTACTATATTAAACAAAACATGATTGCCTCAAAATAATGGTGACAAAATTTAAATATATACATTTTTATAAAGATGAAAATAACACTAGTTGTTATTTTCATCTAGTTGTTAGTTATATAATAATAAAAATAAGTTAAGTAAATATATTATTATAATGAAGTTCGCAGCGCTCAGCAGAAAAAAATAATACTGGTTTCATTTACTTTATATATTATTAACAAAGATATTTAAAGCTCATGGAAACCTAAACAAAATTGTCCTATATTGTTTAATCAAATCAATTTATTCCTTATTTAAAATGTGATATTTAAACGAGTGAGAATCGGCAATGAATTGTCGTAAATCATAAAAAATGGTTGAAGTAATATGCAAAGGTCACGTGATACCACGTGATATTGAGGTCAGAGGTCAAAGGTCATAGTCATTTCGCAGGTATATCGACTATGCTAAGTCGAATGGCGTTGACCGCGAGTCTCTAGCTCTTACGGTTCTTGAGTTGAAAGTTGTATAACGGACAGACGGACGGACGAACAAAGCTGTTGTATAAGAGTTTTTTTTAACTCTAAAATAAAACCTGAGAATTTCATTTATCAATTTATATAGTAACAACATACTTAATTCAAAATTCAGCAGTTAACATTTCAGGATATTCAATACAAAAGGAATAAAGCAGGAAGTAGTTTTGGCTAAAACATGTATCAACCACAATTTACATGTAAAACCAAGATTCATGAAGTTGTCATGGAATTGCATTTAAAATACTATCTACTTAGTTACAACGAAATTACTCTTTACTGTATTGGATTGAATAGATTTTTAGGCTCTAAGCAGCCATCTGGCTTATTATAGTTAATAGCAGCATACATAGTTGACATACTGCTCTAAAAATGATGTATGACTTGTATAAAGATACACTTTACTAATGCCGGGTTAAATGGTTCATGACTATGTGGTTTTAAGTCTAAGTGTACTTAATTCGTAAATGATAACCAGTGGATAAGATAATGTCTTTTATAATTTATAGACTTATCTCAGTTGTCCAAAACAGGCTATAACTGACTTGTATTCTAGATACATAATCTATATCTCTTATAGTGTTCAACAGACTAACAGTAAAATAATTATCAATTACTTAAATGCAATGACACAAACACAGCAACTTAACCGATTCCGTGCGGATGGCGCCGCAGAGGCGCCATGGATATCTTTTGTGTACGGCGTGTGGTACCCGAGAGGAGCCAAAGTTTATAGCCTTAAAACTCTGTTAAAATTACATTTTCTAGACTTTTACAGAAAAGAAAAGTGTCTTTATTTGCCACGTAGATCATGTCTACAGTGTTCGTTTGAGGATATTGCATGAATTAGCATACTTCAGGGGTTGTAAACCTTTTCAATAGAAACATAATTATGATTAGTACGGGAACCTAATTATGATTGAAACTAATTTGACGACGAACCTATCGTTTATAAGTACAGTACTACAGTAGTACCAAACACTTTTATTCATTATAATGATGAGCGAAGATATAATTTTTTAAATGAGCGATTCAAATTATTTAATTTTCTTAACATTTTGGCAATCCTAACTTTAATAAAATGGTTGTCGTTATTTGTAAATTGTGATGTCTCGTTATTGGATTAATATACCTTCTGTTTCTTCTTGATGTCACTTCCTATAAGTGAAATAGAACCCACTCTAGTTTTCTTGACTTAAAATCTAAATGTAACGCAATAAGTTTACTTATTATATTTCAATGGTATTGGAACCTATATATTTTTTTACATTCTCACAATGCTGTTTTGCATGTCTATTGGTAATAAAGTTTGTCCAAATCTTTGTTGTCCTACATGAAAAAGATCATAAAGGAGAATGCTCTGGCTTGTATGGATTCTAGTATCAGTTTATATTGGTACTAGCTGTTGCCCGCGACTTCGTCCGCGTGGACTTTAATTTATTACCCAATACCTACTTTAAATTTGTTATCTAATTTTAATATATAAAACTACAACTAAAGAAATTAATAAGTCTAACTACACCTATATAGGTGTTGTTAGCTATATACATATATAGCTAATACTTAAAAACTATCTACTATATCTAAAGAATTATATCTGTTTAATGAAATGTCCGATTTTAATAATTTAAAAAGTATTTTACGGTTATTGAAACGGTCTTTAATAAAATATCATTTAATGGGATAAGGATTAATACAGAGAAATGTATAATATGGTTTGATTATTGTCGGCACTTTTATCAACATTTAAAATGTAAAAAAGTAGTTATAGTAGCATAACTACAGTAGTTGGACATATGGTATTGTGGACTTTTTTGTAGATATTGATACGTTCTATAAGACTGTAGAACATTTTTTTGTTCTATCATCAATAGTTGCCGCATCGCACGTGATGACATCTTTTATGACTAATTTTTTCACACCTTAGGTTATATTATTGCATTATTATTAGGATTCCCTATTTTTTTAAAAATGTAATATAACCTATGTTACTCTGTGAAGATGCAGCTTTCTAATGGTGAAAGAATTTTTGAAATCGGTTCAATAGTTTTTGTGTGAAAACATTACAAAAATACATACAAAAACACAAATATTTCCTCTTTATATTAGTTTAGATAAATATTTTTTGAGTCAAGATAAAAGTTACCTCATTACATAGGGTATAATAAATAATTTAAAGAAAAATAATAATGTTTTAAAAAAGCACCGAGATTTTCAGAAAATGCTCTTTTAAAATCATTTATCCTTATCTAACTTTATCTTAGATCTTAGAATGGGCCAAAATCAAAAGATATTTATTTTTAAATGTTACCTCTAAGGAATTAAAATGAATTTTATTAAATTTTACCACAGTATAAGTGTACTCTTAAAACTCGTGCTGCTAGAATTTGTTTCTCTTCAATATAGAAATCGGATGACATATTCAGTTATTTGAAATTATGCCTTTAAATTTTAATAGCCTATGTCCGACCTCTTGTATAGGATCGAACCACTGTGGGCCGAACTGTTACGAATGAGTGCAACCACAAACACTAACACGAGATTTTTAAATATTAGATTATATGACCATTTCTTATGTTAGAAAATAAATATTCAGCAGAACGTCAGTGGAAACTAAACCAAGTTATTTATATCTTGACATTAATCCTTATCCAACTAAATCACTTCGTTATCAAGAATTTTTCGGTACCTGTATAGCAAATGTTTTACTTTATATGAAACAAATATTTAATTAAAAAAATGAATGAATGAATGAATGAATATCTCAGTCTATTGTAACAGTCTAAATCAATGAATCCATTAAAAAAGGTCACAAAGGTTTATAACACATGATATGAATAAGTCACTTACCTTCCATTTCTGTTAATACTCGTGGATAACCACTTTTAAATAAACTAAAAGATTTGTCAAACCGCTTACGTTCGCTTATGGGTGGCGACTAAACAATATAATAAGTGGAAATAGAAAAAAGGCTATAAGTTACAATTTATGGCGGATGGCTACTTAAAGGAGCCACCAAAGTCCCTGACGCTTGGCGCCCCAGAGAAGCTACGATACATTTGTTCGCTGCCAGGCCCAGGCACAAAAGTTCGCTAAAGAGACCACCGCATTGAATCGGTTAAATAATCATAATTAATTAAAGTTTTGTTCTTTTATTGATATTGAAGATGTATCAAAAAAATATAGTTATGTAGATGCCCTTTTTGTTTTATATAAATAATTATAAGCTTTTAAATGATCTTTGTTATATATAATTTACAAAATAGGATACCAAGATCATGATTTAGGTTAAAATATATTGAGCTTGACATAGGTACATAACATATTTATTTGTTGTTGTTATTGTAAGTATTGCATATTTGACATAGAATAATTTAATAAAATGACAGATATTGATTATTATCAGCCTTATAATTATTTGGATAAGAATAAGGAATATTAAAATTGGAATGTTAATGTTAATTTTAGTAAAAGCTATGCTTATAGCACTACTAAACCGTTCAATGACCTTTGGACTTTGCGACTTATGTATACTATGCAATGTAAATCAAATTAATCACAGCACATAAGATCTAATATTTAATCATGGAAAATACAATTGTATGAATATAAAAATGTTTAGGCAGCAAGCGATCGATAATTTCAGGATTAATTAAAAATACAAAACAAATACATAATCATACCTATATAGTTTTTAAATTATAGATATTTCATACCTGGGTAAAGGGATTCATGATATTTTCTTGCCTCTTTGTAGTAACTCAAGGTTGTAAGCTGTTAGACTTTGTCCGACAGGGCTGTACTATGCCCCAGCAGATTAAATAACTGTTACCGAAGTGAGGGCGAAGCAAACAACTCCTGCGCCGCGCTAACGCAAGCAAATGTCAAATGATAATGAATGAGTCGAATTGCGAATGTTATAAATGTTGAATCTGTTGAACGGAACGGAGCGTTATCACAGATTGTCACTTTGAACATCTGTCTTTTAACATTTTATAATATTATTTATTATTAGAACCTATCAGTTTAGGTTAATCTTATAATAATTTATTAGATAATTATATTGGTGCAGTGCGACTGCTTTGTCAAATATGTTTAACAAAGAAGAGGTAGTTTATGTCTAAAATATTGTTTTCACATTAATAATAGTTTTATTCCCACGTAATATACCGGAATGCAGATTTAAACTCAATCCTATTTTGTCAAAGTCAAATGCCGGTTTCCGGCAAACAAAAATTAGACTCAAGGTAGCCCCGTAAATTGTTGCGTTCCAAACACGACGTCTTTATTACTCCCTGGACTGACTATGTATCGCATCGCATCCAAAAGTTCTTCCATTTGATATTCACCATTTTAGCGCTGAGAGCAGGAGTGACTGTACTAGGAACTAATAATACCTACTAGCTGTAAATAACATTAACTACTCGACCGATCATCATAAAATGTAGCATACACGTTGTCAGTGATATAGAAAAGGACATAGGGTTTTTATCCATGAAAAAGGTACTGATGCCGAGATATAGTTGACAAAATATACAATAACGACTGCAAAGCCACAGGCAAAATCTAGTATAATAATAAAATTGACAACATTTATATTAAAATCAAACTATATGTGCGTTTCAAATATGAAGTCCCATTTGACAGATGATCGTTGAACAGCGATAGTGAAGAGACCGTTTCAATGGACACATCACGAAATCGATTATTGATTAACTTTCCAAACAAACTGTAATTGTGGGTTTAGAATCGAAACAAAATTGATAGAAATAGAAAACAAAAAAAGGAGTACACCTAAGTTTGACATATCGAAAGAATAGTTACATCAAAGTTACATATAACGTATTAAGTTTATCCTTGCTTAATTCCTAGTATCACATACTTACTCCATACTTAGTATAAGGGTGAAATAAATATGGTATAACAGATTTTAATTTTTAAGAAGGCTTCTCTTTATCTTGTAGTTACGTCCAATATCGCATCCTCAAATCCATTTTTTGGTAAAGAAAATTTATGGGTTTGCAGAATGGGATTTAAGGTACGTTGCAACGTAGGTAATAATTAATAATAATTAATCTTCATCATCATCATCATCATCTCAGCCGAAAGACGTCCAATAATTAATACCAAAAACAAATTTACAAAAGTATTTCTCGGACAATTGTTTTTACCTCGCGTCACTATGACTGAAAGTTAAAAAAATACCCTAGTGCGTAACCATGGTATTGTAGTAAAATTATATTTTATTTTGATGTTTAAATTATTTAAAACGAATATCAATAGAAATTGTTAGTTGATTATGTGTGTGAAACAATTACATCATATTTTGTATAAATTCTCATTATTTTAAAAAAGTCTTTAACCATATGTACTGTAAGTAATCATTGTTTATTTTAGCAATTTATATGAATTGTGCAGAGTTACGTGCTATGAAGTGTCAAAACTTGACTGGACTTCGTATTTAAAACAGACTTTTTTATAAATACTTATAATTCTGATAAGACATACTTGTCTATGCTTTTTAAATATATACGTACAACAGTCAGTAACGTAAAAATAGTTTAATTGTAATCGGCATGGTAGACGGTTATTTGCTGCCTCACTAGGTGGGCTCCCTGTGTAGCTGCTACAGGCATAGGTACGACTCTTAAACATAGCAAGAGCAATTCCAGTAAGACCGGTGACGGGTTTCGCTAAACAGTACATATATACGGATATATTTAATCATAATTAATAATCCAAAATAATAAATATAATAAAGTAAAATTAAGTAATTTTATCTATTAAAATTATCGGCAGGTATTTTAATAATGAATTAGTTAATTATAAAGAGAGCAGCTTTTGCACTAACACATTTACGGGTTCACGGCCACGGCTGTCAGATGTCGTCGGGGCATAATGACCCTTTGAGAAAAAATAAAGACTTATATAAAAAGACTTTAAGAGAGTAAGTTCAAGAAGGGATAGGGGGTATCGGCCGTCGCATCACGTCGCAGCTTCACCGTTTCCTGTCGGCGGCGCTGCGTGGTGTAGTTTTACGGCATAGCAACATGACACAACTCACGGGACGCTGCAGCCTTTTCACGGTAATGGGGAAAGCCATTACGCGTGTCCATCCTAGTGCGACTCACCCGCCAATAGGATATTTAGAATATATCTTACTAAAATAAAAGTAGGTTGTCTATATTGGACCGCACTTACCCAGAGTGTTGGCATTGCTATACAATTTGTGTATGAGTCACTCGTATTTACCACCCAACCTTACGAAAACTATAGTTGTTCCAGTGGTCAAACATAAAGGTGGCGATCTGTCTGATAAATCAAATTATAGGTCAATATCGCTGGCAACGATTGTTGCGAAAGTGTTTGATGGGCTGCTTGATACACACCTGCAAAAGTATAATATACTCCTGCATGATAACCAGTTTGGATTCCGTCCAGGGCTTTCTACAGAAAGTGCGATATTGTGTCTCAAGCATACCATCAGGTACTACACTGACAGCAATACTCCGGTGTACGTGTGTTTTCTCGACCTATCAAGGGCTTTTGACCTGGTTTCTTATGACATCTTGTGGAAAAAAATAGAGGCTGTAAATGTGCCTTAAGAAGTATTTTATCTGCTTTAATGTTGGTATGGTGGCCAGGTCAATAAGGTTAGGTGGGCGGGCACACTGTCAGAACCTTACGGATTAGAGTGTGGGGTTAGACAGGGAGGATTAATCTCTCCCTTACTATTTAATTTATATATTAATGCACTGATAGTAGCGCTCAGTAGCTGCTGTGTCGGTTGTTATATAGATGGTGTCTGTATGAATAATATTAGTTATGCACACGACATAGTACTGCTGAGTGCATATTCTTTTAATCTATCTATTAATCTATCTGTGGAATAAGAAAAATGATAAAAATATGTGAATCATATGCGGTGAGCCACGGACTGAAATATAACACCGCAAAGAGTCAGTTCATCGTCTGTGTTGCTCTAAATCTGTTAAGATTACATTATTCACAGCATATTGTACTTCATTCTACACATGCAGCCTGTGGGTTAGTCACATATATACATATATAGTCATAGTGTATAAAGCCCTCCGTAGACATTCAATATAATAATGCCTTTAGAGCACTAATGAGATTGCCGCGACACTGTAGTGCGTCATCGATGTTTGCAGAGGCGCGTGTCGATTGTTTTTATTCAATAATACGAAAGCGATGCGCGTCTTTGGTGCGCCGGGTACGTAGCAGCACAAACAGCGCTATGGCTATGATAGCGGACAGACTGGACTGTCTGTTCATTATACGTTGTAATGACTTGCATGTCGTCTATAACAATAGTAACTAATTTAATAATAGTTTTTAGAATAATTATCATTTTTAATTTAATATGAGTATTTGTAACTTGTTTAATAAATAAATAATTATTATTATTATTATTATTATTGTATTTGTTTTATATTTAGTCTCCCTTTTATTTCAAAGGGGTAAAAACCTGACACACGGGCCTTAACCAAGTGTGCCAGAGGGAAAAAAGTTAAGAAGTAGATAATGCAAGAAATTTACGTGTGAGGCGACATGTGTTAAGAAGAACGGCTTTTTGTATGAGTGTGATTGTAGATTTCGGCATGTCAAGTATGCTCAGGCTATGTAGAAGTGTCTTAGGAACTACGCCGGTTCCTAAACCGTGTTTACCAACAACTGAGCATTAGAGACGAAGATATCGAGAAGACAGCCATAATTACGCCAATGGGGTTTTATTTAAATGCCCGCGCATGTGCCCCGGTTTGGAAATCGTGGGACAAACATTTCAACGATACATTCACGAAGTGCTACGAGGCCTAGATTTCTTCTATCCATTTATAGACGACATATTATTAGCGTCTGAAAACGAAGTTCAACATTCTCATGATCAGAACTCTCATGAACTAATATAGAAATACCTATTTTGTGCATTCGTTAAACCGCTGGGTATGGTCAATCGCCAGATACAGACATACAAGTCATTGGGCTCGACAAACACCGCTGTATGTACTTCATTCCAGTTTCTGAATGGGCAGATGTGAGAGGTCACGATACGAAAAAGATTTCAGGGCTTCAAAATGAAGCCTGCTGTAGTGGCAAGTGTTGCGAAAGTAGAAAAGTGGCGGTCGAGCTTAATATAAAAGTACCTTAGATCGTAAAAGAGATGATACGATAGAAAGAAGAACCCAGTCTCTGCATTGCTTCAAAGTCTCAAATCTAACCTTTACAACAGCAGACCCGAACGGTTCGCAGAACCACAGTCAACATATGTAGTATGTAGTAACGTATGTGATACCGACTTCTTGAAAATAGGCAAACACTATCTGAGCTGTATGCGGGTGGGCATTGTCTTGCACAAAAACGGCATTCTCGCTCATGTCCACTAAAAATGGACCAACGCAGTCATTCAGAATGTCAGTGACATATCTTTCTGCAGTTAAAGTTCCATTTTCTATCACCACTAGCTCAGTGCGGCTTTTGTACTCATGTTTATGTAATCTCTGTATTCGGATAGATTTATATTTTTTTTTTGTACAGATATGGACCTAAAAAGCAAGAGTGTTTGTTGAAGTATTGGTGTATAAACGTAGGCCTATTAGTGAAATCAGTAATATAACGTCGACGGGCAACCGTAGAGCCTAACTCCAAATTAATATTGGCATGTTCTTTCAAAACAATTAGTAATATAAATAGCTGACGGACTGAAAGTACTTCACAGGATTGATACAGTTCATACGTAGGGAACAAATACGGACGAAATGTGCTCACTTTGAGAATAGCTCTCTGAGCTATTTCAAGGGGATTTATTATAGTTTTTGAGGCCCCTTCCCAAAAGAAATGTAGTACCCCAATACCAATTGAACAAGCGCCAGATGTAATTGCCTTATCAATTTAAAGTTAGCAATATGGCGCAGATTTTTGAAAACAAATATGAGGTTTCTTAGTCGGTATGTAAGTAAATTAATATGGAAAGTAAAAGAAAGGTTATTATTAATTAATAATAATAATAATAGATTTATTAGCCACCAAATAAGTAAAAAATTAAAGTGTGCTCTACCTTCTGGACTAGGTTGTAGCCTGTATCCCAGGAAACAGTGACACAACACGATCGTGGCGGTAAGTCCCGTGTTTGAGGAGTGGCTGGAGAGGCGGCATGGCGCCCTCACCTTCCGGCTGACACAGGTAAGGACTGGCCACGGTTGTTTTGGCCAGTTCCTATGTCTTATACGCCGGCAAGAGACGCCCGGTTGCCACCACTGCGGCTACTGCCGCGACGTAGTTGAGGACACGGCGCTGCACACTTTGGCGGTTTGCCCCGCCTGGGCATCGCAGCGCCGAGAGTTGATCGCGGCAGTCAGATTGGTTGCCCTCTCGCTCCCGGCCGTAGTTCAGTCTATGGTCCGGAGTGAGAGGTCGTGGAACTCCGTCGCCTCCTTTTGTGAGGAAGTCATTTCCATCTAGGAGGCGGCGGAGCGGGAGAGGGAGCGTTTAAACCCTCTCCCCAACCGCAGAGCTGGGCGCCGGAGGGCGCGGGACGACCTCCAGCCACCCTGAGGTTTGACCTGGGGGTGGCGGGCTTTGTGGGCCTGCCCGCCATCCGTTCAGCACCAGGTCCGAGAGGCGGCGTGCGTGTTCCCACGCGCGCCTCTGTTTCGAGTCCGTCTCCCCTCTAGGGGGGACAGTAGGGAGTGTTTTAGAAGTGCCTTTGGGTAGGTCTTTCGTGTAGTGGCCTGCCGTTTCATACGGCGGGCCGAAACCTCGTCGGGGTCGCGACCGCATGCGAAAGTGATTCGCGCGGCCCCGTCGATAGTGGTTTTGTCGAGGAACACCGTGGTAGGTTTAGTCGGTATTCCGGGAGGTACATTTTCTTCTTAACATCTTTCTTTTACCCCGGCGAGTCCGACATAACCCCTCCGCTCGCTCCAGCGGAGGGATATGCGTAATGCATTCAACCACGAAAAAAAAAAAAAGGAAACACTGCCTTCCCCACTACTTAAGTCTAATACATATATTTGGTCATTACATAAAACAAGTTGTGATACCAAATTAAATATTAAGTATGCAAAAATTATAATTAAAGTTAAAAAAAAGAAAAAACATTAACAAACGCAAAGTTGGCTTAATAGCAATTTATAATAGTTTAAAATAAGTATATAAATAATATGTTATATTAGGCCGTTTATTTTGTCTGTATGTATGTGTGTGTGTGTGTGTGTGTGTGTGTGTGTGTGTGTGTGTGTGAGTGTGTATGTTTGTATGTGTCTTAGCATGTATACTAGTTAGTGTTATTGCACAACTATCAAAAGATTCTCAACTTGGTCATAGTTTAGAGACTGCAACCAGTTTAACACTAGCTTTTTAAATTTATAAAGGCTTAGTTCTCTTAAGTTCTTGATCCGGGATAGGATGCTAGTTACAGGTACTGGACATTTGGGGCGTCTTTTGTTAGTGTGTGGGAGAGTTGGTATGCAAAAACGATGATACCGTGTGACTGCCTGCAATACAAAGAGCTTTCTCACTGTAAGCACTCCAGATTCCAGATATACTGCAGTAGTTGGACGTCTATACGGAATGTCTATTATTATTATTATTATTAAAAGTAACAGGCGAGTCTCCGCTAGCAAATTTATCAATCCTTACGCACTGAAACCTTTCAGATAGGTAGTCTTCAGAAAGTTTTAGCTGTGTTCCTCTTATAGGTAGCCATTATTTCTAATTTTTTGAGAAGCAATGGTACAAAGACGACGTCAAAGGCCTTGGCCAGTTCTAAAAATATGCCTTTAGTTTTTTTACCTGTGTCAATATATTTCACGATTTAGTGTATAAGCTCGTGGACCGCGTCATAAGCAGATTTACCAGTTCTGAACCTAAACTGGTTATTTGAGAGAAATTTGTTCGATTCCAGATATTTCAATAGTCTTCTGTTTATGACGCGTTTCAAGATCTTGGACACCGCTGGCAGAATAGAAATCAGCCTATAGTTAGTGACACAATCTCTGTCACCCAGCTTATGAATAGGATATTTATGCTAACTAAAGGTATGGAAATGAGCCGTTTTTCGAGAATGATCATGTCACATGTACTGAGATTGAACTATTAATACAGATAGGACTCTTAGCAATTGATCAACAAACCTGAAATTTTTGGGATAGATAGAGTACCGTGCAATGATTATATAGACCATTTTTACTTATGTTATTTATTAGTAACTAAATAAGACGTATTAGTAGTAGAGTGTAGAGACACATGTAGAGATTTATATATTTGTATTGTGTTTCTTTTTTCCGTATCTATTTAGACTATCTCAAAAGCAACTGAATGACCCCGATCTAATGATCGGGGTCATTCAGTTGCTTTTGAGATAGTCGTAAGCAATGATTTTATAACAGCGGCATTGACAGCAGCTATACCTGAGTTATAGTGGGAAACCGTTGGAATGTCACGCATAGATCTCGAATTCGATCCCAAGGCACGCATCGGTGACTTTTCGTAATTATATGCGAATTAATTTGAATGTGAAGTCTGCCAACCCGCACTGGGCCAGCGTGGTGGACTATGGCCTAACCCTTCTCACACTGAGAAGAGGACCGTGCCCAGCAGTGGGACAGTTTAATACCAGGCTGATATATATGTATAAATTTATTTCCGAAATAATTCTAGTAAGTACGATAAAATAGACTACAGACGTTCACCACCAATACATAAATCTAGATTCAGTATGCGTAAGCAATCATTGTACAATAGTCATAATGGTCAATGGCCAAATTGTCAAGAGCGTCGACCATCACCTTAACAAACTAGCAGTGAGTGCTTGGAATAAGGATCTGATGCAGTAGGTAGGTCCACTTAGACACGGCATTGTTACTACACTGCCCGTTGTAAGAAGGTTTCTATTCCTGGAGTACTAATACAGGAGACAATAACTACATTTTACAAGACTTGCGAAGTTACAGATCTATTTATTATTTGTCTATGAGTATCATAAACGAAGAGGATTATATTTAATTATTTTTGTCGCTCTTTTTCTGTTAACCGTTGAGCAGATTTATTAATAATAATCTAAGGTCCATCATTAGAACTTAAATTATTATGTGGTTACATGGTAAATATGTACTGTCAAATAAAAATGATCATCTGAAGAAGTAGATTGAGAAAGATTAAACGTGATATAAGTAAAAATCAAGCAGTTTGAATTAAGAACTTAATTCCTTTTCAAAATCGATTAAAATATGTATAATGCAATCGTGCAAAAATCCTTAAATTTTCTTTAATCTCTTTTTTTAAACATTTTGTTTGTATACTACTGATTTGAAAGATTCTTGCTATTTAGATTTACGATCTATGCCATTTATCTACGTAGATACTATTTTGTTCTTGCATATCACAGGTACATACCTACTCCTCATATATTTTCGTGAAGTGAATCTAATCATTGCTAATACAATAGTAATAAAGATACACCACAATGCTTCACTGTTTGTGTTTTAGGTCAGTCAGGTGAATTTTCACATAATAATCTAGAACAATGATAGTAATTGTACAATGGCGGGATGTTCTCCTTTCATTCACGAAGAGATTTGTTAAACACCATAACGTATTAGTATTCATCGATCACTTGTCCACCTCGGTGACCATCTACAGTACTTTACAATGTGTCCAAAAGTGATTATATTCTTTATTTTGTTTGTTATGGTGACAACTAAAATGAATAATAAAAGAAACCCACAATTAGACATGGTTAACAATAAAAAACGAGTACTGGTTCATCGTGAAGTGTCGTCTCAATCGGTACCGTTGCGGTCGACCGAGCCAGAGGTGGTTTTAGAAAAATTTGTAGAAACACTTATGTCAAGTGAGAGATATTTGAGAACGATATTAAATGTCGAAAAGAAAGTCAACCACCTAGACAAGAAATGGCACAATGGAAGCCACAGTATTTTAAAGTATTTGGAAGAAATACTCAAGCTGATGAAGAAATCACATCCCGAAGACGATAAACTAACGGATATTGACCGATACTTGTTTTTAACAACGACTACGAGTAACCCAAGGTTGATGGAAGAAAGTATGGATCTCTTTAAGCCGCCACCACAGAGACTATATGAAGATCGTTCTCAGGGGCACGGTACGTCGATGTTTCATGCAGGTAAGCTATGATATACCTACTTATGCATATTTTGGACATTAATTTTAACTGCGTCTGTGGCCCAGCGGTTTAGAATGGATCGCTGTGCATGAGGCCTCGGATTTGAATCCCGGGCCAACAAAAAGTTATTGGGTTGTCTTAGGAAGTTGGCTGCCAGTCTTGCGCCTGATTTCTCTTTGTTTTGTTTGTTTTATTCGTTATGAGAGTTTGGGTGAGTTTTTGTGTTCGCGCGTATAATTGTACACTATAATATATCCCGCGCAGATGGCCAGTCTCCATTAAGATTGGCCGGATTGGCCGGCAGACTTTATTACTACAATCTATAAATGAATAACGTACATAAGATATGTTCGTGTATCATGTAAATAAGTATTTCAATAATGGTATGCGTCGTGAAAAACACAGATGAAAAATAATTAATATTATGACCCAAAAACTACGGCATTTCATCGTCACTAATGACATTAATGTGGATCAAAAATAAAACTAATTAATTAGTTAGCTAATATCTTTTATGTAGGTACTATATCTAGAAGTTGCTTGCTGCGTGAAGTGTTTATTGCTGCCATAGATTTTACACCATACTAGATCTTATTTTAAATAGGTATGTCTGAATTTAGCTTTTTATATACTTAGTTACTAAGGTACTATGCATACTGTACACATGGCAAACATAATAAATATCTTATTTGATTCCAACTTGAATATATTAATGATTCATGTGGCCCAGCTCCAACATATACCTACTTTGACGATATTTTAGTATTTTGTAACTTTGTCCATTAGATGTCGTTATTATATTGTTGTCGTTAATATATTAAAATTTTAACCACTATATCTGTTATTTTAAATATGATTATTTTGATAAAAATTTGAGATCATTGTCTTTTGTAAAACATTTCCGATTTAGCAGTAAAACGATTTTCATACATTAAAAGGTCAAGGAGGTTAATTGCTAAAGGAACATTTGCACCTGATGATGATATTTTAACTAAATATTTAACAATATGTTCTGACTACTAGGGTAGCTGAATATTTTCATATTTAATGCCATAACTGCCATAGGCAAATTATAATAAACTAGCAACCCGCCCCGGCTTGCACGGGTATGTTTAGTTGTATCTCAAAGGGATTAGGCAGCGTTTTCAATAAAAGCTTTGACAAATGCCAACAATCATTATCATATTTCAACCAATCTTCAAAATGAGAAAATAAACATTATATTAACCATACAAAACCTTAAGAAATTTTACACCTAAACCTTCCTCATTAATCATTCTGTCTATTGATGAAAATCGCCTAAAATATCCGTTCGGTATTATTTGAGTTTATCCCGAACAGACCGATGCGGCGACTTCGTTTTATAATATGTAGTGATTATGTAACTTCTTGTAAAGTAATGCTGACTAATTTAAAATTAGCTATTAAAATATTATGATTCTTGTTTTAAGTTAGTTCCTCAAATAGTCTAACTCATTAAAAGAAAAATAGAATGATAAGTTCGATTCCCGTACAAGTCAAACGTTTGTGTGCATGAATATCGATGTTTGTCTTGGTTTGGGTGTTTCTATGTATAATAGGAATATATTTACAAAAAAAAAAGCATATATGTATGTTTATCCATTGTCTAGTACAAGAATATTGAATAGTACAAGCATTGCTTAGTTTGGGCTAGATGGTGTTGCGTGTTGTGATAGAATATTATATTATATTATATCCATCTAGATAAGAGTGTGGACTGTTAAATTTAATGTACTTACAAAATGTTACTTTGTTTTTATTTTATTATAAGTAATTAATAATTAAGAGCAGCGATAGCCTAATGTATACCTTTGGGCTGCCACGCAGAGGTCTCGAGTTCGATCTCAAGGTACGCATCTCTGACTTTTCGAAATTATATGCGTATTTAAATAGTTAATTATCGCTTGCTTTAACGGTGTAGGATAAACATCATGAGGAAACCTGCATGTCTGAGAGTTTTCCATAATGTTCTCGAAGATATGTGAAGTCTGTCAACCCGGACTGGGCCAGCGTGGTGGACTATGGCTTATCCCTTCTGACGCTGAGAAGAGGCCCGTGCGTAGCAGTAGGATAGTTTAATACAGAGCAGATATAATTATAAAGGTAGACCTAATTATATTTTAATTTACGTGTCCAAGAAACGGCAACTTTTTACGGCATTATAGATTTTTGACTTAGAAAAGAGCATGGCATTCCAGCGGTCTTGTATCACGTATTTGGTTCCGAGGCACGCATTTCTGACTTGTCGAAGATATCTTCGACAAGTCAGATAAAAAGCGATAAGTAGACATTTATGTCTATCGCTTGTTTTACCTGTGTAGGCTTTATAATGTCAAGGCCTGATTTACCCTCGGTTGCCGAATTGTGAAAAGTGGTAAATCTTAACTTAGTATTCTCAGATATTTTTTACAGAATCGAATTTTTATCAAACCGCTGTTATCTGAGCATTTACTAAAATAAATGATGTTCAAATACCTACTTAAATGTTAATACAATATAAGATACAGAAACAAAAAATATTTAACTAATACTTAGAGCAGCGAAAGCTCAGTGGGGAGACCAACATACTGTTATACAGAGGGCCTCGGGTTAGAACCCACGTCGCGCACCTCTGACTTTCGGAAGTAATATGACTTTTCGAAATTATGTGCGTATTGATTGACAATTGTCGCCTGCTCCGTGCCTCGAAGAGCACCTTAAGCCGTCGGTCCCGGTTGCCATGAACATCTATGGCAGTCGTTATTGGGAGAGTGTCGACACAAAAGATCCCACTGGGTCGAAGTGTCGCCGGTCTGCACTGACTGGCTCCCACATAAGATAACTAATACTTAAATACAGTTTGAGTTGTTCTCGACATGTAATTCTCAATTCAGAAATCGGGGTATGGGTCTCAGAGGTCCTAGGCTAATGATAAATAAGAACCATTTATGAAGTATAATTTTCAGCAATGCAAGTGATAGTTGAAAAGTCGCTATATGATTTCAAAGATATGTGAAGCCTGCCAACTTGCACTGGGCTATTAAAAGCCATACCAGGCAGTAATTTATAAGCATGGTTAATATCATAGGCGCTGTTTACATATGTTACCGCAATACTATAAGAATATCGACTAGTTGAAAGTTGAATAACGACTAGTCAGATAGTAAGCTGACAGAATATCATGAACGATATTTTAAACAGACCATAATTTTAATCTTCATAGGCGAAACAATACACATAGGAATGATAAAGCAGCGCTATTTAAAACGGCACTGTTTTAGCTGCTCGCCCAGGGACAGAACCAGAAAAGATGCTCTCAACGAATGCTGACCTCAATCCTTAAGTCAAGAGAATCTTGACCGCAGTTGCCTTTTCATCTCTAACTCGCGCTCGTAGCCACAATAAATATGCGTATGGAACATGCATACTCTCTTTAACTGTAAGGAAAATACCTACTAGTATTTGAGCGGTAAGCTGCTGATGAAGCCTAGACACTTCTTCACTACAATATGGATATGGTTGCACTCAATGCAACACATCGTGTCTAAGAAGGGAGGCTAGTGGAACATAGTGGCGATAATACTGTCTCATGGAAAGCGTTAAATTCACGAAGATTAGTTATAGAAGTCGCCAAAACCCGGAGTACTAGGAATACATCACGAATCGCGTTTTAAACAGACACGGTATTGACAACATGAATCTTGCTTAGTCTCTGTACATAATTCGACCGCTCGTAGATACAAGAATGCCGATCCAGAACGATTATGTGCGATTTTCTGCGACATACGAGAGAATTGTCAGTCCCCAAAACAAGAGCTATAGCCCAACCAAACCCATGACCACGTAAACATATATGTCGCGGAAATGCATGAAGCTATGCAATGCTTCTGAAGAAGATGTCAAGGTCAAGGTGTAGTGGCTGAAGAAGACAAAGAAGGCTGATCCCACCAGCAATTGAAATAAATAGCCAAGAATCTCTTCTTCTTCTAGTCAAGAATGAGTTGATGCATCCCATGCCTAAGCCTAAGCCCTATCGTGCCGAACGTCTAAAAGCAACAAGATGTTCGGATATAGAACACCAGCCAAGAAGACCGTGGATTTGACCTCCCAGTCCTTGAGAAGACAACTTACACGAGTGTAGTCGCGGCAGGCTGCACAGATCCAGCGCCCAAAACGCAGACAGTACTGCACTCGGTAGTTGTCTCCTCAACGAGAGAGGAAGAGACAGGTGAAGAAGTACTTGAGAGGGTGCGAAAGACTGTAGACGCCAAGGAAGGGTGGATACAGGTCGAAAGAGTTAGAAAAGGAAAAGACCGAAAGATCATAATGGGCTGCAGAACCCAAGAGGACAGGCAGAAAATCACAGAAAGACTGGAGACGGATGGAGAACACCTTATCGTCGAGGATGTGAAAAACAAAGACCCGCTCCTGGTCCTGACAGACGTGCTCACTGTACACAGTGATGATGAAATTATCAAGGCTTTCAGGAACCAGAATGGAGATTTTTTCGCGGCCTCCACGAGGGTGAAAGCAGGGTCTCGATCAAGTATCGGAAGAAGGCACGAAACTCCTGCTGTGGTCATATCGTTCTTAGTGTGTCGCCCACCATCTGGAGACATTCCATTGACCACAAAAAGATCAAGATTGACCTACAGGCAGTCCATGTGATGGATCAATCGCCACTTGTACAATGTACCCGATGTTTGGGATACGGGCATGGTCGTCGGTTCTGCAAGGAGCCAGCCAACCTGTGCAGCCATTGCGGTGATCCTCACATGGCGTCCGAGTGCCCGACCGATTGATCGGAGAGGCTCCCGTCTGTAAAAACTGCGTTCGAGCTAAGCTGGAACATAAACAGCACAATGCCTTCAGCAACGACTGTCCCATTCGAAGAAAGCGAGACGCACTGGCCCGCTTGTCGGTTGCTTACTGTTAAGGACACCACAACTGTTTCCCTCTGGTGCGAGATTCTCCGAGCTAACCTGCAGAGGAGCAAACAGGCAACTAACGAACTCCTGTCGGAAGCCGGAAAGCGCAAAACAGCAGTTGAAAGTAAAAAACAAGTGGACGAAGATATACCGCGACTGCTCCTCTTTCTCTTTCTCTTTTTAAATTATGCGCTGAAAACCTTTCGCAAATAATGGCAGATGGCAGAAAAAGGGAGAAGTTAATAAATTATTGCACCAAAATTAAAACTATTGTAACTAAAAGAAATAAGACCGTTTAAGAAATTCATATGATGTCAATATAATGGTATATAATGAATATCATATGATAAATATAAATAGATATAAAAACTGATACATAATGTAAGAGTAAAATAATAATACACAGCAAACAATCAAATTCGGCGATACTTACCCAAAGAGGGTTCTAAAAGAAACACACTTCATAATTTAAAAATAGTCTTCAAAATATTTTTTTATAATAATAAAGGCCGTATCTATGATAGGGGTAAAAGTGAAAAAAAAAAAACAAAAAAAAAGCCATATCGTGCCACAACAGCACCTATGCAAATCTGACTCCCTCGCATGTAATGACAATGCTTTAAGACACGATGTCCAGTTCATAATTCACAAGGCTACAAGTCAGTCGTGTCATGCGTGGAATCCACTATTAAATGTATCACCGATTTGTAGTCATTACGCTAAATCGCTGTTTTTAACCTTCACATGGACAGGGAGGGACAAAGCCATTAGCGTTTGAATATTGCACGACTGCAAGACGAAGAAGAAGAATTAAACTGAAACCTTGAACACTGACAAGGAGCCCCTTTTCTCATATTATAGACACTATCATAGATATTTTGAGTCTAATGATTGGAAAAAGGAGGAAGGATTAAACGAAGGCCCTTTCATGTATGACTTGGTCGTCCCTTATATAGCAATGAAAATGACAGGGCGTTGCGCCAAATAGCTTGGCCCTTATTAAGTTTGCAAGTCAAGCTAGTGACAAATGAATTATGGTTTTCAAATCTCTTCTGATGCGATAGCATGCAAATACAAATTTGCTCAGGGAGTTGTGCAGTGAAGTAAGAATCGTGATCGCTACATTCTGTACAGTAAAGGTATCATCAAACAATATCGACATAAGCGCGCGACTTTATATCAGATGAACTCCTGTAATAATAGGGGTTAAAGTAAAGTCAAGTCAAGTCAAAGTATCTATTACTGTACAACGGCAAATTCATAAAGGTGCCGTTGTACAGTAATAGATACTTTAAATTGACATAAAACCTTCATGGTGTGAGATTTTCGAGTGAAACGTTTTTCACATGATACATATAAGATAAAATATAAACACTCTCGCATTTTCATTATTATTTAGGACTAGCTTTTGCCTGCGACTTTGCTTGCGTAAAAGCAATCTTGCTATCCTATCTAGTTTACGTTAGCAACAGTATTTTTTTTAAATATTGCTGTTATCGGTGATAATATAGCTTTCTAATGGCGGAAATATTTTTTAAATCAGTCGAGTAATTTTTGGGTTATGTCCTTACAAACAAACATATAAACAGAAAATCAAATCTTTCATCTTTATAATATTAGTATAGATGCACCGTTAAGATATCTGCCTACCACGCAAAATCTGTCGTGAAGATACAATAAACATAGACTTCACAATTCAAAAGTAACGGGTTGAGTGTCAAGTGGAGTCGTTTAACAGTGTGTACACAAAAATGTCTGACAAAGCTTTATACTGTGAGAAACTTTGTCCCAAGAAGGTCGGACTACTATTATATAGTTTATTCAAGGGGATTCCCCTGGATTATGACAGATTTTTTATGTCATCGGCAGTTCTGAACGTGAAAAACAGCCCACGACCATATCTTTATACCTTCAATTGTTTTTTTAATTCAGCTTTTATTGAGGGAAAGATGGATACTTCGAAAATCCGAGTTATTTTTTAATACGAGTTCCGACGCAACTCTAACTAACGCGGCAGAAACGGCTCGCAATATCAACGCTGCGTTTGGAGAGGAGACTGTTAATAAACGCACAGTGCGTTTTTGGTTTAAACGCTTTCATAATATTGTCTTCTGTTTACGCGAATGCTATTCATTGAAATTAAACTACTATATACGGATTTTATTACGTTGCTTATTTGACACGTTTTACATAATTTAGAAACTACTACTATTAAACTTTACTAATTTTTAAGCTAATTAAATTATTAAAACTATTAAAACAAAGTACCATCACAGCTAGACTTCATGATACTCTTAGCTCATTCTGCGTAAATACGAACACCAATGATTAAATTATGTTCGGGTACTTTGAAATAACTACACTGGAACATTGAAACAACTACCATCTTAGTCTCTCCGTGACCATGGCTGCTGAAAAGCAAGTGAAACTTCGGGGAAAGTGTAAACTTAAATATAAATAGTTTTAATATTTTTTATAATTTAATTAGCTCAAAAATTAGCAAATTTTAATAGTAATAGATATTAAATTATGTAAAAAAAGTGACAAATAAACAACGCGATAAAATCCGTATATAGTAATTTAATTTCAATTAAACGATTTCGTAATAGAAACTTTGACTTGAAGAACGAACCACGTGGAGGACCGCCCGACACAGGTGAATAACGCTGAATTGAAGGAGATGGTGGAAACCTATCCGAGTCAAACTACCCAGGAAATAACCGCATGGCTTAACGTTACCCTACCTACAATATCGGCACATTTGCATCAAATCAATAAGATAAAAAAGATATGAAAAATGGGTGCCTCATGATTTGACTGATCTGCAGAAAGAAATGCGTGTTGAAACTCTACAGGAGCTGTAGTTAGAAAACATACATCATCCTCCGTACTTGCCAGACCTTGCTCCAACGGACTACCATTTTTTTCGTGTTTTAGACAATTTTCTACGTGATAAAAAATTTTCTTCCCAGAGGCAAAATGCTTTCACACAGTTTGTCGAATCTAGACCCCCGGAGTTCTATCGTAAAGGCATAAATGGACTTCCGTTTAGATGGCAGTAATGTATAGATAATGAGGGTAAATATTTCGGTTAAATAAATATGGTACATCTTAGAAAAAAACGAATTTCGATTAGAAAAATTGAAACTTTTTTCTAAGATACAGAGTACTAATTGACTATTTCATACTGTTACGTGCTGGGTTCGACGGATAAGAATATAAACAATATTACCGACTAGAACACGTTTTATTCAAACACACAATTAAATTTAAAACACAACAAACACTATACCACACTTTTTCACTGTACTGCTTCAAACTCCGTAGTATTTTCGCTTCCGTTCGCTTCGATGAACACTTGACCGCTTACGATTGTAAACTGCCTTGGCGGTGCGCGTGCGCCCTATTTATACGCGGGCAAAGCGCTTCTAGAGCTTTCTAGCAACGCCACTCCCGGTATGTAAACAGTACGATGATTCGAGAAAGTACCAGCGTCTTCTCGACGATTCTCGTAAGCATACCTACTATGTAGTTCCGTAAGATGTCAATAGATGGCGGTGTAAATTATTAGACGGAACTGACGAGTCTTTCCCACAATGCCGAGAGACGTCACTGGGCGTAACAATACTTTAACCTCTAAAATTTCTCTGGTAGCAATACGTGGCAAGGAAGGACAAGGGCATAGGGCATAATCAATAGAATTTTCCTGAACTTTTTATTTGCTACATTATTTACCATCTACTAACCTCAAGAAGTAGGCAGTAAAAATAGAAGTTGTCCTATGTGATCATAAATATCAGAAATATATTATTATTTATACTCAGTTTAGCAGCGCAGCGCAGCAAAAGCTCATTGAGGAGACCAACAGACTGCAATGCAGAGGGTCTCGGGTTCGAACCCACGTTGCGCACCTCTGACATTCGAAAGTTATATGACTTAATGAACTATGAAATTATGTGCGTATTGATTGACAATTATCGCCTGCTCCGTGCCTCGGAGAGCACGTTAAGCCGTCGGTCCCGGCTGCGATAAACATCTATGTCAGTCCTTATTGGAGAGTGTCGACACAAAAGATCCCACTGGGTTGAAGTGTCGCCGGTCTGCACTGACTGGCCCCTCACATAAGATAAGATATCGGTACCCCATTTAAGCTATTTAGTCGCAGCGGCACACCGGTGGCCAGTTACAATAGATTTTCAAGTAAATATTATGATTGGTATTCTAAGACCTGACAGATTAATATAGATAAAACATAGATCTTGACCAATATATTTTTCGAAATTGGCGTATAATTCTAGCTAATTAAAAGGCAGGCCTTTACTTGGCTCAAAGAATTACCATTGCACTTCGACGCGGCAATGATGCCAATCTTCTAGGCACTTTTTCGTCTGAAAATGATGCTGAGGAGGTTAACGACGCTGCCTAATCTAGTAATTTATTATAATATTTTCTGTGCCTTTTCTCTTTATTTTATTTTTATGTATAACTTTATATTATAACTTTTATTTAATTTAAATATTTAACACTGTACTTAGTGGTAGAGCTCTCATGAGAAGAATCAGGCAATCAAATTACGGCCAATTTTTCTCACCGCCAATTGTTTACAAAATATTATGAATATGTACCTACCTAGTACAATACAATACGTTATTATGGTTTTCTTTAATATGTGTGGTGTGTGAGTCATTATCAAACATATTCATATTAGCAGATAAAATCCTTGAGATCATGCTTGAGCCCTCTTCGTGGCACAGCCTAAGTATTTAAAATTACTTAGTTTCTAGTTAAGAGCGGGTTTCTTGTTTAGACAAGCCTCAGGGTTTATCGCATCCCTCGTAAGCAAGTCTTAGAAACTTATAATTGCATTGCGCTTTTACGGGTATATTTATTCCGGACCGGATCTCTTTGGTATTGTAGAAAACGTATTATGCAATAGGTATAATTGCAGGAATATATATATATATATATATAATAAATACATAAACCACAAGACATACCGCATTATGCACTTCATACTCTCGACCCAATGTAAGTTCTGGGATATGAACTGCCTGTAGCGTTCGTTACGACAAGGATATCCATATAATTTTAATTAGTGAATGGGAAACTACATAAACATCTCGGATACTGGTAGATGTGGGACGCTTTGATCACGATAATTCAATTCACATACTAACTAATATACACGCGAATGTGAGTTTGTTTGTTTGTTACGCTTTCACGTCTTATCTTCTCGACCGAACATCATGAAATTTCGCATAATTATATTTTGTCAGGGGTACAGAAAGCATCGGGTACTTTTTATACAGACTATAAGTATGATAGATATTCTCCGCACGAAGCCGCAAGCAATAGCTACTTGAATAAGTAGGGTTTATAGTCAATAAAGACCAAATACTTTCAACGAGCTGTGCTTGTAGATTCTTCCATATCGGCTACTGCAGATCCGACCCAGGAATAAGGTGTCCACATTTACAAATTTATTTAGCGGTGGAACCTTCTAAACTTTTATAGATTTATTGAAATTTCTGGACTATATTTTCTATGCCTGCAAAGGATTTCATGGGTTAGATATCTAGTGAATATTTTTGAGTTTAATGCACTGCACTCCTACAGACGGTGAGTGCACATAGTTTATTACATATACATACATACTGAATTACAAAAACAGTAAATACACTAAAACATAGCAAACAGAACAACTCACTTAGTCGCTGTTGTGGAAACCGTTGTGAGTTACACATTTGTGTATATGATTTGTTAACACTAGTTTGTAAGTTAAAGGAGTCTGCCCACTACCCCGTCTCATACCATGACCGTGCTAGTAACGTGTCAGGCATAAAAATATTCGTTGTAAGGAAATGTATAAGACTATGCCCACTAGACCGATCCGTCATCGATCAGCAGTTCCTATAGCAGGGCGTATCGTATTGCTTTTCGTGTCTGATACGTTCCTAGCACAGTCATGGTATGAGATGGTGTAGTGGACAGACTCCTTTAGTGTATATCTGTTTGTTTTCCCTAAATAAAATAAAATAAACTTAATTGTTGCTTGGTCACGTTATAGTACTTACAATATCAATCCTTGAGCCGCACTCTTATTTTGTCGGGCGTCTCTCTCATCTTGTTTGTTAGAGTATCAAACGATCGGATTCAGTCTTGACGCCCCTCGGTCTCTTCAGTGGAAGATGGTAGATAAAAGATTTAGAAGTCGGATCAGCCTGCCACATTACTTTATCTCTTCTTTTCTCTGTATATAGTTAGTAAAGCGTAATATCTGAAATACACTGGACCGCAAAGAAAAATGGTCGGTTAGAAAATCTTCAATATCTTCAAAAGTACCTGTGACCGAGCTTTATGAAATAAAGACGAAATTAACGAATATTTCAATGTGATTTAAAAAAAATGAATATAAGCTTTTTATATTTTTAAATGTAAAATAAATAAAAATGCGTAGTGTTTCAGTATTTTCGTACATGTAGATTGGCTACAGATGTCCCGTTTTCACGCATTTTAGTACTTTGTGTTTTGTCCGCGAGCTCGCAATACTGCTGTTATGCGATTTGCCATACCTTCTACTAGGTTTTTGAGGCGATGCTGCGGAATATTCTGCTATTCCTCTATTAGAGTTTCTTTCATTTCACGCAGCGTGATTGGCGGCGGATTCCGCTGACGTACACGTCGTCCCAGTTCGTCCCATGCATGCTCAATGGGGTTTAAGTCGGGGCTGCGTGCTAGCCACTCCATGTGTGTGATACCGACTTCTTGAAAATAGGCAAACACTATCTGAGCTGTATGCGGGTGGGCATTGTCTTGCATAAAAACGGCATTCTCGCCCATTTCCACTAAAAATGGACCAACGCAGTCATTCAGAATGTCAGTGACATATCTTTCTGCAGTTAAAGTTCTATTTTATATCACCACTAGCTCAGTGCGGATTTTGGAAGAAATCCCAGCCCACACGTGAACAGAGCCTCAGCCGTATGGTACTTTTTCTTCTATACAATGATGGCTTGGTTATAGCGCTCTCCCGGTCTTCTGTACACTCTTTTCCTCCCGTCGTGCTTGTATAAACAGAATCTAGACTCGTCTAAAAACATAACTCTTGACCAGTCATTCAGAGTCCAATTCTCGTGTTCTCTACCATAACTCAACCTTGAGTTTCTGTGGAGTCTTTCTAGTTTTGAGCCATTTGCAGGTCTTAATGGCTTTAAATTTGCTTCAGCCAGACGCCGCCTTACTATATCCGTACTCAGATTGTTTTCTCCAGCTCGTAAATGATGATTCTTTACTTCAACAGCTGTAAGAAAGCGATTTCTCAAAATTGTTGACACCATATAGCGAGCCTCCCGCGCTGTCGTGCACCTTGTTCGGCCTGTTCCTGGTCTTCGAAGACTGGATCCAGTTTCGTGGAAACGCTGGAGTTTGTATGTGTCTTATGTGGGAGCCAGTCAGTGCAGACCGGCGACACTTCCACCCAGTGGGATCTTTTGTGTCGACACTCTTCCAATAACGACTGCCATAGATATTCCACCGTTCGTTCTAAAGATATACTCTATTTATCTGGCACCCATTTTAAGCCATTTATTCAATCTTTGTTTCGACACTGCTGTCTTTCCCAAAGCTTTTAAGAAGGCTATAATACATCCTATCTTCAAAGGGGGTGACGGGAGCCTGCCGAACAATTACCGTCCTATTGCAGTCTTGAGCGCCTTATCTAAAGTACTTGAACGCTTAATAAATAAAAGGCTTGTACACTACTTGGATCATTATAATCTCATCACACCTCAGCAATTTGGATTTCGCCAGGAAAAATCCACCTGTGACGCTATCCATGAAGTGACAAATTTTATCGTTCAAAACCTTAATCAATATAAGAAGGTGTTAACTATATTCCTAGACCTCGCAAAAGCCTTCGACACGGTTCCCGTAGCCCCACTCTTACTCAAACTTGAAAAGGTGGGTGTCAGAGGAACACAATTGGACCTATTTCAGAGTTATCTCACAAATCGTTTGCAAATAGTTAAAATTGATAGTCATACCAGCGAGGAACTAGCTATCAACTACGGCGTGCCACAAGGTAGCATACCTGGTCCGACGTTGTTCCTTGTATTCATAAATGACCTCTGTAATCTGAAAATTCCCGAATCAAAGACCATATGTTATGCAGACGACACAGCACTAACATTTGTCGCAGACACATGGTCAGAGTTGGAACGCAGGGCACAATATGGTTTTGACCTAGCCTCAAGCTGGCTGTCTTCCCACACGCTAACATTAAATACAGAGAAAACTAAATATATTACCTTTTCCATTAGCTCAAAATCGCAACCTAGAACCCCACTTACCTTAAAAGCACACTCTTGTGACACCTCAACTAAGCCTTCATGTAATTGCCCATCTCTATATTCAGTTGATAATATTAAATACTTAGGTGTAATTCTAGACAAATTTTTAAATTTTAAGTCTCATATTAATTCTTTGGTAGGCAGAGTCCGTAAACTTATTTATATTTTTAAAACCTTGCGCCATATTGCAAGTAAATCTATTATACGTAACGTATATCACGCCTTATGTTTGCCAATTGTGACATATTGTATTTCCTCCTGGGGGGGTGCAGCAAAAACGGTCCTTATGCCGCTGGAAATCGCACACAGGGCCATACTAAAGGTAGCAACATTTAGAACGATTATGTTCTCTACTAACTTATTGTACAAAATATGTAACGTCCTCAATGTACGACAGTTATTTATATTACACACAATCCTTTTACAACACAGAAACACTTCATACAAAAAGCTAACAAAACGTCGAAAAGACAAAATTTGCCTTGTTCCTAAACCACGGACAACTTTTACTAAGCGTTTCTCTTATTACTTGGCCCCCTATCTATATAATAAAATACATTTAACATGTGCGGTATATGGTTCATCAGACTTTCTATGTAAAAATAGTGTCCGATCATTTCTCCGAAACAAATCCTATGATGAAACTGAGGCATTCCTGTCATAACCTTTAAATGAGTAATGAGTATGAGTATTCTTATATTTACATCATTACACAAAACACAAACACACTCACGCACACGCACCACTCACGTACACGCACACACACACACACACACACACACACACACACACACACACACACACACACACACACACACACACACACACAAACACACACACTCCACACACTAATACACTTAATACGTTTTTTCACTGCATGAGTTGTTTAAAATGTTTTAACTTTTTACTATAGTTTGAGTGCAATAAAAAACATTACATGGTTATACTTTAGAAAAATTGTAATTGTAATTATAATACAAACCGGAGGGAAGAGGACTGTTAATCCTTACTACAGGTTAATAACTAACCTATCAAGGATAACAGAACTTCATCCATAGGATTGTATGTAAAATAGTTGTAAGAACTACCATGTATAATTCTCATTTTGTACTACAATCACTATTCTCGTAAATAAAACATTATTATTATTATTATTATTATTATATTTGTTTGGTTTTATCCTCGCCCATTTCTGGGGACATTCACCAGAATTGCGGGCTTTTGGCCAAAACAACTCTGATGGTGAGATTATTAATCAATAGATAAAAACTTTCTGACGATCCTGCATGTATTTAAGATAACTGCTTTCTGTATTTGTGTGTATGTGAGAGGATGGATGTTTAATGTTTTTAGGCTTGAATGGAGTGTTTTAGGTATGACGCCTGTGCTGGATATGATTATGGGGATGGTCTTGACCGTGTGAACTCGCCATTGGGTTTTGAGTTCAATAGTCAAATCTACGTACTTGGAAAGTTTGCTAGTATGAGTGGAGCTTAAGTTGTGTGTGTTGGGTATGGCTACGTCTATGAGATATACGATTTTATTTTGTTTGTCGTGTAGTGTGATGTCCGGTCTATTATGATGTATTGTTTTGTCTGTAAGTATAGTTCTGTCCCAGTACATTTTGAAGTCTGGTGAGTCTAATATCATTTGGGGTGTGTATTTGTAATATGGTGTTTTTTCGGATAGTAGTTTGTGTTTGTAGGCAAGTATTTGGTGTATAATAGCTGCTACCTGGTCATGTCTGTGCTTATAGTCTGTTTGTGTGATTGATGAGCATGCGCCTGTGATGTGTTGAATTGTTTCAGGTTGTTTATGACAGTGCCGACAATGATCGCTATTTAAACTGCTATCTCGGATGATGTATTTCCTGTAATTTTTTGTATCTATAACCTGGTCTTGGATCGCTAGCATAAAACCTTCTGTTTCAGGAAACAGCTCGCCTCGTTTTAGCCATGCGTTTGACGCTATCTTGTCAACATTAGGACTATTTAAGTCGAGACGATGTCGGCCATGGAGAGATTTTTGTGTCCACATATCTATTTTTTGTTCTTTAGTTATTGTTATCATTCGTTTAGTGTGATCATTGAGAGAGAGTGGTGTGAATGTATCTGCCTGACATACAGCGTTGTGTAGTTGTGAATGGGATGAACGGTTGTGGAAGAATGCCCTGAGTAGTGTGATCTGTTTGTTGTGAAGGTTTGTGATGTCGATGAAGCCTCGACCACCCTCGCTTTTAGGCAAAGTTAATCTTTGAATGCAAGCTCTGGGGTGATGTTTTCTATGTTTAGTCATTGTGGTGTTAATGGTCCTTTGTAGTGTAGTGAGGTCTGTTCGGGTCCAGCGGATGATTCCAAAAGAGTAAGTTAATATAGGAATAGCGAATGTGTTAATAGCTTTGATAGTGTTCCTTGCGTTAAGATGAGTGTGTAATATTTTGTGTAGTCTACTCCTGAAATTTTGTTGTAGTAGTTTTTTTGTGTTTTTGTGGTGAATTTCTTGTGACTGGTAGTATCCTAAATATTTATAACCTTCCACTGGGTCCACGGCATCTATAGTTTCGTGATTCGCTAATTCGTACGAAGTGTATTCTACTATCCCTTTGTTAACAGATTGAATTTTACATTTATCAATTCCAAATTCCATGTGTATATCTTTTGAAAATTCTTGTGTGATGTCGGCAAGTGTGTGAATTTCATTTAGTGTATTTGCAAAGAGTTTGATATCATCCATATACATGAGATGAGTGAGAGTTGTTTGTAGTGTGTTGTGTTTAATTTTGAATCCTATATTATTTGTATTTAACATGTGAGAGAGCGGATTAAGTGCAAGGCAAAACCATAAAGGACTTAAGGCATCACCTTGGAAAATACCTCTTTTTATTGGGATGAAATCGGTTTCAGTGATATTATTTAAATTGCGTATTTTTAATTTCGTATTCCAGTTAGGCATAATCTGTTCCAAGAATGAGGTGATTGTGGGATGGATTTTATAGTGCTTTAATATATATATTAACCAAGAATGTGGTACTGAATCAAACGCTTTTTTATAGTCTATATACATTGTGTGGATGTTGCGTTTTTGGTGATGTGCCTGTCTCGACGCTACGGCATCAATCGTGAGTTGTTCTTTGCAACCTTGGCTGTTTTTGCGGCACCCTTTCTGTTCTTCTGCCAGAATGTTGTGTTCCTGTGTGTGTTCGTAGATATATTCACTTAAGCAAGATGTTATAATTTTGTATAAGTTCTGTAAGCATGTAATAGGGCGGTATTTAGCAGGGTTTGCTGAGTCTGATAAGTCTTTTGGTAGCATATATGTGATACCCTGTGTAATATAATGGGGTATCGTATCAGGTGACTGAAGGAATGCGTTGATGTGTATGTGTAATAGTGTGTGAGTGCATGTCAACTTCTTGTACCAAAAATTGTGTATATTGTCGGAGCCTGCAGCTTTCCAATTGTGCGTTCTAGCTATTACTTTCTTTAGAAGGTCTAACTGAATATGTTCGAATTTCATTTCCGGTAAATCTCGCAATTTTTCTTTATCTTCTTCTATCCAGTGTGTTTGTTGATGTTGTATTGGGTTTGACCAGATATTTGACCAGAATGTATGTAACGTTTCAGGGGTAGGTAAATTAGGCTCATTGTCATGTAGGTTGCTGTGTTGTTGTGTAATTTGTCTATAAAATAATTTTTCATTGTTGCAGAACTGTTTGTTTTGTGTTTTCCTAATCGTGGTCAGCTTATATCTTCTTAGTCGGCTTGCTAGGGTATTGAGTTTCTGTTTTAAAGTGTCTAGAAAGTGTGTTATGTCCGTGTTATGAGTTTCGTGTTGTGAGTGTATTTTATATAGCTGTTTTATTTTTAATACATGTTTTTCTAATGCTGGTGACCTAACACCCCTAGTATATTCAGTAAGTCTTCCAATACTTGCTCTGAGACGGCTAATCCTACTTTCTAGCCGTTTTTGCCACCAGGGTGTTCCTTGTGGTTTATTAATAACTGCATTAAATTCTACAATTCTAGCACCGTTAAATTTGGCTGAAGTGTAGGCGGCACTGTAAATAGATGTCTGTAATGTTTTAAAATCTGTATCGGTTGTTAATGTTTTTGGGAGTATGTCAGTGTTGATATGGCTAATAATAGATGACAGTTTTTTAGAAGATTTTAATGTAGGTATGTATGGTCGTGTTGTTGGGTCTATTTCTATAAATTTATTAAAATTTTCTATGTACATTTCCTCTAATTGTTGAAGTAGTTCTATGGAAAGGTTTGGAGTATCGTGTGTTGTTTGTGTGAGATCGGGATGTTGCTTATTGGGTATTGTTGTTGTAGTTTGTGTAGTGTGATAATCGTTGATGGCTATTTGTATTGGTGGTGTTATAAAAGATGTAACATTCAGTTCTGTAGGTTGTGTTGTGTCTTCAAGGATGTTAATAGTACTTAACTCGATTCTGACTTCCTCTTTAATTCTGTTTAATTGATCAATAGATAAAAGTTGATTATTGACGATAGATCTACGTTGGTCTGCTATTCTTTGTGCGGAAAGATGGGCGACTGAAGGACATTTTGAAATAATATCCTGATGTAGTAACGGTCTGTAGGTAGTTAAATCAGTTTCGAGTTTTGTGAGTCGGTAATAACTTCTCATTATGATTTCGTTAAGGGCGTCTGTCCATCTGATTCTACGGGATTGGGTGTGCTCTATGGTTGTATTTAGTTCTGATGAAGTTGGTTGGTTTTGTAGTAGGACTCTAATTTCTTCCTTAATATTTAAAATTTCTTCTTTTGTTAGAAAGCTGCGTTGGATAATAGCACGGCGTTGGTCCCCTATTCTTTGCTTGCCTACTACCATTTCAGGAAATGCTGCTATGAAACGTGCATGTAACGGTGTAAGGTATGTTTTCGTGTTTAGTTCAAGTTCCGTGAGGATGAAATAATGGCGCATGATAAAAATATTCATATCTTTTGTCCACGTTTTACGTGTGCGCCGTCCACTATGGGCGGGTGCAGTAACTTTGGCTAAAGCAGCCACCTGCACAACATCCGTGGTGGATTGAAGTGATGATGGTGATGAACTTGATGAATTTTGGTCTTGAATATTAAGGTATGATGATGGTGATGAAGGAATGGATGAAAATAATGACGACGTTGGTGAAACACAAAGTGAGGGTTGAGTGTGTTGAACTGCGGCAGTCTGAGACTGAGTAGTTTGTTGCGATACGGTGCCCACCCCAGAATACGAAGGGCAGCCCGGGTTGGAAGTCCCGGGGCGGGATTCTCCATCACGGTTAGCTCCGGTACCCGCCTGGGGTATTATTCTATTTCTTAGACGCATCGCATTTAAATTAAGAGAGATGAGTGATGGGCAAGAGTAGAAATAGTGCTAAAAGTGATGATTCAAATGAGAGCAGGTTGAGTAAAGCAAAAGTATAAGTAAAAGATAGAAGAAAATGGGAAAGGAAAGGAAATCGCTCTTAGCCTGTGACTGGGCCAAAAGCTTTGGTTGCATCCCGCTTTGTCTGACCTCTCACCCTAGACCTGTCCGGTATGAGTAACTCTACCCGGCATAGCCCTAGCGCTCATTAAGGCGCGCAAGCCCCACCACGACGGCAACGTAGGGATACGACGGGGGGTTATTATTATTATTATTATTATATTCATGGCAGCCGGGACCGACGGCTTAACGTGCTCTCCGAGGCACGGAGCAGGCGATAATTGTCAATCAATACGCACATAATTTCGAAAAGTCATATAACTTCCGAAAGTCAGAGGTGCGCGACGTGGGTTCGAACCCGAGACCCTCTGCATTGCAGTCTGTTGGTCTCCCCACTGAGCTATCGCTGGGGTACTCGCTGAACTGTAGAAAGAGTCACACCAACAGTTCTCGCTGTATTTCGCTGACTGTGCCCATCTTCAAGCATTGTCAGGATCCTGGTACATTCTTCAGGGGTTAACGACATGATGACTACAGAATAATAAAATTTATAAGGCAGAGACACCATATTTATACATTTTTAATTGCAAAACTAAAACATACGCGATAAAATTGATTTGAATTTTTTGGTACAAAATTAAAAAACGATCATTATTTTACATTTTCAGTATTTTATACAATTATCAAAAATGAATAAAAAGGTTTTATATATTATTTTATGTGGCATTAAATATTCTTTAATTTAGTCTTTATTTCATAAAGCTAGGTCAGGTACTTTTGAAGATATTTAAAGATTTTCTAACTGACCCTTTTTCTTTGCGGTCCGGTGTAGTTGGTATTGGCGCGGGTTTAAATAAACATTATAAGAAAAATAAAGCGACGATTAATGTAAAGGTCCAGTTTTTGTAGACGTGCATAATTTCGAATACTATGCATTTTGTTCATGTGTAGTTGCTTATATTTAGGCCACTATGGTTTGTCTTAAACTAACAAAAATATCAACCATCATGTAATAATGGCAAATTGAAACAACGTAGGTATACGGGCAGAGAGCAAGGAATATAACTTTAAATACAAATTTCTTGGTATTTAATATTGTCTTCTGTTTACGCGAATGTTATTCATTGAAATTAAACGATTAATACGGATAATATCGCGTTGTTTATTTTACACTTTATTACATAATTTAAAACTACTACATTTAAACTTTACTAATTTTTAAGCTAATTAAATTATTAAAGCTATTTATATTTAAGTTTACACTTTTTGGTATTTATTTTTAATAATACCTGTTATTATTAATATATACAGTCTACTCTCGAAATATAAATTAATTTTAAAATAACCATTGTATTTATAGGACATAAACGGCAATTTCATAACTAGAGACCTTATATCTAAATAAATAAATTACATTCACACCAAGCATAATCATATTGGCAGCCAATAAATAGTACTAATAGATACTCTTTGACATAAGATTTTGTATAAAACTTTAGCAGCCGTACCGAGGAAAATCGTCATTCTGAATATCTCATAATTTAGAAATGTGTTCTAGATTGGCGTGATTGCCTACACTGATTTCTGCCAGTTGCTGTAATCAGTGACTACTTTTTAAAAGATTGGTAGCGCCTAATTCATTAGTTTCAACGCGCAAGTGATTTTAGAAATTGTATATTTTCATGAGCTACGCAGTGACTTAGACCGTTCCTTATATTAGTTTGCCAATTTGTACGTCTAAAATTTGAGTATCCTTTACACAATTACATTGAAAACAATTTGACGGAATGTATGTACTTTCGAGATAGACTGAATCAAAGAGAATGCATTTTATAGATGACAACAAGGCTCTAATCGCACAATGTAATGTCTGTCGGCCGACTGAGAACTGACTTTAGAAAACCCATCATATTGTCATATGACATGAATAGGTGGACTAGGTCGTAGCCGCATTTATAAACAATTCCAACAGAATACATTGTTGTGTTTACTCAAGAAACAATAAGAACAAACAAACAATGTGTTTTGATTTACCGAAACAAACAATCAGAGCAAAGCAAATAAGAATAAGTTAATATCTAGAGTATTCTAATGTTATAAAATATAAGATAGAGAATATTTATTTATTGCTGGGTTAGCTTTGATTATACATAATTTTGTGAATATATAATGACGTGGCGAAACAAGCAGAATGCGTAGGAATGAGTATTGCGTGAAAAGAGAGATATAAACGGGAATATGTATGGATTTTGTAAAGAAAATAAAAGTGTTTGAGATTTGAGAATTGTAAAAAGAAGATGTTATCAAATTTATAGTAAATTGAATTTCGCGAAGGTTGCGAATAAATCGTTATAGAAAATTATCTACAGTCAATTTTCGATAAACTATATAGTTTCATAAGAAGTCGCATTTTAACTCACTTTCAATAAATTATTGACAATGGGTTATTATATTAAAGCTCACAGGCAACAATCCGGCACATAAATAAAAAGAGGCTAATCATTAACTTTGAAGTTATCGCACGAGTTTTTGCAGGGTCGGCAACGCGCAAGTGATGCCACTGGTGCAGCGGATGGGGATGCGAATATTCGCATCCCCATCCGCAATTGCGGCGCCTCCGCATCGATTTGGAAATCTGCATCCGCATCTATAATCCGCAATAATCAACGCGGATATTAATGCGAAGCCAGATATAGCGTAGGTTACAATAAGAAAGAAATTAGTTGTTTAGTAGTACGTGTTTAATTTATGAACCTTTGCAAAACAGGCTTGAACCTGCGAAGGCGATGATATTAGATACTTTTTATTAAATAAGATGAACAATTTTCATCAACATCTGCATCTGCGATTGCGGAGCTTCCGCATCGATTTGGACATCCGCATCCGCAGATGCAAGTCTTAAAAAATCCGTAATCGCAACCGCGGATGTCAAAAAATCTGCATCTGCAACATCCGTTTTCTGGTGTTGCAGGCGTTCAAAGGCAACAGTGACCACTTACCATCAGGCCGTAAGATTGATTGCCAATTTAGTCGTATAAAAAAAATGCTACCTAGATGTATGTACCGTAGATTTATGAGTTGGTACCTGTTATCAAATCACAAAAGTTGCTTAGATGTGTACCTACTAATAGGAATGGACTTTCGAGTTTAGGTAGCTAGCGCAATTAATAAAAGTATTTAAAGTAACACGATAAAAATGTTAATTCGGATACCTAGAAAATTAGTTTGACGGACATTTAAAAATAGCTGTTGCGTTAAATACAGATTTTATTAATTATTATGTTTATTCCAATGCAATTTCTTTTTTACTACCCGATGTCAGCACCTGCGCATTCACCAAAGGGATCTAGTTGAAAATCAGCGACAAGCATCCTTAGCTATATATGCATAACGCATATGCTAAACGGTCCCATTTTGCAAAATGGACAGGATAGATTTGTTTATGTAATGATTTGTATTTTTACATGTTGTATTGTGTGTTTGATCAAACAATGCTTTTTTGTTTCTTTCTTACAAGCAATTCTACTTTAAGTAATGAGTTATCCAGTTAGTTATAGGTATGTCCTTATAAATTACCCAATAGGTAGTTGATTCTAGACTTACGAGTTCGGTTATGGTTATTTCTTCATTTCCAACCTTTTTGGAAAATATATATCACTGAACTGCCTGCTCTATAAAGTCATAAAGACATTCATAAACGTAAATATATTGCGTATAACACAATAAATTGTTGTTCAATTAAATAAATACATCTAGCTTGAGATCATAGTAAAAATATTTATGTCACAAAGTAACACTTCTGTGCGCAAAATTTTTAAAAGAGTTTCTCTACTGTCTACTTTAATGTTAATTGTTAGGCTCAGACAAAACGTTGGCCTATGAAAATATACCTGCAAAAATGAAGGACTTTAAATCGCCATTAAATTGTAACTCTAAAATGTTACGACTTATGTAAGTAAAAGCTGCTACAGCCATTAGATCATATTGTTATATTGTATAACAATATATACGTATAGTTGCTATAAATCTGGAGAACAATATAGTCTATATATATATACAATTAAAACTCCATTTCAATATTTAAAAATAGCATGAGATAGCAAAGGAGGAAGGGTATGGCATTACAGGTCCATACAATTACACATTTATAATTTTGACAATATATAAAATAAAAAAATAATATTAATCACAAACACCATGGTATTAGATGTGTCTACGGTATGACCACAGAACACTATACATACTCTTATATGTTTTGTGGGTATGACCAAAGTTATGGTGAACAACGAGAAATTAAAAAAATATTGCGATTCCAGATTTATACAGCCTTTATGCAAGGCTTTTAGGCATATATAGTGGCCGGCTGATCGCAAATGGTTTTACCGTCGAGCGGGTTCATTCGTACCCTCTTCAAATAATTGGAAACGGCGACGACTGACTGTGCCACTCAATCTCGACTTTCGTTTGCAATCTCCTAATAGAATATCTTTACGATAGCTCTGTATAAGTAGTCTAAGTTCTAAGTAACTGCCTCCGTGGCGCAGCGGTAGGGAATGCGACTGCTGTGCATGAGGTCTCGGGTTCGAATCCCGGGTCGGGCCAACAAAAAGTTATTGGGTTTTCTGTAAAGAAATCTCAATATCAGCCCGGGGTTAGGAAGTTGGCGGTGTCAAACATCCCAGTGCCTCGGAAAGCATGTAAAGCCGTTGGTCCTGCGCCTGATCTCTCTCCGGTCGTGTCGGATTACCGTCCCATCGGATCATGAGAGTTAAGGAACAGAGAGTGCACTTGTGTTTGCGCACACACTTGTGCACTATAATATCTCCTGCGCAGATGGTCAGACTCTGTTAAGACTGGCCGCCGTGGCCGAAATTCGGTCTGGAGGACATTATTATTATAAGTCTAAGTTATATACATAGTATAACTTATAAACGACGCGTCATGTACAACTTGCGCCTATACGTGACGATAGGTATCAGGATAAGTACATTCAAAATACCTCAGTGAACTCTGTCTACAATATTTATTTATTGGCAATTAGCTTATTCAGCAATAATATGTATTCGGTGTTATAAATGCGATCACAATGTTGGACATGTTTATCAATATTGCCATAACAATAAGATGTATTGTATAAACTGTATTATTGATTCGTACTCTGGAATTTGCGGATGCAGTACGATACTTGCAAAAGTTTACTATGGGATGGGCCAGATAAAAAAAAAAACATTTCGCGCAGCACACTTCGGCTGGACGCCAGTCGGTCCACATCACACACATAAGATACACACTGCAGAATGCTCTCAAAAATTACGGTACTGCAAATAGTACTCGTTGTCACAACGATATCGTGCGAACTGAACAGGGACAAAAGAGGTCGGCGGAAAAACACCGATTATCCAGAAAAGTCACTCTGGAAGAAGGAATACGAGGACGAATTATCGGAAGCCATGCTGTCAACGAGGAAACGAGAGAACTATACGCGCGTGCCTCAATCCAACTCGTTGAACGAAAACGAAGCTGTGATTGAAAAACTTATGGAGACAGTTACATCTAGTGAGAAATATTTTAAGAAAATTGATAGTATAGACTTCCGGCTGAACAGGCTGGATATTGAAGTGCACGAGAAAACGAATAGCATTCTAAAGCAGTTGTCGACTATGGCAAAAGCAGATAGCAGTAACGGTTGTTCGGAAAAGCTGTCACAAGGAGTCGAAGAAATGAAGGTTGATTTGAATTATATCAAGGCAATGCTAGAGAAGAATCCCTTGCATCGCGCCACTAATAAAGGTATCTCTACGTCCACATACTATTATATTTTGTGAAATGTGAGTCTATGTGTTATTATGAGGTGGCTTAATAGACAAAACGATGTAATGATGTATTTAATAGTAACTGCATTACTTTGGACAGTCGTGAGGTTTGAAGAGTCCTCAATTAAAAATTGCTACTTATAAATTGTTTGTTTATAAAATAGGGTAATCTCCAAAGAATATATATTATTATTTAATTTATGAAGTTGATGGTAATCAGTAAAAGTCATTTTTATCTAGTTCTAGAGACCACAGGGTCTGAGCATCGTCAAAGGTATTATTATTATTATTATTATTATTAGATCGAGTAGTTCAATGTTAACGAGAAATTTACATAAGGAACTTCTTTGGTGTTGTCTAATAATTATAAATATTCTCTAATTTCTTCTCTAATAAGTGATTGTAGTACAATATTTTATTATATTCTGTGATAATTTGATATGGCACATGTGCAGTCGTTGTATGCTCGTTTGTGCTGCATCCTTTCTCAACTTTGTGTACATCCTTATCTTGTAGTTTATAGTATTTATATAGAATAGTTATTAGTATGTTGCCCTTTCGAAAAATCAAAATTAGTAAACTAATTCAAACCTTTCACACAAAATCTATATATTAATACGTGTATATATACATAATATAAACTTTGTATCCCTTTTTACGAAAATTGCGCGGACGAAGGAGTATGAAATTTAGTACGTTAAAGTTTATATGGAAAAGGAGAGGCGAGCCCTAATATTTTTATATGCATTAAAATAGATTAAATTAATGAAAAATCACTACACGCACACAACCATGCATTTGACACACGCAGTCGAATCGCGTTCGTAGTATTTCGACATTGTTTGTCTGACGTCGCGCGTCGTAAATTTTTTGTAACTAAGGTTACCTTATATTTTATATGTTATAAAGAAAAACAGAAAACAAAGTAGCAAGTTCAGGCATTTTGGTCGAATTTGGTCACTATCGTTAGAGATACCGGCAGAGATATAATTGGCATTAATGTAAAATAGTGCTCTCACTTGGGATTCATGGTTCAAAAAATGCTACAACATTTTTAGAATTCAAGACTTTTGGTGTGAAGATAAACGTTTACGACCCAATAATGACAATGCACGAGATTATAGAAACAATTTATAAGCGTCTTTTTGGCCATAGACTAGATAGATAGATTTTTGGCTCGTAAAGAATCGTGCATCAAAGCATTTGCATATAGAAACAGAAGTCCTTCAGACCATGAAAAAAACATTGCTCATTTTCAGATGATAGTGCCAGTGACCATATTGATGTGGCCTTGGACACACGGCTTGGAATCTTGGAAGGCCACATAAAGAATATCCAAACTGGCGTTGATGCTATCGTCACTACAATATCTGACGTAAAGAATCGTCAAAACTCTAGAACGTTCCCCAGGTGAGTACAAATCAATGCGACTGCCCGACATGAAAACCGAAACTACCCACTGCGGTTTATAGTCTTACGCCGCTTGAACTCGGACTTGTGCTGGAATCGTTGTATTTGTGATAACTTATAATCAAACTCATATCTTTACAAAATGCCTTCATTCCCACTGCTTGACAGGAACGCCTGCATAAAGTAATGATACCGTTATTGGTGTTCAACGCACATGAGATTTGTTTAATTTGTTTTGTTGTCTCTTTATTAGCGTAGATTAGGCTGTAGGCTTAAGTAGTGATATACCTTGGCGTACTGCCAAGTAATGTAAATTCGATCAATGCACGAGATCAAATACAAATCTATCCAGACGTTGACCTTTTTTAAAGTTTGTTGAGTAAATTAAGAATACTTAAAAAAGCTAAAACAAATAGATAATTTAAAAAAAGAAAATAAATCCATATTAAAATGTGTAAACAATTTCAGCGCCAATCCGAGGGCGGATATTAGTAACTCTCTGGATACAATGGCCTTGATCACTGAGTTTAGAAAAACTTTGCATGAACAGAAACCAAGGAAATGTGACTGCAGGTAAGTGACAAACATAATTTAATTTAATGACACGAATAAAATTTGTACCTACTTAAATTCTACACGGAGAGTAGGTGTATACTACAAATGTCCACTGCTACGATGATGACATAACTCTTGCTACAGTTGCACATTAGTCATGCACGATCATTGGTTAAGCATTCTAGCCTCATTCCTGCATTGTGTCAGTGAACATCCGTATATTTAAAAATACTATATTATTAATTTATTACACATATACTTCAGTAATAAAGTAATCATAAAACTACATATTACAACTGAACTGACTGAATTAGTAATTAAGATATAATAATATAGTACGATACCAAGGCACTGCATCGATCGGTATATGGGGTGTTTTTGACAAAGCTCGACCGCATACACAATAAATGCCCACCGGTGCAGGTAATTGTTCGGTGTACAGCATTTAGCCTCGATTAAGTGCGTATTTAGGGAGACGGTCTTGCATTGCCAATTATTTAAAAACAGAAGGATACAGCTGTTACTGATTTGCAAGCCAGAGGAAAAAGACTAAACTGACAGCGCAGCGATTTCTTAAAGAAGTCAGTAAATCTAACAGTAGTTTTAAACTTGCGATCTCTTGTGGGGAGGTTCTGCACGGACCGTCGAACTATTGGCCAAGAAAATGGTCATTTTTAGGAATGTAAAAGGCTTCCATCCCTGTCAATACTAGTAGTATGTGGGTATATAAAGTAATACAATCAGCTATGTGATAGATTGTAAAACATAAAACTTCTAATAATGTATCATAAGGTGTCGGAGCAGGTCGACCAGAGTTGTGAGTTTTGTTACTACATAAATGTTTTAAGCTACACAAAAGTAAATATTATAAAACACATATTGATGTGTAATCAGTTATTCAAAACAATAAACGAGGATGACACCAAGGCAATGATACATCGATCAGTGTGTGAAGTGTTTGTTGTCTGACAGAACTAAGTCGCATTTACAATAGCTGGGCTCCGGAGGTCACTTTCTGGTAAAGGTTTTAACATCTAGCTACAATGAGTACTGTCGTTGAGCCTACGTAGTAAATTATTTAATAAAAGTGTGAATCAGTAGTTAGGAAGACTAGGTCTATCTCTTATGAAGAAAATTACTTACTTGGTCAGACTGTTAGTCGAGACCATTGGTATTATGAGAAATGCCTGAGCATCCTAAGTACATCTATGAGAAGAATCCTAACAGCAAGTTTGATAGCGGACCTGCTTACGCGAGTAATAACTGCCAGTCTCAAATTCAATTCAATTCTGCCATTCAGTCCGAACGTAAATCAGCTTGCAGACTCAGATCTACATAATTCTGGTACTAGTCCAATCAGAACCAAGTACAAAGCAAAAACCAAATATAAAGCGAAACACTATAATTATTAACTATATTACATTACACATTTCTTTAGAACACAAAGGTAAATATTGATTCGTTATCAATTATTTACAATAATAAACGGGGACAACACCAAGGCGAGGACGCATCGATCAGACTGTGAAGTGTTTCTTAAAACTAGGGTATTTTTATGAAGGTTTCAGCATCGAACCTCATTCAGTAGCGTTTTTAGATTTGCGGTGCACTGCCTATCCAATGCCATTTCATTAAATAGGTTAAACGCTCGTTACCTATTGGCTAGCAAGATGGATTCTACTTGCGACATTGCAAAGCTAACGAAACATTTTTAGATAGCGATCTCCTGTTTCTGTGCTACCTTGGTCAGAATGATGATAGAGAGCATGGAAATTCAAAAAAATTTTAGTCATTCAAAATTTCAATAAGAAGAATCCTGACTGTCTTAGTCACAGAATTTTTGATTTACAAATCTCTCTTCGAAATCGGTATTTAGTGACTTTTCTGGCAGAAGAGCTAGCGGGCACTCCGATGGTTGTAGCCGTCGCTCTTAGAAATGGTTGCGTTTCACCCCAAGGTAATTCGAAAACAATGCTAAGAAGGCCATGCTTAGAAGCAGCATATTGCGAAGGAAGACCAGGGATCAGGCACGGCAATTCCGTCATTTAGTCGAAACGTAAATCTGCTTGGTGGCGATAATAACTATAAACAATGGTGATCTGTTCAGGGCCAGCAGTATGTCGCAAAATCCAAAGAATACGGGACCTTGTCACTAATGGTAATGGCAGAGAGGAAAAGAGAAAGTTTCAGGACACTCGTACCAGATTGATTACCAAGATAAGGCATATACGAACCTAGCATGTCGGTGTACATATTGTTGCAGAATGGACTGAAGCATGAATTATGAGTTTGTACTCGTGAGATCGTCGTTGGCGCCAAATTGTATTAAAATTGCGTAACCAGTTTATGGAACTAAGTTGAATTGAATTTAAGTTTGGTGAGCGTCAAACGCTACCTACTATTGAATTTATTTTAACAGCTGTGTATGTATTGCGCCAGTGTTACATTGATGTTGCTTGTTTGAATGTGATTTTACCAATAATAAATGCATAATTTATTAGAAACTATTTTGCGGTTTAAAGTAATTTTAATTGAGTATAGCAATGTATGTATAATGTATATACAATGTCCAAAATTTATTACTTAATTCGAATGACGGTACGATTATTAGTCGTATACAATGATTTACGAAATATGCATAAAATGTAATTGAAACCATAAGCGTCTCAACATGTGTTATACAGTCAAATAGTTATCTACTTATTAAGAGGGAGCAAAGATTTTTTAATAAGGTTTTCAAAAATATAGCTATATGTTTTTAAAACCTTTATCTAACTAATCTTTAACGACAAAATGTTCGCATAGCTATAGTTACGCGAACATTTTGTCTTTGTTACTCAAACTGTAATAGTTTACTTGTTTATAAAACACAGATCAAGAAGACAATTCTTTACATTAGCAGATCAAAATACATACACTATTACTAAAGTAAAATATTGTAATAAGTATGACGATACTCGTACATTTATTTACTTACCAATTGCTAAACTTTAATGCTGATTATCTCTTAGCTATTACCTACAATAACAAAACTTTTATTTATTTAATGGAAAGACGATTACACGCGTACAATCTATAAGTGAATGTTTTCAACACATTTGTACTTCAAAATCACAACTAAAGCCATAAACGAACACTTGATTTTTGAACTCGGAGTACACTAACATTGTGACGTCTGTTTTTAATAGTGTAGGCAACGATACTACCGCATACAGCCAATGTCAAGCCTAATTTATGATTTTAAATGTTTTCTCACGTCCTATTGGCGATACTTATTATAAACAGTACAATTAATCAATGAAACGAATATTAGTATCTTCTTTATTTATAAGTCTTGCTATTTAAAGGATATTTCATTTTAAAGTCATATTATTAGTTAGTTGTAATGTAACGAACTTCATGTAAAATGAAGAAGTCGTGAGCGAATCCTATTTCAATCCGATGATAACAATATAGTTATCAAGAGTAGTAAAATGACGTGACTGCAGATATAACATTGTAAACGTATTCACTTTAGCTTGAAAGTAATTAAAAGAGTAAGGCCCATGTAGATAACCTAATATTGTTAAATTCAAAACTACAATGTTGATAAAGATGAGTGCTCTTTGCCTCTATTGTTTGAATGTTTCTAAAGTCTCCCGAGACACAGGTCTTATTACTAGAACGAGAGTTATCTTACTAAAAGAAAATAGACATGTTATTGGACCCGGTCGTTAGGCATATGACAGACTATTAAAAGTACCTATTAAGTTTTGTGAACAGGTCGATCAGAGTTGTAATATAATGTGGAACTAATTTTTGCTGCTATGTAGTACTAAACAAAGGTAAGCATAAAACGCTTACACTATAAAGTAATAACTAATAAATTATTCAAAGTGATAAGCGAGGATGACACCAAGGCGATGATACATCGATCAGAGTGTGAAGTGTTTCTGTACTAGGTCGCATTTGCAATAGCTGGGCTAGTGTGGAGGTCACTTTCTGGCTTCAGCATCTTGCCACGATAAGTGTCCTTGGTCCTGTGCTGCAAATTATTTAAGAACGTAGAAAATCTAACACGTCTTCTTCAACTGCTGACTACGCAGCGATTTCTTGAAGTGATTAGAAAACCGAACAGAAGTTTCTTAGTTTGCGATTACCTGCAGAATGGACGTAAAACATAAAAATTATTTCTTTGAGAACATGGCCTATGACAAGAATCCTGACAAGAAAGTTACAATTATTAGAGTATTACAAATCTATTTATTACCTTTTGTGGCAGACGAGCTAGTGGTATCTGATGATAAATGGCGACCGCCACACTCAGAAATAAATTTGTTTCATCTCGAGGCGTTTCACAAACAATACTATCTCAGCACAACTAAGCAACTACCTATAGTCCAAAAGAACTGCTGTAATGCTATTCAGTCAGAACTAGAATCTGCATGGTAACTGAAGTATGACAAGAATGGTATCAACCTTTTCGAGATCAGTAGTACCAAATACTACTCTAACTTTTGCCACCAAAAGCTATATAATAAAGGGCAGCATTGATATCAAAGTGGATAAAAGGTCAAGATTGCGGCAATCACGGCACTCCTTGTACGAAACAGGATAAAACTTGTACTAGGTCAGATATTGTTGTTAATTTACATGTATGCACTATTTTCCTATTACTGACCTAAATATACCGCTGAATATACAGATATTACATACATAATACATAAAATACAATAATAAAATACAAAGGTAAAAATTAAAATATAACTTATTGACATGAGGATTTAGCCTAATCTATGGTAAAGGCAGAGAAACTGGCTGTTCTGCCATTCAGTCGGATTAGATAGGTATCTATTTAGTGACTGAAATATAAAATAATGGCGTGGTGGTACCAGCCAGTTCGCACAGCAGTTTGTGCAAAATACGAAGTCATTGAGAACCCTACCAACAGGGGACTCTAATACTGCGGGGTTTTTAGTAAATATGTCGCTATCAGATATATTTGCTAAATTGACATGCATGCACTATTTTCATATTATTAAACTGCAAGTTACATCATATTCTTTATTGGTAGAATGGTGTATTCATCGCTTGACGATGCCAGACGTGTATTTTGTTTAGACGAGTAATTATACAATATTGATTTCCGCGATGTCAGTAATACGAACTTACGTTAAGTAGGCCATGACAGTGTAGATTTGCTTCAAGTATGTGTATAGACTAGATTGACATAATCTGTGTATTGGTGATAGCTAACCCGTTGTTTAGTCCTTTCGGCCGTAGTAATTTATTAAGACGGAGTCATCCCCTACGCCGACATTACACCCTCCCCAGACAATGGATGAAGAACCAGATAACAATAAGCCTACGAGACATGAACAGGAATTGCCTACTGAGATCATATCGACACCAGAAATCCAGTAATGGATGACGATGATTGAAAGTCACTTGAGTGAAATATGAACTATAGTGGCTAAAGGAAAAATGAATTCGGACTGTTATTATTGTCGCAGAGTAACGAGTGCGACGTCACAAATGGCTGTGTTATACCAACAGGTAAAACAAAAAGCTGTCCAAATGCTCACTACCGTCCAGCACCTAAAGGCACAGCAAGACGTCTCGCACTCGATACGGCAAGTTATACATGTGGTCGAAGAAAAGCTTAAAACCTCGTGAAATGCTACATCTTTCGCCGATGTGGTTAAAAAGGGCGCTGATAAGTTTATCCGTCCCAATAATTTTAGCTACCTTGGTAATCATGCCGAATGACAAAATAAAGACCAGCGATGAAACAAAATCACTTATGCAAAAAATTATTTCTGAAATGAAACTCGATATACAAGCAGTAAAAAAATTTTTGATTGATCAGGGCAGAATACACATAAATTGGACGTCTTGCCCAGTCATAGACTTTATGCTGGTAACAAGATGTTTCAGTTGCCAGCAGTGTAGTCATGAAGTCAAGTTCTGCCGTGAAAGCAGTCCCACCTGTAGCCACTGTGGAGATCATGGGCATAACATAAAAGACTGTAAGAAATTTTCTCCTGCACATTGTGCGACATGTAAAAAGTTTTTATTGGGGGGGCTGAACACCAAACTAGAGATGAATGTTGTCCTGCCCGTAAATATGCAGAGGACAAATATTTAAACTCAATAGATTAAGGAGGCGCCTAGGAGCGTAGCACTAAAGTTATTTTATATAGCGTACCTATATAAAATAACTTTAGTGCACATAGTTTTACTGCTTTTATGTCTTTATATCTTATTCTTTGTTTGTGTTTTTATATTTATTATGACAAATCATATATTTTCTGTGTCCGACACGAAAATTTGCAAAGTAGAAGAATGCAGCCATTTATTGTTAGAGAATGGAAAAAATATCCGAAGCATAAATCGAAATATGAATAACTTTAAGGTCAATGTCTTTTACAAAGGCTTAACATAAATTGCAATGTTATATAACAAGTTAAATAAAATATTAAATATAAAAAAAAGAGAAAGTTAGTTATAAAAATGTAGTATCATGTTAATGGAATACCTAGAAAATTAAATTATACGGACACAAAAAAACTGCTAGAAGTCTTAAAATGATATTGATAGTAAATTTATAATTGTATATTACTTACTAAACACATTTAATCGTAGATGTTCTTTAGACTGTAAATATTAGTATTAACAACGCGCTAGTTTTAAATAAAATTGTCAAGTGATGTACTGAAACACAGGTTTATCCTAGTTCAGGCAGGCTTAAACATAACCTTTTGAACTTCATTTGTATTGTATACACTATAATTTACCTTGTTTAAGAATTAATTTTAATATAAACTTAAATTATTTAAGGCAGGTATGCTTTAACACTGTTAATATAATATGTATGATGTAGTGTAAGGATGTATTTTATTTATACTGTCAATAGATACATATTATTATTATTATTATATTATAATGAATACATCAAAGGTTTTAACTACACAAGGGCAAATTCAAACACACTTATTGCCTTGTAATGTATTATTCAAAACGACAAAGAAGGACGATAGCAAGGCGATGCAACGATTAGTGTGTGAAGTGTTTTAGTAGGACGAGGCGGTATTTACAGTAGATGGCCACTGTTGCAGGTCACTTACCAGTGAAGGCTTCACCATTTACCCTCGATTAGCGACCTATAGCGAGTGGTAATTACCATTTTCAGAAATGGTTATATTAGATCCCGAGGCTTTTCACAAGTACTGCTTAGAAAGCAGAGCTAAGAAACTGCCTATACTAAAGGAAAATATAACAGGCACGGCTTTCATGCCATTCTGCAGGAACGATAATCTGCTTAGTAACTGAAATATAAACAATGGTTGTACTGACCCGAACAGGCCCACCAATCTGTAGAATATATAACTAATACAGGACCTGGCCAACCGGGCTTTGCAATATGGCAGCAATCATGGTAGTCATATATATTGCAACCAGAGAGATTCCAATCATGACGACCATATGACTATGGTATATACTCCATAAAAATATTGGCGACAATGGATATTAAAAACGGGTATAAAAAGTTAGTGAAATCAAATTACTATAGATATGTATATATGTATATTATACCAAATCATCAAACAATACTACGCTTTTATTGTAATTTATAAGAACTTATTATTTTAAGTATATACATAAACGAATATTGAATTAAAATTGTGTTACACGTTATGAATATGTTGGCCAGAGACCTAAAGTCGAGCTGCCTAGTACAAAATGCGATGGGTATTGTCATTTTGTTGAACCACTTCACGTTATATCGACATAATGATAGATCACAAGTACGTCTCCTTTAGACGATGAGCGCTAAACGTTTTTTCTTGTGACGCTATAATGACCAGTAGATTTCTCAGGAATTTAACACAATTAGATTTAGGAAATTAATCAGTATATAGTACTTATGCAGTATTATTAAAACGTCAAGAATTATATGGAGATCTTGAAGTTTTTAAATGTGTTCTTTGCGAAGTATAACCGTCTTTTTATAACGGGCGTAATGGTCATCTTTAATTTGCTCACAATAAAAATATCACAAAGCGTATTGCAAGCAAAGCAAGTCATGAAAAGTGACGCAAGCCGGCCACTCTCATGACGACAATCGCAAATGCTTATGACAAAAATTAACAGATTATTCTTCGTCAAAAACTTGAATGGTGGAATTCAAGTTTTAAAAGACTCTATTGTTTAAATCTGAATTTCACCTACGTTGATCTCCACAAGAGTACTTTTGGAAGAACAATTATTTTGCATAATTTACAGTGATGATTATTTCCTTGTATTATTATATTTGTTAATAGTGGTTTTTTAAGATTACAAATTCAAGCGCGGCGATTGTTTAATCTTTTTGGAACTCGTCACTGATGAGGTATTGGCAGTTCTATATTGTTTGGAATAATTATATTCTAGCAGCAACCAGAATTGTTGAAATCGCTGTAGGCTTTTTTCTATTATTTCAAGTACAACTAGCTTTGACTCTATTCGAGAGAGATCAAACTATATTAACAGCGCTTGGATAAGTATTATTTAAAGCGCAGCATTGTCTGAAATCTATCTGCAAGATTGATTTTAGTGCCTTTTGTAGCAAACGTGCTAGCGAACCCTCTGGAGAGGTGGTGACCGCCACTCTCAGAAATGGTCGTTTAAATTTGACTCATCTTATGAATAAAGCTAAGGAAGCAAAACTAAGCAGCTGCCTTGAGTAGAGGAAGAGAAAAGAGCACGGCTGTTTTACTTCTTTTTTTTGTTTGCTTATTCGATACTGAACTCTGTATGGTGGTACAAACTAGTTCGTGTACTCGGTGGTCCCAAATTGGTTGGAACTAGTTGGTATGTGAGAAATACCAAGTATATGGAAGCCTGCTACCGATAGCTGATGCCAAGATGCCACCACCTTCTAAAGAAACGGTGGTCACATGTTACCAGATATAGTTGCAAAAAGTGTAAGCTATTTTATAATGTGTAGATTACCTAATATTGTTAAATAAACAAATGATATTCTTAAGTTTCAAACTATACAGAAGTTAATACAAAAACACACATTTATTGATTTGTAGGTAATATAATATAAAACAATAAACGAGGACAACACCAAGGTGGTGGTGCATCGATCAGTGTGTGAAGTGTTTTTACAAAAACCAGGCTGCACTTACAATAACTGGACAAATTTAAAAATCATTTATTGACTTAGGTCACAAAGTAACATTTATGAACGTCAAAGGGGTTAGTGAGTTTATTACATTTACTGAATTTACATTTATGTTAGTTGCAAGGTTCAGGCAATAGGTTGAGCCTATGAGAAGATACCAGCAAGAAACTCAAGGCCACTCTTTTCAATCACCATCAACTTATTATTTCAGTATTTTACAACTCATTTATGTACCAGGTGTTGCAGTCATTATGCCATATGTCACTGTCCATATAAAACTAAATTCTAAAAATAAAGAAAAAGTTAATAATATTATGTAAGAAGCATTTGAGGTTTGAAATAATATTTATCAGTAGGTAGCCATTTGTAATAGACAGTAGTATGGCATGAGGACGATACACGCATACACTTACACTTTGTGACATGAAAAGGTAGTTCGTGACTAAATGTAGCTAAAACAAAATTTACGTTAATACTTATTATAACGTTTGTTTAAAAGAAAAGAAAGATACATTAACTTCACAAAATAAACACGAAGTACCTTCACATAACTAGACTTTTATAATACATACATTGTTTAAATCCTGTATAAAACGAGCAACTAGTTCCATGAGTTTTTATCATTTAAGTAATCATTGATTGAATAATAGCCCTTCCGGATAAGCTGACTTTTAACAGCACTTTTAAATTTGAGTAATGGTAAATTTATAATATCAATCGGTACTTTATTAAAAAAGCGTATACTGAGTCCCGTAAATGAATTGTAAACTTTATGTAAACGATGATACGGATCTACTAACTTATGCTTAGTTCTAGTGTTTTAGTTGTGAATATAACTATTCTTATTATATAAGTGAATATTATGTTTTATAAATAATATTCACTTATAACTTCCTTACTACGTACAATAACTGGGCGCCGGTGGACGTTACTTTCTGATGAATGCTTCAGCATATAGCCACAACAAGTAGCAACCTTGGTACTGACCAAGGGTGCCAAGAGCACTAAATAAATGTATGTAGTGCAAATAAAAAATGGAGAAAAGAGACTTTAAACTAAATAAATTCCTACCGCATAAAAGTATGTAATGTTTTTTAAATGTATGTACTCATTGTTGGTTAAGTATAATATTATTATGATTTTTTCGTCATTATCCTAACACCGTATCTATATAAGTCTTTTATAAAGGATTACCATTGCTCTTTTTTATTATATTCACTTTTAGAGATACCATATCTCACAGGTCTTGCATAAAATTATTAATTTAATTTGAGTACAAATGAAATATTGATTAAAAGCTAGTGTTTAAAAAGCTTCTTAAATGAAGCTGTATTCTAAGAACTGTATATTTAATTAATGTTTTAAGATTTTTGAATATAAAACACAACAGTGTAATATAATGTGGAATTCCGTGATAAGTATTACTACCACATCAATAATGTGTCTTAAACTGCACAAGGGTAAATATGATGCCATTTTTATTGATTTGTTATGCATTATTTATAACAATGAATGAGGGCGACACCAAGGCCATGCATCGATCGACGTGAATAGTGTATTTGACAGTGTAATAGTGCATTTACAATAACTGGCCTCCGGTGGAGAACAATTTTTCATGAAGACTACAGCATATATATCCCATCCGCAGTCAAACCGCTAAACCGGTTTTGCGGGCAATGTATTTAGTTTTAAGTATATTTGTGAAAAAATAAAATAAATAAATAAATAAAATAAATATAGCCTCAATTAGTGTCAGGCTTGTACGACACCTGCGTTGACAATTATTCAAAAGGACACGAAGGAGACAGAGCTAGTGAAAGAGTCAAAGGCTGATGCCGTCACTAAAAATGATGATGATGATTGCTTATCTAAAATACTATTAAAAAACCATTTTCACAAGTTTGCAAATCAATTGCATGGTCATTTTAAATATATTTTTATGCCATACGAGCCAGCGGTTATCATCCTGCTAAGTTGTAACCGCTACTCTTAGCAATCGTTGTGTTTCATTCATAGGCGTTGCAGACGCAAAGTAGTGGAACACGAAGAAGACGTAACCTATCGTAAAAAAACAAGAAATACGACTGCTGCGCCCATAATTCGGTGCATATATCTGCTTAGAGACTGAAATATACCTACAGAATGGAAAGGCAAACTAACTCATAAGGGACCGGAAATATTTGGGTAAAACCAAATAACACAGGATATTGCCACCAGTAAGATCGAGGCACGCACTTTTGACTTTTTTAAGTAATGTCCTAAATAAATAGTAACGTCTCGTTCGCTTAAACGGCAAAGAAAAACATCGTTAGAAACCTGCATGAAAGAGAATGAGAGTTCTCCATAATGTTCTTAAAGATGTGTGAAGTCTACCAACCCGAACTGCGCGGGCGTCGACGACTATGGTCTACATTTCTAAAAAAACTGATAAGCGTCCCGTGCCCTGCAGTTTACAGCGCTGATATTATACTGCAGCGAGAGCCTAGTGTGATGTCGTTGGAGGTTTCATGTGCCAGTACTTAATAGCAGGTAGAAAAAAAGGACACCTATATTGCAATTGCAATAAGGACAGCGTCGTACTGATGGCTCGAAAAAACCGGGACCGCAAATACGAGTCGCATCTATTGCAACTAAACAGATGACAACCAAGATAACTTTCAGCTTAAGAAATATTTCGCTGACAGTGTATATTGTTGCTAAAAAAAGGGTATGCGCTGTTTTCAAATAAGTACGAGTAAATTTCGAAAAACATATAATTCGGCAATTCTAGTTTACAAGTCTATATATAGCCCTGTTATGTGATCGTAGAAATATTTACATTTTGTGGTCTGTGCAGTGTGTCAACAGAAATATGGAACATATTATTATATTATTGCTACGACATAGTGCATTCTGCTATCCAAAGTAAACTTGATGCCCATTTATTGATTTGTAATTAAATATTCATAATATTGCAGAACGATACCAAGGCGATGGATCGATCAATGTGTGACTGTAATAGAACTAGGCCGCATCTATGTTAACTGGCCCCCTATGTAGGTCACCTTCCGCCGAAGGCAGCTAGCCTCAATTAGTAACACAGCCTTGCTTCACTTCTGTATTGATAATGATTAAATAAGAGGTATAAAGGTGTTACCGAGGTGCTAGTAAGAGATACATACAAATATCGATTATACTACTAACATTGCAACGACTACTGAACTTGAGGTCATTACATACTGGCAGGTTATTAGGATGTGATCTATTGTAGAGTAGAAATATTTCCTTGTTTGGGACAGTTTCAGACATAGCACATTCCGACTGATAAGGTCAAAAAATATATGATATCGCTATAATATATGGTTGTCGAAGTTATCTGTTCCAGGGTCCTTACCACCATCGCATTCTTATTGTAAGCACTAGATTGAGACAGCATGTTAGAGATAATAAAGCCTTGTTTCGTTCTCGTGATCAATGATATTGCTTTAGGATTTGGCGGCAACGGCCCAAAATGTTTAGACGATTCATTATACGGATATATTAGCCATGTGGCAGAATTCTAAAATATATTTGTGAACAGGTCAGGCAGAGTAGACCGATCGGAGCGTTACCCATCAGACTGTCATGAAATTCAGGTGCAAGGGTTCAACGTATCAGGCATATACAAGATCCGGCCTGACGACATGGATCCCTTCTATGTGCTCTGTGATCTCACCACCGCCGGTGGTGGATGGACGGTAAGCAATAAATGAAAACTTCCATTTTTATAATTTAAGACTAGATGGATCCAAGCCAAGAATGTTTTAAATGTCGATGGCATAAAGAAAGTAAAAGTGTAGCAGCAATGATAATAGAATCATTACGTTTGTATAGATTCTAATTGCTGATCTACATTGACCAATATTATATATCATGCCAAAAATGTCTAACTGCTAGCTGGGAAATCAGTGCTACTAGTAAGGTGTCAAACTATCTCCATACTAAATTACAGCGAAATCAGCAACTACAAAAAAAATTTTGACTTATCTGTGTAATCGTATTATTATATTTACTTTCGTATTTATAACATGGTTAAGGATGTTATAACATAAGATTTACCTTCTTGAAAACGATATCTTATTCGGTCTACTTATCTAGGTGTTCCAAAACCGTTTCGACGGTTCGCAAGATTTCTACAAAGGCTGGCACGACTACGAGTATGGTTTCGGTAACCTTGCCGGAGAATTTTGGCTCGGTTTGGAGAAACTCAACTTTTTGACCAATCAGAAGCTGTATGAACTAAGGATAGAAATGGAGTCTCTAAATGGACAAGACGCGTATGCTGGATACTCTGTTTTTACGATTGGATCCGAGCAGGAAGGTTATAGGATTAGCACGCTAGGAACATTCTATGGAACAGCAGGTGCGATTATATAACGTGTATTAAAAATACTCTAGAATTTTATTTTATAAACTAGTCTACTACTTTTGTCCGATTTGACAACACAGGAGACTCATTGTCATATCATGCGGGTCAGAAGTTCTCAACGTTTGATATTGACAATGACGAGTGGAAAGACGGTGCTTGCGCCACTGAACACGGTGGTGCATGGTGGTACAAGGAGTGTGACAAAAGGTATTTAATTATTTTTACAATATGGATATGTGTAAGATGCGAACATAGTTTAACTAGTGTATTTTAATTTATTATTTCAGTAATTTGAACGGCAAGTATACACAAGGTGAAGAAGAAAGCAGAGGACAATCTATCTACTGGATATCATTCAAGGGGCCAAACACACCATTGAGCAAAACTAAAATGATGATTAGGCCGTTGCCCGCTAGCAATCCCATCGACTATACTGAAGGGAACAGGGTAATGTACACCGAAAGCATAACTCCGTTACGACGCTTACTGCCTACAATGCGTTTTTAACATATTTAAGAAACGGGTACTTAATTCAAATTAGATTTGTATAAACTTGAACCGCATGCAATATTGATTGATCATCCGCATAAAATGCTTAGAAGATACAAATACAAAAGAAATAGTGAGGCTTACTCACAGGGAAGTGTAGTGAATACGTCTATGAAGATGTGCACGTATTTATGCTATAAGGTTTTACTACTTAAGTATAAACTATATGCGCGTTTAAAGATTTTATCCATTAATATCTTGGATTGCAACAATTTAGCCCAAGAACGAACAGCTAATATTATTTTCAGAAAATTTTAGAGGGCTCGAAACTAAGGCGGCCGCAGAATAAACTGGCAGTGACAGCGAATCAGATACCAACCCGACGCGGGAGTGATGTGATGGGACATGACACATACAGCCAGTATCGATACGACGAGCCCGTCACCGATACGTTTTTGCCTAACTACGCGTGAAAGCCACCGTTTATACCCGGGTATTCGCTTAGAGATGTAGCACGCCATGTGTCTGATATCAAATCAACCAAATAGTGAATAGGTACCTACGTTTCGGCCACTGACACTGTATACAGCTAAGATACTTTGAAGTCGCAGTGCTCGCTATGAGCTTATGTAAACAATATGACAAGATATTTCTTTTTAAAGTAGGTAGTTATAAATTAATATTTAGAGTTTCACAATATGGCTGAATATTAATAAAGATCAAAAATATCTTAACATGCGAATTTTCAAAGAGCAAATAATATGTTGTGAATCATGTTATTTGTTCGTTCAAAGCTCACATGGAAGTCCGTACTCACTACACACTCTGCGACTTTGGCGTTCACGAACACACTGCTCACTGCAGGCATTTGTGTTCACTGAAAATCGCTACCCGAGCGATTAATAAGTACGTTAACGCAACAGACGCCAACGTTCTCACTTGCATATTATAGGATACATTACATACCTACTGTATCTTTAAGCGAATACCCACCCGGTTCATACTACCGCTGCAATGCATCCTATTTTAAGACTATCAAAATGTAATTACGCCCGAAGCAGCCACAAAGGTTTTGTCATGTTGTGAATAGTCTTTGTCGTGGTGACGTACTAAGCCATTTTTGTTAATCGTGTGTTTTCTCATAGTTGCGATCTCGGTGCTAAATAAAAACCTAAATATGAGATTGAATGTTTTATGTGGTATGTAAAGGTGTTGACTTATTTAAGGCCTAGTACCTAATGTACCTACGCACTGGCGGAGCCTGAGTTTGCCTAGTGTAAGCCAGTGAGAAATATTATATTATCATTAACAAAAAATTTGTATATTTATCATTTTGTTTGGTTGAAGTGCACTTTACATAAGAATCTTTTAATATAGGTACCTATAAAAAGAAGGGAACAGCCGTGGCTACCTCAGCTGTACCTGTCTACGCTAATGAATGCATGCTGACAAATAATACCATCATCTAATATTTGTTTTTAATTTGTCTTCAGATTAATTAAATTTAATTCACTAGTTAATTATTTTACAAATATCATTTATTTCATAATACTTATTCTTGATAATAATAACATACGTTAATCGTTACAACTACGATCGCCGTTTCTTATATTTACGTTTTCTAACAGCTCTTCTAGCAGACAAACTTACATATAATCAAAATATTGCAAAAAGTACTTACGTTGAATTTTAACGTAATTAGGTACTCGCACTGGTACTTAAGGCATAGCATAGGTACTGGATATGTATTTCTAGCACAGAATACTAACTTTTACATTGCATAGGTTGTTAGAAGCCATTAAACAAATATTTTCATTATCAGAAGATAATTAATATATTTATTTAATAGGATTGCGGATATTTGCAAATAAAATAATCGATATAAAGTATGTATAAAATTTCGATGACTCCTGGTAAAGCACAAACGTATGCAAAGCTGGCGTAGTTCTACATGAAGGACAAGCAGATGAAGTAAATCTGATGAAGGAGTATCACACCAACTTCTGCCTAAGATAATAATAATAATCTTTATTGTAGCCATCAATTACACTTTTACATAGAAGCACTGTCCCCTGAACTAAGTTATTAACCTGTATCTCAGGAGACAGTTCCTTCCCACATTACATGTTAACTGTTATATTTACAGATACAGAAAATTACAAACAGAAAAAAAAGATTAACTAAAACAAAACAAAAAGGTTATAAAGCTTTTAGATATTACAATGATAAATAAATTTTTATTTACGGTGTGTGTGTATGTGTTTGAATGTGCGCGTGTGTGTGTGTGAGGGCGTGTGTGCGTGTGTGTGTGTACTTATGTGAGTATGAGTGTGTACGTTTGTAAACGTTGTTTCTAGTGAATTTGTTTAATCATAGGTTAAATAAATTGATTTGCGGCAAGAGATTCTACTTGTTCGTAGTCAATTGATTTGAGATAACTTAACAGATACTTACTATACATATGGTTAATCACTTTGTGTATCTCTGTCACGTATTTTATTATATGTTCGGGGTGCAATATAGTCATAGTGCCGTTGTGCGAAGCTGGATTTGGTGGGTGGTACTGGACATCGAAATAGTTTTTTGAGGGTTTTTGGTAAGTGAGGGATTGAAATACGGTGGTACCTACGCAATGCTTGGAATATGTATAGTTTTTGAATAGTTAAAACTTCAGTACACCTATATATTTCAGTTGTTGGGTGTCGAAATGGTAGAAACGACAAAACTTTTAAAACTGCACGTGCTGCGCCACCCCAGGAAGAAATGCAAATTAACAAGACACTCACAGAGGGCTTTATATGTTTGTATTAAAAGTATGGGAGATGCAACGTCTCTTAGTTGTTTAAATATATAGATGCTCTTTCATAGTCTAGTACTCCACTTAGAGATATGTTGATCCCAGAGTAAATTATCATCCACTGTTACTCCTAGGTATTTTACGAAAGTAGCTCTTGTCAGAAAGTCGCATCGGCAGTTATTACGGCACTGATAATTCTAGTTGTTGGGAAAGGTGTGTATATACATATAATTTTTTTTATCTGGGTGAGTAACACTAGTCTTTGTGAAGCATAGGTAATTTGTTTTAGTCGTGTCAAGTGTCAGGGGGTTGTGCTCTAGCCAACGAGTAATACTAGCGAGGCCTTCTTCGGTCACTTCTTTTGCATGTCCCCATGTACTATCGTGAAAAAGGATAACAGTGTCATCAGCGAACATTAAGATTTCTGCATTGACTAGATCCAATGCCGCAAGATGGATAATATACGTTAGGAATAGAGTCGGATCAATCGTACTTCCTTGCGGAATACCGAAATTGCACGCAGCACAGTAACTCATGTTGTTATCAACCCGCACCCTCTGATCCCGGCTCGTCAAATAGACCCGAAACCATTGGTGGACATGGCTCCTAACGCCGATGCTATAAAGCTTAGATAAAATAATAGGAATTGACATCGTATCGAATCCCTTTTTGAGGTCTAAAAATACTCCGATAACCTTATTCCCCGCATCAATTTGTCTGGTTTTTGTTGCTGTTAACTTTAGGCCAGCATCGTTTGTGGACATTCCTTTACGAAAACCAAACTGCTTATCTGTTAGTAGCTTGTTTTCGGTTAATAAGATTTTTCAGAACCTTCGTCAGGCAAGAAAGCAACGAGATTGGTCTGTAGTTCGAAATAGTTTCCTTGTTTCCGGATTTGTGTATAGAGGAGACAATCGCTCTTTTAAATCTAGTCGGGCAACCACCTTGTCCTAAGCTAGGGTTACAGAGATGGGTGATCAGTTCTTCAAGAATTTTCCTTCCTAATATTATTAGCTTGCTAGTGATGTTATCATGTCCAGGTGCACTATTTGGTTTTAGGGATGCTATAATGCTGTCCACTTTTGTCAGGTCTGTTGGTGCAAATGACACGGAGGTGAGCGGTGATCTATGTTGGTGGATTTGAGTAGCCAGTTCGGCTTCCGTTTTGGCAATCTTCTGTAGTGTTGCATCGGCCAAGTTAGTACCAATAGTTGTGAAATATGTATTTAATTAATTTAAGGATTTGGTAGGTGAGTTGCTGATTGACAACTTTTTTCTTTTTTTCTTTATGTTACAGATATCTTTTATAATATTCCATGTATTCTTTAGGGTTGCGCTGTTTTTTTCGAGTTCTGTTTGATAGTACTGCTTTTTTAGGTTTTAATAATTTGGTTGCAAGTATTCCTATATTTGACACAGATTAGTCGAAGATCTTCATCATTCGTATGGGTTTTGGATCTTTTGTGTAGCCTATCCCTTTTTCAAATTGATCAGATGACGCTTATTGTGATCCAGGGTTTGAGTGAGACTTTTTTTTTCCTTTTAGTCGTCACGTTTGAGCACTTGCTAATGATGATCTGAATGGCGTTAGCTAGGGTGTATGTCGCTATATTAACATTGTTAGTGTGTAAATTTGACCAATCTATCATACTCAGTTCCTTGATGGCAGAGCTGCAGTCCAAAGTAGTGGTAGTGAGATTCTTGTTATTTTTAGTGGCTGTAACATGTTTTAAATACAATAGAATAGGTCTATGGTCTGTCAGTTCTGGCAATACTAAAGTCTGCCATTTAGCGTTTGTCCTAATCATAAAGTGGTCTAAACAACTTGTTAGCCTTGTTGGGAGTGTTACACCCTGATGTAGGCCATGTGAAGCCATAAGACATAAATAGTCAATTACATGGCTCCCACTATTACTATGGGATAAGGTGTTGATATTAATATCTCCGGTAAAAATAATATCCTTATTACGAATATATCATCAAGTGATTCAATGTATCTGCGGTGATTGCTGTAACAGGATGGTCTGTAAGAACATATTATGCTGTAGCTTTCAGTATCTAACACCAAACTGTTACCTTCAACTATTTGTGGCTCAAAGGGCACGACACGTAATTCTTTACGGACATATGCTACTATCATTCTGATTGAGGATATTTTTAGTGACATACATTTTGTACTCACATATGCTTGGTGGATCTATATCTTTTTCTATCCAACACTCAGCAAGCACTATTACGTCTACAGGCATATTCAGAGAGGACAAAAAAGCAAGAAGGATATCAAAATTACAATATATACTGCGTATATTTAGGCATAGTATATACAGAGAGTTGGATTCATAGTTTAACATACGCGTGCACTGCGACGGCTCGTCAATAAAAGAACAGTTAGCATTACAGGTACCATCAAGTTCTTCTACAACATTTGAGGAAAAAATGTTGAATTTTTTAAATATTATATTATTGCTTGCTAAATGCGATTAGTAAATATGTTTGTCGTGTATTTAGAATAATATTAGTTCCAGTATCTTTGCAACAACAATACTTTAGGTGAATAGCGGAAGGAATGAGTGAGTTCTTGTAATTATGAATGTGTGTGTTAAGTAGTTTAGTGTGTGTATGTTTGTATGTTATAAATGTACGTTTACAATTAGAGCAGCTGTCATATAAGATGAATTCCTTGTTAAAAAATTGAACAATGCCTATTAATATATGGTAACACACAAAAGAGTAACACTCTCACTGTCAATCCTAATATGTGGTGTTCCTACAGCTTTGCGCAAAAAGACCCGCCCGTGTGTAGTCCAGCAAAACTGGTATTGATTTTTCTTGGCAAATGTGCGACTCAGGTAATAGAGCTTTTTAGCATTGGTTATGAGGGTCTCTGAAATGTATATTGGTTTCGACGTACCATCGAATGCTAGATGAGAGGTATTAAATGTATCATTCTGGTGCTGCTTGTTGTATTTTTTAGTGAATCAAGGACGTCTTCCTTTTTTAGGCAACTAGTCAAAACTCCATAATTATTGGCGTGGATGTCTCGGCTTTATATTAACTCTAAAAATGTCGCTGTTATCAGTAGACTGCATGTTAAAATCGAGAGCTTGACTCATTCGTAAAGCGATGCTAATTAAATCCTGCTTGGTATCTTTAGCGCTTAGTTTTGGGATATTGCGCATTTCAATAGTCACAGATTTTTGACACTTGTCTTCAAGTGTCTTTATATATTTGAGATAATCGCGTCTATTTTCTTCCAACTGTTTAAGTTTGTCATTAATATCATCATATTTGGCCGAGATAAACCTTACCGTCTCATTCAATGTTCTGTTTTCATCTCTTAATTCATTTATGGATGTTAGTATTTGATCGTACTTTCCTTCCTGGAAAGCTGTGCAATCTCGTAGCAAGTTTTTAATCTCCATCTCATCCTTGTAGTATTGGTCGTGTTTTCGTTTTTGTCGTCTAACACAAACATTACTGTGCTGGTCTCCTGTGAACTCGCCGCCACACACGGCAATGTTCGACTCGGGAGTCGTAGTGGCACAGTGGTTCAGATAGATTGCTCTTTGTTGAAGACGGCGCTGGAGTCCGATTGCTAGGCATTATTATAAAATAGTTATCTATTATAAAAAGTTATCTATTATAAAAAATGAAATAAAAATATCTATGCGCGTAGTTACTAATCAACTTGCGTCGTAGTGGTCAAACTTAGATGACTCCGCCCTCGCCGCTTGCGCAGGTGTTGCTACAGGTGGTGACAGCAAGATGTGGGTGTGGCGAAAGCCCTCCAGGAGCAGAGGCGGTGGTGTAGGCGCGGCCTTGAAGAACAAATTTAAGAAGCCATACTGACATATTGTCAGTTCATCAGTTGTTTAAATATGAGCAAAGACAAACACTTGTTGCACGGGTGGATGGGCAGAGACTGGCTTTCCACTAGCTACGAATCAAGCATTTACCTACTTTATTTACTTGCATGTCTTTATGTATCATGAGCAGTAAAGAGTAAATTTAATGTTACCACATTAAATTTATAAAAAATAAAATTACCTTTAACATTATTTATTCTATCAATAACGTCATGTTACCCGAAGTATATACAATACGCGACCTAGGCTTTATTTCGATAGTAGCCTTAGTTTCAGACACCACATAGACAGTATTGGAAAAGTTCTCGACTAGCTAGATTTTAAATAGAGAAATTAATTTTTTTAAAGAACCTACCCTTACCAAATTGTTTACAATTCTCTAGTACGCGGCATATTAGAATATTGCAGCACAGTGTGGAATCCATATTATCAAGTGCATATAGATCTCATCGAAAGAATTCAAAATAATTCTTATACCATCTTTCATACTCAAATAATAATTGCTACTAAGGGTATGTTAAGCTGGTTTGGGCATGTAGAAAGAATGGACGAGGAAAGACTGACTAAGAAAGTTTATAAGGCTACTGTGAATGGAACAGTCGCAAGAGGAAGACCTAGGCGAACGTTTCTTGATCAGATCGGAGGCGTTCTGGACAAAGGCCAGGTTAAGAGCACCTTGAACCGACGGGCGTATATGAGGAATGTGATGAAAGTGAATGAAGCCAGATAAGTGTGTCAGGATCGTAGCAAATGGAAATCCGTAGTCTCTGCCTACCCCTCTGGGAAACAGGCGTGAATCTATGTATGTATGTATGTATAATAATTGCCATATGTTGAAGTCCTACGAAGACCACCTCAAATTCTTTAAAATGAAACACCTCCATAGTCGACGTAAAATTGGTGACATTCTATTTTTAAGCAAACGAATACATGGTCTAATGGACGCCCCCGAAGTTCTAGCACGTGTATCGTTCTTGTTGCCGCGGGTAGGCAGTCGCCTTAACAACTACAAAACTTTCCACTTATCTCACTGAAAGACGAACTTCGGCCAACATTCGCCTCTGTACCGTATGTGTTTCTCCGTAAATGACGTCAGATCAGACATCGATTTATTTAAACGTAGTTCTATGACCTCAATAAAGAAAAGTCTTAATTGTCTATATTAATATAAATTTAATTTTTTCAATAATTTAGCTAAGCATACAAAATATGTCATATAATTATAAGCATGTAGTATTTGCATCCAGTAGGATACATCTTTATGTAAGTTTATTAAGCTATGATAAATACCATTGTACTATCGTCGGACTGTATCCAGGTCGGCGAACCAATAAAAAAAAAAAGTAAAGTTTAAATTCAAATTTTAAAATAAATTTATTCAAGTTAGGTTACAAGGTAAAACTTATGAATGTCAAAGTAACCCAAAAAAAATCTGTGAATTTACATTTACTGCCACGTTCAGCAAAGCAAGAGTGTAGGGCTCATGAGAAGAACGGGCAAAAAAACTCATGGTCACTCTTTTTAATCGCCAAGTTTTTTGTTTACAAATCCTAACAGCTGTAAGGTGCGTGCTGCAACCATTTTTCTATGAACTACTACAGAATATACCCAAACGTTTAATAAAATTTGATGGTAGCCTCTAAAGCAGCAATATGGTAAATAGAAGCATCCACTTACATGTACATAAATAATCAAGACAAGGCATGATTGTAGTCCGTAGTTTAAACTAACTGTTTAAATAAAATGTAGTAAGTAAATTTATCGAATTCCACGAAACCAAGGTCGACCAGTCACCACAAGTAGCACCCATTCACGAGTACGACGCATGGACCAGCCATCGCCCCTTCGCCATATTGAAGGGAAGGGAACGATCCAGTCCATGACGCCACCACAAGCAATGACATTTGAGTGAGCATGACGGTCCTTGGCATGCGAACTAAGAATAAGACTCGAAAAGAAAACTTTACGGAACTGTCCATGATCACGAGTTGTCTACATTGCACATTCTTCTTGATTAAAATACGACTGAGTGTAACAACTATGTAAATTCTAGCTTAATCAAAGTGTAACATTTAAAAAAAACATATATAAAAAAGTGTTAGTATTTGTCATTTAACGTCCTGTGATCTGATGCAAATATTAGTGCCATGGATGTTTGTCATTCAAATAATCATCTATATTATAATATGCTTTAGAAATTAAGCAAGTTTTAATTTTAACTTTAAATGTATTATCTGGTAATTCTAGAATATTGGTCGGCATTTTATTATAAAAACGCTTACCAAGACCCATGAAGGAACCATGAACTTTATGTAGTCAGTATAATGGAACACATAATTTATATTTATTTCTAGTATTGATGTTATGTATGGCACTATTTTTTATGTATAAATGTATATTTTGACGGACGTGCATAATATTAGAATAAATATATTGTGATGCTACAAGTTAAAATACCTATATTCTTACATTTTTCTCTGACCGCGATTCTAGTTCCTAATTGATAAATAGCACACACACCTGTTTTTTGCAATGCATGCAATTTGTATATCAGCTGCTTTACCCCATGATAATATTCCATTTGACATAACACTGTTGTAAGTAACAAAAGTAAACTAATCTGGCTGTATCAATGTCAGTTAATCCACGGACTTTTCTATGGCGTAAGCGGCCGAACTAAGTTTTGCTGAGAGATAAGATATGTGCGCATCCCACTGTACTTTAAATCAAACTTTAAATCAAATGTAATGCCCGGAGCTGAGAGATAAGATATGTGCGCATCCCACTGTACTTTAAATCAAACTTTAAATCAAATGTAATGCCCGGCAACACTGTGGATTCTATTGCTTCCAGTACCTCACCGTTCAATGTTATGCTAGGACCAAGATGTTTTACATTAGGCAGTGTGAATTTAACACATTTTGTTTTTTTGGCGTTCAGTACTAAATAAATTATTTGTAGTAAACCATTTTGTTACTTGAATCAATGCACTGTTTACTTCGTCAAAATGGTCCCTATTCCTATTTAGTTTAAATATTAAAGAAGTATCATCAGCAAACAATACAACATCACAAATATTGTTCAAGTAATAAGGCAAATCGTTTATATAAATTAAAATAAAAATGGGCCTAAAATCGAATCTTGTGGCACCCCTAGCTTAACAGGTAAGCTATTTGATTTTGAGCCATTGACTTTTACACACTGGATCCTGTTATTCAAGTACAACGTAATTACATCCAGTGCATTACTCTGAACTCCGTAATGCCTTAGTTTCCGTATGAGCGTATCATGACAGACGCAGTAAAAGTCGCAAAAAACACCAATAGCATTTTGTGAGTTTTCCCACGCACTGTATATATGTTTGAGTAAAGCTACCCCTGCATCCGTTGTTGAACGACCCTTAGTAAAGCCATATTGGCTGTCGTGAAAGAGGCTTTTTAAATTAAAATGTCTAAGTAATTGCTTAAGTATGACTTTTAAAATATTTTGCTAAAAGCTGGTATAAATGATATTGGCCTAAAATTACTAGAATCAGTTTTACTACCGGATTTAAATAAAGGTATGATTTAACTATTTTTATCAAATCTGGAAAAGTTCCCAAATCTACACACCTATTAAATAACCCACTCAAATAAGGAGCAACTACATCTATTATACTTTTTACAACCTTAACGGAAATACCCCAGAGATCTCCCGTATTTTTAGATTCCAGAGATTGAAAAGCGTTGATAATATCAGTTGCGTTAACATAATCAAATTTAAATAATACTCTACACTTTGTTACGCTGCAATGTAATAACCTCTCTGCGTCTCTATATGAAGAATTTAATGCGCTTGTGGTGATAATCGGTACACTAGCAAAGAAATTATTGAACACGTGTGCTACTCGTGTCATACTCCTTATTAGGATATTTATCTTCTCTTATATTAGAGTACATACTACATGAAATTTTATTTCTAAAATCTTTGAGCCGATTATTTGATAAAGGCCTAACAATTATCTTTTGTTTAAATATTATTATTATTAATGTTTGTAAACATTACTAATTATCCACAGTGATCTGAGGTGAGAGGTTAAGTCAGTGGTAACTAATTTGTATAAGCGTTACAATCACTTGTATGTATTTCCTGCTAGTTCTGATTTTCGTAATTACAACTTCCGTCACTGTTTCAAACAGATTAAAGTTACTCATTGGGGTACTGAGCAACGATAGCTCAGTGGGGAGACCAACAGACTGCAATGCAGAGGGTCTCGGGTTCGAACCCACGTCGCGCAGCTCTGACCTTCGGAAGTTATATGATTTTTCGAAATTATGTGCGTATTGATTGACAATTATCGCCTGCTCCGTGCCTCGGAGAGCACGTTAAGCCGTCGGTCCCGGCTGCCATGAACGTCTATGGCAGTCGTTATTGGGAGAGTGTCGGCACAAAAGATCCCACTGGGTCGAAGTGTCGCCGGTCTGCACTGACTGGCCCCCACATAAGATACATACATACATACTCAATGGGGGTGCGATATACACAAATAATTATATACCATTCAAGCTCAACATAGGACAGTTCTATGATACGCTCTATAGACAGACAAGTTATGTCTTTACGCTCCCTGCAAGTTATTATGTTTGCAACAAGTATTAAAGAACCACCATGAATGGCTTGTTCTTGAAAAAGTGCTATGTACCATATAATTCATACTATTTAAAAAACTTACTTCATAGCTTTTGAGCCAATGTTCTGTAATACACATAAGCTGAACATTGTGGGTCTCTAGAAATAAACATAACTCTAAATCTTTGCCGGATAGTCCTTGTATGTTTTGATGACCATCACTCAATAGATAACCTCTATCCTTTATCCCAACCTTAAGTTTAAATCAACTTTGTCATTATTTATAATAGAAGAATTGATTGAAATATAATTATTTACAGAAATTAAATTCATGGATATCCTACAAGTACCTGTGTCATTTTGTATATGCTAATAATTTAGCAAGTTGTTGTTTGTAATATAATGAAAGATACATATTAACTTTTGTCAAAATAAAATTACTAATAAGTATATTAGTATCAAAACATAAAATGTCCTTATGTTGACATCTCAGATTATACTTACATAAATTCATGTCGTGGATATATAGGTATATTTTCATCTTGAAATTTATTTGAGTAAGGTCTAAATCTGTTTGAACTTAATGCACATGATATAAATTTACATCCTAATTTATTTTGTAGAGACAGCATTACCTGTCAGATTGATAATATCCTTTTTTGTGATTAATAAGTTATCCCCATATAGAATTATAATTATGAAGTTAATTATTAATATCTAAACCAGCTGTATTTAGTTTATGAATAAGTTTGGAGAATGTCATATTAGGGCAACAAAAGTTAATGATCTGCTGTTTTATGTGACTTTTAATTAAGCTACCAAAACCTATACTTATGTGATCAGCGAAAATATATACCTTATCAATATTACTATTTTCCACTGACCAAGCGCTACCTATCTGGTCAGAGACGGAACTGCATGTTCTGGATTCATGTTCGATTGATTGAGACTGACAAATATTTGAGTTTGATGTTAAGCAATTTGAACAGATACTACCGCTACTTAAAGCGAAAACTTATTCAAAGTTCTCTTTGCCTACTCGAGCAATCTCATCATACTTCCTTATATAATCACATACTTCTTTGTCATATTTAATGTTGAGACTACTTAATTGTGATTGTAATTCATCTATTTGTTTTTCGAGATCATGTGTGGGTCATACTGTAATTTACCTATAGCTAATTGTTCACTGTAATTATCTAGATCTGACAATAACGCTCTATGGTCATTTCCTGGTTTGTTTGGGTCAATATTGGGATTTTGTTATGTTTTTAATCTTAGAATCTAGGTTTCTTATTAGTTTATGTAGATTTAAGTATTTTCTAATTTTTTTATGGCTATTAATAATAATTTTACATTGCTTATTGTAGTTCTTATTTTGAAAGTTGTGCCTGTCACCTAAACGTCTGAGTATTAGTCTGGGTCGCACGCATCACTATTCAATGTCTGTATGTAATTTTTCAATTAAACAATTTTATTTGAGCCTCACCTAAGCTAAGTTCTAATTCTGTTATGCGACTTAAAGAACATGAATAGGTCTGATTGCAAGTGTTTAAGGAATTAATTTATTCTTGGAGTCTATCTAATTATATAATATAAGTAACAATATAAATTACGACATACCTACAGCAATAGAACATATTTTAATAGGCACTTTCAATGAGGTTAGAATATAATTATTATAATATGAGGCATTCACCAATCATCCTCTGAAAATTGTCATCATCTATGGTGACCAGAGAAGTATAAACTGCCAGCCATGGAATCCACAACAAGTTTTGTACAACGTATGTTAAAGAAGATAACTCCTCTTTTTTTTCTTCAGAGTAAGTAACAAATATTTCAATAGAATATTTATAAAGTCCTGTAAATGAAATAAGCACCACGGATACGAACATGTGAGTTACACTTACCCGATGCCGGTAATATGTAGGTACCTATGGCAGAAAACGTCTAAATCCTCGGCAATTCGAACCACTTCACACAACTCCTTAGTGATGCAAAACAAGATTATCCTAATCTTTGATTTAAACACTTACACTTTGTTAAAAAGTTTACATAGGTACTTTCAGAACCTGATCGGCAGATTATTCTTAATCATTGTTGTCAGGTGTTGAACATTAGCATAATGTAATGTGTAGGTAGGCAACTGCAAAGGAACAGAAAGTTTGGAACAAATTATTTGCAATGAGTATGTAACTATAAGAATTACCTTGTGTAATAAAAAAATTTAAGAGCTTCTATTATCACAAATATCTTGCAAATTTACTGCTTGTTTTTCTAATATATGTTACAGGATTTTTGAATCATAACTGGAGATCCTTCTAACATCTGTAGGACAAGGTCATCACAGAATGACTGACCGCTACCAAGTGCAACTCAAATTTATGAAGTACCTCCGTACCTATACGTTGGCAGCTGTGACGTCCTTCATCGTCTTTACTTTATAAGTTTACTATACATTATTAATGATGAAATCTTACAGGTATCTTCAATTATTATAGGTACCTATATGTTACGTGCTTGTTTTAAAAAGTTTGTGGCAAAAAATTATTTCCAAGGTTGATTGTTATCAGTATACATTAATATAATAATATAATTATTAAAAATGACATTTAACTGTAAGTGAAGAGAAAATGTGCAATCCTTACCGAGGATACGTCGAAAATACGATCTAAATATGGCTGACTTAGAGTAAATAAGTTTAGAGCCGAGCCTACGAGACAGCATCGTGACCACGCACAACGCATCCGTGCGCGTCACAAAACGCGTCGCGTTACGTTCATATTTGGAACGACCGCGCGAGTCGAATAACTTGTCGAAGCGAAAACATAATTTTAAGTGTAATGGTAAATTATGAAAAACAATTTTTTTTAAATGTTTTCTTGTGTAAACCTTAAGAGTATACATAAGTAACATATAGGACGCTTGTGTTCAAAATCGGTTTTTGTAGCAGCAATACGATGAGAAAAATAACTTTCGTTTGATGTACCAAGCTCAAGCCATAATTATTATGTGCACTACATGTTTATGTATACTCTAACGTCTTAAGAGTGGACCTTATTATAATGTACGACAAAATTATTTTGTATTTCTTATATTTTGGCTTGACAATCGCGAGTAAATGCATTTATGTTTACGATAATGACACAGATATCGTTACATTGTAATGATATTACTATCGCTGGTTTAACACAAACAGTTTGGCTGAATTTAGATCAATGTGACTTTGGGATCAAAGTTAGGTTGATATGAAGACCACATTATAGCAGCATGAGACTTAATAAAGGAAAAGTCGTGTAAAGCGGTGCTCAAATATCAACAAGACCAACTTATATCATTATTGATCATCTGTTTATTGTAAAAGTAAGCAACACGATCGTTTCGATCTGCGCTCCGCTGCCGTGAGCTGCATTTATTTTGTATAATTTGTATGAAATAAAATTAGCGTAATTGGTTTGGACCCAAACGTGTGAGTTGCTACCATAGCCACTTGTTAAATTTTTATTAATTTGTATATATATAATGTAAGGATGGAATTAATAAAATACATATGATATCAGTCTCAATTGCTTTATTTTTCTAAAATCAAGAAATCAGCTTCTGTACCGATTTGAGCAGTGTGTTGGACATAGAAAAGTTTTATAATTACTTACTTATATTGTACAATCATGTACTCACATCAATAATACGTACCAATAATAATAATAATATCCTATCACATACACACAACACCATCTAGCCCAAAACTAAGCAGAGCTTATACTATGGGTACTAGATAATGGATAAACATACATATATACTGATTTCTTTTTTGTAAATACATACATATTATACTTAGAAACACCCAGACAAAGACAAACATCCATGTTCATGCACACAAATGTTTGACTTGCGCGGGAATAGAACCCGCGACCTCAGGCGTGGCAGTCGGTTACACTAACCACTACGTCATCGAGGCCGCCAATGCAATTATTTAATCATGGACATTACATTATTAATAGAAATAGTAGGTCCAACGCGTCGCCCGTACTCAGAGACTATGAGTTCACAATGTTTATAGTTTACATCATGGCAGTGCTCAAGCCGTCGTATTTCCAATGTACAAATATATATTACTAACGGTCTTATTCATAAAAGAACACCTAATATGTAGTATACCTACATCTATAGTCAATGAATAAGCAAAGTGCTTATTTGTGATCCACATTTGTCTCACCAACCCTCAATTACAACAACAACAGTAAATTTGAAAAAGCCATTCACTATTTAATTCAGATTTTCTTTAATGATCGCATTGTATAAAACGAAAGCTATATCACCATCAAGCAACCCAAAAAGGTCAATGGTATTTTTGGAGATACATTTGTTTGATAATATTCGTTAGGTAATATTGTTATCAAAGAGGAATTGGCAATTAAAATGTATTGAACACTTTGAAGTCCTGCAACAACGTTCAAACTGTGGATGAATATAATAGAAGGCTGCGTAGGATTGTGAATGCGTTTCTAAAACAACACAAAGAACATTACACATATATTTTATGAATAAGACGATCATATGATACATTACTAATGAGACAGTGATGTTGTGTAAAGAACCAACATGTACAGATATTTACCACACTGAAGCTAACATCGACAGTACATCAACACATGTATATACTGTACGGAGCTAATGTTATAACACTTATAACATATCTACAACGTTAGCCGGGAATAATGTCACAAAAGGATTGAGATGCCGACAACGATCTTTGCTTTCAATAAGAAACGTTTTTAAATCCTACATACTTAAAAGATTTAATACAAAGCTTTATAAAACTGTTTTAGCTCTGTTTATAGCTGATCAAAGGAGAAGTGTGGAAAAACCAGTTGTCCCGTTGTCGACTAACGTTGCCTAGTGAGGGGCGAGATCAGACACCAGGCCCCAAAATATGAAACTTAAGAAAATAAAATTTGCGGTTAAATTATCTGAGGCGAATATCTAATTACTTACTCAAAGTATAAAATCACCCAACCCTTAGAATGATATATTACTGACCGTATTTTGGTAAGTGCCTAACTGTCATACATAACAAATTGAATAATATATACAGTGCGCTCCTGAGCGCTCTCTACCTATTATACATTACGTGAATTAACACTATTATAATATTTACACCAATGACGTGTTATAATAAGTAAACAATTAATAATTAAAAAGTATAAACACCTAATCATTTTTAAAATAGCAGACAATTATATTACACAGATATTAAAAGAGGCTAATCATTAATAATAATCTAAGTATGTACATATACGTTCGTAATTCGCAACGAAAACTTCTCATGCTCGATTCGTACGCATATACATATAATCGGTTCGTGCCGCTTACGTTATAAAACTGGAGTGAAATTATAATGCAAGTAAATAATAATAATAGAAATGGCGTCATCTTGGATGACAACATTCTATGAAAAAAAGCTATCAAACGATGCTATAAACTATTTGAAATAATAATAGACGCAGTCTACTATTCTTATTTCAAATGATAACTAATTTCAAATCATCTATCGTATAAGGTCATTGATACATGTTTAGTGATGTAATAAAACAATTTCTTAAACATTTGTTAGTTGTTTTTATAATAATAATTATGTAGAATTAAGCGAAGATAAGACTATCTGGTAAAAACCAAAAGTAGCTTCTTATTCTGTTGCTTAGCCTGGCAAATCACAGAATATAACATTTAAAATCTTTCTCATATCTCGTTAATTACTTACTTCAACGTTACGTTTTCAAAATAATTAATATAATTATAATTTCAATTATTCATGTCTACTATTTATTCAATTAGATTTCAAGAAAAATAGTAGCATATAAATGTTAGAATCATTTTTCGAACGTACGAAAAGGCATGTTCCTTAAAAATAACAAAACGAGAATTAGAAACGCCACAAAATTATAACTAATTAGCACCACAAATGTAACAGATTATTTACTTCGGGTAAATCAGACGGTTAAGCATAACTTAAATAATTAAACGCAACAAGCATTCAGATTGATCTCAAACTATTGAAAATACTCTGCCATTTTGTACAAATATTATTAAATAAATTGCTAATAGATATTCTCGTTAAATTAATTATGATTGTTTACTGAGATACATACATTCACTTATAATTAACGGTTATTATACTAGAATATAATAGCTAGGCTAACTTTATGAACGGTGTGCATGTTACGCTAAGACGAACATTTAATTACGCGACTAAAACGTGTAGTAACTAAAGATACAATATTATATGTATGTGTTACACATAAGACTTAGCCAAATTGAGGTTAATACTTATATGGTTAATCTAATCATATTGTTGATGGCGTCGATTATCTAACGCGTCATCGCCGATGTATCGGACTACTGACATATACCATGTTACTAACTAAAGTGATTCAATCCCAAATTTGGACACGAGTTGTATACTCGGTGAGAAGCTCGCTACGCTTTCACTTTTCGAAATTTTGGATAGAGTACTTTCGTTCTTAACCTATTGTAATATGTAGGTAGGTACTTTAAATAAGACGATTAACACATAGCTAACTTATACGGCCTATAGTCAAGCTTTTATGTAATCGAATCTATATGTAGGTGTCTTAGCTATAACATGTCCAACAACAACGATAATACAACATTCAACACAAATGAATCAAGTTTGAAATTCAGATTGATATCAAAAAATATTATTCATAGACATTTTAGTATACATCATACGAAAATTGACGACAAACACAACTAATTAGATTAATTTGATTATGTGTTTCATAGTACATACGTTCGTCGAACGACTGATGCGCCATTTTCTAATAGGACGATTAATATAATATAGTAAAAATCATCGTTGTATTTCGTTTAAAATGTACCTACATAAGTTGATATAGTGAAGGCGTTTAAGTCCAATTGCCAATGGTATACATTACAAACCGGTTGGATAGTTCAGTATATAATATAATATAATAAAGCGATAATAAAACGACAGAGAGTTGAGAGTTATTATAAGTACGTGGTTAAATAAGTATAATGACTTAACGCTAAGTAGGCGGAACTTTCGACATTTGTCCTAGTGCACGGTTACATTACACCGACCATAATGTAACTGTGCATTTATCCGGAGATAGATAAAGAGAGGCAACTTATAAAGAGATGAGATGTCACGTTCTAGCTAACGTTTTAACTGCTGAATTAATAGGCAGGTGAAGTCATTTTAAGAAGTCGTCACATACATATCCTTTACCTTAATAATTTTATATTATGAATGTATAAATGTTTGTCGGTCTGTCCTTTGCCCACGCAGCAAAAGCTAAACGTGATTTTTTGCATTGAATTTGTGTGTCGGCGGTGCGAGTCAGGATAAAAATAATCGTACGCAACCGAGAATTCAAAATTGTAAAATATATCCATCCAACAAATTTGTACATACTTAACTCTGTGAGTTAAATGATAGAAATATTAATTAGAACGTTTTGCAAATGTTGGCAAAAATGCTACATATGAATTTATTAATGAACGTCTATATTATAAAGAATGATCTTGAAATATTAAAAAGCTTTACTCTGATTTATAAACTCTTAATAATGACATCACCTATCTGCTACACGAAGAGAAAGCCAGCAAGGCAGTAGTTCCTTTTAAAAAATTATATTAGTGTGATTTAAGTTACAAGTTGTTTTAATGGTGGAATCTTTCGCTGGGAGTCGGATGAGAGTTGTTAATAAAATCATCAATCAAATCAAAATAATACTAGAAATGTTAGAGGGGTGTGTAGTGGCGGCAGAAATCAACGCAATAAATAATGTGGTTTATAACGCGGTCTCTCCTTAAAATAATAACAACTAATGCTAAATTGAACCTAGAATACAAACAAAATACATTTATATGAACAAATATTGCGAATATGCGAAGTGTAATTCGTTATTCTTATATTCTCTACTGCTTAATGAACACTGCTTAGTATCGTGCCCCTACAATACCAAAAGATGACCTGAAACAAACAAAATAAAAAAATTATAAATTTGTATGATTTCAAAGTAAATCAATATGAATCTTACAATTCATCAATATTTGTTATAAATTCTAATGATATGATATATATAGTTTAGTTACATAATGATGTTTACCCATAAGCTTTCATCTGATCTTAAAAGCTTTGCTTTGATTTCTAGATCTAATCTATTATTAGATTTTCCTGTAAATATTCTGTAGATGGACAAAGGCAATCTCACCTTTTAATGTTTACCGCAAAAAGACAGTACATAATATATTTACAAGTATTAAAATGAATAAATTAAACAAATATGTCGATTTTACATAGATAGGTTTTTTGATTACGTTTTATTAATCCACAAGCAGTCTAGTGCGGTTTCAACCACGTTTATGATTATTATTGACTCCTAGCATGACGATAAACCTATGTTACGTCAGCATAAAGTATCCATCTAATGGTGAAAGATGTATCAAAATAGATTCAGTAGTTTTAGAGTAGGTATATTCATTAAAAGCAAAGAGATTATTCATTCTGTTTGTTAATATAGGTCTAGATATACACTCGAATGTGTTGCAACCATGTGCAAGTATCACAACTTCTAAATTCGCATGCTATAATAACCAAGTGTTAAGTAATTGTCTAGTACTTATAGTACAAGCTCTGCTTAGTTTGGGCTAGATGGTGTTGTGTGTACGTGATAGAATATTATATTATAATACAGTACGTACCTAATTAAGTAGACACACAGGATTAGTACACATCTTAATCGTGATCATGAGATGTCTGCTCGCTCTCGGGTCGAAGTGAGTCTATGCAGGCGACGATCTTGAGAGCTGGGCCCAGCTTCATGCTCAGTGCCATCACGAGATGTTCAGGGCGAATGAGCAGTAGGGCTTCGCCATCTACCTCTTGCATGAGGAACTCGTCTGCGTAACCGGCACAACCAGGGATGTTGCGGATGAAGTCGCATACCTCCGACACCTACAATTGTGAAATATAGTGTGTTACCATATATTTTGTAAGATATCCTTAACAAGATGTAAAAAGCTTGCTCCGTGAATAGCATTGTGGTTCTTGTCCGAGCACTTGCACAATATCTGAGCGTTGTGCGGCCACTCCTAACGCAATTATAATGGCCGAATATTATGCAAATAATATAAAGTTCACACAAGAACCATTGACACGAAGAAGAAGAGGCGTTGTGGTTAAGGTGGTCGGTGAACCACAAATAAAGGGTGTCTCAGAATGTTTTTCGTTTTTAGATGTTAAATAAAAAACAACAATATCAACTGAAAGTCGTTTTATTTATTGTTAAATTAAAGAGCAGTTCTTCAAGTTAATTTATAAAAAACAACCGTTTGCAAATGCGCGCCATTCACTTGTTCACACTCATTTAACCTGGAGCTAAAAATTTCAATCACTCGCTGGAGCATCGCTCTTGGAATAGAGTTGATCTCTTCAGTGATTCTTTGCTTCCAAACATTCAGGTTGGGTGGCAATGGATTGTTAACTTTACTTTTTAGGTAGCCCCATAGAAAAAATCAGCTCATCAGCTTAAATCAGGACTTCTCGGTGGCCAGTTGATGTCTCCTCAGCGACTTATCACTCTTCCAGGGAATAAATCTTGAAGAGCAGCTAATGAGTCATTTGTAACATGAGAAGTGGCTCCATCTTGCTGGAAAAAGGTGTTGCGGTTGTAGCCATACTGGTTTTGCATTTCTGTAGCCAAAAAAGTGCGGATCATATGGCAATATCGATCAGAATTAACGGCCTGAGTTCGACCTCGGTCATCCTCAAAAAAATAAGGACTGATAATTCCTTGACTTGATATGGCAGCCCAAACAACAACTTTTGGCGAGTGCACGGACTTCTGATGCATTTCTAGCGGATTCTCCGAAGCCTGCATCTGCAATTTTATTTATTCACGTGATCGTTGATGTGAAAATTCGATTCGTCGGAGAACCAGATGTTATTGAAACTACTAAAACGGTTTTTCATTGTCTTGCAGAATTCGACTCGTTTATCAGGATCATCAGGCTTCATTTCTTGAACAATAACAATTGTATAGGGGTGAAAATGTAAGTCTTTCGAAATAATGCGATGAATCGTAGATTTGTTCAAATTAAGAGAAGCTGCGCGCAATCTCAACGACTGTCGTGGGTCGTCCATAACAGACTGGCGAACGCGGTCGACGTTCATGCTCGTTCTTAATGTCCTTTTGCGCCCAGACGATTTGTCCGGCATTGTATTCCCAGTCTCTTCAAACTTGCACACCCAATGCTTAATTAAATTGGCACTTGGCACATGTTTTAAGCTTTGTTAAATTAAAAATGTCCTGTAGAGACGACGAACAATAGTGTAGGAATCGTTGTTTTTATAAAACACTCGCACGCAAAACGCGCGCTGCGGTCCCGTAAAACGATTCATGGATACTAAACTTAAGAAGCCGGCCAAGAGTTTGAGACCACTTCCCTCGCCCTGCTACCTGCGGTTGGCGCGTATTGGTCAATTCAAAAACGAAAAACATTCTGAGACACCCTTTAGTTGTGCTGAATCAGGATGTTCGTTGTATCCTGGTATCGGCTATAAAAATTCTCGTCAACGAAGTAGTAATAAATGTTTTGTATGTCCTGTGTCACAGGAGAGTCCACAAACATCACAGTCAACACACAGGCGCAGAACAACAATTACACAATTTTTTGTCCCGTGTGGAGATCGGACCACAACATTCGGCGCAATGGCATCGGTATTACGTCACAAACAAACGACGTCATCCGAGCAGTCAAATATAATATCGAAAGTACCCATAATCATGGTAAATTTTTAATCTGCACGAAAGATATGCTATTACTTACACTCCACTTGTTAGCATTGGGTATCTTAGCGGCTGGTTCGGCAGTGTTAGCAATATCTGCACTCGCCGTCGCTTCTGCCTTGGCACTGCTCTGAGTCTCATTCTCGTTACTCGAGCTGATGCGGGAGTGACTGGATCCTGTATCCAGATGCTGCTTCTTGCCTGTACCAAGAGTTAAGATGTGATTAATCGGAACTAGCTATACGATTACCTACTAAGCTTTGAAAACCAACGTTTTTGGAAGTATTGACGAGATGAAAACCAGACTTATATCATAAGGTATAAAGATTTCAGAGGGGTTTTTAGTCTGGTTTATATTTTGCTACAAAGTTTAAGGCTTTGGTCGTGAATGTTGTGTATTCTATCATCTACTACTTATTACCAATCACAAAAAGAATCTCAATACTTAGAAAACTACTCTAAATATGAGACTTGTGGTGTATAAACGAAAAAGATAATATTGGAATAATTACCTTATTATCTAGTGAAAACTACGGCAGCGGTATAAATAATGTGATATAATACTCACGCGGTGGCTCATCAGTGGATGGCAGCTTGTTCTCCTTATCCTGTTCCTTGTCGGTGCCCCATTCTCTAACCGGTCGATTCACCTGGGAATAGCATTTCTTATATTCGACCGAGATATACTGGTGATCGTAACAGACGCGGTGACGGTGCGGGCGTGGTGGCGGTCACTTGTCGTCTACAATTGTTAATTGCGACCGTAGACTCAGAGTTAACTTGCAATGTAATACTAGTCTTACAAGTGATCGCCACCGCGCCTGCCCACGCACACCACGTCTGTTAAGCAAACGCTTAACTTCCAATTAAAGTAGAATTGGGGGTTGGCACGACCTCCAATTGTACCCTATGCAGGCCCAGCATGGGCTAATTTGACAAGCCAGAGCAATAGGTAAGGTACGCCGCCATTAGACATCAAGACGAATTACATATCTTTTTGTACAACGGCGGCGAACCACTTTATAAAACTTGACATTTAAAAATATGTTGTCATATAAGCCCGTGTTAGACCTGATGACGTCATAACAATAATATCAATAACTTACAGCGAACGGTTCACCAGCCTCCTGTATTACGTATCCTTCAATGACGTGGGTCAAAATATTAGGCTTGACCATAGCTTTCGGCAAACCTTTATCTGTAATAACAACAAAGGATTATTGCTGCTCGAGTTTTTAAGTTAAACGAATACAATGTCATACACAACAAGCAAACATGGGCCCTTGTTCACTATGAACACGGTATAAAAACGCGCCAACTACAGAAAATTTTGACAAATAGATAAGTACTAGTATGACATAGGTAGTCAAATGGTTATAATTATAGCGAGTAAGATTTTGTAATAATGGGGTTAAAGTATGAAGTTGCCGTTGTATAGTAATAGATACTTTGAATTGACATAAAACCTTCATGGTGTGAGATTTTCGAGTGAAACTCTTTTCACATGATACCTATAAGATTCTTCTTTAAAAAAATGTGCTGCATTCGATTTTCGGCTTCAATTTTTTTTTTTTGCTTATACCGGAAATATGGATACTTCGAAAATCCGAGTCATTTTTTAATACGAGTTCCGACGCAGAACTAACGCGGCAGAAACGGCTCGCAATATCAACGCTGCGTTTGGTGAGGATACTGCTAATGAACGCACCGTGCGATTTTGGTTTAAATGTTTTCGTAATAGAAACTTCGACTTGGAAGAACGAACCACGTGGAAGACCGCGCACACAGGTGAATAACGCTGAATTGAAGGAGATGGTATGGCAAACTACCCAGGAATTAGCGGCATGGTTTAACGTTACCCTACCTATAATATTGGCTCATTTACATCAAATCAATAAGATAAAAAAGATATGAAAAATGAGTGCCTCATGATTTGACTGATCTGCAGAAAGAAATGCGTTTTTGGAAGTATTGACCGTCGTGTGGAACTTGTGTTGCTTTGTTGAATCGGTACAGAAATGAAGAAATATTGGATCGAATTGTCACATGTTACGAAAAGTGGATTCTTTACGATAACCGTAAGCAAAAAATGCAATGCCTGACCCCAGGTCAAACGCCGCAACAGTGCCCTACAGCAAGGCTTACTAATAAAAAGGTAATGGTAACTGTTTGGTGGTCTCTTCATGGTGTTATTCACTATAGCTTTCTCAGGTCTGGTCAAGCAATAACAACAGATGTTTACTGTGCCAAACTTCGAACAATGATGGCAAATCTGGCAGTAAAACAGCCCCGACTCGTGAATTGATCTTCACCATTATTGCTCCATGATAACGCAAGAACTTACACTGCACGAGAAACCATTGCAACTCTACAGGAGCTGCAGTTAGAAACCATACGTCATCCTCCGTACTCGTCAGACCTTGCTCCAACGGACTACTATCTTTTAAGTGACTTGAACAATTTTCTACGTAATAAAAAATTTTCTTCCCAGGAGGCAGTACAAAATGCTTTCACACAGTTTGTCGAATCTAGATCCCCGGAATTCTATCGTTAAGGCATAAATGAACTTCCGTTTAGATGGCAGCAATATATAGATAATGAGGGTAATTATTTCGATTAAATAAATATGGTACAATTTGGAAAAAAACGAGTTTAAATTTTTTAGTACAAATCGGCAATTTCATACTTTATTCCCTAATATTTTTATTAGTATCTCTATATTTGCATCCATTAATTACGTGATCTGTTTTCTTTTAATTTGGACTCCTCCCTCCTTCTTGGTGAGATTTTGTGAGATTTGGTGGGACTCCCCTTACGTGAGATTTACGCTGTAATTGTTAAAAGACTAAATAAGTATAGAAAATAATCGATATGGTCTATACCATTTTTCTTTGTGTTATAACGTAAATATAAATTTAAATGATGAAATTATTACTTAGTTTTTTAGGATTAACTTTAGATCATAAAGTTCAGTGGGACGCTCAAATATCGTGTCTTGCAGGGAAACAACTCAGCCGCATACGCAATTCGGAAAGTAAGACAGCTTACTGATGTACATACTGCAAGACCAGTATATTTCAGTTACTTTCATAGTGTCATGTCAGCTGATATCGAGACAATTTTTATTCCTCAAAAGCATGTAGTAGCATTTATAATTTAGGACCACGAGATTCCCTGAAATATCGATTTAAAGAAATAGGCATACTTACTGTTGCGTTGTAATATATATTTGCTAACATTATGTTTATTAAACATAATATTCACTTATATAATAAGAAAAATAGGGTTTCCATAACGTAAACACTAGAAATAAGCATAAGTTAGTAGGCCCACATGATAGCATCGTTTACATAAAGTTGACAATACATTTGCGGGACTTGGTAAACGTTTTTTTTATTAAACTACCTAATAATTTAATTAAATTAAAACATCTAGACACGCAGTAGCATATCTAGCCAAGTTCAAGCTAACAGAACTGGCGAGCAGCACCGTGTGTAATATTACACGAACCGTTTGGAGCCACTTTTGACCCCCTTATAACTCAAAAACTATTTCACATAAACATGTCAAATTTGGCTCATATATTGAAACTTGCGAGATACATATGTGCTTCAAATTTTATAAACACACCTCAAACGGTTATTGAGATATTAATGTCCAAAAATCGTCATTTTTATCACTGACTGACTGAACTTAGGCTTCAATAATTATATTATCCTAAGTTATAAGAAGAAATGATATTTTAAGTTGTTATAGAATATTTTATGTTGTTGTAAATAAATTTCAGGACTGACCATTAAACTTGGCACCCATTTAGATCTCACTTCTTTTGTCGTTGAAGTCAACAACCAAGGCATATATCATAATATTGAACTTGGCTTTGATTTCACATTTATGTTTTTGATGGGATATACCTTAGCCCAAATTATTTCATCTCTATAATTTTGTTTAGTTATTATTGTTATTATCTTTTTATTATTCGTTTTTTATAGTCAGTAGTAAATGGCATAATGGCTGCAACACCTTATTAATCTGAGTTGTAAAATACAGACATTTTATTTAATTGTCGATTTAAAAGAGTGGCCGTGAGATTCTGGCAGGTTTCTTCTCATAGGCTCAACCCTTTGCCTGAACCTAGCAACTAACCTAAATGTAGCTTCAGTAACTTAGTAAACTCACTAACCTATATGTTTTGACATTCATAAGTATTACTTTGTGACCTAAATAAATAAATGATATTTAACTTAACGTACAAAATGGGATAATCTAAGTAAAAACAATGCAATTTTAAATACTTTTAATAATAATTTATGTTTTTATAAAAGTTGACGTTAGATTTTCAATTACGCCGTTCTCCCCACACCTACCCAGTTTAAATGAGATTTGATGAGATATTACTGGACCCCCTTCCTATTTTGAGCTCACGTAATTAATGGATGTCCCCTAAATGCACATACAACATAATTTTGGTCCTCGAAAGTTTCTTCAAAATCAGTAATAATGTATAGGTACTATAGTGGGTATATACAATTATACGTAGTAATCAATTTAGTATACTTAAAGTATGTTAAAAGCATGATATTTAAGATTCAGAATGAAGCTTATAAAATTTGCTTATATTTCAAAAGTTTTCTTTTCATTTTATTTACTGATTTTGTACAAACTATATTAGCGATGCGCGAATAAGATCAATACTATTCATAATCACGTGCCGATATAATAAAATTTCAACTTCTAAACATTTGGTTTACGTTCGAATTAATTGACGAAAATTATTCGAATAAACCGAAGAATCGAGAATAACTCGATTATATTTATATTATGATTTGTGACTCGATTATATTAATATTATACTAATCGCTCATCGCTAGACGATATTCGGATGAATGGTATTTAAAAATAATGTTGTATAATACATTAATATAATAGCGAATAAGGGCCTGACTACTATAAAGATCCAAACCTCGTTTTCCGCTTCGCTTTCGCCTCTCTGTTGCTTGCAAAAATTAGAATAAAAATGCAGAAGTACTACACATGACACATGCGAACTATGTAGGAAGCAAGGTCATTGGGACCGTTGGGATTGTAGATTTATAGATTATAATAGCGTCAGTCCTTGTTTAATCTCGCCATTGCCAGTCTACATACCGAATAAATATTTGTATAACTTTTGCAAATAACATGTTGCAAAATGAAAACAAACATGTAACTTTACGAAACATTATTGCAATGACTCTCTAGTTTAATATAATACAAAATAGATGAAAATACAAGCATTACGGTGCTTTAAGATGAATGATTTAAATATGCATTTTGTCACTCTTGTTTTCGCTCAGCAACATAATTGTGAATAAAAGTAAAAAATAACTTAACTTCTTATTTTAGTGGCACTTTTATTTACAAACTTAGTAGTATAATATTAATTGCTTCGCTTTCGCTTTTAAACGAAAAGATAACTATTTAATATGGGTACGCGTTCTTACAGCTGAGCATAATAGCTACTAAAATCTATGTGGCAAGTTTTGTATGAACATATGCTTTTTTGGTGAAAGTTCTGGCTGCTTTTAAGACGCGATACGTGTAACTACACGCCACTTTTATGTTAAAAAAGGTTCAATGGGCCCTGTACAAAGATGTGTTAATCGTAGCTACGATAAGCCGATCGCCATCCTAACAGACATTATGAACATATGTAAAATAGAAATGTAATTGCCAGTAGATGTACTGCAAGTCTACATATAAAATAGGTGAGTGTTATTTACGATCTTAAGATTCCGTATCCGGGTGACAATAGGACCCTATTTCTCAACCTTAACTGTCCGTCTGTTAGACTTGCAGCAGGCTGTATCTTATGAACCGTATTAAGTAGAGAGTTATAGTTTAAACAAATTTGTATTTCTATTGTCGCAAATAGGACAGATAATAAAAATCCAAGACTATTAAAACGGCTCCCTCAAAAGTATCTCTTATTTGTCTATTGCCTATTTGTTTTAATTTTAGATATGATCACATTACGAGACAAGATGGCGACCTGCCTGTCGTATTTGTAATCTACCACTTTTTCATCTACGAGGAGTGACAACGTAAAATACCGTGAGTGGCCGGCTGACTAATATGTCTGGGTGTGCACTGCGAACTCTTGAACATCGACGAAGTACCGCCTGAAGATACCGGCGCGGTGATAGCGGCTGTCATGGTAGACGACGACGATGTTGACGAAGCTACCGTTGTTACCACCTATGGATAATATTTATGTTTACTTATAGGTAGGTTCACAGAGACTTGGTGTAAAAAGCTAGCTAGGAGACCTTTCGAAATCTTGTAAAAAGTTATAAAATACCTTAGAATTTTTAATACAATATAATATATAAGACCTATATATAATATTGTATCACATACACACAACACCATCTAGCCCAAACTAAGCAGAGCTTGTACTATGGGTACTAGTCAATGGATAAACATACATATATACTAGTTTTTTTTTGTAAATACATACATATTATACTTAGAAACTCCCAGACCAAGACAAACCTCCATATACATGCACAAAAATGTTTGACTTGTGCGGGAATCAAACAGTCGGTTACACTAACCACTACGCCATCGAGGCCGACAATGAGGTAGTTATCGTATACGTTAAAATGGTCATCATCATCATTGTAAATAAGTCCGTGTAAGTCCACTGCTGGAGATAGACCTCTTTCATCTTACGTCACAAAATCCGGTCTTTCTCATCCAGTCTAACCCAGCTACCTTCTTAAGGTCATCCACCTGGCGAGGGGCGTCGTACCTTACCAAGTCACGGTGTCCATTCTAAGACCCGTTTGTTCTAACGGCCATTGCATCGGTCCTTCGACAGATATTGCCAGCCCATTGTCACTTTAGCTTGCTTATTCTCCGTGGAGGTACGTGTGTGCTTTCCCTCCAACACAAAGGGAGGATCCTTCGACCAGGCTGGGTGATCGGGCCTGGCGGGCCGACTAATATTTTATATTGATGTCGGGTACTTGTACATATAGTCGCTGTGTAAATGTCACTTGTGCGATTCAGCATTGTATGGGAAACGTCATTTTAAACGCTTATTGTATATAGCACCATCTGTTAGATATAGGCTGAACTTCTTCGTCTGTGCTTAGTTGCCGCACTATGTCGGTAGCTTTAGTTCTTTAACGGATAGCCTTATTTCTGCGTTTATTGCCAAAGAAACTCCAAGCACAGCTCGCTCCAAAGGCCGCTGGATGATGTATCAGTTTATTTATTTCACCCTGTATTGTCGCAATGCAGGGCAAAGGCCTCCCTCTCACTTTGCCACATATTCCTGTTATGCGCTAGATTGCACGAGTCTCTTCTGTAGTTATTCAAATCGTCCCGCCATCGACACTTTGGTCTATCACATTGCCGCTTATATCAGTTGAATGCTATATAAAATGTGTATACCTGGGGTGCCAACGGTGTGGTCTGCTGAGCGCTACTAGGCACTGGCGCGGTGCTAGTGCCGCTGGTAGCGGTGGACGTCGGTGTTAGCTCAGCGGCCGACTCTGATGATTTCGAAGGGCTCGGTTTTGTAGAACTCTCCAATGGTTGGATTGACCCTAGGATAATAAAGTATTTATATTGCTTGTAACATAACATTTCAGCTAACGGGAATTTTTATAGGATCTCGGTAATGCTGCGGCCTAGATTTTAACAAATAAATATTATGTGTTGATATAACACTGATGAGACAAACAAGATGAATTATTTTAATATCTTATTACAATTTTATTTCTTAAATTTATTTAACTTTATCAGACTTACATTTTTCTAGAGATTCAATGTTTTATTTTCGAAGATATATTATATGCGGGGTTCTTAAAATTTGTTATTAGAACGTATATGACAAGGCAATGGCAAATACGTAGGTTTTTCATAGCACAGTTTGAATAATTAACCTATTGCAAAACAGGTCACAAGACAATAGGTTTTCAATTATGTATGACAGAATTGACAGGTTAATATCAGAGAGTAAAAATACTAACCGACTGTAGAAGTGCTGGTTGAGACAGCAGTGTCAGCAGCAGTGGTGGTAGTGACGCTACAGGACGTCGAGCTCGAAGTGTCCGTGGACTCCGCTGCCTGTGACAGCTGCTGGTTAGCGATCTGTTGCAGCACCGACGCCTGCACACAAACAAACGTTTTAAGTTCTAGGTTCAAAGGAGCTACGAAATACTACTGTTTACCAGATATTATTATTATATGTACCTATATACGCGCATAGTAACTTTTTATGGCAAACATATTAAAATTAACTTAATTAAAAATGGCGCACATACTATTTAAAGAGTGTCAACTTTTATATGTATTTGTATTTACATATTTGTTTAATAGGATCGCATCTATCTAAATATGAAGGTCTACCTTTACTACACATTTACCGTTTCAAGCCCTAGAGTGTGAGTAACAATAATATAAATATTTGCCTTTTAAAATATAATGCACTATATTACACACATGTAATGTGTAATATTTAAAAAAGTTAATGACTGTACTGTAAATAAGAACCTTCTGTAAGTTCTAGAACGCTAGGATATTATCGAAAAATCTAGAAATTTCTTTCTTCTGACTTGACGTTCGCTAATTAGTTTACACAACAAAACAAGATTGACATACCGCCGCTAGCTGTGCCTTGTCCTCCTCAGATTTGACGTGAGCTACAATAGTGGTGGGTGTCTGCAGCGGCAGCACTGAGCCTTGCACCGGCGTGGCGATCAGACCCACCGTTCCCTGCGCCTGAAGAGTCAGCTGCGGAGAACCTAAGCTGCCAGCCGATACCTGTATCCCATACATCAATATTAGCCTCTTATACCCATGACATGGCAGCTTTAACAGACGAGCGAGGCTTTTCTGTGACTGCGACTACCATTGAAGTGTCAGCAACCAATATCGACTATTGACAGTCAGATACTACTCGTCTGTTAACGCCTCAAAACATTACAGAATCGAAATTTCAGACAAATGAAATTGTAAAGCAAGGTAATAACATTGAGGACAATGACGGCCAGTTTTACTACTATCAAGTAAAAGTTATCCGAAAGATAAATTGCATGCTGTCTCACTCTTGTCAAGTTAAAGAAGAGAGATGGCAAGATTTTTATCTTATAGATAAATGCTATTTGGAGGGGGTGGGACAGCCCCTTAAACAAGTTCGTTATAGATGTCTATTTGAAACATTTAACGTTAAAACAATATCATGCGTAGAGTTGAAATACTCTAAACTTCCTCGACTATTGTAACATAGAGCTAACCTTTAACACGTCATGCATATTCACGGGCACAAAAACAAGAGAAACTATAAACCAAGATAATCTATAAACCTAGAGAATCTAGACATTATAAAAAAAACAAGGCACAAGAAATTAGATACATTTAAAAGCAGTTTAAGTACATACACAAACACAAATCATTACACACAAGTTCAATATTCATACATACATGTGACGATATTCTAAAATATTTATTACTGACATATCATATAATAGGGGTTAAAGTATGAAGTTGCCGTTGTATAGCAATAAATACTTTGAATTGACATAAAACCTCCATAATGTGAGATTTTCGAATGAAATTTTTGCAGATGGTACCTATTATATTCTCGTTTTAAAAAATGTTTTTTTTATTTAACTTAGACGGGAAAGATGGATACTTCGAAAACCCGAGTCATTTTTGAATACGAGTTCCGACGCGGAACTAACGCGGCAGAAACGGCTCGCAATATCAACGCTGCGTTTGGAGAGGAGACTGCTAATGAACGCACTGTGCGTTTTTCGTTTAACCGCTTTTGTAATGTTATGTCGACGATTCGACTTAAAAAAAGCGAACCACGTGGAAGAACACCCACACAGGTGAATAACGCTGAATTGAAGTAAATGGTGGAATCCGATCCGAGTTAAACTACCCAGTAATTAACGGCATGGTTTGACGTTACCCTACCTACAATATTGGCTAATTTGCATCAAATCAATAAGATAAAAAAATATTAAAAATGGGTGCCTCATGATTTGACTGATCTGCAGAAAGAAATGGGTGCTGAAACTTGTGTTGCCTTATTGAATCGGTACAGAAATAAAGCAATATTGGATCGAATTGTGACATGTGACGAAAAGTGGATTCTTTACGATAACCGTAAAGCGACAAACGCAATGGCTGAACCCAGGTCAAACGATGCAAGGGGCACCCTTAAAAGCAAAGGTTTCCAATAAAAAGATAATGGCAACTATTTGTTGGTATCTTCATGGTGTTATTCACCATAGCTTTCTCAAGTCTGGTCAAGCAATAACAGCAGATGTTTACTGTGCCGAACTTTGAACAATGATGGCGAAACTGGCAGTGAAACAGCCCCGACTCGTGAATTGATCTTCACTATTATTGCTCTATGATAACGCAAGACCTCACACTGCACGATTAACCTTTGTAACTCTACATGAGCTGCAGTTAGAAACCTATCGTCATCCTCTGTACTCGCCAGACATTAACAATTTCCTACGTAATAAATAAAAATTTATTTATACATAATGCTTTCACACAGTTTGTCGAATCTAGATCCTCGGAGTTCTATAGTAAAGGCAGAAATGAACTTCCGTTTAGATGGCAGCAATGTATATATAATGAGGGTAAATATTTCGATTTAATAAATATGGTAAATCTTAGAATAAACTAGTTTCAATTTTTCAGTACATATCGGCAATTTCATACTTTAACCCCCAATATTAAAGTGGCATCAGTACAAAGACATATCTTGTATATTCATTCAAATAACTAAATCATGCACGGACTCTCACATGTGTGGCTATAAAGCAACAAACGCAACATTTGTAAGTAAACGTACATATAATTGTATACTAGAACAAAATAACAGTAGATTTTTTTTATTGAAATTTAATGAACTGTGGTCAGATATGAGTCCAGTAATTTAGAAGGTTTATTATAATAATCTATTACGACAACATTATTGTTTTATCATTACTATTTTAGAAACTAGACTATATAAATGATTACATATATAAATATAATAATATCAGCCCTGTATTACACTGCCCCACTGCTGGGCACGACGAGCCTCTTCTCAGTGTGAGAATATATTACTTTTCATAGAATATTTCGTAAAATGACTCGTTTTTTATATTAGTCAGGCATCAGTCTCTATCCCCACTCTTGTATAAATATGACTGCATTTCTAACCACAATCAACATATAACGATTAAAACATGCTGCTATTATTTAAAAACATTTATCACCTTCAAATGTCATGAGATAAATACTATAAACGAATAAATATATAAAATTAAATTATAAATAAAAATGTGTCAAGCAAGTATCTTGCCTACAAAAAGCTAAACCAGCGGTACGATAACATGGAGGTGATAATGTTTTTTATGTTTTATACATGTAATATACGTTTGAATCTATGAGGTTAGTAGACTACCTCATGGTGCAATATGGCCGGCGAGACTTGCACGAGGGGCGAAGACAGCAGCGACGCGCCTTCGAGCGTGAGCCCCGGCTGCCGATGGGTTAGTACTTAACACTCAAACTGGGATCTTGCAATCCACAGGTTAATACTTAAACACTAACCAAGACCGTAAAAGACATATTGTGTAAAAGAAAATACATTATGTTGAGTTTACGCAAACATGTAGGTACTCAAAAGTTTCATAATGTACACGTATACGCACTTCTTATTACGTATACTTATCACGTATTTACGATTTATTTTTACGATGTACGTAAGAGTAAATTTTTGTAAATTCTGTATATTAAGTGCAATTATAAGTTCCACTCCATAATTGTTAAATATTTATTTCCATCTAAATAAAGCTAAATAAAATATATACATAACCGTTACCCTTGACGTTAGAAAAGTTTATAGAGCAATATATGAACTTGTTCGTAATAATTATTTCTACCCAACAAAACTGTACCAAAAATTTTATGTTATGAGGTAATATTAATTTATAAGTAAATTTAATTAATTGAAATTACTCATATAGTATTAATATATAAATAGTAATAAAATTTCGGTTAATCTTCAATTAATATGGATAAAATACATAGATCCCTAGAGCCTATAGAACGCATGCATTGTTTGGTTATGTTAATTAGTAATATCTCTTATAGTAAATGGCAAAGAATATTCTAGAATAATTTGGGGCTCACTAGCTACTTTTGTTAACTTAAGTATTTATAACCATTGTAAGTCATAATTGTCATAAATATCGGTGAAGTCTTTACTCAAGCAATGACTAGTGCGCGATGTCCTTACATGCTCGGTGTATAAATATATTACTTATATGTTGGGTAGCAAACTCACACATGTATTTCACACAAACTTCATTTCGTATCATTCAAGCACGCATGTCATAACGCCCTTATAAACTAACGGTGTAAAAACGACTGGAGTAAATTACTTGTTAAATAAATTTTTACTTTTCTTTGTTCTAACCTACGTAAAATTGAAGTAAACTTTGATGTTACTAAGTAACCTACGCAACTGACAGCTTTGCCTGCACTAATATACTAATAGTTAAGTATATTAAAAGTTTTCAACGTTACTAAGTAGCCTATGCAACTAACAGCTTTTCCTACTCTGACATACTAATAATTGGACCGTGTTGTACAGAAATGATCCAGGGGTTCTTTTTTACTTTATCTATAAGTATGAAGGTCTTTTGAATAAACATCAAGTAATGCAAAAATCTATATTCAATTCTTTATAAAACTATATACATAATATGATGTAGTAAGATAACAGTCACAAGATAAATTAAATTATGTTTCAAATCAGCATAACTTTTATTTATGTTATTGTGGATTGGATCATTTCTGCACATGGTCCAGTTATATTATTATTGTTATGGAGATATATATAAATTTACCGAAATTTCAAAATTTGGTATATAACACGATATTTATGTTCCAGTAAATAACGTATAATGAACCATCAATAGATGACAGCTTCTATAGTCAATATATCAAAAATTATCTAAATGTTTCGAAATAGGAACAAAGGCAATATGATAATCAAGTTGTTATTATTAAATGAAATGTCCTCGAGTCGTGATGACACCGCTTTATAAATAATATAATGCCCGTACCGTTTGCAGAGGCGCAGTATGTCCCAAAGCTTGTTGCATGCCCACAGAAGTCTGGACGAGTCCGCCGCCCACAAGCGTCTGAGGGATAAAAGATAAATGTCACAACTCAGTTACAAATAAATGTGAAAGTAATAAACCTGTCAATGCTTAGAAAATCAGACATAATTAAAAACCTATTGTGCCTCGCCGCCGGTATGCCGTTGCGAGACAAAAGATTAAAGATGGTGGAATGTTTTTCTCTAAATCACGATTCACAATTCTTAATGGGCGTAATCCGTTAAAGGGGATTGGGTTTAGTTATAAAAATACATAAACCTTTATATTTATATAATTCTCCGGTACGTGTGCAAGTTTTCTGAAGTCCTCCAAAGGAGCTGGATCAATATCGATGTAACTTTTAGTGTGTTTGAATGGGTTCCTGGATGGTTTAGAATAACAATTGCACTCGGTAGGTTAAATCGGGTTGCGTCCACGTTCGGGCAGAACAACATCTTGCGGGTTGGTTAAAAGTTTACAAATGAAAATTTAATATCAAACCTGTGACTGTTGTTGCAGTACGGACTGCGCAAGCGACGCATTCTGTGCAGCCTGACTCGTATTTAGCTGGCTCACCAACGTGCCGGGTTGACCCATACCAGTCAGCTACAAGCAACAATACAATATTATTTATAATGGCCATTTTACAGATATTTCAAAACATAATTAAATAATTCTATATTGTGTTCGTATATCGGATACTCACGTTGTGAATCTGCTGCACCATAGATATGGTTTGCGGCATTCCGGCCATTGGTAGCGTTTGAGCAACAGAGCCAACGGGCAGTGTGCCCTGCTGCATACCCAAAGACAGCCCAGCTGAACCAAAAAATCATTATATTTAGTTATGCGTATATCTTGGTATATGCTATCGGAATTTTGTAAGAACCGTTAGTTTATAATAATACTAGTGAGATTGTAAATTGAAGGAATATAACTCATACATTGCCTATTATAAGTGATCGTGATAAATCACGGCGTCTGTGCAGACATTTACAAAACACGGACATGTCTTAAATGGTCGCCTCGCCCTTGCCGCCTCGTCGGGTGTTGTAGGTTCAAACCCACACTAGACAAAAATATATAGGGTCTACAAATAGTTGTTCCGAGTCTGGGTGTCCTTTGTTTGAATGTTTGTAGAATACGCCGCGACACAGGCATAATACCAAGTGCGGACATTTTCATAAAACAAGACATTTTCATAAAAAAGTAATTTTTGGCATAAGCCAAAAATTACTTTTTTATATGATGTATAAACATCTTTTTCCCTATGACGGCAGTGTAGGTATACTAACCTTGTTGCTGATAGTGCTGCACCAATTGTTGCTGCGTCTGCTGTTGTTGCAGTAATTGTTGTTGTTGTTGTTGTTGCTGTTGCTGTTGTTGTTGTTGTTGTTGTTGCTGCTGTTGCTGCTGCTGTTGTTGCTGCCCAAAAAAAAATATGGTTAGCCAGGTTCATTATAACCAAGATAACATCCAAACAACGTTAACTACGAACTTTAGAACAAAATAAATAAACTAGTGAATTCTATCTACTTTTAAAGCGGCTTTTATGTTTTTATACATGTATGTTTATAATAAGGTTATTAAGAACTACTTATTAACTACCCTTGTATTCATTTCTACAATTAGACAACGAAAAGTCTTCATTCGTTTCATGCGAGCCCTCACCTTTTGTTAATACTTATTATCAATATTATTTTATTACTTCTGCCGTCTGCTAACTAAAATGACGTTGGGCCGTATTTGTTCTATATCACTTATTGTTCTTTGTTAGTGGACGGCAGTCTTCTTCATGACATGTCCAGAAATATAGACCATATTATATAAAATGAATTGATTCGAGAAAGTTCCTATAATAGCTAGTAGCGTAAGTGTCATTACAATAGAAACCTGCATGGCCTGTTGTTGAAGCATGGCTTGCTGCTGAATGTTTTTAGTGATCGGCTGCTTGTCTACGCTCGTGATCTGAGTCATTTGGCCAGCGGGATTCATCACCAGCAACCTGTAATAAATAATTAAATTGTATATATTGCACGGATAGCGTAGCGGTAATTGTGTGTATGTAAAGTGCCCCAGGAGGAAAGGAGACGCCTATGTCCAGCATTGAACGTCTTTCGGCTGGGAGGATGGTGATGATAAAAGTCCCTCGTGAGACGAGGCATGATATCTAGGCTCGTCTATAAAAACCAAAGGTCATACTTATAAATAGTGCAATCCACGAAGACGCGTTCCACTATTCCTCCTAACCGTTTATAATATATGTGTGCAAGCTTCAAATGTTATCGGTACACACTAATTACCTATGAGTGCACGCGCACACTACAATGAATAGACTAATCAGGAGAGAGCATCACGGTCAAAGGCAAATATGCTCTATTTCAACTCTATATTTTTTTTATTTTTAGCTTTGGATATTTTATCTGATTTTTAGTTAATATACGACAATATTACCATTTTATTAATATCTATAATAAATTTTGCACCTTTAAAATTAAATTACTTTCCTCTGCTTATTTCATGTGTTTTAGTAACTACAAACTTCTAAACAATGTAAATATCATTTACATACCTGGCTTTTAAGTAAAACACGCAGAGATATTCCCGACATTTAAAAAAATGTAATGTAGAGCAACTTTCGTGACGAGTCTCAAACTCCCTACCCCGCAATAACCTCAAGCAAAAATTGGTGGGGCGCACTGCATTTATCATCTGTACTTATGTATAATTGGTATACTAATATATATGGTATACTAATAATAATTGGTAACTCGACTGCTTCCGAAAGGGTCAGTCTTATTTATTTTATCTTCATTTATTTAAGGGCTTTTAGTCACAAATAAGATCATCTCAGCCCCATCGTAACCTAAACATAATTATAGGGACTTATTTTTAATCTTATTTTAACATTCTAAAAAGTAAAATTGCTGCTTTGGACAATGATTTCGACAATATACTTTGAAAAGTACCCACATCAGATAAGTTTATGTGAAATATATTCATTAGCTCTTGTCTCACAGCTCTAGTTCTGACACATTCCTCTAACAAGTGGTACATAACGCCAATGGGTCATAGTTATGCAGGGGATACGATTGTATGTATATTAGTATATTTCTTAAGTACATACTGTAGCATATATGTCTTGGTGGATTGAGTCGCTTGCATATTATTATACGATGAAGTACATAGCCTGTATAACTCCAGAGGGGTAAGCAGAGGTCTTGGACACGCACATTTTATCAATTATCATTTAGGCCTAATGTAATATGGACGTGTGATGTTAAATTCAATAACCCTTAGACCCGACCTAAGCAATGAAACTAAGACCTTACGATCAACTGTAAACTTACGATCGGATCTGTTATAAGGACCAACAAGGACGACGTTTTAAAAAAAATTATAATGAACTAAACTATTATTTGGAAAAACGTACAAAGAGAGGAGAGGACCCTTAGGCAACCGAAGTTCGCGAGAGCTGTGAATAGACTGACTTAATACGGACTAGCTGTCTCGTCAATGGTCAAACTGCTGACCTAGCATAAATGCTGAGACGTATGACTGAGGGCCATGTCATCAGGTTAGGGTTCAGTATTGGGTTATAACACCTCCCCCTTGAGTGAACATCAAGGATAATACCTAAGTTAACTTTTAAAATGAGGTTCTTAAAAATGGAGCTGGAATTGCTTGAATTGGTCTTCCAGTTTTACAGATTTTGACTGTGGTTCATTTGATTCGCGTAATTTATATAAACGGAACTAACGTAGGTTGCTGCCGGGCTTACAAAAGAACATTACAAACTTACACATTTTAAAATTTAAAGTGTCCATACTCAATTAAATGTGGAGTTGGGTTTGTTTCCGCGTCTGATAAAAGTTTGGTTGATAATTTATCAATCAAGTGTATATCGCTCAGGTCGATATTTTCTAAATGAATAGGGGACAAGTTGTTTGTTACATTTCTTACTATATTTATTTTGCAGCAAGTACTAGTATAAAGGTTAAAATCCGGCATGTTAATTGGCGAAGTTAAGTTTAAAATATTATTGTACTTGGGCAACAAGGTAGTGCCTTTGCAATAGGCGATACAATGATTTGGTATATAAAGTATGCCAATTCCAGAGATATTTGTTTCTTGTATTCGATTGGAACCTTGACAATCCAAAGACAGTTTGACCGATTCGGCTTGTATGTAATGGTATTTATTCATTGTTAACCAAACATTTAAAAGTATTTAATTTACTATAAATTAATTTATGGTTACACTGTTTTGGGATATCACCTACTCTTTTAGACATTAATTCGCTTTCACAATTTGGCTTTAAATCGGTTTTATAGGTCACTGGGATGTCACACACAAATTCTATAGGGTATACAATTTTGCAGTTTTCTAATCTTTCTAGACCGCAATAACTGGTTTTATCTTTCGTGATAGCCATATACTTACTACTAGGTACAATAACGTTATACATGTTAGGCTGGTTTACATGCGGCGTTGGTAGTGCTATGTTTATAAATAATATATATTCTTGGGTAGATACCAAGGGTACACGTAAAAGAAAAACTAATTTACCATTAAAATAAAAGCATACCAATATTGACACTTTAACAATGTTGTGTACCTAGCTTATATCTAATTGCGAAGGTAAGTTTAAATCATCAGGTAGGTGTATAAAGTTATCAGCTAACTCCCGGTGTATAATCGCCGCAGACATGACCACCGAATGCTTTGACTAAAGAACATTATTGCATTGATAATTTCTTCGAGTTGGAATGATAAGGTAACCATAGAAGTTTCTAAATAATTCAGGACATAATCTTAATTTAATCGTAACTCTAAGGTGTTCTAATTTATAGTTATATTTCGGATACAAATTGATAGCTCCTTAATAGCTTTATTTAAATTGATTTAAATTTGTTTGATTATTTGGTTGGTATTGTTGTACGAGGATATGACACGAGTTCGTGACTAAAATATTATCCTTTACTAATGATAACAATTTTTTTTTTATTGTTTTGTATAGATTCAATTGTCTGATCGTATTTTAATGCATCGTTTTTATATAGATTACCAAATACTTGTTTTATGATAGTTCCCATTCCAGGAATCCGAGCTCGTTTGGATTTATGGTCTATCAGGTAAGAGACTGAATTAAATAATTTGTTTACGTTTTGTTGTTGGGCTACTGTGGGTTCTAAAATATTGTAGCATTCAAATTCTGGTATTGTTTGCATAAATTCATAAAAAATTCCAATGATCAATTAATATTTTCGAAGTGTAATTTAAAATGCGAAGTTTCCATAGGCATGATAACATTTAGAATACCTACCAGTAGTAATTTTCAATTTTCCTAAATAATCATAATAGATTCCAGGACTCGAAGTAATCGGTTGGACATAGTCGTCGGATGCCGGATGTTCTACGGACACACTGATTATATTCTTAACGATAATAATAATGTTTCTTATACTATGCTTGTTAATAATTAATGTCTGACTACAAGTTAGTAGACTAACAATTAAAATGTTTTATACTAATCATAATAAGTTCTTATATAAAATTATATTAAGTTACATGTTTAGTCTGTAGACGACTTCGGCAAGTTTTACTTCGTCGAAGTGATGACGAACGTGTCGCCTGTTAATTAATAATGACAACGTGTTGTTGCCGTGTACTTTACAACTTTATACAGCCCTTTCTATATTGGAGATAAGGCTTTTCGTAATCGAAGATGGTTTTTCAAGTAAACATAATCGCCAGCTTTGTACTGTATAGGACGTGTATGGGTGTCATTCTTTAATGGTAGTTTTGATTTCCTAACGTATTCTAGGGCTTTGTCGCGAGTATATTTTAAGCGGTTTCGTAACATGCGAACATATTCTGGATATGTAGCGTCTAGGGGTTCATCACATATAGAATTAGGAATAAAAGGTTTGTTGCCTAACTCGTAAGGGGTATAATGAGTTGTGGAGTGCACGCTTGTATTATATGTCAGCATAGCTGTGTATATATATCGAGGCCAGTTTGTTTGCTCTTCGTTTACAAAATATTTAAGGTACTCTTTAAGAGTGGAATGGCTGTGCTCTAGAGTGCCTTGCGTTTGTGGGTGATACGGCGATGACCATAATTGTTTTATTTTTAAAAGGTCGCTAGTTCTATTAAGTAACTCGGACGTGAAATTGGTGCCTTGGTCGGTAAGAATAATATAATAATGCCAAATATAGAAATAAAATGTAGTAAGCACTCGCTAGTCTCTTCAGCGGTTGTACTGCGTATTGGGTACACGGTAATAAGCATCGTAAAATCATCTTGTTGTGTTAATATGAATTTAAGCTTCGCAGGGCCGGATTCTGGGAGAGGATCTACGATGTCTAAGGATATACGCTCACATGGTTTGTTGACGTGCTGGTAATTTGTATAGGTGCGCGGTTTGTATGGCGCAGAGCTTAGTTCTCTTGGCATAGTTTACATTTTTCAAATATGATTCTACGTCACTACGCAGACCTTTCCAATAGTATGAATCTTTTAAACGGCTATACATACGACTGACAGCTCAGTGGCCAGCCACGGGGATATCATGACTATCATGTAATATTTTCTTCACCTCAGTCGGTGATGGATAGGTTACATTATTATGGTATATATTAATTTGTATATTGGTATTATGGAAAAGGTAATTAAAGATGTTGTATATTTTAATAAAACTATGGTTTTCAAAAGGATCATGGCAATCTGATACTTATACTAATTTGCTCAATAGTTTCTGTAATGAGTTCGTTACGAATTGATTTTAGAGACTCATATATTTTTTGATATGATGGCTGATCAAAATTATGTACCCATATGTAAAGTAAGTAGTAATCTTTATTGATTAAAGATATTTTTAAGAATTTCATTTCTGTTTGGTAGTTTGCCCAAGATTTCGTAGATGTACGGGTTTGATTCGTCAAGGTCAATGGACGTTGGGATGATAATAATTTGATTAGGGCTTTTTAGTAGGCTCTGATTATGTTCAACAATGTTTGTGTTAAAGGAGCTACTTTTATCAGACATTTGTTTCAGAAAGGTTGAGTAATCATTTGTGACTAGTTGCAGGTTCGGCTTGAGATGTGTCACGATGAGGAATGCCGTGGTACATCGGGTAAGGAAGGAATGGGTAGTTCGTTATTTATGAGCTCTGGCGTAGGACATTCTAGAAGGAAGTCAGGGTTTAAATCTTTTGACGGAATTGAGGGCGGTGACGTTAATAAATCAAATAGGTCTCTATCTAAATTTTTCGATTGCAGAAGAGATTCTTCTAACTGTTCGGGTTGCATATTAGGATTAAGATGTTGTAAGTTAGGCGCACAAGTGCTTGGTTGGTTGTCTGGTTGAATAGGGTTTACAGGATATCTTGACAACCCCTTTGCGTTTGCGTTCACTTTGCCCTTTTTATATTGTATATCGTATTCGAATTCCTCGAGTTTTAATCTCCAACGAACAAGACGAAACCCTGAGTCTTTACAGATAACCACTGTAAAGGTTTATGGTCCGTTAGGATTGTAAAACGGCGTCCATAAATGTATGGTCTGAAGGTTTTAGTGTCGAATACTATGGCTAAACATTCTTTTTCAGTTACACTATAGTTACACTCGGCTTAATTTAAGGTACGTGACACGTAAGAGATTGGGCGGTCTTGCCAAATAGGACCTTGTGACAGGACGGCTGATATTGCATAATTGGAGGCATCACAAGTCAGCAAGAAGGATGAGTTAAAGTCGGGGTAAATAAGGATGGTTTCCTCAACCAATTTATTTTTTAGGGCCTCGATGATGAGGTTCCTTAGTCCAAATGAATGGGACCTCCTTCTTAAGAAGTGAGGTAAGGGACTTAGCAAGCTTAGAGAATTTGAGAATAAACCGCTTGTAATACAAGGCCTAGGAAAGATTTGATATCTTTAGGTGATTTCGCGACCGGATATTGGGTTATAGCCTTGACCTTTTCGGGGTTAGGTTTAACACCATCTCGCGTAATGATGTGTCCTAGGTAGGCAGCATTGTAGCATTTTTCGGGTTGAAGTTTTTAAGTCTGTCGAAGACGTTTTTAAGTCTGTCGAAGACGATTTTAAGGTTTTGAATACCCGTTTTAAGGTCAAATGCATACAAGACAATATCATCTAAGTAACAGAAGCAACGGGAAGCCTGGAGACCTGTTAGACATGTGTTCATTAGTCTTTGAAATATAGACGGGGTGTTTTTGGTGCGTCTTCTGGTTTAATTAATAATAATTGATGAAATCCAGAAGAAAAGTCAACGATACTGAAATATTGAGTCTTCCCTAATTGGTTGAGGATTTCAGTGATTTGGGGGATAGGATAAACTTCGACGGTTTAGTCGTTGAGTTTCCAATAGTCGATAACTATCCGCCATTTCTACTGGCTGGAAGCATCGGATTTCTTTCTTGGGGACGACCCAAATGGGAGAGGACCAAGGAGAGGATGATGGGGTAATAATATCCTGATCCAACATTTTATTGACATTGATTTTTATGGCACTCCGGAAAACGGTTTAATTCCGTATACGAAATCATAGGAGGCAGCCATAAACAAGAGGTAGAAAACCAAATCAATAAAATGTTGGATCAGGATATTATTACCCCATCATCCTCTTCTTGGTCCTCTCCCATATGGGTTTCCCATTCATAAATTGGAGTGTCGTTAGAGGTTTTGATTTCATGTTCGATAGTTGGCGAAAATTATAATGGTTCATCAGGAAGTTCAAATATGTCAGAATATAGTCTGAACATAGATTAAAAAGAGCATCGATCTCTTCTTGATTTAAATGTGACGTTCTTAAAAGGTTAATAACTTTACTTGTTCGTTCAGTTACATTTTTAACATGAAGGAGAGGTTGGACAGGACAGGTTTCTATTTAATCTAACTTTAGTTTAGGATTGTGTTTAAGCTTAATAGGTTTATTAGAGGTATTTATAACTGAAATGTTAATTTGAATATTTTCTTTCAGTTTAACAAGACAGTTAGCTATAAGGAGAGTTTTTGAAAGGTGTTGGTCCAATATGGCACCATCTTTTAATTCTGGATTTGCTACAGTACATTCGATTATGATTTAGGTTCGTGGTGGAATGATAGGTATAGCAAGGATCAAAGAAAAGGATTTTTACTTCGTATCGGTTGATTTTCAAAACATCGTGACTATAGTCAATGTTACAGCTGTTTGCTGTTAAGAAGTCGGTACCTATGATCCCATCATAAGGTAAATTAATATTCTCAATTAAGTGTAATTTATGTTAAATCGACTTATCGTCACCGATTTTCATTTTTAAATAAAAGTAACCTAATGTAGGGGTTGTTTCCTCGCCAGGATCAATACCTTTAATACTTATAGGTTTAGGAATAAGAGTTAGTTGTGTAAGGACACAGGATTGCTTTAACAAGCAAATGGCAGACCCTGAGTCCACCAGGAGTGTCAGTGGAATATCAAACACCTGTGATTCCACTAACACGTGAGGTAGTAACCTCTTGAAGGTGTCAATACTGACTTCGTAAATTTCTTAACGATTAGGAGGTACTGGCTTTAGGGCAGTAGCTAATAGTTTAAGGTTCTCTTTTTGGGGCTGGTTACCCTGTCGTACAACCTTAATAGGAGCGATGTTTCCGGTTTGAGGCTGGTGCATAACCTCTATATGAGCTTTGCGAACTTCTTCGCGATTAGGAGGTACTGGCAATGGCGCAGTAGCTAATCTATTAAGGTTATCTTTTTGGGGCTGGTTACCCTGTCGTACAACCTTATTAAAACCGAGGTTTCCAGTTTGAGGCTGGTTACCCAGGTGTATAACCTCTTTATGAGCTTTGCGAACTTCTTCGCGATTGGAAGGTACTGGCAATGGCACAGTAACTAATGGATTAAGGTTCTCTTTTTGGGGCTGGTTACCCTGTCGTACAACCTTAATAGATTTGGGTGTGCCGACTTTCGTCTTACGTCCTGTGCAGTGTCCAGGTTTAAATCATCTTCAGGATTCTCGGATTCCGACTCATTAGGGTCGTTATATTCGTTATGAACGAAATTAATTTGGGAAGTTTTGGCTTGCGACCCAGACGGTTTATTATTATTGTCGGTCTGGGTTATTTATAACCCATCTAATATATTAGACGCTTGTCATCTCAAACATATAGTTATATCGTGACCAACGTCTTTGCAATATCTGCAAGCAAGATTATATTTATTAAAAGATGTGGAAAGAGAGGAAGAGGAAGTACCCGGTTGGGATACAGGTTTGTGTGGGAATTTAGGATTATTTGGATTTTGTATAGAAAGTTTCTGTATGAAGCGACTTTGCTTGCCCTGCCTATCTGGCGTATGTTTATTCCCATGTTTATATAATGTTTCCTGAATTCTCTCTTCAGAAATTAGGAGCTTTGCTAAATTAATCGCCTTATTAAATGTTTTAGGCGTTCTACAACTAACAATATTAGAAAAACGGGAGTTTAACCTCATCAAGAAATGGTAGAGATTCATATCCTCCATAGCTGTGCGGCCTGGAATCTCTTTGGCTTTGTGATTGGATAACGAGATTTCAGTGAGAAGTTGAGATAAACAACACTGTTTTAATTGATCTCAAGAGATCTTTAATTGAACAGGTTGTTTCTGCTTTGCCTGTTAATTGGCACAAAATATATTTAAAGAGGATCGGTTTTTGTGATTCCAATGCTAATTCGTAGGCATAATTGCAATTTGTTATAAAAGAATTCAACTTTACACGACAATCCATCGTATGGTATCACAAATTTTAATAATATATTCAACTCCATTTCTGTGGCTGTTTTCCTAGTAATTCTATGCGATAAAATTGGAGACATTGCTTCTGATATATCTATGTCTCGGATTTCAATATTTAATTTACTGTCTTCTGATTTAGACACTTTATACATGAACGTTATAGGATAAACACACAAGGAAATATACACATGGAAAAGATAAAACGAAAGTAATTATATAAAGTTCACAGTTATTAATGTTCTATGACTTACAGGAACACGTAGGCGGCGATAAGCACTAGCGCTTGGAGTAGCTGCATAGCAACACGCTCACGAATCACACACAATGCTTTCGATTTCACAGAACACTTTTAAGACACCACGCGGTTTACCTTTTTCGCTACGGCACTCGCGGATCGGATTGGTATTGTAGAATACTTGGCAAGGATACTGAATACTCATGGATGCTCGTTGTAAGTTCGCTAGATGCTCACAGGATGTGTGCTAGTTACTCGCAGGTTGCTCGCAGGGTAGCTCGCTACAAACGGCCGGATGGTCACGGATTGCTTGCAGGATGCACATGGATTGCTCGCTGGATGCTCACAGGATGCTCGCTGGATACGAGTACAGTAAAGGCGCTCGCGTCGGCAGGTAATTGTAGTAAAACTCGCTGGATCGCCGATCACGAATGAATGGGTAAGTTTTACACAAACTTAGCTGGAGGTCACTCACGGTAAGTGTTTCGAGTATAAAATTCGTGGGACACGGTTAATGATATAAATGAATCCTATTCACTGTAATAATTACGCGAATCGGGCACTGGCAATTCCGATATCTCACCGCTGTCACCAAAATGTTATAAAGTCCCTAACCGAAACCGTTTTAAAATATAAATTATAATGAACTAAACTTTTTATTGGATAAACGTACAAACAGAAGAGAGGACCCTTAGGCAACCGAAGTTCGCGAGAGCTGAGAATAGACTGACTTAATACGGACTAGCTGTCTCGTCAATGGTCAAACTGCTGACCTAGCATAAATGCTGAGTCATAGTAGTCAGACTGAGGGCCATGTCATCAAGTTAGGGTTCAGTATAGGGTTATAACAGGTCCAAGGAGGAATTGCAGTTTAAAATATGTAAATGCTATACGTACTGTTGCTTAGGCTGTTGGATTTGATGTTGCATCTTATTAGTTTGGTTTGCGGCATCCTGCTTGGAGGTCGGGGCTGGCGATCGCACGCCTTGCTTGCCGCGTTGCTTCGACTGTGTAGCAACAATAAAACTGAGTTTATATGTAGCATAATCGACTCACTAAATACCATAGGTATATGTAGATAACACTATATCTTTAGGTATCTTATTACAATAATTCAATTGCATACGAATTTAATTTTCATAATTAGATTTATATTACAGTACATTTTCTGGAATGTTAACATTTGTCGAGACGTCGAACCAGCTCACAATCTAATACAGCTCCTATAAAAAGAAATTAGTAAGGGTTCCTTCTATATTGACCTGATTCTGAGCCTGATTAGCATTAGTCTGGGTGGACACCGAAGAGGCCGGTCCGGGTCTTATCCCACTGGAGGGCAGTATGTTCGACAGAGGCCGTGGGGTCTTCGTCATGCCATCCGAAGACGCGCGCGGCTTGGTAGTTGTGGTCGTGGCGCATGACACACTGACATCTGAAATAGACCAACTGTGTTTTAGGTTCCTATTTACAAAACATAGCTATGACCGCCAGCTTCAAATATAAAATTAATCAATAAATACGGCAGAATCAATACAAACAGCAGTCATAAACAGTTTGCATTTTATATAACACAGCCGCTATTCGCTTGAGCACACGCACGCACGCTTAATTAACACAATAATAACATTATTTCTAATAGGTGTTATACTATAATATCAATATAAGATAATACTAACTGTTGTGCTGCACGTTATTCTGTGGTGAATGCTGGATAAACATCGAAGGAGGCGCATCTGGCTGGGTACCCCTGATGAAGATTGGGTTCGGCGCGAGCAGACCGCCCGCGGGCAACGTCCCGGCTTGCAGCCCACCCGCCCATACTTGTGGCAAGGCGCCCGAAATCTGCCACGGAGCAAACTGCATTGTTTGACCTCCAGTCTGAGGACGACGGATTTATTCAATATATAAATAAAATAATAATAAGCTAAACTAGCTAAATAAGCTGTTGTTTGCTCACACAAACACGCACAGATCCAGGATCAGATAAAAATAAAATAAGAGTACCTATGTACTGAAATTGTTAATATTGTAGTTACGTGTACGATCTCCACAGATTAATCAAATGTGTTTTAAACGAAACTGTATGAAGTAGGTATGTCATATATGTGTTTACTAATATTTAACTTCAGACAATTATTCACTTGACTGGAGAATTAATAGTATTAATTATCTTTACTAATATTATAAAGAGGAAAAATTTTACATTTTGTTTGTTTGTAATGAATTAACTTAAAACTTCTTAACCGATTTAAAAAATATTTTGCCATGAAAGTTAGATTATCACCGAGTAACATCGGCTATATATTTTTTTAAAGTACTTTTACCCTTAACCAAACCTACTTTTACGCGAGCGAAGCCGCATGCAAAAGCTAGTTTGATAAATAAAGGAAGTGGCTGCTAGAAATCGATTGTTCTTTTCAATCAAAAGTTCGAGAGATCAGCTCGAGTTTACACAAAACATTACAACCGAATCATCCTAACTAATATTTTTACGTTTGTCCTTTTTGAACTTAGAAAAGGCATTAAAATGTATACAATTTTTGCACAATAATAGCACTTGGGCCGGAGATTAAATCGGCTATATTTTATTCTGAAATAGGTATTCGTGGTTTCTGTGGGTTACATTTTTAAAACCTCTGAAGCCACGGATGCTGTCTAGTAATTTACATTTGGTATTTAAAAAGATTTTCATTCACACATATCTTATAGATTGTATAATGTACTTCTCAAAATTGTAGTATGATACGTTTTGTGTCAAATTTTAACTTGCGTCAAGACTGCGCCGAACGAATGTGCCAAAACAGGCGGTCACAGTTAAGTGATTAAAATCAACACTTTTTGTTTAATACAAATATAAAATATACATTTACCATAACAATGAATGTGTTTACAATTATTCCATGTAAAATATTTAAAATAATTAATATTTTATAAAATTTCGTAAATTTGCGTATTTTGCGAAAAATGCAAAAACCTAAGCTCGTGCTACGTGATTTTTAGATTATAACAGAAGAAATCTATCCTATTTTACAGCTTAAACGAAACATAAATCGTTAAGTATATTACAATTTGTCCGTCCCAAATATTTAAGTTATTGGTTGACAATAAAAATAAATAATTATTAAAAAAAAGCACTTCAAATCCTCCATACAATTTTAATATGGCGGCCGCGCGCCGATTTGCATATGCGCCGTACGAGCTCTGTCATTATCTGTCTTACGCTCGGCGCAGTCTTAAATGTTCCATACGCATGAGGTCACTTACAATAGCGACTGAAAGATTAATATGCAAATAATATTGAAAACAGCTTATAGATAAACTCGTGTGAAATCAATACAATTATGTTTAGATTTATAATTGATTTATTTAAACGATTACAATATGGAGAATACATATAGAAGACGTAAAGAATTTTAATTACTATGTTCAATATACTTTTTCTTGTTCTCATTTTTGATGCCATATTTAGGATGAAAACAATTATAAAAATACGTCATCATCAGCATTTAGCCTAATGGTTAATATATTTTATTGCAAACAAATGTATTTAGATCGCTTTGACCTACATTGCTAGATGGGCGTGGTTATCGCAAGTGCCATTGCACCTAACTTAGTTGACAGATGACATTTTGAAAACTGGCAAACAATAAATTCTGTAAATATGTCTATATTTTTGAAATAATTAAATAAAGTGCTTATATGTGGCATCAAAGCAATTGATGTGTAAGCGCAGTTTTTATACAGATATTTTAAGAAGACTAAACATTTATATGTTATATAGTAACATCTTATTGAATTACTCCACTCTTGGCAAATAAAGACTCCTACTATTATATTGTTCAGAGCAGCGATAGCTCAGTGGGAGATCAACAGACTGCAATGCAGAGGGTCTTGGATTCGAACCCACGTCGCACACCTCTGACTTTCGGAAATTATATGACTTTTCGAAATTATGTGCGTATTGATTGACAATTGTCGCCTGCTCCGTGCCTTGGAGAGCACGTTAAGCCGTCGGTCCCGGCTGCCATGAACATCTATGGCAGTCGTTATTGGGAGAGTGTCGACACAAAAGATCCCACTGGGTCGAAGTGTCGCCGGTCTGCACTGACTGGCCCCCACATAAGATAAGATAAGATAAGATTATATTGTTCATGTGTAATTATAGACTCAAAAGTATTTTGAATAATTTACAATTCTTGTTAAAGAAGCCTCTGCTATAGATTTTTGCGTTTGCGTAATGTATCGACAAAACTATTGATAAATACGTGCGCTTCTATGCATGTCCTTGATCGTACAAAGTATCACGTTGTGAACATACGTATTCGAATATAATTATGCGCGTTACTAGTGTCTGCAACTGACATATAATTTCAGACAGATATAATTTTTATACAGAACACAGAAAGTAACGTTACTTGGTCATTAGTTTTTAGTTACCAAATACGACGAAGCAATATATTCTGTCGAAAAAGGTGAATAATCTTTTAATATTAACAAAAAGTTAAATCTAAATTGTACCTACATCTACAACTTGGTTTATTACTTTTTGTGAAGAAGAAGAAAATAGCAAAGGGATTTCACTCAAACTGAGCAGCTTGTCTATGGAAGTATCTACAGGGATTCTAGTCTAAGTATTCAGTTTAATGAGTGTATTGATTGTAGGAGAGGGTTCTTCTTTGTGTTGGGTTAACAAGTTACGATCCTGGTGATCTAAGCATTAATTGGTCCAGTATCTAAGCCATACGCTTATTTAGCACTTCAATATTATAAAAAGTAGGTATATGACGATAGTACCTTAAAAATTTTAAGTTAAAATTCGCATTTGCAATAATTTGAATTGGATATACCCTAACCAGTTTCAAATCCTAAACCAGTTAAAACAAAAATATTAAACAGATATTTCAATAATCATATTTACGAAAATTCGCTTTGCATTAAATATAAAAATATTCGCAGTTAACACATTAATAAATTGAATGCAAATACAGCAGTATGGATTCCAAAATTAAATATGGAACTTATTGATAATAACCAGTTGGTTAAATTCAAATTAATATGTTAAATAAGAATCCATGCTGATGTGTTTTGGATAGCGAGATGTAGTGAGGGTTGTTTACCTGAAGAGGACTGATAATCTGCGCTTGAGTGGGCTGCTGTGCCCCGAGTACTGGCTGCGTCACTTGCACGCATTGCGCCTGCACGTTCTGTGCGCCGCCCGCGCTAGTGCTGCCGACCTTACCGCCAGTCACTTTACCGCCGCACTGGAATAAATTAAAAAGAAGCAAAATATCATTAATCATATGTTAATAATTATATTGTTATAAATGGAAACTTTAGAACAATTATGATAATATGAACAAAAATGATAACCCTAATGAAAAGTAAACTGGTAGGTACCACAAAAAAGAAAACAAGATTATAAAAATAATAAGACTAAATACTTTTTATTTTGAAATGATTAGATATCTCTTTTTATGTGTTCTTTCAAAAAGTATCCTTTATAATTATGAGATGTTGAATTTACCTTATGCAAATCATTCTGTTTTTGTTGCTGTCCAATCCCCGACACAGTAGGCTGTGAGTGCGCGGGCAATATGCTAGGCTGCGAGTTGATCACTCCCAACGGACTGAACACGAACGTCTGGTTCTGAGTAGTAGGGATCGCAGGGATCGTCGTGTACCCCGAAAACGGAGCTGCCGAACGATGTATAATACTTAGTGAATATTGTATCAATATTATATTACAGGAGACGCTTTACATGAGAACGATGCTATATAGTGTAAAATATGAGTGCTTCTTTCTTATGCAAAGTCTGCAAGAAAATAAAATAAGAAAACCATCATAAATCGTTACGCGCATTCATTCTCGTATATACCAAAACATATGTGGGTATAAAGTAAACGCGTAAGGACACATGACTCATTATAAAATGCGTGGAAAGCCAATAAAAAGCTGCATTTGCAATGTAAACAATTAAAAAGCCTACGCCTGCGATGAGCGCAAAAAATGTCTAGAAATTTAGAAAATTCAAAAAGCTCAACATAATTTGCAGAAATATTGCCAATTAAAAATATACTGAAATGTCCAAACAAATTAACTGAAAAAGAAACTCCCTCGTTAAATAAATATACATCCACATGTTCAATCACGAGACTCATAATAAACATTTTGAAAATTTCATAAACCTTGATCCTGATATGTAGTGAGACCTGCAAAATTTACTGAAAAACTAAATAGTGTTGAAGTTCTTATACTTATACTCTCGTACTGCGTACGATGTTATATTTTACTTGTAATTGATGATTTACTAATAACGTGCTGATACGTAACATAATGTGAACAAAAGGTACTGCGTTTTAATAGTAAGTACCGAACATTTTGGGCAACCACTGATTTACGGTATGAATTAAAGAAAAATGAAGGCCGCCATGGAACTGAAATAAAAACTGGCTAAGCGCTTCTGTGACCGCTTGTTATGTGAGGACTTGTAGTCTAGTAAACTTGTAAGTTGTAGTAGTAGTGTAAGGTTTAAGTTAATTTAGGCGCTTCTGTGAAGCTTAATTTATTATTGTTAGATATCGAAATAAAATGGTTGAAAATAATTACTATTATTTAGTTTATTAATTCTTACATTGACATTAAAAACGGATTTCATAAAGTCACTAATCAAGAATAATAATTATATAACATTTTTTATTTAATTATATATGTATCTAATGGCTTATGACAAAGGACAATGCAACTTTTGCCATACATAGCTCGCATGTTTTATTTTTCTTGTCACCAGACGTGAAACCTAGGCCATGTGTTAGAAGACTGCATGAGAAATCAATAGCAAAAAGAACTAGGTCTACCAATCGTATCCAAACCAAGTTAAAGAGTGTTTAGTAGATTGCTATTGTTTTTGTATCAGACGTTTTTTTTTCTTGAATAGAAATACTCTGTGTATGTGATATTTTAAGTTTTCCATAGTTAAATACTACTCGGCAACTGTAATGACTCATTCCACATCCCCCGCTTCCGCGTACCTCGCCGGGCACGGTAAAGGCCACCCCCTTACCGTGGCCGTACGGCGTACGGCCGTACCGCGCGGCAGTAGGTCGAGGCCAAGTGACTCGTTTTAGTTGACGTGTTATAAATTAAGTAGCTTGTGTTATTGTTGGTTTTGTAATAGGTACTAAAACACAATTATGTCTGATAATATATTCATTCTTTACTGAGCTCTGTTTTCCGATAACTAAAACTGGTGCTCAGCGTAAAAGTTTCGAATCATACGAATAGCGCGGGCGCTGTCAAGAGGCGCCGCGTGTTTCTAGAAATCATCACGCGCCGCGTGCTGCACACTATGAAAGATAATAGATAGTATATGGTTGTCTCTCTCTACCCCACGCTTTCTGGCCTCTTTGTTTGTGGTGCTAGCTGGCTCACTCACCTCTCTGCCTTCGGATTGTGTGCGTTGTTTCTGTGTAATTACTTTAGTAATTTTACACCATAACTTGGCTTTGATACATTAGATACCTTTTCTGTTTCATTGACTTAAAAAGAAAACTTAAGTCCTCCAGCTCAATTTCTGGATTTTATAATAAGACATGATGTGGGAAGACAGACGAGCAATCAAATCAAATGAGTAGTAATGATAATAAGTTAATCTATAAGAAATTTGTAGTATAATAATTATTCTATGATTTGTAAAATCTAATTATTTAATAAATTAATTTGGTTTCGGTTTTTTTGTTTGTATCATTTCTTATTTGAAAGAATATTCCAAAGTACAATTCTTACAACAATAACCCAGGAGACCTATCCCATAGTGGTGGTGGACCTATCCGATCCGGTTACCAGTTTGTTTTACTAGTTTTAGTGATAAAAAGCTGCTAGTGAGAAAAATATATAACAGTAACAACCAACCAGTAAGTATTTTATCAATGGAAACTTCAAAATATGACGTATGATTGTATTTTCATACAAAAATTAGGTAACGCCTGACAAAAATATCATAGCAATATGTCTTACTACTTCCCTATGTATCTTCGTTCGGTTACGGTTGATCGACTTGGTTCTTTTTGATATTGAATGTCCCGTATTGTCCTCTAACATATAATCTAGGTTTCATTTCTGGCGGCAAGAAAAAGTAAATCATGCCAAAAGTTTGCATTGGCCTTTATAATGAGAATCAAACATAGTAAGTTTACTGCAATTTTATGTGGTTAATTTAATGTTTATTATTTAGGGCGATTTATAGTTTTACGATGATGGTAATTAGTGACCGGCACAAATCTTAATATATTTGTATTGAAGGACTACAAAATTTAAAGCACGGTTGCGCGAGCACTCAGCCCATTTTTATTTCTAATAAATAATTAATAAATCGTGTAGGCCTGCGACGAGCGTGGCAGCTGTGATGCAATGTTTTACTGGTTAGTGTTTAGCAGTGATTTATTATTATAAGAGATGTATAATTAATAAAATTAGCCCAATATATAAGAGTATTCAGATAAATATATATGATCATTATATTACATAAACAGCTTATATATTAAAGAGGATATGTAAAGCATATAGCAGAAGACAGGTGTACTGTAGTGAATGGGAAATAATATAGTTGACTCTTAGTTCGACTCAGCACGCCATGGGTCGGGTAAAAAATAGGTATCGATTATGACACTAAACGCTTTTGGGAAGCCTTTTAAAAACGAACTGCTGGATATAGCTACTATTGTGTACAAATTTACTTTAAAATGCACATAATCTTACCAACATAAAAAGACGCGTTTTCTAAGTCACTGCATTGCCTTGTTCTTTGGCAGATTTATATAACAAAATTATATTTCGCACCCTTAATAAAACAGAGACTTATCTCAGTATTTTGGATTAAACAAATTTGAACTCTATTGCAAAGATTTAACACAAATATAATATTAGAATTTAACATATACAATTAGAGTTCATATTGCTTTACTTTCAAATTTCGAGTAAAGTCGCTGTTTTATTAAGAGTGCGATTTATGAAATATTTCATTTATTCAAATGTAAGCTGACTAATGTCGTATCATCGAATATAAAAATAATTCGCCAGGCTATGGACGTCATGAAAGTGTTTATATTATGTGAAACGACTAGCACTAGACTAGACGACTAGAAAGCTAACAACTCTACGTTTACGCAATAAATATGGCTTCCATTTGCTATTTCCTCGTTTAACTTGTTCAATATTACTTAAATAGAATACTAAGTTTAATATAAATTCTATACTAGTGAAATGGAAAATATATCTTATTTATTGTTATATATTTTTAGTTATATTATATAATATAATTTATTTAGTAACTTGACTCGAATTTAGATTGAAACTGATGTTATTTCATAAAATTATTTGTGAACGGTATTGTAACGGCATTTTAGACGCTTGGTAGCCGTAGCCAAGTTCATGTTGTATAGTTGGCGTTCTTGGTAATGTATCTATTGTTTGCTAAAGATGTACTTATATTTTAATTATAGAATCTGATGCTGAGTCGAAAAGGAGTCAGGTTTGATGACTAGATTAAATCGATTACTATATTTGCTGTCACCCATTTTGTCGATACCTATGTATATCTACATTATCTATGGTTCATACTAGGCATTTCATTGCCGAGTAAGTATGCACCATATTATTATAAATTATGTTAATAAGTTTATAATACTTTTATACAACAGCTATTTTTATTTTATTGATTGAGCGGTGATGTCTTCGACGTGATCTCAAGGCAGGCACCTCTGATTTTTCGAAGTTATGTGAGTATTAAATAGTTAATTATAGCTCGCTTTAACAGTGAAGGCAAACATCGTGAGGAAACCTACATGTCTGAGTATTCTGTAATGTTCTCGAAGATAGAAGTTTGCAAATCCGCACTGGGTCAGTGGGATGGACTACGTCCTACCCCTTATTATATTGAATGAGGCCCATGCCCAGCGGTGATCAATGTAAATCATATATTTTGTTTAATACTTCGATATAGAAGATTTTTCTGACTTGTCATGAAGGCTATTGAGCGAAACGTTAATGTGGCAAAGCGATTTTAATTTGTAAGAAAGAAGCAGTATTGTTTTAATTGTGCATACAGTTTTCGGTTACAATAGATGTAGACACATTTTATATTATTGTTTATATTGTAATGTATAATTATGGTTCTTCGATTTTACAGTTTTTAGTGTATAAATAGTTTGCAGTGTATCTTTGTCTATAGCGCATGATTTAATATCTTCACAATGCATATTTAAGACACTGAAACTTCTTAGAAACCGACAGACTAATTGTGACCAATCGTAATCAATAGCATAAGAATGTACTACTATCTTGGACTACAATTTAAAAACGCTGCGCCGACGTCACTGTATCGATATCTTTTAGTGTATTCTGAATAATTGTACAACTGGATATGATTCTTACCAGCTTGTCCCTGTAGCACTTGCTTGGCTTGAGTGGTCAGCATATGCGGAGCTAACTGATTACCCTGGAACGGTTTGCCCGCAGCAATCACCTATCATTATAAAATGTAAAATAAAATGGTGAACATATGTAAGTGATCGTAAATCCTAACTAATATTATAAATGCGAATGTGAGTTTGTTTGTTACGCTTTCATGCCTTAAATTCTCGACTGATCATCATGAAATTTCGCATACATGTTGTTAGGGCAACAGAATAGGACATAGGGTGCCTTTCGTCCAGCAAAAAAACTATTACAATCCTAACCTAATCTACACTTACGCGAGCGAATCTGCAAGCAATCGACGCTTGAAGAACGATTATTGAGATAAGGATGGCTTTCCACGGGGGAAGTGCGAAGGCAAGGCTAAGCTACAAAACGATGTGTCTATTGCCACTAAAGCTAAGCGACATAGGGGAGCGGTCGAGTCCTTAGCTTGCATCCTTAACTAGCATTACTCGCTTCAGTGAGTAAGAAAACCGTCACATCGTTGAATCCTTCCCCTTTAATATAAAAAAACTACGCAGTAGCGACATTTCTTTGATATCGGAGTCACGCACCCGCGCTTCGGTCTAGTTAAGTCATATAACGTATAATCAATTATTAATTCTCGAAAAATAAATTTTAATCGAGTTCACAGAGCAAAAAATGCATCCCATCTATCAGTTCCCAGTTTTCTAATAAAATGTATGCTAACATATATTATAAATGCGAATGTGAGTATGTTTGTTAGTTAGGCTTTCACGCCTTAACTACTCGACCGATCATCATGAAATTTTGCATACACGTTGCCAGGTACAGAAAAGGACATAGGGTACTTTCATCAAGAAAAAAGAACAATCTAACCTACATTTACCTACGCGAGCGAAGCCGCGGAACATATAGAAATAGATATGAAATTATGAACGCTTAATTGTAAAGTAATAATGTATGGAACATCACATTAACTGGTCCTTGAGGCGTATATGATAAGTACACTTGAATACAAATTGACGTGCGATGTGACGGATCGACCGGGCCGGCGCGGCGCTTAACAGTAGGCTAGTAGGAGGTTAACTGGACCTTGACGTGCAGATTCGCTACTAGGTACATAGTTATTTGTTATACTTTGCCTTTTTCCATCACCGACTAAACATACCACGGGGTATGGTAGCCGAGTCGGCAGCCGTGGGAATCATTTTCACATGCAATAGCGATCCCGCCAAATTATTTGAACTAAGCTACGTATGTATGTATCACACACGACTCCGGCGTCTCTGGTTGCAATGCATTCATAGTAAACTTACAGAACTTATTTTAATTTCTCTCTCTCTCTTTTTTATATTTTAGCTTATTGTTAGTTATTTCTATAAGCGATAAAATCGCGTACATGATTTTCGGAATATAGAATATGCAGTATGCTATATATTTAAATAGCAAACGGATATTTTTGCCTTAATAAAGTAGTCATAACTAAAGGAAAAATAAATTGTTCCTTAATTTTATACTTGTCGGGTTGGTAAAGATTACCTAGACCACAGTATACTAAGAACAGTAAGTCATCTTCATAGAAATGTGCCGCTGCCGGTTTGAATGTGTGCGTGCGCGCCTGGCACCGTGTACGCACGTGCTGCCACGCACACATTAGCATAATATAAGGCGGAATAGTGTGGCGGCAGCGTGGACCGTACCGTGAGTGTGTAGTGTGATCGGGCGCGTTCGAGTACCTACGCTGCACGCCCGCTCGTGTTCGCCTGTTCTCACGTTATATTATATAATACATACATACATAGGTAGATTCACGCCTGTTTCCCAGAGGGGTAGGCAGAGACCACGGACTTCCATTTGCTACGACCCTGACACACTTCTCTGGCTTCATTCACTTTCATCACATTCCTCAAACACGCCCGTCGGTTCAAGGTGCTCTTAACCTGGCCTTTATCCAGAACGCCTCCGATCTGATCGAGAAACGTTCGCCTATGTCTTCCTCTTGCGACTATTCCATTCACACTAGCCTTATAAACTTTCTTAGTCAGTCTTTCCACGTCTATTCTTTCTACATGCCCAAACCAGCTTGACATACCCTTTTCTATTCTTGTCACTATATCCACTTTCATGCCGCATCTCTCTCTAATCACACTATTCCTTATTCTATCTTTCAGAGTCACACCACATATATTTCTCAGCACTCTCATTTCTACAGCATTTATTCTGCTCTTATGCTTCTTTTGCCATACCCAACTTTCACTTCCATACATAAGTGTGGGCACTAATAGTCCTCTATGAACAGCCAAACGTGCCTTTTCGGATACATTTCGACTGTTCATTAAAGCGCGTAGAGCTCCATTCACTTTGTTGCCAGCAATCATTCTCCTTTCAATATCTCCCTCATGTTTACCATGCCTTGTAAACAAAGTACCCAAATATACAAACTCTTACACTTGCTCCACTTTTTCTCCATCAATCATAATATTACACATCGTCACGCACTCTTCCTTTTCAAATACCATTACATTCGTCTTGCTTACATTTATTTTCATTCCTTTACTCTCAAAAGCACCATGCATAATAGTTACCATCGCCTGCAACTCTTCTACCGATGACGCAAGTATTATTATATAATACATGTTATATTATATATAATAAAAACATAGTGCTGCTCATAATACGCAAATATTAACTAAAAATAAAAGTTAGGCGCCAACGATAGATAAACTACTGTTCTTAGTATACTGTGCCTAGACATTGATATTTTAATCTCCGTTTTTAATCGCCGTCATAGGTCGTTAAGATAGCAGTGCTCTAAATATAAAGTATACCTGTATCTGTTGCGAGTTGATGCCGGGGTGTAACGCGATGTTGCCAGGCATCAGCAGTGGGCCCTGCGCGTTGTACAACTGTTGCAGGTACGTGCTGTTCTGCAACGGTTGCTGTATCACTTGTACGCGGCTGTGGCCCCATTCTGCGCTACAATATCAAACATCACATTGTTATTACAATGCTGTTGAATATTACAAAGATTTTGAGTTAGTAAATACATTTCACAAATATAAAATAAAAGTATCTTCAAAAACATACCTATGTGATTAAATATTTCTCTTATTTTATACATCTTGTAAATACTCCCTCATGTACTTAGCTAGACTAATGTTATAAGATAGACTTGTTCTATAGATACTTGGAACAGAGTTCTCTAACATAACTCAGTTGCTATCTTTGCGTAAAACATGTCATGTATGTACAGTAAGTTAATTTATGCGGTAAAATTACTATGTAACTAATGCAGACAACCATGAGGAGGAAAATAAAATAAACGTATCGCTTTATTATTCCTTTCATTTATGTTGAAATTAAATATAAATATATCTTCCTCAAACGCTTGCCATCATCATAGCCGAGTGAGATGCGAAATATATAACGTTGTCTCGTTCTCACGCATGCAATAACAATGATTTACAACCCCAAGATACAAATGAGCGGCATTTTCTCTTTACGTTTCGCACTCTTCGAAAATAATAATAAACACGCGCCGATCGTCATTAAGAATTTTTAATAACTTACAATGTTCCGTAAAACAAATATAAATATTCATTATTCAGTCTTATGATTATGTTAGTAGAACTTTACGTAACATTAACTTTAAAAAAGAAATATTTAGATTACAAGCAAGCTTGTGGCCTGATGCTAATTGGTTTCTTTAACTTCACAGTAGTATATTGTACTTCGCATTCAGAAAATATATAGGAACTGCTAGGATAGGCAAATTCCTATCGCAGCTGTGCCAATTCGAGCAAACTTGTTTTTGTATAATAATATGATATCTACGCGTTCAAAACGTCAAGGTATATTGTGAGTCGCACTCAGAGAAAATACAGGATCTACTAGGAAAGGATAGTTTCTATCGTTCCAAATCGAACAAGGTTTTGTATGTGATTATGACGTGTTTATAACGTCTTACAAATGAGAGAATTAGATCATGTCGCAATATCGTTGTACACAAAAACACATTCAGCGAGTCGATTGTTGAATGTTTTCAATGTAGCAACGATTTTGAATCATAAATTACCTTGAATAATATTTTCTATGTTACATATTGCTATATGTATTTTAGATATAAAATCGTCTTCGTAACCAATTCGTTCTACTGCCCAACTTGCTTATTCTTTTGGATTAAGAAATTTTATCCTGTTACAATAATTACAGCTCTATATTAAACCGTCCCACTGCTGGGTACGGGTCTTCTCTTAATGTGTAAAAAGATTAACCGGTCGTATACCGCCGGCTCGCATACCAGCCGGCAGATTTGTACCCGTCGTAGGCCGGTGGCTCGCATGCGAGCCACTAAATTGGTTTTACGTTAGCTTAAGCTAAAGCGAAGGGGGCGCGCGGCGTTTTGGCGCCAATTTGGTGGCTCGCATGCGAGCCACCGGCCTACGACGGGTACAAATCTGCCGGCTGGTATGCGAGCCGGCGGTATACGACCGGTTAAGCCATAGACCACCTCGCTGGCCCAGTCCGGGTTGACAGACTTTACATAATTATCTTCGAGAACATTCTGGAGAACTCTCAGACATGCAGGTTTCTTCACGATTTTATCCTTCACCTATATAGGGAGCGATAATGAACTATTTTATACGCACATAACTACGATAAGTCAGAGAAACGCGCTTTGGGATGGAATTGGAGACCTCTGCGTATCAGTCTAACGGTCTCCCAATAGCCTTTAGTTATATTAGATCCTTTTACGTAGTAAATAATCATATTATATTACATCTGCATACCTATACATGGTAAATACTTTGATATATTATGAGATACTTACCTGATCTGGTGTGGATTCTGCGTGTTAGGCGGTAAGCTCTGCAGTGGAGGCATGGTAGAAATGCCAGCGCCTGCTTGCTGTTGGATACCGCCACCTGCCTGCTGCTGCTGAACCTGCATTAATAACATAGTATTAGTATATCTCGGGGTACTTCAGAAGCCGTGTTACTAGATTTTTATTCACAAGAACAATAGACACATGGTACTATACAAGTCTTTCTTGTACTCTCATAGACTTTAATTTGTGAGAAAACATTGTTTAGTAGTGTGCCTTGTTCCCTCGCAAATTCAAAGTACAATAATACTGATATGAGACGGTGATGTATACAGGATCTCTACTGTTACTGTGAAGTAAAGAGAGCAAATACAATAATATCCTCAATGTCAATATTTTGAAGCTTCTTGCCTCCTCATAAACCAATACGTCTCACAACGATACCTATTGATAAAATCACATATAAAATAAACTGCATATTCATTATCACATATAGACACACTCTAACCTCCTTTTCTCCATCTTTAGTCCTATAAGTTTTAAGAACAAACACATTCATTCACTTTTTAGTAAACAAATATCTTATTTTTAAAAGGTCATTGATTAAGTTGTACGTTTGGACTGCCGTGTGCGAATACTGAGCGAATGGGTTTGGTCAGACTATTTAAATGAGTTTAATGCTGAATATATTTGGGTTTTTTTGACCTAGCTCATGTTGCAGTTTTATATTCAAATTTAGTCTAAATCCAACGCGGTAACGAACTCGTATCCTTCAGATATAAGGACCTTCATACATGACGCGACGCAAGTATCCGATGTTAGATATTCACGTCGCTAATTTCTGTGGCTGTCTTGTTTTACACAGGCCACATAATCAATCCCAGCAGCCATAGCCAGATATATAAACTTAATTTTGTTATCGTCTCCACCATCTTTGAAGTCTACTTGCGTGGCGACAATTTCGCACTTTTGCCGATCCTAACACGACGTGTTCAGCAATTCCTAAGTACGGATTACACCAAACATCGCGCGTCGCGGAGCATATATCCATCGACAGTGGAGGAGTTCGTCTTAACATGCTTATGCGTAGGATAGCAGGCATATCGCTAGAATGCTTCCAGGTCTTTTGAGAGACACCAACGCTGTTGCGTCATGTCACAATCAGTAAAGGAGGTCTGCAAATTACGGTCCTAATGTACAAGAATATAATTTATTGTAAAATGTCTCATAATATTTTATTTATCGCACACGTTTTCTTTTATCCAAACCTAGCGGTAAAAACGAACTATTTTTTTAACATTTAATTTATTCAGAAATCCTTAGTGGCTAGGTACGGCATTGCCAATGTTAAAAAAGGTTGCTTTTTATAAAAAGTGAAATTATTTTTTTAATAGTATCTATTTATTAATGTTTTCATTTATTTTACAAAATAGTTTGACCAATTCTGTATGTGGTAATGACAGCACTTTATCATTCGTGATGTGACAATGTTATGAGAGAGTTATGAGATACAAATGTCTGGATTTTAAGAGGCATAGTACTATCCAGGTATGTAAGCCGTAAAATATACTTTAGTACATTTTAATTGCTCTCTAAGCGCTAGAAATGTTATTATACAGCATTACTGTAACAGCATAGTACGTAGAAGGACAATAGGCTGCTGCGCACATTATTATCCATCATATGGTATTTAAGTTGGGCAAAGTTTTAAAATAATCTAGCACTTCCTGCATCGCATCTCTATAATATGTTTTTAGTCATAATCAAGGTAATGTATTTGTTTAATTTATCGAGGAACGCTATAGGCTATATAATATCACGCTACAACCCACGGGGGCGTCGCAGTAACGATAAACGCGGGTAAAATCGCGGGCACATCTAGTAGTACCTAGCTTTAGTTATTTGATGGTTGCTGGTCTTGTAGAGCGAGCACTGCTACCTGAGTTTATCTTCGAATACTAATAGGTAGTTTTTAGTAGATCATAGTTTTATTTTTGTCTATGCGTGGCCGAAGTTGTATGGGTTTGTTGCATATCTCCTTTTAATGTTTTAGTGATGTCAGGACGAGCCAACGACGGCACTCAAGCGTACGTTCACCGATCGAATATGACCGTAGGCAAGCTCGGTTGACTGCGTTCCGCGAATTACGCACGTAGCCGATTGTCAACCAAGATAATTCTTCTCAAAACTTACTGTCCGCCTGATATTAAGCGGTTTTTGTTAATAAGTTTTATAAAAAAACCTGGTTTTGTAGCTTCTGTATCAACTTTCGTTCGATCGTTTTAATTTCCTTTGGCGCTTTGTAAAATGTAACTTGGTGCATACAAACGCGCGTCATTTGGTGTTCATCATACTTTAAATCAAGATATTTGAGATGACCGATCAAAACTTCTATTAATAATATAGATTTATTATATATAGGTAGGTATCCATTAAAAATTTTCACTGATATATCAATTTGTAGGATAACGTGGGAACAAAATTATCATCCAATAGATATTTACATAATTATGTTTTTAATTAGTGGTACGTACCTGATGCGTCGCCATGCTGCTGGGCATAGAGGAGACTACGGTGACAGTCTGGTGATGCTGCTGTGTGGGCTCGTGCTGAGCCATGCTCATCTGTTGCTGAAGCACTTGCGATTGGTTGTCTACTATCTGTTACAAGAATATAAATAAACAGCTTAACAAACAATAATACACCACTAGAAAGCTCTTGCTGGATTGAACAGTGAACAAAATTAAACAACAGATTGTTGTAATAAAATATGTCACATATTACCAACTCGGATAAAATGTACCAATAACCTACTTTCACTTTTTATATGTATCTAGTTTTGCCATAAATATTGTTACAAGGAAAAACCTATATTATTATCTATCTATCTTTTCCGACTGATACCAAGCGGATGGAGAGTTTAAAAAATTGCATTTGTCTCCATACCTACATACTTTGCGTAATGCTATCTAGTAATTCGGTTCTTTTTATCTTCCCACTCCCTTAAATATCACAAAAAGTTAACCGATTGGCGCGAAACCGAGAAAACAAAGTCAAAGTAAAACTTCAACAATCATTTATTCACTTAGGTCACAAAGCAACACTTATGAAGGAGTTAGTGAGTTTATTACATTTACTGAATTTACATTTATGTTAGTTGCAAGGTTCAGGCAAAAGGTTGAGCCTATGAGAAGATACCAGCAAGAAACACAAGGCCACTCTTTTGAATCGCCATCAACTTATTATTTCAGTATTTTATAACTCATTTATGTACCAGGTGTTGCAGTCATTATACTATATGTCACTGTTCATATAAAAATAAATTCTAAAAATAAAGAATAAGTTAATAATATTATGTAAGAAGCATTTAAGGTTTGAAATAATATTTATCAGTAGGTAGCCATTTGTAGCCAAAAGACAGTAGTATGGCATGAGGACGATACGCGCATACACTTACATTTTGTGACATGAAAAGGTAGTTCGTGACTAAATGTAGCTAAAACAAAATTTACGTTAATACTTATAACGTTTGTTTAAAAGAAAAGAAAGATATTTTAACTTCACAAAATAAACACGAAGTACCTTCACCATAACTAAATTGACTTATATAATACATACATTGTTTAAATCCTGTATGAAACGAGCAACTAGTTCCATGAGTTTTTATCATTTAAGTAATCATTGATTGAATAATAGCCCTTCCGGATAAGCTGACTTTTAACAGCACTTTTAAATTTGAGTAAAGGTAAATTTATAATATCAATCGGTAGTTTATTAAAAAATCGTATACTGAGTCCCACAAATGAATTGTGAACTTTATGTAAACGATGATACGGACCTACTAACTTATGCTTATAATATAATATGATATGTCACTATATAGTGAATATCACTATTCTTATTATATAAGTGAATATTATGTTTTATAAACTGCGACGCAACGGTAAATATACCAATTTCTTGAAAACGCTCTTTCGGGGCAACTCGTGGGCCTAAATTATAAATGCTACGTACTTGCACGCTTTTGAAGAATGAAAATTGTTTCAATATCAGCTGCCTTACCCCACAACAGTATGCCATAGGATATGACGCTGTGAAAATAACTAAAATATACTAGTCTCGCAGTATCTACATCAGTAAGCTGTCTTACTTTCCTAACCGCGAATGCGGCTGAACTAAGTCTCCCTGCAAGACACGATATTTAAGCGCCCCACTGAACTTAACATCTAAAGTTATGCCTAAGAAAACTGTGGATTGTAGAAATGTTACTGTTTCATTATTTTAATTAACGTTTATGCTATGACACTTTACATTAGGCAATGTAAACGTAATACATTTTGTTTTTTTAGAATTGAGTAGTAAATTATTCGCCGTAAACCAGTCCAGGACTTTCGCGAGTAAAGAATTAACACCCTGTAAATTTGGTGCCTAACGGTCTAAGTACTTTAAAAAAAATGCATTGAATATACAACACAATAAATATTCATATAAAAATTACAGATTCCAATTTCAAATGTAATATTATGTGTCTTTTTTAATTGTAACAGTATTTAAGGGTACATTCGAGAATATTCGGAGATTTCGGGAAAAATTATTTTATTGTTAGTAAGCTATATTATCACCGAGTAACATAGAATATATGTTATTATTGAAAAAAGTACTGTTACTAACATAACATAACCTAACCTACTTTTACGCGAGCGAAGCCGCGGGCAAAAGTTAGCAAAACACGAGGGGCGGCTAATAAGTTCGCGGCCTAAGGTACTCAATGAAAAAGTATACCTACTTTTATATTTTAATTTTTAATATAATCCCCTTCAAGTGAAATACACTTATCACATCGTGAATATCATATAATGAATATGTCTTTATACCATTGAAAAAATATTCTGAAGATTTCTCTTGAAAATGGTTTTCCTCTGCCGCCTTTATCTCATTGTCGTCCGAAAATCTTTCACCACCGTAACTTCTTTTTCAAGTTTAAAAAAAAGGAACAAGCCACTGGGTGCGAAATCCGGACTGTAGGGTGGATGGTCAATTTCTGTGAACCCCGTAATGCCTTAAAACCCTTAAGGCATCTCTCGCAACACGAGCGGTGTAAACGGGCGCGTTGTCTTGCAGAAACCGCACTCCGCGCGCCAACTTGCTGCGTCTTTTCTGTACGACTGCCTCACGTGCCTGACTCAGTAAATGTGCATAGTATTGGCAATTCATTGTATCCCTTTAGGCGAGTAATGCATTAGTAAAATTCCTTCGCTATCCCAGAAGAAAGAAATGGTTGCCATAATCTTAGAGGCCGACTTTTCCACCTTAAACTTCTTTGGCGGCCTTTCCCACTTTTTTATCCACTGCATCGATTCTTGTTTGGACTCGGGATCACACAGTCGTATCCAGGTTTCGTTACGGTTACAAATTTCGTCCAAATCACTCTGACACAACTCCAAAAAATCAACAACTCGTCAACCGTCGCTGCTTGTCGAGCGGTGTGAGCATTCGCGGTACCCAACACACACAAATTTGTGTCATATGCAAATGTTCATGCAAAATGTATTTTGCAATTGGAATAAATAAATAAATTTCTCCAATTCATGCTTTACTAATTTGTAGCTCTTCTGCTATCTGCCACAATTTAATTCGCCGATCGACCAGATCTAATTTTTCAACATTTTGAACATTTTCTTCGTTCACTACCGTCACTGGGCGGCCCGGGCAGGGGTCGTCTTCACAACTCTGTTTTCCTTGTTGAAATAGCCGAGCCCATTTTTTTACCATCGTGTATGAAGGCGCAGGAGCCTAAAGAAAGGACATTTCTTCAAAAATTTTCATTCGGCGTATTCCCTTTTTTTACAAGGAATTTAATCACTGCGCGGTGTTCAAAATTGATATAATTTTTAGTTTTCGTTGACATGGTGTTGTTGCTTGCTCCAGGGATGAAATGTTAATGAACCAACTAAAAAAGGGGTGTTATTTATACTACCAATTAGTCAGGCAATTAGTGTTATCAGTGACGAGATGATGAGTCATCGCTAAATGCCCTAGACCGCGAATTTATCAGACGCCCCTCGTACACCACTACCTATAAAAAATGATGCCGGTTGAGCTATGTTTCTAGGATTTAAGTCGAGGGCTTCACGGTAAGCGAGTATGATAAAGCATAAAGTCACTTGTGTAAAGGGCTGACAATTTAGTCGACTAATAATTGTTCCGGAGTAGTGTTGCCTACAGGGCTACTCGACAGCCTCTCCATATTTCCTCCCCTCCGTATTAGTGCTTCATTTAACGTAAAGTGCACTGACTCAAGTAACACTAATTGTTTACGGGACTGGTTAGTTTTTATGATACTAGTATAACATACATAAATGCATTTATCATATGTGTGTGTTTCACTGCGTTGTTGTATAAAACTCTTGTTAGTGTTACGTTGAAAATTTATTCACTTAAGATAAGGAAGTATTTCATGATTATTCCGTAATATAAGGAGACAAAAAAATTGTATGCTTAAAAATGAATGCTTGATATGTATCTACTCGTCAGGATATTTACTTTAGAAATTTTCTTCAGCGTATTGAAAGTGAGTTAAGTACTTCAAATAGGTCACCATTTTTCTGGTTGCTAATTAATTATTATTATAACAGCAACAAGAACCTACAATTAATAATAGGCAATTCCAGGAGCTACAGGCATTATCGACCTTACCACTCATATGCTGCCCATTTGAGTTCTACACATGGAATTGTTTTAATTTACTATTTTTAAATTTATATTATAAATGTAAAGAAATGTTTAGAGCTTTGGATGTCTATTACTGCGTCACGTGTCATCCGTTAAACGTATTTAGATGAATCTTGGCACGCAGCTAGAACGTTTTCTGGATTAACACATAGGATTTTTATCTCTGTATGCATTCCGATGAAATTCACACGAGCAAAGGTGCAAGCAGAAACTAGCTTACATTATTACTGTTATTGTTTTCATACAAATACAGCATAAAATGGCTTACGCTTAGATGGGTACTTTTATAGATGGCTCTGGATAATCATCCGTATAGGTAAATCACACTACACGATCCAGCAATTCATATGGACTATACCCAGGTGCAACAAATACAAATTAAAATATCATGTAATCCCTATACAACGAGGATATTAAATACTGCAGAACGTTCTACTTTATGTTGATTTCAGTTTTTATTACTTATTCGTTTAAGATTAAAATTCCTTTGTCCATGCCCTACATGCAGGTTGATTAAACTGTGTTTATTAAATACACAAAAATATGTTATAAATTTTAAAGCATGTTGTTATGGCCTACATTCACAAATACGTTTACAATTCGGATTATTTCTACGACTCACGTTTTAATAAAAGGATGCTTGCTCATATACGCATTTATTTTTAAGCAGTACTTTATATTATATAGGCAGAAGTAGACATGTTTATTTCAACAATACAAATATGAGAGAACAATGTTACCAGTAAACAAGTAGGTAGAATGCAAGGCTCCGCTTACAACTTAGGGTACTAGGTATTATGTTGTACATTGCAAAGGGGATAGCGAACTGGAAACTTCTGTTGAAAACGTTAGTTTTAGACAAAAAGTGCCCTCAGCAACCTTTTTAACGTTGGATAATGGCTGCTCGCGTGACTCTACACCACTTTTCACGTTAGCTGTTAACCTTAAGTTGTTTAACGGTTATGATTTGTTAGAGTACATTATCGTTTTGTTGCAATTATAACTAACTACATTTTTTGTTTGCCGCCCTGATCGCCTGCAGTCCAGGCTATAGGGCATGGCAGTGCTTTTTGCTTAGTAGAGTCTAAAAGGCGTTTTATGTTTATAAATTAACAGAAAGATAAAACTATATTTTTGTCTGTTTGTTTGTAATTTATACGTTGTATAACATTCCGATCGTCGAATTACTATGAAATGTTGGGCAAAGTTTACTGACAGAATGGAATAGGAAGAATATTATTTATCTGCTGCTACTACTACTTAAACAAAAATAAAACGAATGAAATATATAACGAGTCGTTATTATGCATTCATCAGTAGATTATATATAGATATTACTACAATACGGCCGACGTATCTTAGCGAGTCTGAACATAGGCTCTGCGAACTTTAGCGCATGTACACTCGTGTAGAAAACTGTTAATGCCAATTTATTTTTTATAAGCCAATGTACGAATAAAATTGTCGTAATACAGTGACCTAGTACAAATAATAATAAATATAGAATCACTTTGAGATAGAAAGCTACAAAAATAACTTATAAATTAAAAATTCAATTTCGAGCCACGAACCTTTCGACCTCTCTTTGGTGGCATATTTGGCGAATAATATTAGTGGCAACTGACACTTGCAAATAACACAAATAAAACAAACTTAACAATCTATGAACTTAACACTGAACAAAAAACTTAACAATAATAATAACAATAACAACGAAAACTTTTGTAACCGACTTTCTCAAGACAGAGATAGCGACACGAACACGACACCAATGCTAACGCGTGACTGAGACATATTATAGTGCACCGAGCATTGCCGAATAAGCACGAAGCTTTACGAAGTTGCCTAAAAGGGATGTCCAATACGCGTGCCCGAGGGTGTTGTTTAATCGAGTTTTATTCAAATCGATTGAAATTAAGTCCTAAAAATATATTTATTTTTAATTTTATAAGGAGGTTTTAAATGTTCTCAAACAGTCGTTACTCAAGTAGTTAGTAATAGATAACTGATATTTAAGTAAATCATGTTTTCCAACCGAGAAAATTACATATTATTAGCTTATTTTTATTTACGTCGAAATCTCGTTTATTAACAATAAAATTCACTATATTTGTAAATCTATTTCGTTTAATATCTTATATAAACAAAAATCAATAAATTCTAAACAAAACTAATCGATTGCGATATTTAATTGAATAAAGGGTCGAGTGCGTTTACGTAAGGTCCATCTCTAGCTTAGACCACCGCCCCCCGCACGTCGCCTCATACCACCATTTGGTTCCTAAAAAGAGCTATTGCGCAGCCTTCTGCACGAACTTCAGACTTGCCAAGATACGTCGGCCGTATTGTAACTATCCCTAACAAATAAAATTAAACTCGAGTGTTAACAAACTCGCTGTCTATTCGCATGTTTGTTTGTGATCCGCTCAGTTCTTTTAAATTACGCAGAGGATTTTGATGTTTTTCCACTATTAATTAATTAGGGATTTTCTTCTAATAGTTTTTATAGGTATAATACATTCCAACATTGTTTATAAATAGTAGAGAAACGTCGTTGTTTTGTAAACGAGTCGTAAAAATAACCAATATTTAAGCGTTTTTATAACCTCCATTAACAAAGACAATGCTCGTTCTAGGGGGTAATCCCCACGTCAAGGTAATCTTTGCTAGATGGTAATCCAGGTAGCATCAATAGACACAAAGAACTCAGTGCAACAGCCTGTTTTTTGTGCGTGCTTCAAACTTCAAGACTAGGCACCTCTCTAGTAGTAGTAAGTACCTAGTTGACCTGCCATTTGTTAGAATGCCAGACTTTATTAAAAAACTGACCTGTCTGGCCGCCGGTGCGCAGCTGTGACTCAATAGTGTATCCTAACTATTATTTTAAATGCGTAAGAGTTTATTTGTTTGTTTGTTACGCTTTCACGTTTACTCGACCGATCATAATGAAATTTCGCATAGACGTAATCAGGGGTATAGAAAAGACATAGTGTCCTTTCACGCGGCAAAAAGCACTGGTACTAACCTAACCGAACCTAATATACGCGAGCAAAGCTGCGAGCAAAATGTAATGTGGAAATAAATTTACCAACAGTAGCATTTACTTTAACAGGTAGCTAATCATTTACCAGCCTAAAAGTGCATGAAAGTAGCCGTTTGTTAAGCATTGCAGTATTTCCAAATACGGCAATACTACTGAGGCAGATAATTAAACTTTGATAAATATAATCAAGAAGAAGTAACTTGTTTTTAGAGGTCGAAAAATCTCTTATACAACAGCTTTGCCCGTCCGTCTGTCTGTTATACAACTTTCAACTCAAGAACCGTAAGAGCTAGAGACTCGCGGTCAACGCCATTCGACTCAGCATAGTCGATATACCCCCGAAATGACTATGACCTGACCTTTGAGTTCTGACCTCAAGATCACGTTGTATCACGTGACCTTTGCATGAACCTTTTTTCGAACTCTAAGATTTACGGCAATTCATTGCCGTTTCTCACATGTTTAAAACGGTTTTGTTACTTGCGCACTGCAATGTGTAACGCAGTGTAAGTAATGAACACGTTTAGTTCATAGACAGTGGCGAAGCAGGTATAAATGGCCCAACGCATAAATACCTAACGTAAATCCTAAGTTATGAATTATGATTTACAAGCAAGTAGGTACATTATAAAATAACTATATACTACTACTATATTTTGCACGCAGCTTCGCCCGCGTGGTAACGACATCAATAAAAATTAGCCTATGTTTATCCCCAAGTTTTAAACTATATCTATACCAAATTTCATGTAAATCGATTGAGTGGTTTAGCCGTGAAGAGGTAACAGACAAACAGACGGATAGACAGACAGTAACTTTCGAATTTAAATATTAAGTAAGGATAACTATATATTACTATAACTACATACGAATGTAGAAACAAATTGCCTAGATTCGTAAAATTTAAAATAATTACAAAACTTCTTTTAAAATCAATATATAATAAAATGCTGTATTAAAAGTTATAGGCTAGTAGTAATATATATTATATTTGGGTAAATAATGAATACTTTATGAAAATGTTACAGTCTGCGAATGCACGTTTAGACCGCTTCTTATTCATAAAGTTTGCAATGTAATAAACTACCATGACGAAGCCTGTGAAACGCATCCAAAGATTTATTTTTGTTCGTCTAGTCGATTTCCGTGTACAATTACTTAAGGGCCGGCCGCCGTGAGTTGCGACGGAGAATTAATAAATCAGTTTACGAAGTATACAATAGATTCTACAATAAGACATAAAATCTAAAACCTAGGCGGTTAGGTTCTTTCAATAATTGACAAGGGCAGGTAAGGTAATAAAATGATACATTACAGTCATGTAGAACAATATTAACAAATATGTAGGTGTATGAATATTTGAAAGCTAGTTACAAACCTGTGGTGTACCACAATTAAATATATTTATAGATAGACAAAACAGTTAAACACCATTTTCCTCTGTTTGTCATTCGACTTCTTTTTTGTTTAGTATATATTGCGACTTTAATATTATCACTTAAAAATGTTTTATTCATATATTCTATCACATACACACAATATTATTATTATATTATAATATATATTTTCCTCAAATTAAATTATCAATAATGATGGTCGGATATCGACCACTGGTTGAACATTAGTAAAAGGTAGATTCAAACTAATATTTAAAATTTGAATGAGTGTTTTAATGTTTGTTTGTTACGTTTGTTTCACTTAACTACTCGACCGATCATCATGACATTTCGCATACACGTGAGGGATACAGAAAAGGACATAAGATACTAATCACCAAAAAAAAATTGTTCTCCAATGAAGTCGCTGGACAAAGCTAGTACAATATGTTTAGCTACAAAGCTGGTTCCTATAAAAATTGTCCAGATCCTATATTTTAGTTCAATTGCAATTATATTGGACGCATTTAAGTTATATTAGGTTATAGTGCCTAACAACTATATCGTGGTAGAAAGCACCGATTGCTGGAAGTGCCAGCGTGCCGTACTGTGGCACGCTGTAATTCACCCATACCTCGGTCACTATAGCAGCTTAACGCGCTCTTGGACTTTAACCCAGAAGATTATATTTATGAGAATGAATGGAAAGTATTATTATTAGAATGTATGAGGTACTGTGAGCAGAATGCGTGAATGCTAAATATTTAACTTATATTATATTATTAAACAGTGTAATTGGCGCAAGTCGTTCTATTTGATGTAAATAAATAAATAATAAATAATCAAATAGAGACGATTGAAAAGAGTCTAATTAAAATACAACTAGTAAAATTTAAATTGTACAAGATTGGATACCTTACGCTACTAGTGAAATTAAAAAATTGCACAGGCTAGCACACCTTACAACATAATTATATAGAAATATTACATCTTGTAGAACGTTTTAAGTATCGCAGTATATGTATTGTGTATTTTTGTTAATACACAGCGGCTTTTTGTTGATTCATTATCCATTGCCCTAATTGAGAGGCAAACAACCAAAGGCGCAACGTTATGCAACAATTTAATAACAGCTGGGTTGTCGCGGCAATATAATTTTTACAAGGCGGGATCCGCAGTGAGTACGTGGGAGGAAGCCTAGGTGTGCACGTCATAGGCTGATAAGATGCAGAAGAGTAGACTGCGATAGTATCGACACGTAAAAAGGAGACTACGTCCGTAATTTAGCACTACATCTATCACTCACAGGTCAAAGATCCAGAAGCAGACCCAAGACAAGATGGAAAAATGTAGTGCAAAAAGATATAAGTGTGTGCCAAGTGACCGAAGACGAGGTCGAAGATAGAGCGGAGTGCAGGCAGAATATCAGGCAAGCTGACCGCGCCACTATGTAGGAGTTAAGCTAGGTGGAGAAAGAGAGAATCGTCGTACGATACCGAGTTGGATTGCCATGACTATTCCTCATTGAAACCAACTCCATCGGGCCTGGTGGTGTCCGATGGCACTATTAGTGGGCTAACTAAGCCTCCCCAATATTTTCTTTCATACCACTGTGTTAGTCACACTAACTGTATGAGCAACTATATACGACAATTTGTTTCCTATGGATGTTTCCCGAACTATATTATACTATCGTAACTTATATTATAAATGCGAATGCGATTTTGTTTGTTACGCTTTAACTATTCAACCAACTATCATGAAATTTTGCATGCACGTTGTCAGGAGTTTAGAAAAGGATATAGGGTACCTTTCATCCAGGAAAAGTACTGTTTCCTAGGGGTAGAAAATTATTAGATATTCTATAGAATACCTGTAACGTGTACCCTATGAGGCATACGAACCCTGTGTTCTACGGGCCCTCGGACAACGGACTTGGCAAATTAGTTAGTCTTTTCTTTAAGATTAAGGTTCTAATAACGGCGTGTTTCGGAACTTCTACGACTGATAATGTGTTAACAAATATTACAACAATAGACAAAAAGAAAGTATTTGTGAATCGCACATTTTTTTTACTCAGTACGGGGATCAAACCTACAACAATCAACGCGGCGAAGTAGCATTACGATATCCGCGCAATCAAAGTCGTTTATTACAAAACTTATTCTTTCTCACGCTTCTCTATTAGTCCTCTTATTTATCCAAGTGCAATACTTGCATACAGCTGTCTTGATATAATATATATGGGAAACAATAATATAGGTACATAAAACAAAGCGGTCGAATTAAAAATCACCTTTTTATTTATCTCGGTTAAGAATAATACCTCATTAAACAGTTAATTACAAAATAGAATACTTAGAAACTTCTTTCACGCTTAACACATTCGGTTAAAATTAACAATAATTAGATCACAACCTTAGCTTATGTGGTGGGCCGTGGGTAAAGAGACTGGAACAGCGTTCACAGTAAAACAAGCTCTCGTACCTTGTAATAAGAAACATATTAGGCTGCGCGTGCGAACTGCTGGCAAGTATCTTTGTTATGCGCGTCTTGCTGGCTTAAATTGCACTTTATTGATTTATTGCAAGAGGTGCTATCTATGTAAAAGTTTTTTAATTGATGCTTACGTATCCTACGGTTAGGGTTTATTTGGTGACTAGCAATTGCTCGCGTGGACTACAAATTGTTGCCCGCGATGTCATTTACATTATGCGTCATATATCTGGTTTAGATTTTATAAGCTGCAGCAAACTTTAAGACACCAAACTGTCAAATTACACCGCATCAAAATTCGTTAAGTACGAAGTGATGCCGGAATGAAGAGCCAGACAGAAAAACAAAAAAATATTTTTGGGTTTAGATCAGATGTTCCCATACTTTTTTCTCATAGACCACTTCAAATTAGCAGCTACATTTCTAACATATTCCTTGGCATTCGTATATATATTGGTAAAGAATCAAAAAAGGAGTTTGGAATTCTCGGGATGAACCTACCACGGTAGACGGGTGGACCCATTTTCTTTTTTTTTTCGTGGACCCCGCTTACGAATTCTGGGTCCCCATTTTTTTGTCATGCCAGCGTAGACCCCTGTCGAGTCTCCCGTGGACCCCTGGGAGTCCACCTGGACCGCTTTGGGAACTACTGGTTTAGACCCTTACTAAGACCAAGCCAAGTAGTAGGTTCAGACAGAACACATTGTTAATAGTACATCAATATATATATTTTATTATTTCCTCTTTGAATATTTTTACAATTAAAAGCTATTTAAAGAGGATAAAAAAAATTAAAACAGCACTTTGTATCTAAACTTACTTGTGACTTGATCTCTCCGCTCATGCCGGTCTTTTGGTTCTTGTCGAAAAGCAAGTTGACGTTGCCCTGCGGTGACGCCAAGAAACTCAAGTTGATCTCACCGAAGCCAGGTACGTTGAACTGCTGTATACACAAAATATGCTTTATTGTTAAAGCTGGCACAATAGCCTAGCAATAGAAGGGTTGATTGACAATCAAATGGCGATACCATTTGATTGTCAATCAAATATGAGATTGAGATCTGATTCAGCAATGTACTGGTTTTACGCTATGTACATAATAATATAATTTGTTAGTTATGCTTGGTGTTAAAGAATTAATTGTATGTTCAGGATGCCTGTTAGCGTGAAAGAACATCTGCTATATAGTTTTTTTTGTGGCTATATAGCTGTGTAGTTACAGAACCAAATTTTTGTGATATATATATACATAGATACACGCCTGTTTCCCAGAGGGGTAGGCCGAGACTACGGATTTCCATTTGCTACGATCCTGACACACTATGATATAATTATATAGGATTCATTTTATTAACAACAAACAATAGGTTTTTAATTATGTCTGACATTCCAAGACTCGGCAGGTTAATTTGAATTGCATTTAATATCAAAAGGAGAATGGGCAATCGCAGCATTGCCCTTGAAAGAGAACTAGGCATTGTGTACCAATGTTTCGAAATCCACATTCATTATTAAATTGTTCATGATTTGTCCTGTAGTGTTGAGTTCTAAAAGCTATACGTTTATTTTCAACAATATGATTTGAAACGATTCATATAGTTTTATTTTGACTTCACAGAACTGTTTTTAAAACAGTTGTGAAAGGTTATCAGGGTATAAAGACATGGTTATTTAAATATCCCACTCATAAATATTAGAAGCGTATTATAATTGCAGAAATATACCTAAATATACTTTTTAATATCAACTATCGTCTAATTAACAACAATTATATAAAATGAAGAAATCAGATAATATATATTTTCTAAAATCGATATATTAATGTTCTTAATATGGCAACAAGTGCAACAACAAATTTCCGTTCCGAGTTTTATGTCATTGTCAATCTCTGTCAGTATAACTTTTATTCTTATGTAAATTATATGACATTTGGCGATTAGATGAAACGAAAATTGGAATTTAAATCCCTACATATACTCGTTTTATTACAATTGTGTAGAATGTGCGTTGGAAGAAAATATCAACCTAGTTCATGTTTTGTGTTAATTACATGCAACTGAAACAACACGGTACGCATTAAGCACTATACGCAATTCTTAATAGTTATTTCTTTAGTTCTTTAATATTGCAGATATCATTTGGTGTATACTTTGGGTTGAGTGCATTCAATTTATATTAAATACAGTGGGGAGACCAACAGACTGCAATGCAGAAGGTCTCGGGTTCGAACCCACGTCGCGCACGTCTGACTTTCGGAAGTTATATGACTTTTCGAAATTATGTGCGTATTGATTGACAATTATCACCTGCTCCGTGCCTCGGAGAGCACGTTAAGCCGTTGGTCCCGGCTGCCATGAACATCTATGGCAGTCGTTATTGGGAAAGTCAGTAACCTCTAATATCCTGACACTGGACTAGTCTTAGGGTATCGTTAGCCTTCGGGTTGCGGTGGTCAGGTGGCAGCCGCTCCGTGTAAAAATTTATATCCAGTCAAATTTGGTTAGACCAGAAAATCCGACCCCAAGTGACTTGGGAATAATAAAGGCTAACAGAGAAGAAGACATCTGAAGCTGATTGAGCAACATTGGAACACCAAAATCAATGCTTTGCTCATGGTGTAATAATTTCCCAAAAGTGACTGCTATTCAGTAATGCAAATAGTTACCAAATGAGTGTTCTAATTGGTTGGATTTCACATCATTCAGTATGTTCCTATCTTTTATATCTACTTACCCCTATTTTATCTTAGCTTTGCTGTTATATATTTTCTCTATATATGTACCATAATAACTTACTTTTGTCAAGTATGAGTTCATTAGGAGCAGAACTATGCTAAATATTAGATATTATCAATTGCCAGATTAGCATTTGTTTGTCCCTTGCGCTGTATCCCATATAATCATAACAATAGATTTTGTTTGGTTTTCTTGTTCTAGTTTTTGTGGTAGTGTGGCCTTTTTGTGCTTGAAGTAAAATAAATTAGTATTCTTTCTTTGTTCTAGGTAATTAGTGTCTAATAATATATAATATCATAATTGAAGAAACTGGTACGCCAGAACTTTGCAGTACATGTTGGTAGACTGCTACTAGAAATATGCACAGACAACATTTTGTTGATATTGATAACCAAAAGAGTACCACAGTTCAAAAATGTTTTCTCTGCCATATGAATGTCCTGCTAATATGCTGAGTATATTAATGTAATGTTTGTCGATAACAAGCTGATACTATGACATAGGTGTAAATCATGCAATGATAGTTCTACCAACATCCTTTATGACTATTATAATGTCTTAATGAATGAAATATAAGCCTTCCTTAATGAAAATAAAGTATTTTTTAATCTAGGTATACATTAAATAAATAGATATAATTTACATATTTTATAAATATGGACTATGTTCCTTAATTTAATAAAAAATATTAAAATGAACAGTATTATACCTTGTTTTATTTTTAATTATATACACTAATAGTCTATCAAAAACAATTGCAGGCCTGCACAAAAGAAACATAACATATTGCCACATTCAGAGCTATTTAAAAAGCATTTAAGGGACACCTTATTAATGATTTTACATACTTAACCTTTACTAAGTGGTCAATTATATATTCATTAAATGTTTCTGAGTGTAGTAGTTAGATTTTGATATGGAAAGATATTCTAATGAAAAACACTACTTCAGTATGGTAGTTTGAGGATCAAAGGCAAAACCATGAACTGGTTATAATGTACTTGTTGTAGATGCGCAGCGGTACTGAATGTAATTATTGAAGACTGTATTTTCTTAATAAGTAATTAAATGTCATACTTATATATTACTAATTGATTTATTATATAGGTACCTACCTAACAGTCTGTCAGAAATGTACACAAAACAAATGGCTTAAGTCAATCCTTAGTACCTACCTACCTAACAATGATGACATAGTAAACCTATAGTCTTAGACTGGTGAAAGGTATACTGTTAAAACTACTTTTAGGTTTTAGTGGTTCATACCACCTTTTATGCAATAAATATAATTATCTATATCTAAATAGTCTCTGGTGTTAAGTAGTATGAAGTAACTTGGTAAACAAGCATTAGATGATCTCTGTTTTTATATAAATATATCCAATGTAAATATTTTAGAATGTATTGTTATATCCAGAATCACATAGGAACTGCTGAACCTGTGTGAATAATTTTTTTATAGATTGAGCATAATTATTCAACCTAACTAAATGTCGATTTCATACGTAGATCATCATTATTCTATATGCTCAAGAAAAACAAACTTAGGTTCTAGGTACTAGCTGCATTATTAATCTTTCTTTTATACAGTAATACAAAAAAAAAACCACACGATCGATGCCACGCGTAGAAACTTGGGTTATTTCGTCCATATAAGTTAAAACATGAAATAATTGTTTAATAGGTACTTTAGTATGCAATATATAGGCACAATACAATCAAAGAATATGACTTTATATGACATTTGGAGCGAGCTACTTATATTTCAGTCTGAGTTTTCTAAAATTCTCGGAGCTTTCCGTAAATCATATTTATTTTTCTTTAAAGTATTTAGTTTACCCTATTCAATGAGGTAACTTTCATCTTGGCCCAACAAATATTTGTAGCAATTGAAACCGGTACTAGAATCCATACAAGCCTGCGTGTTCTCCTTTACTATTTATTTCTTTAATAGTTTCCATAGCAGTACCAGTACATAAACCCTCGCCAATACTTATATCTCCGCGTAGGGTTATGTAGTATATATTATTTTATTACTTGTATTGTCTAGGTAGGCCTCACGTAAATAAGTAATAAGTTTTAAGGATGATATTTTCTTTTAAAAATCATTACCTGTATCAAAGAATTAGACTCCAAAAAAAAAATTATTTATGTTATAACCAAAGCATTTGTTTATAATAATTTTTTAAGCAAAAGGATATAATAATTTAAAAAAACTATTTCTTTGCAGCTTCTGATAAAAAAAAAACGGATTATTAATACTATTTAAATTTATTTTTTATTTCGTTCTTTAATTTAAGTTTCAAATTTTGCATCTGCGAAAATTGTTAATAAAAACCGTGACATATATTTTTTTTATATTCCCGACGGAGTTCTATTCTGCCTTTCAAAAATAGCTCCAAGAAAGGAAAAATATCTCAAATATATAGTTTAACAATTATCACACTTGCAAAGTTCATGTTCAAGCAGCAAAAAATAATTAATTAACTATTGGATAGCTAATTGAAAAATTGTGTTAAAAAAAACAGTGGTTTATTGTTTATTTATCTATCGAGTAGGCCTCTGAAACTTTTAATTTCTTAAATTTGATACTTAATATTATGTTTAAATATTTTTTATTGATAAAGTGTTCAAAGTAAGCGTGGCTTGCGCAATCAGAGTACCAGTTTTTGGCCGTATTTTCATTCCTCTGGGAAAATTATAAATATTGTTCCTATAATGTCGGGAGTCAAGACGTTTTTAGAAAACTTTCTCTTCTTTTGAATCTTTTTTTACATTTGAAAAATCTCAATCAGTTTGTGAAATATTTGAAAAAAACTAAGCCTCTCTTTTTTTTTAGTTAATTGTTTATAACTTTTGCAAGGTTTGCAGGTGGAAATTGAATTTTTCAAAAATCATCTGCTTGCCATTCCGAATCGAATGACACGTCGTTCATATTTTTCCAAAACTGCTGGAAAAAGTTGACCAGAAAAGCACTTGTTGACTACACTAGTAATTATATGCAGTTTACAATCTCTTCTGTGGTTTAACCTGTCATTGTTAGGAGCCAAGTGTTACTTTTTAATTATATTTACAATGACACAAGACGTCGTGCATAATGCCTTATTATATACGTAATTTACAGAAACAGATCGACACAAACGTGAAGCACAAAGAAGAATGTATGAATAGAATGATTTCTTCATAACAGCTGTGATAGTGTACGATAATTTCATTGTAAAATGGTATAACGTCATGCATTGCCAATCAAACTACTGCATCACAATGCCAGAGGGCAATTTCCAGTTAGTGGCCGTCTTCAATGAATTCTGTATGTCATTTGGATCACACGTGGTTTTTATTGTTATATCATGGTTCTATTCGTAAATAGTTTTAAAATCGTAAAATGTGGTTGTAGGTTCGATCCCTACACGGGACAATAATTTGTGTGATCCATAAATGATTGTCCCGAGTCTGGGTGTTCTTTGTGTCCGTTGTTTGAATGTTTGTAAAGACCGCCGCAACACAGAAATTACACTTAATGCGGAAGTTGTCTTTTAAAAAAAGAAATATGTAAAGACGTGTCGTTGCTATTTGTTTGAAAGTTTTTAAAGGGTTTAAAACTACATCATTAAATTAATTGCTTTAAGAGCCCTGTGGTTGATTTTTGCGGTCGATTTTGAGGTGTCGGAGCCGTATATACTTGTGTCCCTGGAAGCGATTGGCAGGGGTTAATAACATCCACATTTTATGTTTTAAGTCCTACATAGGAGACAAGACTATTGCCGTCCATTGGGCTCATGGCTCATGTTGCTACTGGCAAGCTTCTTAGATAAACCCAATAACTCTTTTTCAACGTATGATGAGCTTACGTTAAACTATAGGTAAACATAAGCGTAAAATGATGCAACGAGACAAACAGAATGTATAATATTCGTAAGTTCTTGACTAGGGTTGCCAACCGTACTTTATAATAAAGTATTGTACGTTATTTTGGGTAAACGTACTTGTACGTGAAAATACTTTATTTTACCTGTGTCAACTTTTACATCTGACTTAAAGCAACGCTATAGATTCCATAAATTGAATGAAGCAATTGTTTATCTATCTTAATATAGACATATATGTTAAAGATCTGGTTAATACATTACTGGATAATAAATATTTGTTAGATGTTACTAGCATCAACAAAAATATGGTAACAAAAAAGCAGGTTAAAGGATAATACTTTATTTCAGATCTTGTATTTTTTCTTTACCTTATATAGTAAATGCATTCTGCGTAAATAGAAACACCAATTATTAAATTATGTTCGAGTACTTTGAAATAACTACACTGGAACATGAAAACAACTACCATCTTAGTCTCACCGTGACCATGACTGCTGAAAAGCAACCGAAACGTCGGGAAAAGTGTAGAATTAAATAAAAAAAGTTTTAATAATTTAACTAGCTTAAAAGTTAGTAAAGTTTAATAGTAGTAGCAGTGTAACAGTTTCTAAATTATGTAATCAAGTGTCAAATTAACAACGCGATAAAATCCGTATATAGTACATAGTTTAATTTCAATAAATGTACTCTATTCGTACAAAATAAAGGTGACAACCCTATTCTTGACTGATGAGTGACGGAAAAACAACAAAATTAATATTACTACAGACAGTTCTTGTCAGCTAGTATTAAACCACATACCTGTAAAAACTTCTGCTGCTGCGATTCTGGTTGCTGAGTGACTTGCAAAAGCTCAGATTTCTGCTGCTGCTGCTGTTGTTGTTGTTGCTGCTGCTGCTGTTGCTGGAACTGCTTCTGCAGCTATAAAGAAAAGCAATAAAGCTTAACATAAGATACCCTTTTTTAGTACTTAGTGCATAATATATATATGCATAACGCGCTATCTGCTTTGTATAGTTTAGGGCACTGCGCAAGTATTTACGTGTAGTGTTTTCGAGACATTCGAATATTAATGTATATTACAAAATCATGTGATTAAAGTTATCGTTGCATCATATTTTATTATTTATCTGATTCTTTAGAGCTGCCGTGAGTGGCGTGTTCAATACCTACATATGTAATTCAGTGGAAGTCACACAAGATCCGTATATTATAGAGGGATACGAAATGTTCACATTGGAATAGTGTGATGGTATTAGGATACTTAAAATCTCACTAAAACATATATCCATCTATCATACACATCATCCGAAATCTGAAAGACGTCCCCTGCTGAACATATGCCTCCCCCAAGGTTATCCATACATAAGTATACAAAGAACATATTAATATGAAGGGTACAGAGAAAGAAAGATCATTGTCACTTGAGGTTTGTCTTGAGAAAATTGATTCAACTTATTGAACTTTCTCAAAGTATTTAATACTACATTATGTGTAAAAAAATTGTACCAACATGAACTTTTTATAAAAGTTATGTATGAATTATTTAAAAATCAATTTTCCAACTAAGGATTACTACATAGAAAGATAAAAATCACTGGACTGTGATCCTTTTTACATTTTTATGCATTCTTTTTTTTATATTCTTAATTGGACGTAGTTAAACGGAAAGGATCCAACCCACACTATGGGCGAAAATGAGTTATGTATACCAAAACAGTCTTTGTAGTTAAAACTTTAATATCACAAAAACAATCCAAGTAAAATTCCAACGCATCATGTTATAATGACTATATGTTACCAACCCACATGTATGGCAGGTCATTTTTTTTTATAGACATCTCTCCAAGCTGCATAGATCGTTATTGAGAAATCATATTTACTAAATCACATATTACTAAAACGATTCAAACTACTTGGATAATTGTTGACCACCAAATTACCAAATGGTAAAGAGATTCCTCAGGCTAAATTGGATGACCTTAAATCAATGTTTGATTTAATACCAAAAGACTGTATAGGTTTTTATAAATCGCTTAAAGGAAATAAAAATATTATGGATGATGTTGATGGTTATGGGTATGGGTTTGATTTTTCCATTGAAGGTGAGAATGATGATTATGTTTAAGCAAAAAATATAGGCTTCACTTAATTTTGAGGATATATTATTTGATTTATTTATAATTTTTTTCTTTTTATGTGTCTTTAATGCCTTTTAATAAAAATGTTCATTTTAGTGCTTTGATCCAAGATCTATACTAAGTAAAATAGTAATTGATGGTAGTAGTGATTGAAAATTAAAGATATATTAGACTATAATATGAAGTTTAATTTTCAAAAACATATAAATCTGTTATAATTTCCTGTAAATTAACGTGTTTTTGTTCTATTTTAAAACTTGGATTCTTATGACTAAATATGTTTATTACCCTGGGCTTTTGAAATAGTATTTTAACGAAAAGGATCCATTGTCATATTTTTGCTAATATCTTGAAAAATATGTTTTGATGTCGGACTATTGATTAATAAAATAAAAATGTATGTGTTTATCCTTTAGTTAAAACCAACCCCAGAAAGTTAAAGTGGAGAATCAAAGACGAAACACGATCTGAACTTAAAACTTGAATATCTCAAAACTAACTCTGTGTGGGGTGGATCCTTTCCGCTTAACTACGTCCAATTAAAAGTTAATTGAATTATTTATTTAGATCTTATTTTTTATTATACAAATAACTTACTGTTATTCATTTGCAGATTATGTGCATACATTTAAAATTTAAGGTAAATGTTCACACTATCACAGCTGTTAAAAAAACGCGGTAAAAGTGTCATAGTCCATAGACAATGATCTTTTTAAATACAACCATACAGACGTTTTTGAGTCGCATGTGTACAATGATTTTTTTTTACTGTTTTGGTTTCATAGCCTAAAGTATAATGAATTTTGTACTAGATGGCATTGTTAACTTATAATCGGCAAAAATTGACAATGATCTTTCTTTCCCTGTACCCTTCATATTCTATCCTAGAGAATGAGCGACAGTTGTGACGTCACAGAGTAAATTACTCACCAGTTCCTGCTGATCCTGTTGATTCTTAATATGCTGCTGGATAACTTGCTGGTTCTGCCGCTGCAGCGCCTGCTGGATCGCCTGCTGCTGCTGCAGCTGTTGCTGCAGTTGCTGCTGTTGCAGCTGTTGCAACTGCTGCTGTTGCTGCTGCTGAATTATCTGCTGTTGAATCTAGAACAGGGCAATTATGACATTTTGTATTTCTTTATAGAATGGGTACTTTTATAAATGTAGCAACTCTTGACTGTTTATTCGATTCTTGATTTTACCACTAAATCAATAGATGATTCGGTAAGAAGAGTCTATATAAATTAGGATGGTTTTAATTAAACATAGGCTGGTCAATAACATATACTAACGACGGTACTAGTCGCATATAACTTGCACTAAGTAGGCAGATGCAATAAGCGATAATTTTACAGATATGAGACATTAAATGAACTTGTCATGGTCATTGCGGTCTAATTGAAGATAATATTTTAACACCGTCATATAATTCTAGTATATTTGTCACCTGTTCTCAGGAATAAAACAATTACAATATTGCGGTTAAATAATATCAAAGTAATCTTTTGCGAATCTTACATAGGTACCGAGACCGCGTTATTAATCTGTCAAGTGTCAGAATACGAGACATAAATAAAAATATATTGTGTATGGCCACCTGTGTGCTGCTACGACTCAATGGGTTAAAGTTGACTGTAGTGTCTTAGTTTGTATACAATACACACACAGTACCACACAATGTCAACACCTATTCACGTAGGGGAACAGCACGCGACATGATCATGCGCTAACGCGTTGGGACGTAGCAGGCTGCGGGGTATGTTATTACACTTATTACACAGAGGTTTGCAGTACAGGGTTTTAAACGAATTAAAGATATGACGACACTAAACATACTTTAATCTGAAATCATAATCAGACGCAATTCGCAAGGACGTCGTACTTTGCAACCCAGGGATGCGTGAGCAACCAAACGATGAGTCGCCATCATTAAGCGCGGGACTCTGTAGTCCTTCGCGCTCATGCGGGGAGCGACTCAATGGCACTCGTTTTATACTTAAATTGCTTATAACACGGCATATAACTAAAGTTGTTATATTGTATGTAAGACCAACCGGGGTAATAACGCTTATTGGGACATTAGCGTCTATTCATATTATTATTACGTAAAGTTTCATAGCTAGATTTTACTTCCAAAGTACCAAAATGTATGTTGTAAATTCTTGTTACAAAAATATCAATGGACGCAAATGCGCCTTTAATTAAGCAAAATTACTCTATACTCCATTTGGTTAGGTACTTAACTAAAGGTAAACAATCTTGATGTAACTTTTTACATTAACACATATTAAACAAATAAACTACTGCTTAAATTAACGTTCAATTGAATTAATAATCATTATTGTTGTATTTACATTGTATTTAGCAACATTTTATTTTTAAACCGAGCTTTTAGATGAAATGACACATCAAGATTGTTTAACCTTTAATTAAGTACCTAACCAAATGGAGTATAGGTGACTGTCAACATAACCTAACCTACTTTTACGCGAGCGAAGACGCGAGGAAAAGATAGTAATCTATATAAAAATCTAAATGAATCTGCTATTTGGATTACAATGAGATTCAAATACAGATACTTCATACTAAACCTTACACATAACACAATTGACAATTCTTTAAAATCCTTTTATATCTTACAATAATTTTCAAGTATTTCCTTACCAAATTATAACATAACCAATTCAGTGGTTCAGGTGTGTAAACATAATAATGCCAAAGACAGAATATTACTTTCGAACTTTTACTATTAAGGGTGATCATTGTGATATCTAAAAGGATTTTTTTGCATTGTGTTGTTGTAACTGAATGTTGAAAACTACTAATGTGACATAATTTGAATAATTTAAAAAGTCTTTTCCAAAAGACATCCACTTGCACTCATAATAATCACTGTGTTGCAAAGGACACAAAGAACACCCAGACTCAAAACAACAATCCAGGCATCACGCAATTTTTATCTCCTGTGGGGATCAAACCCACTTGGTGCAGTGACAATGGCAAGGTGACCAGAGTAACCTGAATCAAAGAGCACCTTACCAGCAGGCAGTGACACAAGGATACACATCAATTATTACCTGTAGCTTATCATCTTCTTCCTTTTGGTTTCTGTATCTATACTCTTCTTGTTGACTATGGTTGTCAGGCTCAGATTTGGGTTGTTTCAAGTCTGGCAATCGCCTAGTTGTATTTTGTTTGTCCAAAGCCAACAGAGTATTTGCAGCCTCGTATTTATCCTCAAATGTGATGCCTGCCTTCTCTGCAAGTGTTTCTAAGTACTGCAGAGGTCTCTTCGCTGGCTTTACCTGACTCTTGCCCTTCTCGCCCTGACTGCTGCTGGGTGACTGTTTTTGAACAGTTTTAGTTATAGTAATACTATTTTTATTGCAATCATCCTTTTTCTCATTTTTAGGTTCTAAAGTAAAGTAATTTTTATGATAAGTATTGTCTTTATCTTTCTCCCCGTTTATATTACCGTTTTCAATGAGAGTTATAGTAGTTGAGTTAGCAACCTTTATAGCTTTTTCTTTTGCGTCCTCTTTAGCTTGCACAGATTGTCCCAGGCCATGTGAGGGAGAGAGCAACTGTTGAGCTGGGACATGCTGTGTTACAGGAACATTGGCATTTGGCACATCTGATGAGTGGTGGGACTTGTCAACAGGTTTCACGTGCTGCTGTTGGAAGTTAGAACTCTGCGGCTCCTTCTCCTGATCTTTCTTCTTCTGTATATTGTCTAAGATTTCAGACCTGCAAACAAATAAAAATAAATTTATACATCACAAATTCATCATGATAATAATATGGTACATTTATTTTTGTTAGTAGAACACAATAACCAAACCAAATTGATTTGCATTAAATTCCACACAATCAAATAGTAATATAAAATAATTTCACAACTACAAAATTGTAAATTTTATTTTATATATATATTATTTATTATATAAAATGTGATAATATGCATATTAGTATTAAACTAGTTTAGCTATACATAATAACGAAATTCAATTAATTATAAATACATTAATAATTATATTACATGTCTGGTGATTTGATGAATCCTCACATAGTCTAAGTAGCACTAAACTTGTCAGTACGAAGATTATATACAAAAGGTTATTTGAATAGCATGATGATTGGTGCTAAATTTAAATAAACTTTACTACCTATTATAATACATTATTATATAGAGATGGATTTCAATATTTTATTAATTACTGGTGATTGCGATAGGATTTCTCTCGCGACACAATTATATGACACAATTTACTTGTTACCTACAGTAATTAAATAACATAGTTAGGTATTGGTGATTAATTTACACTCTCAATACATAATTAATATTTGAATATTTACAAACACTTATTAAATTTTTCGTAATCTCCAGAAATTCGGCTCGGACTTAATGTCATAAGTCATTACTGTCAAGAGTCAACTTAAAACATGCGTAACCGTCTATCGGATTAGGCTTTTTAAGGCATCAACTAAACGTTTCTAGTATTGGTTTGTAAACCCATTAATAGTCAACGATATCTATTAATTTAATATTTATAATGCAACTCAGTAACAATTTTATTACTCTTATTTTGTATTTTTATATATTATGCTTTAAATTAAATGGATAACAAGTAGTAAACAATTATTTTGAACGACTAAAACCTTTTTTTACAAATTGATAGATCGATATTTTCAACACTTGTTCTCATATTGATTGATTTAATTCAGTGGCGTAGCGTGGGTGTCAGTCGCCCGGGCGGAATGCAATGCGAAGAGCGGCAAATTTTGCCGCCCGCTTTGGTATTTGAATTTAAAAGACTGTTATATACAGTAATTCTACAGAATTTTTCGGCAAGAACATTCATCATTAGTGTATTGTACATCTGCCCATTCCTCTTGCTCGTCAGGAAATGGTTCAAATATTTAAAATATATTATTATATATTGTGAAATCTTGCCGCCCCCCTAAAAAGGTTGCCCCCACTACGCTACGCCACTGATTTAATTTATTACTGTTATTATGTCGACATAAAACAGTTCTCACTATAGTTATATTGCATAATGCCACGATTTAACGCTGAAGCGGACAATAGAAGTGGTATATCAGGAAGGAAAGTCTTCAGACTTACTCTGGTATTGTAGAGTTTAGTTAGGCAGGGGAAAACGAACTGATTACTATTTATACCGGTAATAAATACTCTCAGCTTGCCGTGCAGCCATGTTATATGAAACTTGAATGTCGCTAATGTATCATAATAATTGAATAATATTCCTAATTTTCATATATATATCTACATCGTTAACACAGGTGCCTTGGGGAAATAACCTGACGACGGCCCGAAATATATCGGCACTCCGTGCGCCACAGCGTGCAATGGCCGTTAGGTGAATTAAAGGCTACCGCACGATCTCGTTCGAGGCAGCGAGTCTCCTCGCCGGATCGGTGCCCTGGGACCTGGAAGTGGCGCTTCTGGCGTCGCTCTACCGTTGGCGCTAAGAAGCGCTAGCTCGGAGCGAAGTACCAGGTTTTCCCGCTTTAAAGGCGGCACGGTCTGAACTCCGCCAGGTCCTGGTGGAAGAATGGAGAAATCGACTTGTGCATCCCAGTGCCGGGCACTCCACGATCGTGGCGGTAAGTCCCGTTTTTGAGGAGTGGCTGAAAAGGCGGCATGGCGCCCTCACCGGCTGACACAGGTAATGACTGGGCACAGTTGTTTTGGCCAGTTCCTGAGTCGCATAGGCCGGCAGGAGACGCCCGGATGTCATCACTGCGGCGACTGCCGCGATGTTGTTGTGGCACTGCACACTTTGGCAGAATGCCCCGCCTGGGCATCGCAGCGCCGTGTGTTGATAGTAGCAGTCGGACTGGCTGCCCTCTCACTCCCGGTCGTGGTTCAGTCTATGGTCCGGAGTGGGAGATCGTGGAACGCCGTCGCCTTCTTTTGTGAGGAAGTAATTTCCATCAAGGAGGCGGCGGAGCGGGAGAGGGAGCTCTTAAACTCATCCGCAACCGCAGAACTGGGCGCCGGCGAGCGCGAGATGACTTTCAGCCACCCTGAGGTTAGACCTGGGGATGGTGAGCTGCGTGGGCCTGCTCGCCACCCGATCAGCATCAGGTCTGAAAAGCAGCGTGTGTGTTCCCACGTGCGCTTCTGTGTTGTGTCTTTGTGCCCCCATGGGGACGGTATAGGAAGTATTGTTGTGTAGAGGCCTGCCATTTCACACGGTGCGGGCCGAAACCACGGCGGGGTCGCGATTGCATATGAAAGTGATTCGCGCGGCCTCGCCGTCTATGGTTATGTCGAGGAACACCGTGGTAGGTTTAGTCGGTATTAATGGAGTATCTTTTCCCCGGTGAGCCCGACATAACCACTCTGTCGCCCCGCGGAGAGGTACGCGTCAAGGCATTGTAACACGGAAAAAAGAAGTTGCCAAATTTTTGTCGATACGATTGTTTTAACATATGTTATGGCGGGCAAATCATTTAGGATAGTGGGACTTAAGTTGACATATGCAATTTTATTATAGGATTTATATAATTACCTACAAATACTAACTTCTTCTCTCTTAGCCTTTATTATTCCCAAGTCACTTGGGGTCGGCTTTTCTAGTCTAACCGGATTTGACTGGATATCAGTTTTTACAAATACTAAGTGAATAAAAATCTTTTTTAGGATTGAGCCCTTAATTGGGTTATGCTGCATATCCAGCTAATATTTAAATGTGACAGCTGTTGTGCTTATACGCTTTATAAACACATTGAATGCTTATTATCGCGCTACCTAGACGTTCGTGTAGGATCCAGCCAAAGGTAGAAACTAGTTATTACATACATAGCATTGTACATAAGCAAAGCAGTTGCATGTATTTATGGCAGATGTGAATGGACTATTGATATTTTTCTTTTCTTTGAATCAAGCGGCTACGCGTGAGTTATCACCCTAGTCTTGGAAGTGATCATACTCTACGGTAATCGCTTACCTTCAGTTAGGTTTGTTAGAAATGTTCAACAGATCGCTCAAAACTAAAATCAGCTCCTGTGATAGGTATACGGCTCCGGATTATAAGGTTTCAGAATTGAATAACGGGTAGAGCCTACAATAAAGATCGTTTTCTGTTAGCGTTGATTTTCTTTTGATTTCTCAGTAACAGCTCATAGTAAGGAAGCTGGCAATGTTTCAACACCGTGCTTTGGAAAGCACGTGGTGGTGTTCCAACTGCGCCTAATTTCTCTTCAGCCGGAGAGAAGAGAATGCACTTGTGTTTTGAGCATGCGTTTTGGAACTGTATTGCGCAGACGACTAGTCTCCGTTAATATTAACTGTCGAGACCGATATGAAAAACACATTATTACGTATTGGCGATATTTAGCTAGCATTAGTTATGTATCACGTAGGAGGATATCATTATTCTAATGTCTATAAAGAGTGTTGCATATGCGTAGGTACTCGATATTTAGGTACCCTATAAATTTATTAATAAAATAATGCTATATCTATTATCTACATAGTTATATAATTGTATTTAGTTTCTTGTATAGGCCCTTTTCTTTATAATAGGTATGTACTTATTTCATTTTCTTGATAATATTAATAATACGGTAAAGTTGGATAAAACACTAACAAATGTTGAATTTTAGCTAATAAACGTAGTATGATTACCCAACTTTAATGAATTATTATGTCTATTCGTTAATCAAGTTAGTCACCTAGATAGCTAAAACTTATATGCGTGTTAACACATGGTACTCAATATTTCCATCCTTACTTCATAGCAAGGCTGCCCAACCAATTATTGGCTGGCGATATCAGCAAGAGTAAGTAGGCAGTTGGCAACCGATGTTGTGAGAGCATAGTAATAGCCAAATAGCCTCTACTTGGCGTCTGACAATGTAGTAGATTACACGGCTAGAAATAAGTAGTCTTAGTTTGAGAACTTAGTCGCAGGCCGCCTAATCAGCCGCCGGCTGTGCGGGTTGCCAAATTATGAACCATCTCAAAAATGGATTGACAGTTTTGTTAGCCAAATGTTAGTTATGATACTTCTTAGCATCCAAATGTAGAGATTTTGTGGTTGTTATCACGAGAAACACATATGCTTGTAGCCCACCGAGATTGTAGCCGAATTACAAAAAAGCTTGTGCAACTATCAGTATAGGTAGGTATCTATTATATTAATAAATACCTACTACGCAAGTTGTCAATCAATTTATTTGCAGAATTCACAATTTGTAGTGATACTGAAGTTCACATAAGAATACGGTAAAAGCTAGACAATCTTCAATCATCTCCAAACTCGCAACCCTTATTACGGCTCTGAATAGGTGCTAGTTAGAGCTTTTTAAGCTATTATAGATGACGTCAACAGTAATCAAGTCTAGATTTTCTGATAAATATGTTCTGATGGCATCAATCAGGTATTATTAGATGTATCTCATATATCTAATCTTCTTACTGCCGATGAAATTTCGTTCCGTCTTTCTAATTGGGGCAGACCTATTAGAAGCGAAATTAAAATTGTCACTATGATTGATGACAACTGTCCATGTGTACCTATACCTACCAAATATATCATCAGCACAGGAGACCTGATTTTGCCAACCATTACTATATAAACATCGTAGTTTATTGTGAGTAATTTTCCATAATTTGAGATGTTTGAAATATCTTTATTATATAGTTAACTGACAACTCTCGTTGTTAGTCTTTGCAAGAGGTTAAATAAATATACCTAATATTTACGGCTAGCTAACTATCTGTCATGTTAGTAATTTAATTAAAAATATTATCAACCATGAGTTTTCATATCGCTCGGCTAACCTCAACACATTTGATTGTTGTCGTGTATTCGTCGCTTGCCATACATTTTGATTAGTTTATTGGCGTTTCCGCTAGAGGCGCTTATAGAAAACAAATGTAGACATGCCGAAGCGACGATTTATGGTATCGATATGAGTTAAGAGCTATGAAAACTCACGGATCTTTAATACAGCATTTATTATAATTTTAGTCTAAGCCCAGGTAAATGTACTGCACTCTGCAGTGCGCTCCTCGATTCGAACCTAAAATGATTTTAATTTCGATTCAATGTAGGTAATTTAACGTAGACTGCTTTTTCATATCGACCTATAATATTTTTACGATTTGATTTCTGGTTTGGCAGATTTTCCAGTACAATATTTAAAGTATTTCTTTGTACAGTCAGCAACATGAGTAGTTGAACATTTAACAAATTATTAAACTATTATTAAATGTAAACACTTAATTGTTTATTCTGTATTTATGAACTGTGATTATATCAGTTATCTTTTAACTATTAAGTACTGCTATAAAAACTAACATTTGTTATAATTTTTGAAGATAGTGGTTATCGAAATTTTGCAAGTGTTTATCGACTTATGTTGCTGACTGTACCTGTTCTATTATATTGTCTTCTTCAAGCTAAGTTACAAAAAGGTCAAAAGGTTTGATGTCACATCTGATAGGGCCTCATGCAATCTGCTGACTGTATGAAGAATACTTAATTTCAGCAATATATTATAAACTCTGTAGACAAAATACGCCTTTCTGGCTCTATACTTTATGACTTATCATCCTTAAGAGCTCAATGCCAATCAAAGGCTCAGTTCAACGGAACGGACTCCCGAGTCCGTATGTATCATAGATATTCATGGTACAATGAAGACTTCGACTGTTTCGCAGCCACTTAAGACTGCGCCGAGCGAAATGTGCCAAAACAGGCGGTCACAGTGAAGTGAATAAAATCACAATTTTTTGTTTAATACAAATATAAAATATACATTTTCCATAACAATGAATGTGTTTACAATTACTGCGTGTAAAAAGCTTAAAATAACTAATATTTTCGCCTACAAAATTAGGTACGTAAATTTGCACGAAAAATGCAAAAACGTAAGCTCGTGTTACGTGATTTTTAGATTATAACAGTAGAAATCTATCCTATTTTACAGCTTAAACGAAACATAAATAGTTATATTACAATTTGTCCATCCCAAATATTTAAGTTATTGGTTGACAATAAAGATACATATTTATCAAAAAAGCACTTCAAATCCTCCAATTATAATTTTACTATAGCGGCTGCGCGCCGATTTGAATTTGCACCGCACGAGCTCTGTCATTATCTGTCTTACGCTCGGCGCAGTCTTAAAGTAGAATATTAGAGAAAAATTCATGCGTTATTTAATGGAATGTATTGTTGCAAAATCTGGATACGTTAAAACATCTTAACGAGGCGATATAAGCGCTGACTTTTAAACAATTCGAGCGGTTATGCGCCGTATTATTGCTCAAGAGCCGATTTTCAACCGTCACATAATTTTTATCTAAGGAATATGTTTGACGTTTTGATAGTTTTAGAGTTCGAAAAAACTCTTATACAACAGCTTTGTCCGTCCGTCCTTCTGTCTGTTATACAATTTTCAACATAAGAACCGTAAGAGCTGGAGACTTGCGGTAAACGCCATTTGACTCAGCATAGTCGATATACCCTGAAATGACTATGACCTTTGACAAGGTCAAGGTCAAGGTCGTTAAGGAATCATATTTTGTACTAAACGACTCGCGAAAGTCTAGTCAGTTACTTCTATGTTATTGTAAATTAAGGTTACAAGGACATAAACCAACCGGCTTTGAGATGTACCTATTATTATTTATTGCAGGTATGTCGTTTACTTTCGTAATAATAATAAACTTAATTTCATTGGTAGAATTCATTTTCATTGAAAGTGGCAATTTTGTAGTAAATAACCCTTTTCTAACTCGCTCTCGCACTTGGCTGGAGTTAAAATACGAAGTCATATCGCACTAGAACGCTAAAACCAGCCCTAGTTTTCGAAATAGAGATTGTGGTTGAAATCCCTACTAATATTATGTTTGTTAGTTTGTTACGCTTTCACGCCTTAAATACTCGACATGAAATTTCGCATACTCTTTGTCAGGGGAGCTGAAAAGAACATAGGGTTAATTTTATCCAGAAAAAAGTTTTGTTACTAAGCTAACCCAACCTACATTTAGAAGGCTATGCGGGCAACATCTAGTCCTCTATAATATCAAATATATAAGTAATATAGATTATGGTTACATATTTACATGATCGACATGGGTCATCCCGTTTAACCCTATCCCGGTGACGCGGCGCGAAATACTTGGGTAATACGGACGTTTTCTAAGAAGATGCGGTAAATGTGTTATTAATGGGATTTCGTTTGGAAATATAGGATGTATTCGATTTAGTATGTATATTCTAATTAGTTGTTTTTCTTTGACTAAACCTACGCTTCTACATGATGCCGATACTTGTTTCTCTCTACATAATGCATATATTAGATTAAGTACATTACAAAAGCAAAAGACTATTATGCTATGATAGTAAACACCAAGATATTTTGTAATGAGCATAAATTCTACCTTCACATAGAAACATAAATAAATGAAACCTGACGTCACAACTATTCTGGTAGTAGAAGTAGGGTTGTACCTCAGATTCATTTATATCGTTAAGCAAATCTAATTAGATTACACTGACTGTATTATACTACCAAAGTGAGTTAAGCATTACATTCAATAGCAGTTAATATGTTGCCATTATTTTGATAGAGAAAGTCAATGAACAAAGGTTTGAGTATATGAGATCTTCGGTGAAGACTCCGGTTCAGCAAAAATGTTATAGAACACCCTATAGGTAGGTAAAGCGACTATATGCGTAGTGGCTGGTAGCAATTGAAAAAGGACAATCAAGGATTGGTTTCAAGGACATGCTTTGGAAGAAATTTGTGATCGAGGGTACTATTTTCCAGGGATGATAATATCTATATACATTGGCCATTATACATACAAGACTAAAATAAGAATTACTATTCTTTTCTTTTTTTCCAAGAAACTAACACTATCGCAATAAATCTAGCTTTTCTAGATTTCAGCTGGTTAAAGAGTGCAATTTCTACAAAACAATCCATTTTCTTCACTTTTATAGAACTTCATAAGTACTCAACGTCAACTACTCCAATTATCTGAGACAGAAGGGAGCATGGAGCTGGAAGCCATAATAACTAAAATGGCTGTTGTTTTTGTAGCAGAACTTACACACAGCAGCCATTCAGAGGCCATTACCTTAAATCAGCAAGGCCGTGGCTGACTACAATAATTGGGAGATGATAGCCTTCATATTTATCTTATTATAAATATTAACAACATTAAACCTTAAATTGCACATAGCATTTTTCTGGTGGGTCTGCTCTATGCAGGCATTTAACTAACGGCAATTTGGCTGCAATCTCCTGTAAAATTTCCCAGCTGGGCTACTTCAGTTTGCATGAAACTTCAGTTTTAGGCAACGGTCCTGTCCCGCTCTGATCGAGTACCTAGTAGGTTATCATAGCCAATCAAGTGTCAATTCCAAATCCAATTGTTCATTGCGCTTGTCTATATGTTTTAATATCAGCCCTGTTTAGAAAAGAGTACTCTGCTAAGCACACTTGACAAAAAGCTTATAAAGAATTGGCTATCTATGGTTTCGCAAACTCTTTCTGAACTGATAGTATCCAAGTTTAACCTCTATATCTCAGAAAAGAAATCACTACTTAGTTGAACATGTGCTTTACGTAGTACTAGATTGATTGCTCGTTGGTTAAGATAATATGTTATTTTTACATATTATAACTTACGCGTCTGCAACCATGGACACGAACCATAAATGTAATTTTTAAATCAATTTAGACCTCATGTCTACTTTCTAAACTACAGTGATAACGATAAAATTGATGAAAGCCTTAGACTGCATCTACGTACATAGACGTTATATTCGTAATTGTTCAAATATGAGCGTAATTGTTCAGGAGAAAGAACTGATTCTTGGTAATATGATATAAGGTGTGGTGATATTTAGACGGTAACCGATAAATATATTGGTTAGTTGTTTCCTAAACTCTATAATAATTATTATTGCCCCTATATAATATTTTATACAGCGTGTATCAATACGGTGTCACAGACTCCATTAAATATTACCTTTATCCTATGATTATATATAGTAGAGCCAGTGATAGCGTAAAAACTAAAATCTTTATAGATGTAATTTTTAACGACTATATTGATTTTCAAATGCTGCAACCTAGACACAAAGCTATTTTCATTATGCCTAAATTTGGTCCAAAGGAATCATTCGTACTCAATATAATTTTGAACATACCTAAGCATAACCTCATATTCCTATTATAGTCCATAGGGACTGAAAATAGCGTTTAAGTATAATTAATACAGTAAATTTTCCATCAGGCGGATGAGCTGATTGGAATTAACTGTAATTACTCTAGAGGGTGCTAGTGTTATGTCTGATTTAGCCCTGCAATATCTAATTGAAAAATGAATACCTACATTTTTAATATTGACATGCAAACATAATAAACGATATTAAGAATTGTGGATACTACGGCAAATATAAAGCATACCTACATTTTATTTGGATTTTCTTAAATATAGGTATTGCTGGTCTTCATGTGCTAATACTTTACGGGTCACTAATATGGACCTACCTTTATTCTACACACTGCATATTTGTACTGACCTTGCTAAATTATTCTTGTAATTAAACTTACTTATATAGTATTATCCGTGTGGTCTACAGTTTACTGCCAACATCATTTTACGCCGATCACACTGCATGCATCATAACTTCGGATTCATTTAACGGCATAAGATGATAAGTGGTTCAGTTTTTAAGCTGAACACCAACATATCAAAATATGTTTACTTAGTAGTTATTGCATGAAACTCGAACAAACAAACACCACAATAACAACGTAGTTTCAGATGCCGAAACATCCAGAAACCCTGAATTAGTTCATTAAAATATCTTTGATGTATAAACACAGCTTCTTTACTGTTTTATAATACCCAATATAAATGTCTGATCAAAAGTAGTATACATTGATGCATGTATATTCCTACAAAAGGACTTCAAAAAATAATTTCCTTTTACTGATGGAGGTTATTTTTTTTATCTGTTTGCAGGTCAGACAAGCCTATTCGTTAATGATAAAAGAAACTATTTTACACTTTCAGTCACGAGTGCCCCTCTGCAAGTGTCATAATTGAGCGGTTGCAGTCGTTAAATTGTGCAATAAACTCGCCCTATATTTAGTGTGCCCTAAACAGAACTGGTGAAATGTGGGTGTGATAGCTAACGCTTCAGCGATATCATAGGCCTGGTGCAACTATATATTGTTAATTGCTGGAGTATTAAGTTTTACAATCACGTGTCTATACTTTTTGACTCTACTATTCATAAGATTTTAAACTGAAACGTTATGTTTCATACTTCAATTTGTCTGTATGTCAGCTTGCAACGATGTAAAGCATAGCTTACGATTCAGGTTTGTAGTTAGCTTGAAGTTCAACTTAAAACCTAAACCACGTGTCATTTATTTCCGTTCAGTTGAACCGAAGATATGGTGCTTAATGCTAACCACGTAATTAAGAAACAGTGGATAAATTACAGTGCGAGGCGAAGCGAGGAAGAACCGGGCAATAGCTACTAAAGTAATAACCATAATGCTTTAACCATAGAAAACGTTCGGTCAAACTATTCTAACGCTAAAAGTAGCATTATAATACTGGTTTTAAAAACAAGAACGGATTGTAGCCAGTTTGCATTAAGAAACATAATGATTAAAGTAAATGTTTTTTTGTGTATTTGTATAAAAGGATTTGGTATACTATCACATATAAACTTAAAATTGAATCTACCTATAACTAATACCGAAACGGCATTTGACTTTCTTTATTGAAAATTATTAGGTTGCCTATTCAGTTTGGAAAGGCAATTCAAGTGTCGATTAATTAGATGATACATCTGAAATTGAATGAGAACCTGCACGATTTTAAACATTTCGGACTCAACTTACCAGAAATCGAGAATTAGGACAATCTATCATAAATAATTACAAATGTATTAATTCCCTAAATTGTTTCTGATCCATCGATATTTTGCGGTGCGCGCTTTTCTTGCTACATGTTAGGTACATACAAGTAATTATTGACTCAATGGCTACTAAAACCGAATGGATTTCAAGCCAATTATGTCGAATGGTATAACAGTCGCATAAAATCACACAGCACTCGGCAAGTTTATCCGTGCAAGTTTGTAGGTGACGAGTCTCTATAATGCCGGCCGCTAGTTAGGTACTGATTCCATAAACTTTTATTTCGCCAGCTGCGTTTAATTGACTTCACGTTATCCATTTATTATAATCACAGAAAACGTGTGTCGTGAGAAAATACAAAAAATGATTCGCCTATCTACCAGCTTAGATAACCATGAAATTTGAAAATGGTTGACTATAGGTATGTACACTGCTAGAAGTAACAGACATGAAGATTTTGTTAATGTTTATTGATGTAAATACCGATGCCAATTCTGATTCAAACATGCCCGCCTAAATATTAATGATGCAAAAGTTTAGGTTCTAAACTATGTTATTGGCATAAAGCCCTAGGTAAATATTATATGTGGCCAGTGATCCACCGAAGCATTCGCAATTATCTTTCAATTAAATCATATACATAAAAAAGGAAGGTTTCGGTTGCAAAACTTCTAAACTTTTTGTTTGGCCCATAGAAGCTCTTCTGGGAAGCATAACCTTAGGCATAAATCAAGACCAGTAAACAAATTGCACCTCACACAGGTCCCTGATTAGCCCAAATTGATGAAAGCAGTTCAAAGATTTCAATGTATGATATTAGTCATAACAGTAATGTTTAATTAACAAGTCTGTTAAGTAACCCACACATAACAAAATGCACTATTAGATAAAATTTGTTATTATTGACAACAGTGCCATGCCACGTGTTTCTTTCGTTGTACTTACCATCAGTGCTAGAGCTATAAAGCTATACACCTATTTAGGGACAGACACCTAAATAAAAACGGTCCGTCTGGAATTATTTCACAAGGGGAAGCAAAAAATAATATAAACGTGCGAGCGAGAGAGCGTTATGCGAACGCGTGTGGCATGATAAAGAAAGAGCTCATAAAAGCCCACTAGGGGAGTTGGAGCGCGAACCGGTTCTGCATGTGCGCAGACAGACGGCGCCCTCCCTCCCCTCGGCTATCGACCCTCGAGTGCGAGGGCCTCACAATGTCGGCTTTTTCCCGAAGCGTTTCAATAATAATAACCACAAAATTCCTACATTATATTCACACTAAACTCTGGAGACAGGTACGTTGTGTCACAAATGTTATGTATATTATAAACACTATACTGTTAACTTAAGTTGACAATAGATGTATAAGCGGCACCTTCACAAGTAATGTGCGCGTAACGAGCCGGACTCAACTTTATTCGCTAATATTGGCTCAATTTATGATTCCATTCCTTGATTAGCTGCGGTGACGAGTGTATAGGAAACTGCTCACCATCTATAGCCACACACGACGCACTCACCCACACCAGATCGCAATCATAAATTAAATAAATAACATAAAATACCTTTTGGTGTAAAAACCATAAGAACAACGTTCCATCGTTTCAAAATAAAAGGTTAACTGAAACGTAAGCGCCGTCCCATGCGGCAATGATTAAAAGAAAAAACAAACGAAAAGGTGAGGATCGAGACATTCGCACGGGTGAAAGTAAACACAACACTTATTATCGACGAAAACGACATACAAACACACTTTATCGACAGTCCGGTGCCCGTGTCATTGTAACAATAACCTTCTTTTCGAATGGCGAAACACGACTGCGACGTCTGCGACTGTGTAATGTGCGCGCGCTACCGGCGCGCCGCACCCATGCCCCGCACTACACCGCGCCCCAACCCTCTCTCGCCCGAGCGGCCCCGCACTGCAACGCTCTCTATCACCCGTCACCAATAGTAAGCCCGCTGCGAATCGCGACTCCTCATTGGTCGTCTCGTTTTACGGCCGTTCTACAAACAAAACCGGTTGCCAAGAACGGCTCGAAAGGGCGCGAGGGACGAAATTAGCGTTTGTGCGATTATTAATATTGCCACTTGCTCTATCTCTGTCACACATGAAACTGTGGTAGAGATAGAGCAAGCAAAATACCTACAAACCCGTCACAGCACCGCACCTTTTTGTCCTTTCACCATTTTTTTTAGTTAGGTTTAGGTAAGTGTAAGTGGGAATAATTAAGTTTTGTTCGACTTTGTTAACTAGGTACGAATTGTAAAGTTACTCGTTCCTTTTAATCATTAAGTTTACATGGTATAAATACGTACTTTTACTAACAAAGTTATAGGTATAGGTACGACTTTAAGATGATGGATTAAAGATTTTGTTAAAAACATTATAGGCAAACAACGTAAGTAATTATAGGAACCAAGACCAATTGTATACTTACTTGATAGAGGAAAGCTTAGTACGACAATGTCCAGGCCAGTATATTATAGGTAGTATGGCTTCAGTTTGCAACCTTTAGGGCTTCACCAGCCATCAGACACGAATAATTTGGGCTAGCTGTGTACAAAATAGGTAGGTACCTATACCTATTGTTGTATTGTTCATTTCAAGCTCTTATTGGTAGTAACTCATCGTATGTACCTATCTATACCTACATTCCTAGATTTTGGCTTAAAACCTAAGTAGGTACCTACCTACCTACCTATTAACTGGTTAGTAGGTTTAATATAATACAATCCTAACAAATTAAACGAATGTTGCAAAATATTTCCAACCTATCTGCAATTGGTTCTTTTATGTTTGTTAGATAGGTAAGTAGGTAGTTAGGTAACCTGTAATTCTACGTAGAATCTGTATCTAAGTATGTACTGATGCATCAAGAAGTCTTGGTCGCGGATCTATCTCCAAAATAAAAATTAACAATGTCGACGTAAATATACAATTGTATGATACCTAATTAAGTATACTTATGTAGGTACCTACTTATTCGACAGAAAAGTCCTAAGTGATTAGTGGTTACTGATTACTTTTAAATCGCATGCAAGTTCATACTAAACTTACAATAACTTGACTTGTGATAATTTTATATTTTTCATAAGCATTCAAGTAACCCTTTTACCGGGCCTCCATATAATAAGTGCTTATTACAAATAATTTTGTTTTAAGCGCCATCTGCTACCACGGTTATGTAAACTAACTGTAGCAGCGACATCTATGAGATACGCGTGAAAATAGTTAATACATGTTTCGCTATTACCAAGTATTTTAGATTTTGAACGAGACGATTTAATAAAGAATTGGTTATAGTATTTATTCAATGCAACTTAACGTCATTAATATATATGTATATGACGACTAATAAAACAATACTAAAGATTAAAGTTTATTCCAGTACAAAAGTTCTACCTATAGTTACTTATTTATTATTACCTATAGTTTGAAATGTAAGTAGGTACCTAATATCCCTACCTATCTACCCATTATGTGCTTACCTAGTAAACAAATAATAGTTTAAAACAAGCTTTTAATTTAAAAACTAAACTTAAAAGTTGAATCTATATTTTTTTATAAAGAAGAAAATATATTTCTTAATGACGCTACGTTTATCAAAATATCTTAAAAAGCACCCACGCTTTTTTACATTAAAATGATATATCTCGCGCTTGCTCTATCTCTCTCGCTCTCATGCAAAGGATCTCTAAGTAAATCACGATCCTAATCAGGATAGGTAATGAGATAATCTTATCAAATTATTGTATTGTCATCGGTCCTCGATGAGTCTACAACATTTAAATGCAATTTGACAGTTTAAAGTGGGTCAAAATCAAGTCCAAAGGAGTCGGTTACCAACAAAGTAACAAACAAACAAACAAACTAACAAACAAACATACAGGTGAAGCTAATAAAAGCGTGTTAAAAACAAATTATATCTATCTAAAACAAGATAATGGTTGTACATAGGTTATTATAATTAGATATTTAACTAACTACCTATCGATAGCATTCGAAAATTTCTGAACTTTCATAGTGTTGACGAATGCACAATGCATATTAATGATTCTCCGGTTGCCATACTAAATTATTTTACCTCCCGTAATAATAATGGAGAAATAAACCTTATTTTAATAACAATAAGGTCCATAATTCTTCTAATTTACAGACCCCCTGTCGGCTTCATTCTCGTTTGAGGAGCCGGGAGGCGTCATCTTGGTTCTCTATAATTTACACGAACCTCTTTCAATGTTACCTTATCAAATTTTGTAAAGCGCATGTAGGTACAGACCCACCAATAGCTAATTACACTGTATGGATTCTAGTGTAATTTTATTAGTACGTTCTAGTTAGGTAGATACCTAGTTGGTATTTGTCCAATTAGGTAGGTAGGTGCATAGCAAAATAAAAAGCTTATACCGATCTGGCAGCAGATCATCAACATACATTTTTGAACTTTCCTATACCTACTTACGTGAATAGGTGTGCCTATTATGTGCTAAGTACTTATTTAACTATTCAAGGATCATTTCTTCTTTGAGGCAACGTAACCAAATAGTTATAATGGAACCCTTATAATTTCTTTTTGTCTGTTTGACACATAAATGACATGTTATTGTCTTTTTACTTGGCTATTACCCAAGGGCCTTGGTGATTTTGGACGAAATTGTAATATTTTTGCCAATATGAGTACAAAAGGTATGTACCTACCTACAGTCCTATACTACCTCAACAAAATTTCAAAGAAAGGTAGTGTGTATCTAGATACCTATGATTCCCTTAACAATGTTGTAATCAATTTACAAAAAATTGTTATACTCCATTTGGTTAGGTATTTAACTAAAGGTAAAATGTTGCTAAAGATCAATGTAAATACAACAATAACTATTACTAAATCAATTGGACCGTTAGTTTGAGCAGTAGTTTATTTGTTTAATATGTGTTTGTGTAAAAAGTCACATCAAGATTGTTTACCTTTAGTTAAATACCTAACCAAATGGAGTATAGATGACATACGCTCATAGAGTAAGAAAATATTTTCGACATGCATTCGCTATCATTTCTGTAGTTGAGTGTGATACAGAACTACGGAGTTCAAATATGTCTTTAAATATTATAAAATATCTTAATAATTATTTATTTAATTCAATAGATTGATTGTTGTTAAATTAATAAAGTATGTAGGTAATGAATTGTTCAGTTACCTGTGTTATTATGGCAGGCAAGTTACTTATCTTATCTTATTCGGAGGCCAGTCAGTGTAGACCTGCGACACTTCGACCCAGTGGGATCTTTTGATCTTTTACAAGTTACTTACTTACCTATTTAAGAAAATAAACTTAATAGGAACAGATTCACGAAACATAGGTTAGTCACTATTGGCTCTCGACAACATCTTGGTAGGTACCTGCCTACCTACATAGATGCCTTCCAGAATCAGTGACACAATAGTTGCCCTTAGTGTTATACCTACATTAGGTATACTTACTACCTACAATGGTTATTCATTAATTCATAAAATATTTGAAACATCTCAGACTTAACCAAATCTGCCATTTGTAATAGATATCAACCTACTTGTATAGTTATTGGGAATTACTAAGTAGCACACTTATTACAAATCAAGAAAATTGTTATTCAATTCCTAAATTGATACTCCAAACTGATTTTGTACCAATATCTTTAAAACACATTACTTATACAGGTGGACTATTAGGGCCGGCGCTGACTGACGTCGTGGCACGGCACGGCACGGCTGGGCATGTTTCGGTAGCCCGAAGGACGCTTTGGTATGACGCGGCGTGCCGCGGCATGATTGTATCGAAATAAAGTAATATGAATTCTAAACTAATTGAAATAAGAATAAAATTAACTTGGTCAGTAATAAAATGCCGTGCCGTGCCGCGACGTCAATCAGCGCCGGCTCTTAAGATGCATGGATATACAAAATGTATCAAAAGGTATAGTCAATACAAACATATTGTTATACTTATTTAAATTGAAATAGAGAGACACGAAGTTAAGTAAAACGTGATTATCTATTTTAATTCTTCCTGACAAATTTTGAGATATAGTTATTAGTTTTGAGTAGGTATCTATAGTCTATACCTGTCTAATGTGAATATTACATAAGATCGATGTAGGTAAAGCGGTCAAAATTTACTAAGTAGGTAGTTTCGCTCACTGGCAATGATGTTTAGACCGATGGTACCTTAGACTGAAATAACAGCAACTTTCTCCAAAGGTTAGGACACTTGGTGTTCGGATTTGTAAATGTTACTTATTACTTTCTGGGTGATCATTTGTAATCGACAGGGACAGTATTAATTTGCTAAATTCTTTCCTTGTGGCCATAGACCTTGAGTTTAGCAAGATCTAGTTGATTATAAACTTCCTAATCCATAATCTGATTACAATATCACTAGGACACTGACTTAGGTCGTGTATGGAAGTAGGTAACTGGGTACCTACCTGCAACGGAAAAAGTGCAGCACGGAAATGAGGCTTAAAAAGTCATCGCAGAACGCTAACGTTACGCTAAATATAAATCTGTGTTCATCGTTTTAATTATATCCATCCAGAACTTAAAATACAATAACATTGTCACGCGACCGCCACGAAATGTGTTATGACTGGTTGTTATAGTGCGCTTCAGCGTGATAAGTTGATAACGGAAAGCTCAGTAAGTTTACAAGGCATTCTGCCTGCATAATTTTATTGCGGGAATCGCCACTTTTCTACTCCATCTCGAGAACATTTTATTCAACTTTGAGGTACCTATCTACTTACCTAATAATTTGGTTCAGCTAACATGGACTTTATTTTTTTGTAGGTATGTACGTAGTATTATAATAACATACGTATTTGTTAATGTAATTCATTGAACATATAGTAGGTATCTACTAAAACTGAAAAATACCGATACAATTAAATGATAGAGTGGCAAAAATAAATGGTAATATTTTTTGAAAGTACAGTTATAATTACGCATAATATACTTATTAAAGATTAATTTTAATAAAATATGGGAGCCAGGTTAATAAGCAATATAGCACGGTGTTAGAAAGAGTTTTATTGACTCTACAGTCTACAGTCGAAGCTTTTTAGAATGAGTATAATGCTGTCTCTGTTATTGCTACTGGCAACCCTTCCTATCAATATTACCAACATTCTAAAATCTAAATGAGCTTTTTTTGTTGTGAGCCTGCAACCCTACATCCAACGAACAAAAAATTAAAAAGGGAAGAGCGAGTTCGTGCTCGGACAACTTTGTGAATAGAGAGAGAATACACCTTGATTACCGTGCTGTACCCGAAATTTTAATTAGTTTTAATGAATTTATCATTTGTTTATATGAAATAGCTACAGCACAACATACAAACCTACAACAGTCTTCTATCCTGTGAGGTAATAAGTAGTCATTGATATTTAATAAGAATTTCGGCAATATTGTTATGTTAATATTCTAAAGTACCTGCAATAACTGACGTAAGAATCAGGCAGTTTTAATGAAGCATATTGTGTTATTCCATTATCGTTAAATAAAGTTTGTAATTATAAAACAATGTTTCCAGAATCACATTTAATTTACGGTTGCATTGGCAAATAACTCAACTAATAACAACAAAAGCAGGGAAAATAAACCAATATCTACGCAATAAAACTTACGAACTTTAAAAAAATACTACGTAATTTCATCAAGTTCTTACGAGATGCGAATGTCGAAATGGGTCGAAATGTTCACTAAGGTAATTAAACCACGTACAACAGACTGAAGCGGCGTCCTTTTTTTGTGGGCTCACCGTGCTCCTGAATCATTTTTATCTTATAGCTTCGGAGCACTAAAACCGGTTCACGAAGTTAAGTTAACCGGTGTTATTATGACGCTGGACAAAGACCAAGTGTATGGAATCAGCTGACTCTAATGCCGTTAACAAAAACTGGCAAATAATGAAACGATATTACTACGTCATTACTTCTTTAGATGATACTTTAATGCCAGGTTGTTTTGGGTACAGACTAATTAAGGCTTTGCTGTTCTTGTAACGTGGATTGTATTAACCTTTTAGAATAAAAGTTATACCGCGTGAGGCGTAACGTAGAAGTTTATAAGTCGTTGTTACTTCATTGGCATTACCTCAAAAGTCACGAAGGTGGTTAAAAGTAAATGGTTATCTTTATGAATATTGTTTTTGTTGATGCCTTTGCCTGCGTAAATGGGATCTAAAACGCCGCAACAGAGTTGAGTTTATATTCATAAATGTCGCCTAATTATTATAACAAATATATTTGCTGGTACTATGCATCTTTGCTTGTTTGACACACAGACTCATGCCTGTTCCCAAAAGGGGTAGACAGAAATGAGAGAATACCTCTTACTGCGATCCTGGCAAATTTAGTTTGGGCTCATTCACTCCCTTCATCATTTGCATGCACGCTCACCCGGTTTAGGATACCCTGATTTATTTCAAAGTATCTCCCATTATGACTGTCCCATACATATATGAAGGTTAATTAAAGATTTATCAACAAAGTCAGAAAGAACAAACAAAAATTTACATATAACAAATCTTATCTTATCTTAAATCAGCGTATTGGGTCCATTTTTGCTCAATTTTTTCTCTATACTTTCCACAAACCCAAACCATATTATTTTATTCTTGTCACTATATCTAATTATCTTTTGTCAGACACACACTCTTAGGACAGTATGCCTCAATTGATTCTTTTGAGACCCAATACAAATACTTAAAAATGTCCTCATTTCCACTGCATTTATTTTCTTTTAATGTCTCTTTTGACATACCAACTTTCACTACTATTGCATACTGCTTCGCACAGCCAATCGTGGTATTTTGGACATGTTTTGGTCGCTAATTAAAGCCCTATTCACTGTTGCCTGCATTCACACTTCGTTTTATATCCTCCAAATTTATCTCTTTTATACAAAAATTATGATCTATATAAACTATTAATATTCAAAGTGACATTTGAGTAGGTACTTTGTTATAATGATCAGTAAGGTTGCGTAGAATATCCCATCTAGCATTGCACGAATACAGTGTATTGTGCGGCTCAAATAACGATGTTCTTGCTAAGAAACAATGAGGTAGTCTTGAACTCTTATGTCACTGTAATGAATATTAATATAAACATTATCGAACATAAAATTAAGACAAAGCAACGTTTGGTATATGTTGCCATTGTAAAACTGGCAGGTACTGTAAAATTCTAAAGCGCTCTTGCCTTCGGCTAAATTCGAAGATATTTGTGAAATTAAACTACTGTATTCCTTAGAATCGTTTGTGTCTTACAGTTTGTGTCTTTACGTCAGTAAAGGGATATTAATAAAAATATATTCGATGCTATTCTATTCTATATTATTATATATTATATTATTTTTATCATATCATACGACACTTATTATGCGACTATCATTCGTATTTCTACATAGGTATTTGTCGTAAGAGTCGTAATGCCAATGTGAGTTTGTTTGTTACGCCTGCACGCCTTAGCTACTCGTCCGATCATCATGCAATTTCGCATAGGTACACGTTGTCAGAGGTACCGAAAAGGACATAAGCTACCTTTCGTCCAGAAAATTGCTGTTATGAATTTAACCTAACCTATTACGGCAGAGAAGCTGCGGCTATACTTTAGTAAAAGAATAGGTAATAAGCATAACGTCAGTGTCTGCTTTTAGTATTCTAGCACTTATAAGCGTAGAAAGGCTAGTCATCCATAAAAAATGGATAGCCACGTGACCATCGGGGTAAACAACTAGGTCCTGCCATTCACGTGGTGTTGAAATTGGTCCATAAACTTGTGAACTCTACCTACAAAGTTCAAAGGTATATACCTAACAATGTCGCCAAAACTACAGTGCAAAACAAAATAAAAAGTGTGTTTGGGCATAGTAGAACTCAGTTAAACTTGAACTTTCATTTCATTTGAAACTGGCGGGTTGGGAAGTTTTGAGATATTTGTCAATCCGGTAGGGAAATATGGAGATACTTCAACCAGGTTGTGGTAGAGTGGTTTAAGTTCGACGAGGTCGGAAAGCTGCTCGAAAAAGTGGTGGCTGACCGCCTTGTCGGGCATCTGGTCGGTGTGGGACCGGATCTGGCGGACAACCAGTTCGGTTTCCGTCGTGGGCGCTCCACGGTCGATGCGATCGCACGCGTAAAGGCTCTGGCGGAGGAAGCAGTCTCACAGGGTGAGGTGGTGCTGGCGGTGTCTCTCGACATCGCCAACGCGTTCAATACCTTGCCCTGGAGCTGCATAAGGGAGGCACTGCTTTACCATCAGGTGCCGACCTATCTCCGTCGAATTGTCGGGGCGTACCTGACGGCGAGGGCCGTCGTATACCCGGATTCGAGCGGGTGGTCTCGGCGGGAGATGTCGTGCGGTGTTCCACAGGGTTCGGTTCTCGGCCCGCTCCTGTGGAACATCGGATACGACTGGGTGCTGCGCGGTGTGTTCCTCCCCGGCGTAAGCGTAGTTTGCTACGCGGACGATACGCTCGTCCTCGCTCGGGGAGCGACGCACCGGCAGGCGGCTGTCCTGGCGACGGCAGGGGTCGCGCATGCCGTGGGTAGGATCCGACGGTTGGGCCTCGAGGTGGCGCTGCACAAATCCGAGGCTCTGTTCTTCTACGGGCCTCGGAACGCGCCGCCAGAGGGGTTCCACATCGTGGTGGGAGGCGTCCGCATCGGCGTCGAGAAATCGATGAGGTATCTGGGCCTCGTCCTCGACGGCCGATGGGCCTTCGGAGAACACTTCCGAAGGTTGGTCCCCAAATTGATGGGTGCGGCCGCAGGGCTGTCGCGGCTGCTTCCCAATCTGGGGGGGCCAAACGCCTCCTGCAGGAGGCTCTTTATGGGAGTCGTGCGGGCGATGGCTCTATACGGGAGCCCCATTTGGGGTCATAACCTGACGGCCCGTAACGCCGCCCTGCTGCGGAGGCCGCAGAGGGTGATGGCCGTCAGGGTCGCGAGAGGGTACCGCACGATCTCCTTTGAGGCAGCAAGCCTCCTGGCCGGATCACCGCCCTGGGACCTGGAGGCCAGACTTCTCGCGTCGCTCTACCAGTGGCGCGGGGAGGCTCTGGAGCGGGGCTTTCGGCCGTTGCCGAGAGAGGTGGAGGCGCGGCGGTCGGAGCTCCGCGACGTCCTAAGGGCGGACTGGGGTGAACGGCTTGCGCGACCGAGTGCAGGGCACGCCGCAATAGCGGCGGTAAGTCCGATCTTGGAGGAGTGGCTGAAGCGGCGCCATGGCGCCCTGACCTTCCGGCTGACGCAGGTCCTCACCGGGCATGGATGCTTCGGGAGGTACTTGTGTCGTATAGGCCGGGAGGAGACGTCTTGTTGTCACCACTGCGGTGACGGCCCCGAGGATACGGCGCTGCACACACTCGTGGAGTGCCCAGCTTGGGAGGAGCAGCGCCGGTCGTTAACCGGGGCACTGGGTGTCCAAATCCTCTCGCTGCCGGCAATGGTACTGTCCATGGTCCGGAGCGAGGGTGCATGGGAGGCCGCCGTCACCTTCTGCGAGGCAGTGATGTCCGCGAAGGAGGCGGCGGAACGGGAGAGGGAGCTGGTCTCTCCCCGCCCAAACCACAGGAGACGTCCAGGGCGCCGCCTTAGGGCGCGCGCAGACCTCCAGCCACCCTAGGGGGCGGCCTGCGGGCGGTGGACTTGGGCAGTCTGCCGCCCGAGCAGCACAGGCCCGAGAGAGGGGCATAGGTGTTCCGCGCGCCCCCCTCAGTGGAGGGGAGGGCTGTACCATCTGGTCCTCCCCCAAACAGCTGGGGCCCGCCTATTCACGTGGCGGGCCAAGACCTGTCGGTGTCGCGGTGAATGCTAGCGCGAATCCCGTGGCACCGACACTAGGTACCGGAGAAACGTCGTCAGGGGTTTAGTGGGTATGGGGCCAGCTTTTCTGGCTCGAGTCCCACACACCCGCGCCCTGCCCGGGCGCGGACGGTGCGTAAAAGAATTCCCCTGACGTTAAAAAAAAAAAAAAAAAGATTGGTTTAAGTGAATCCTGCTGTACCATAAAACATTGTTTATTATTTTAAGGTATAGTTCAGGGGTATACTGTAATGTATACTGTAGTCATTATCTTTTAATTATTGTGAAAATGTAACATGGTTTCCAATAAAAAATATTATTATTATATTATTAATGAATACAAAATGTTATTGTGTAATGAACTGTAATCTGTTATTGGAAAATAAATAATATATTAAAGTAAGTATACCTATGGATCAGGGAGGTGGGTCACTGATGTAGTTTCAGTTGCAGAAACTCACCCACCATACAAAGCAGCGAGTTGGCACAACGGAGTGGTTTTAGTTGGTAAGCCCGAACTCTCGGGAGAGCTCGACGTAACCCTCACGCTCCTCCTTGTGGCAAGGGGGTATGCATCAGGAGCATTTCCATACGTAAAAAGAAATTTAAAACCGGTATATAGCAATGTCACCACCACATGAATGCCAGGGAGTTAGTTAGCTGGCAATTGGGGACCATTAGTCTTTCTCCTTAGTGCTAGCAGCACGGTAACTCCTTTTTGAAAGTATCTGCAATTCACAAACAAGTAGGTCCTCTGTTGGGGTTGCAAGCGATTGCCATCTGGGGAGACGCATGCATGGGTGTTGAATTAGATGTAAAAACAATTTGTATGATTGAAAATTTAAAGCATCTTATTTTAAAGGTTTTGTTTAGTACGTTAGCGCTCAAACAGCTCAATCGATGGATCCTAGAACTACATATAAAATGCATGTAGGTTTCTATTCATCGCATTATCATATACCTATTATGAGGCTGCCGAGGCGCGGACTAACGACTTCTATGCCATGATGCGTAGAAAAGTAACGTCTCTTATGAATAGAGTGGTCGGCAGACGCAACAGTATCCTGCGGGCGGTGGGTGGAAAGTACGAGTGTCCTATCAGCCACTATTGGACGTCTGTGCTAGTTGGGTGAGGCTACTAACTATTATTATTATTATTAAATTTTTGCTTAATTTATTAATTCAAACTGTGACAATGTAATGAAATAGGTTTTGATTTTTTATTATTTCATTTTTATTTTTCCTAATTTTATGACATGTCTTTTTACTTATTGTGATTTAATTTATATGACATGTATTATTTTAACTAATGAAATAATTAATTCTAGGCTATTTATTTATTTAAATTAAATTTAGTGAATTAAATAATATTATAGACTATAGGTATATTATTTCTTGTGATGTTAAATTTTAATATTTATGTTATTTTTTTTATGTGTCATAATGTAGGTAATAATGGATATATTAATGAATTATTATAGGTATGCTGTCTACGACACCAGTTTTCTGATATAAATTAATTATTATTATTATTATAAAATGAAGGTATAGGTACTATACAAATGGTTTTATTACTGACCTAGGCGCGGTTTACTTCGCGGTTTACTTTGAAACATTAATTAACAAATATACCTATATTTCACTATTTTATAAAACCACGCATAGGGTAAAAGTGGGATAGATTGTTTTAGATTGTTGACATTTTGAAATTGGCTCATTATTTCCAAGCAGTCGTAGTATTTAAACCAGTTATTAATTATTTCTATTGAATAGCACTAATAGTCTTTTACCTCTAATATTTATCTAATTTTTTTTATCAATGACACACTCCAATTTTCTTTAATCATTATAATTTTGTAAGTAGGTAAACTATATCTACTTATATAATATTTTTAATTACCTGCACTATTAAAGGGGCTGACTCTACTCGACTGATCACTTTTTCTATAAACCTGCATCCGATTTAAATTATAAATATAAAGATTAACTTACCATACATTGATATATTTTGTCCGTCTACTACTTATAGGAAGTTGTTTTCTTTTCACGATTTAATAATATGTTTCATAGGAATAATTGATCATTAAGACGATTAGAATCACCGCCTTTAATAGAACAGGTCATTAAAACAACAGCCTATAAAAATATAAGTTATTATTTTCTATACATTTTTGCATATCTTCTTTTTAGTGTTCTAGATAAAATTCCATATCTTCGTGAAATTTTATTGATACTAAGAATGCCTTTCCACATTTCATCAAAATCTTTTACTAAATGTGTTCATTCAGCACGCGGACGAGCGACAAATTTTCAATCAATTTTTCGTATATTTACGAGGCAGGCTTAAAACAAAAGCTATAATTAAACACCATGCAAAGTTCAGCCAAAGCCATGAGGATAGTTGCCCCTAAGGGCATCTATAGGTATTCACAAGAAATCGGGGCGTCAATCCTTTTAGGCAGGGAAAGAAGCCTTTTGAGCTGCTACACCTGCTTAATAAAATTTAAAACCGTCACTCATAATTGATAGATAATCAAACTATATATGTAAATGCAAAAATCAAAAAGATAAAATCAACGTTCCAGTAAAATGAAAAGTTACACGCTTTCAAGAAACAATCAAATTCGTAACTCACGTCGCGTCGTCCGTGAACGAGATCAGCTAATTTATTTTACTACGCACTAAACATCCAATGCACGCGGCTGACACTTGCTTATCGAGGGCGGAGGGATCTAATAACTGCGATAGTGTTGTGTTCGAAAATTCTCAATACAAGTTTCGAGGCATCTATACTCCTAGGGAAACTATCCCACTTTTACCCTATGTGCTATAGCGATACAAAACTTTGCTCATTATAAGTGAATTTAAACCACGAATAATGCTTTAAAATTTATATTAAACGAGTATTTATGTCGTTGGGTATTACATAGCACATACAAAGTTTCATACCGAGCGTTACATACGAGGGTTAATTAAAGGGTTTTGCAAATATGTGGCAACATCCGCCACAAACGTCGTGTCGAACTTTAATAGGTAAGTATATGTTGCGAATGAAAAGCGAAGTCGTGAACTCCTCTACATTCATGGCTCGTTGGATTGCCACTACGAGGAACACGTCGAAGTTCTGTGTAAAATCTCATTGGCATATGAAAAAGCTCGTAACACGCTCAAACTCGCAATCCAAGGCAAAACGTAGTTTATATTTCTTTTTTCGCTTTACAAATGTGAATTTACTAGACGAAGTTTTAGGTACAACAAGCATTGTGAGAGTGCTTGTAATAGGTATAAGAATACCTGTGGAACGCGGTATTTTATTGTAGAATTACCTTCGCCTTAAATTAATCAGCCATAAAAGTCAAACCTTAATAAGTAAAAGTTTAATATTTTTGAAATTTAAGACGTCTGTGTTGTTCGACGGCGACTACTGATGCGAAGCCGTTGTAAATACTTATTTAAAACTTGGAATAAAAACCGTTTGGGTTATTCACGGTTGATGTTGATTGTTTTATCTTTTGCCAGGTGTGCTTTATATAATTACAAATTACCATAAGCCTTCGCGCAATATCGAACTACCAATTAAAGCGTCGTCTTGTAATCAATATGGCGAATGAGGCGAAACCTATACCTGCTTGAAAGCTATTCAATATCTTGTTTTAATCATGACAGCAGGCAAGACATGGTAAATGAATGATAGCCTAGGTAGACCCTTAGTTCTCCCTAGGCTAGGCGTTGGGCTGCAACGCAGAGGTTTCGAATTCGATCCCAAGGCGCGCACATCTCTGACCTTTCAAAGATATTTGCGTATTAAAAAATTAATTATCGCTTTTTGTAACTGTGGAGGAAAACATCGTGAGGAAACCTGCTTTTAAAAAGTTCTCGAAGATATGTGAAGTCTGGCAATCCGCACTGGGCCAGGATGGTGGACTATGGCCTAACCCTACTCACACTGAGAACAGGCCCGTGCCATACAGTGGGACACTTTAGTACAGGGTTGATATTATTATATCTAAATTAATACTTAGTCGCACAGCATTTTATCCCCGAAGAGACATGTAGAGGTGCAAAATCCACATAAAATTAGCTATGTTTTTAGCGAGACTATTACATGTCCTAACAGAATGCAATAATAGTTTGCTTTTTAGCACCTTTTTAGGTAATTGGATACGGGACTTCAGCGCTGCCACAGTGCATTGATATCGCACCCAAGCATATCTACTGTTATCAAAATATAAACTCTACTGCAGTACCTTTATAAAAAATGGACAAGCACCTAGAAATTGGGGACATTAGGATAGCGCGGAAACCCAAAGCCTCCCAACCTACGTCAATACCACATACATATGCAATGGTAATTGATCGCGTCATTACAATGATTTCAGACATTAGCACGTTATTGTCTAATTGCATGTATTATTAGATGAGCATTACACCGCATAATAAAATAATATTTAATCAGTCTGACTTAGAAATCAGAAGATATGTTTTACCTACTGAGACAAGGAAGGGTATGGTTTCACTCAATATGAGCGTACATAGCCTTCGGACGCTACCATCAGAGGCATCATTCGTGCTTTGTGGACACTGCAAGAAGGAATTGTGCGCTGTCAGCACAATGGACAAAGATCAGTCGGAGAGCGCCAGATGCCAGTGTTGATGCCGCTATGACCTGCCAGACACACCAAAGCGAGAAGACAGGGTTTAGTTCAGTAAGGATGTTTCTACCTGCACAACCACCTGGGGACTAGTTCTCACGATGTATACATTTTTGTTTAATAGGCCTATGTAATAATAATATTTTATCACATACACACAACACCATCTAGCCCAAACTAAGCAGAGCTTGTGCTATGGGTACTAGACAATGGATAAACATAAATATATATTTTTCTTTTGTAAATGCATACCTACATATTATTATACATAGAAATACCCAGACCAAGACAAACATCCATGTTCATGCACACAAATGCTTGACTTGCGCGGGAATCGAACCCGCGACCTGAGGCGTGACAGTCGGTTACACTAACCACTACGCCATCGAGGTCGGTTAGCGGTTTCTTTGAGATAAAATGTTTTTAAACAACATTCGCCATGTTATTTGGACATAGGTCTATTAGACCGTGAGAATTAGCCCCTGAGGGCCTTACCACTATGTCTTAAAGCATTGTTATCGAATGAGCGAGATCGAGATAGCGCGTTACTGAGTGTGTGGCTAGCTTAGTCTCGTCCGCACGCATGTAATGGCAACTCTTTAAGATATGGTGGTACGGGTACTGGTCAGGTACTTAGTGCTTGTGCAGACTACCAGACCTGCCTGCCAGCTAGACCGGCATTAAATTTAAAAAAGTATGATTGATAGAATGAGTAACATATTGAATAATTGTCGTTGTATTCCTATTTTAGTACCTGAATACTGATTAAAATGAATTACCTAAATAGACCCAATTCATTTCCTTATATAATATAGAAGATGTTGTCTATATTTTCGGTAAAAATCGACTATCATTTGTATAAATTTTCCAAGTTACTAAGTATGATTTGCTGTATCATTTCTTCAGTCAATATCTACTTAGTATCTTGTTATCTATCAGTATATTTTCAAATATCAATATCCATCGCTATTTGTGGACGCAAAACTAAATTTTTGACTTATAATCACAATGTGCTCGGTAAATCAATTATACTGTACTTATAGTATCATAAACTTACGGTATTGTTCAGTCCACTCACTAAATGTCAGTTAAGCTGGTAGACAACTAGTTAAAATATGAAGGATGTCTTAGTAGCGACTGATGGAACCGAATGAGCTACTATAAGTAATGAGCGGTTGAAGTTTTATAGTAATTACACACACTGAGCACTACGCGAATGAGCGTGTCCCAGCTGCAGACGCCTGAGTGAACGAAAAGTAATAATATATAAAATAGATAAAAACATCAAATAGTCAGGATAGATAGATAATGTGAAAATGATGCACTAAATTAAACAGTGAATAATACACTAAGAAAACAATGGCGCCGTCTTAGTTATAATCATCATTTATTTTGTAAAACATAGACACATAGCAAAATGCTTGGAGTATAATATGGATCTCTATGTTTTGCCAATTATTGGTGCACTAAATATTAAGGCTCACAAAACAATTATCTGCATAATACCTATTCGTTTTAAAACCAATACTAGTACCTAAGATTCTTTAATGGATATACTTAATAATTACCCATTTAGTAGATACTATGCAGAAAACACAGGTTTAAGATAGTTTCTATATAATAAAACGAAATTTCTATATAAAAAAGGTTGCTGTAAAGTTTTAGACGCTGTCAGCTGCAAAGCACATTGAACACGCTCACGTAATAAAAATATTGCAGGTTTAAACCATTATAGGAATATCAACTTCACTATACTAGAAAAAGCCAAAATATGATAACTAAATTAACTGGATGAAAAGAGTGCAATGAAAACTCTTAAAAGGTTCGGGTAAGGAAACATATATTATTTAATGAATGACACATACAATCATATTAAGTTTAGTTACCTTAATCGATGTTGGGTCATCCGACGGTAGTCGGTCTTTCGAACCATCGTTGCTCGAGGAAAGTGCGCGACGCCACAGATGTGGTACGCCCGACACGAAGATGCCTCTCAATCTAATCAAACAAAATAAATTATCAACAACTGCAACACAATCAGATGCATACATTCATACAGAGAAACTACATAAAAGCAGCTTTAGCGTTCGTAACTTGAATGAAAAGAAATATTCCATAAGACGCCTGGGCTGATATGGCAGTACGGTTCTTGAAGACAAAAATATCTGTCAAAGTGGACGAGAGTTACCCATCGCAGGACTTTGTCAGAGGTTGACTAAGCGAAAAACGACAAACAAATTAAATATGGAGGTAATCGAGAAAAGTGTATTTATGTTTAACTAACTATTGATAGTGCTGAAATTGTTCCACATTTCTAAAGTATTTAAGAAGATTTTTTGTAATACTAGTAAACTTATTCAACGCGTATAGCACTGGCCACAGCCATCAATATTAACCAACTCACCGCCCAAAAAGAGAAACGCTAGAAAATTTGAAGAGTGCTGAGCTATCAGCATTTTAAGCCGATTGCTAATTATTTTCTATAATTCACAAGCATATAGGAATAATGTGCGATAAACAATACATAGTCAGTTTGGATTACGAACCGAAGCAAGTACCAGAGGCACTTTTCAAGTGCAAAAATGAAGAATCATGTATCAAATTGACTTTTTGTTTTATAGATTATAAGAGAGCGTTTGACTGAGATCAAGATAATCGCTTACATGCACTACTCAACGATAGGTCAAAAACGACATTCATATAAAACTAGCTCTTCATGTTGGCCAACACTTACACAACAGCCATTGTATTGGCGAAGGTATTGGACATCAGAAATTTGTGACAAGTCCACAAGTTGGAATGTCGTTTAATTTGTGTCAGTTTGGGCCAATGTGTTATTTACAAACCAGCAGACTTCAAAATACGCATGAAATTGAATTTCAAAAGAAACAATGCACACGATATATACGACGAATACCACGAATACAAAACACGCATGCAACTACTTTGGGCGCTCGCTACAACGCTTAGCGAAAGTGTGGACGTGATGGCCATAACGTCCGCCGACATCTTTGATCTGTCGTTGAAAAACCGACATAGAACTGTCCTAACAAATTGAATGATCTTATCGCCGACTGTATTAATTCCTTTACTCGAAAGCAATCATGATGGAAGCTCTGGAAGAGCTGATTTTTAGGGTTAAGGTGAATGAGTGCCTCATTAATAACTTGAGAAATGCGACGACACCGTTCTAATTGCATCATACGAAACTGAGCTACAAGGTCGACCGTGTTAATGAGAGTAGGGCAAAGCTGGTCTTCAGATGAATGTCACCACAACAAAACGTACAGTCATTTTTAACAATCCCAATACCCAATCAAGGATATTTGCGGCGGTACATAACTTGAATAGATGAATAAATGTAAATACTTTGGATCCTGGCTTTCTAACAATTAGGATAGTGAAGTAGAGATCAAGACGCAGTGCCAAGTAAGCTTGTTTCCACTGAAGCTTTAAACTCCACGTCTTATATACCTCTTCTCTAATGTTACATATGGTCTATATTATGTCTGTACGTATTTAGTCCCAGACTTTTGAGGACGATCCACGTATAAAAGAATTTGCTAAAGAATAGAAGCTTTAGAAATCCAGACGTACAGACGCTGAACTTAGAAACAACACGAATGTTCCAAGTTACTAAGTATGATTTGCTGAATAACATTTTAATATTATGTCAAGGCTTCATATTATGTATTGCGGTACTAATTAATTAATTTTGCACTCAAACGGGAGTCAGTCCAAGTGAGCTAGAGAACATGCACTCTAACGCGTGATACAAACAATTAAGTTGAATTTTGTCTTCTAGTAAAAAGAAAATAAGGCTCTCCACGGCCGACTGCAAGCCCTAATTAACGCAAGGATGCGACTCTTGAACATTGGAGGTACTTTCTAGACAGGCTGCAATAGTTTGAACATAATCCTAAGTTTAAATAAGGATTTCGCTGCGTCCTTTTCCTCTTACTACAATTATTCTAAGTTGTTCAATTTATATTGTTTCTAAAGTATATTATGATTAAAGTTTTGGTATGCGATTGTCAGTTAGACTTCACTTATATTTACTATTCTTTTACACTGATCTAAGTCTCACGAAACTAAGTCTTATGACCACATTTCTGTTCTCATGTTTCCTTAAATTAAGATCAATTTCCGTATCCTTAGCAGCTGAACAACATCGTGGCATATTTAACACGTACCTAATTATTTTTTTGTGAATTAATTCATCCTGTCAATGGCACATTTAATGACTGGTATTTAAAATAGATTAAGCAATTACTTTAGAATTATCAGGAATGAGGCTCTCTTTTTAAGAGTTAATGATTAAATAAATTATTTATTATTTATGGATGTCATAATATACATATTATTGCCAGGTGACAATACAAATAATTATTATGCGAAGAACGTCAGTGATCGTGTATTCCATCTAAAATTTCGCACTTACTCTTTGATGACGAAACTGAATAAGTATGTTGTTTTAAGCTATTTTATAATACCAGGAAAATTCTGTATACTTATAGACTTTATAAATTATCACCATATGACACGGATGCCTCTTTATTAAGCGAATTGATAGAATAATTGATAAAATACTAAATATATGAGAAGAGGTACTAAGTACGTACATTCAAGGATTCAATAAAGTTGTATCCACGTGTGACGTTACTTAAGTCGAAAGAAAAGCAGTAGTTGCTTTTAGCAACTTTTACCATATTACCTTTGTCTTTAGAAAGAAATCAATCTTTACAATCAGATTTTACTATTGTATCTAAAGGCTATTGGTTTATTTCATTGGCCTAAGACTAGATATAATTGTATATGACATTCCATATTAAATGATTTAGCAGGAATAACAACAATCTTTAGTCAGCCACGATGCGGGGTTGTCTACTTGCACCGTGATCGACTTATGCCAAGGCTTTTACTCCAGTTGTTGTTATATCGATATCTCTGTATTAGCTAGGTGTTTGCAGACCAAGATATACTTGTAGGGGTCTACAAGTAACTAGTAAGTAACTAAGATGCATTCTGTACAGCCCGTAAATCACAAAGCACGCAACCAAATCACGCTGGCTATAGAACCGGCACATAGACATGTACGGTGTTCCATACCCTATGTTGTAAACTAAAGACAATCTCTTAAGCTTAATGTGTAAATCCGTGTAATTAACGAGATTAGCACTAAAATTTATATATTTTCGTCTAATTTGAGTGAACTCGCAAAAGTCACTTTATTTGTTGTATCATATACATAATGCGTAATATGTGTATAATGTGTAATGTTTTTGTAATTGAGTAAGTTAAGTGATCTTGAAGGCTTGTTTAATTTTTAATTTTAGTTTTATTTTACATGTATGCATGCATTTTTTTTGTAATTTTTCATCACTATCGCTTTGGGTTGTGCTGTAAAGATTGTGTGGGATGTGTTTATAAATAAATAAATTAAGCTCATTTGAATCTGTATGTATAGTAACACATGTGATCTTGTAATATACACTTCATAACAATTCTAATATTGGCTAATAATCTATGTTTGCAGGCATACAGATAGACTGATATTCCGTAAGAGAATAAGCTTAACTTAGAGTAGGTATGAGTCTTTCAAGATAATCAAATTTGCTAAAAAGCTGCAAGGGATGGTGTTTGGCATCAGAATAACTTAAAAGATTTTGCCGCACAGTATGTCTAATGTTACTTATTAATATCCACTTTTTATAATATTGCCATTTATTACGATTGGTAAAAAGTAAATTAGTACAGTGACGAAATCTAAGGTATAATGGTTTTAAGTGCTAAACGTGACACAGGGGTTAATCTGAACGGTACCTATTTACCTATATGACTTCCTATTTTCACTGCTTCCTGCTTCTAGAGAGTCTATAATTTACTCTTCGTTTACTCGTAACTCGTACAAAGCAAAAACAAGAGAATGGAATCAGTCTACATTCTTTTTTGTTTGTTTGCTTTGCTGGTAGGTGCTTTGCCCGGACATTCAACAACTGGCGAAGTGCAAAACATTTTACCGAAATCGTTATTAGATAGCTTTTAGCGCCATAATACTTGTCGAGACAAAGAGATTTACATTTGTAGAGCCTCACGGCGATCTCCCATGGAGGATTTTATTTACAGACAGCATTGTAAGTCTCCTTCATTAATTTGAATTAGGTAAACAATACGACTTGTTTTGATCTTGTGATCATAACAAGTAGTTGTCATGGCAACTCCTGTACAATTATCTACAATACAAAGAGATATAATACATATTATTGTAATATAATTACAAATACAGTACGCCGGTTCCTGTGAAGGCGCGTAGCAGTAGTCACGGTAGAATCACGCATATTACACATCTAGACGACTTCCTCCTCAATGTTACCACATTACTTATTGTTATTCCGCACCGAACGCAATATTTTTTGTTTCATCTTTACTCCTCCAATATTCCTCACCCGTCTCGTCCTTTCTTGGGCCTATCCGTATGTTTGTTTCACTCACTCGGCCGCGTGGGTGTCGGCCCGGCGGCCACTGAACCCAACACAGCTGTTTTCGTCAAAGCATAATTTATAGAGGAGGCAGTAATGCAGTAATGAGTAAAAGTTGACTAAAACTCAGTTGACATATTGCGCTCAACAAACAGCTACGATATTTATTTAGTGTGAACAACTGAACTTTAATCAAAAGTGAAGATTTGCTGAGACTTTGGCAGTTTCAATGAAACAATTCGAAGGAGAAATATGTATACGTTTGAGTGAGCTTTCAAGTTTTAGATGATATATTGATAATTAAATGGAATGGTAACTGGAATTTTCACGAGTATTAAATTAATGTCTTTGAAACTCGGTAACTTTGAGTGTTCACGTCGACTATTAGGATTAATTTAGGTATATCCTTAGAAATTATAATAAATTAAGAAGTTTTAGTTATCGCGTCGTAATAAGACAGCTTTTTCCATTTTAATATGTATTTTAGAGTAAATACCCTAGGTATTGCTTTTAAACATGACTTACACGTGGCCACATAGGCAATAGATATTCCAGTATATTCGTTTTATTATCATGACTATATTGTAATTTAGTCTTTAATAGCCATAAAATTAGATTTCTAATCTAAATTACCAAATATTTTAGATTAGTGAAATTTGGTAAAGGTGCTATTTTAGCGATCTACCTTAGATCTGGAGTTAATTTTGTAAATGACGCCCACATAGTTTATCTCTGCAATGATTCGATGAAAACTCAACTCGCGAAGTGAATTTATATATGCGTCCAAAATCATCTTGTACCCATCTCAACAGTACCTATAGCAGGGGCAGTCAGTAGGGACGCAGCTGAATCGATCCGAGGGTTGCTACCCCTCGGTTAACGCCCCTCCCTCCAGCCCTACCTCTCCCCTGGAACATCCTGTTGCGTAAACGCGAAACTTAGCGACATAAAATGACGTAAAGTACATTGACCGAGGTTATCAGACGACTTTGAAAGTTTCTTCGTGAAACCGGTGTCTGTTATGTAATGAGTCTGAACGGTTCATGGTCTTATCTTAGCTTTTTTGTAAGCAATCTAAAGTGATGAGTTCAATAATAATAGTTTAGTAGTAAGTAATTTAAAATTTAATCGCTTTTTCGTTAAGGATAATTCGAATTAAAGAGGTTCTTATTTGAGGGGCTCTCCACTTTTGTATTCATAAAAGCAATAGGTACGCGCTGCTTAAGCTAATTCTTAAGGACCTGCTATCTAGTAAATTAGCCGGAACACGATAACACGCTTGTCTCCTATTATTACGTGGACAATTAATATGGGTGGCGAAACTTGGATACAATAAATATCTGTCTTACTCTCGGTAATACAAGAAATGACGCCATATTACGTTACAAATTGAACAGACCGTACAAATAATTTACTATGTGCCTGGAGCTGGCAATTGTGCTGACTTGTAAAACATTGCTACAGGTACTCCGATATTGATATCAATAACTTCACTTGAAGGGTTTTAATACGCGACCGCCATAGAAAATACATACATACATTCGACGACCGATTTAAAATTAAATATAAATTAAAATGAAATTGTCGCTTAGTAGAAAGGAAATCGGTAGCGTTGTGGTTTTCATACTAACAATTTTATCAATAGATATTTTTTGAATGGCTCTTTCGAATACTATGTTTTATTTCCATGTAAAGTTCTTCTATTTGGGCTACTATAGTTTCTTTTAAATTAACAATAACATGAACCATCATGTTATTATAGCGAATTAAAACAATGAATACAGGCGGATACTATGCGATATACAAATAAATTTTAAAATAACCAATGCATAGTCAAAGTCGAAAATCATTTATTAATTTATGTCACAAAGTAACACTTATGAACGACAAAATATATAGGTTAGTAAGTTTAGTAAGTTACTGAGTTACTAATCATATTACACACAAACCATGGCATTAGATTTAGGCCATAAACGACAAATTCATACTTAAAGACCTAATATATGTAGGCACCTATATTCGCTTGTAACTGTGACAGAGATTAATTCATCAATACAAATAGCAATTATGCACAACTAGCTCTAAATGGAAAGTAACTATTGTGCAACTTAAGTGTTTGTTTTACAGTTCTTTGTACTTTCAATCTATAAAAACAATAGTTAGCCCTCGAGATACCAGGCTTACCTATTTCCCAATAGATGAATGTAATTGCCACCGAGACTATGACCATTAAATTGCGGTATTATTTATTAAAATAATCTTTAGTGAAGGATTTACACACTTGGGAGCTACAATAATCAGTTAGTCTAAACTTTCTGTATACTTTCATTATCTACACCGTTATAAGGCAAGTTAGTAAGATTGTGCATTTTAGATATTTTCTTTAACAATGTTGAAAACTTCTTGTAAGTTTTAAAAAATAGTTACCTTTTGCCCGCGTTTTTGCTCCACAGCTGTACTTTTGCCGGATGCAGGGTATCATGTGTTATTTTATTTCGGTGCCCCTGACAACATGCGTGCGGTATTTTATGATGATCAGGCGATTAATTAAAGTAAAGCAAGCAAACGTACAAACAAAAAAATTAACAAATTAACTTCAACATTTATTAAGTTCTTAGCTTAAAAAACTAAAAAAGGTAATAAAAAAAGGGAATATTTAGTTTTGGGTTCTTGGAACAGTAATTGAACACCAAATCAATGCTAAATACCACCATTGGTTCAGTTCGATAGATAATCGAATGGATATCATGATATAGTGGCTACATCTTTGAACGATAATGTTTCTTAACCCATTTGCTGTCCCGTTATAGACACAATAGAAAATCTATTGTAATGTATCATATACATATGATTCATCGGACAGAGAACCTGTAAATATGACAATAACATCATAAATACCTATGCATATATTTTATTTCACACCGATTTCCGTTTATAAAAATTGTATGCATGGTTCTACGTTTTAATGAAATTTTGTTGCGCACATAAGTACCACATACAATAGTGCAATTATAACACAAACATACGCCCAGCTAACTGTTATGGTTCCTATCGTTGTAAGTGCATATTACAAACGAAAGCTCCTATTTGTCACGGGTGCTGAAACGCTCTGGCACTCTTCAGAAGCGTCTAGAATAATTTATTCGATATTTCGACATTGTGATTGATTCAAGTATTCTTGCGAATACTTTTCGTACTTTACTCGTTTACTCGTTTACTTTACTTTTTTTTAATTCGTAGGTAGGCTACTACGAGCCTACCTACGACTAAGCTTCCAAAATCATTTCCTTTATGTTTAGGTGCACATGATACGAGCGTGTTGTTTTAATCGCTTGCTGTTCTGTTCACTCTTTGAATGTTAACTGAATGTTATCTAGTAGTATTTTATTTTTATTTTATTTAATAAAGACTACTCCCGTACTAGGAATAATTCCTGTGTCGCGGGGGACTATACAAACATTCAAACAACGGACACAAAAAACACCCGGACTCGGAACAACCCTTTGTGGATCACACAAATTTTTGTCCCACCAACCCACGACACTCGGCGCGGCGGCAACGGCGAGGCGACCACTTAACCACTACGCCATCCGTGCAGTTGTAGTGGCATGCCATTTTTACCGAAAAATTTGCTGGTGTTGTATTCCACCCACTTTTGAAAGCTACATATGTTTAAGTCCTACGTAATAAAGAGCAAACCTATTGCCGCTGCGGTGGAACGAGGAATAATGTTCAACACAAAGGGAGGATGCTCCCACCAGGTCGGGTAGACTGTGACGATTATTAAGAATAAGATTTTCTAGTAGGATAAATAATTCTATACTTATGATAGGCAGCAGCAATGAGAGAAATGCTTAATGATTGGCATTGGAAGAAGAAGAACATCGTAGTCATAGTCTTAGCGAGTGCGATAACAAACAGCGCAAATATCTTCTTGTAGTGAATAATTTATCAAGCTGACGGCACCCGTGATAATCCGCCTATGGCAGTGGTCGGCAACCCGCGCGGCGGCTCGCGAGCCGCATGCGGCTCTTTGACTCCTTCGCTGCGGCTCTGCCACGAAATGTTTATTGCAGGTACGGAATATTATTTATTATCTTGCCTTATAACTATGATACCAATGATACCCGGGAGTGTACTTTTATTCCAATTTTGTCCTAAAGTTTAGTAATAATGTCCACTGTTAAAGCAAAACTTAAGTTAAAAATGGCTCTATGAATAGATTTCAGTTGTGAATTCTAGCTATATCTAGCTCTTTTGGACGACAAGGTTGCCGACCACTGGCCTAGGGGTATGTAGTACCGCAGCACAGTGTGTTATAAAAGCCGAGATGCGGACATGCCTGGTTTATGTATCTATTTGATACAACTAGTTATGATAAACACGTGCCAGAAATACCGATGATATAATTTTGTTTAGTTTTAGAGATATTTATTTTTTTGTGAGTGGTGAATGACCTTATGAATATCTTTATTTAATTATAATGCCGAAAATAATAAACTTTTAGATTTTTTTAGTATTAAGTATAATGTAACAGGTCGTCATATATTTATATATAAAAATAGAGGATTGTAGCTTGGATAGTTTAAGAAATATTATATTATATTTTCTGATTATATCATTTTGTTTGTTTTTAATTATATGTAAGCGTTGTATTTTTGGTCATAAATATGCGCATTAATATTGTTTACTATATTCTAACATATCACAAACGACAATTGTGCGGCAAAAGAGATAAAGCGTTTCTAAGTATTTCAAATATTTCTATGGAAATAGGGTTGTCAACTTCTCGTATTGAAAAAGTATAAAAAATGACTGTTTCTCTGTTCAAAATCATTCATTCACTTAGGTCATAAAGTAACATTTTTAAACGTCAAATATAAACAAAATGGTTAGTAAGATTTACTGAAGTTACTGAGTTTACATTTAATAACGTAAACTCAGTAACTTCAGTAAATTTCTGTAAGTCAGTTATTCTTAGTCAGCCAGTCATCGTCTTTATGTGACAGCAATAAAAGTATTTCATCATCAGAATTGCAGACATCAGTCAAATTTTCCTGTAACTGGCCATGGATAGTGACGTTTTTGTTTAGGGTAGAGGGTTTTAAAAGTTATCGCACTTTTACTGGCAGAATAGAGCGTTTGATTTGTTTTTGTCTGCTGCCAATGGACATTGTTGTTATTATTATTATTATTATTATTATTATATGATTTTACCGGCTCCATGACGCTCCACCCCCGCTTCTCCAGTCATCGTGTACTGGTATTGGATTTTTGCATATGCTTAACGTGGGCGGACCTCTTCCCAATATCACAAGACATGGTTCATCGAAAAAAAATTAAGGTTGTGTTTTGACCTACAATGACATAGAGCTTTTTTTATACTGCCTAGATGGCAAACAAGCACAGTACGGGCGCCCGCCTTATGGTAAGCGGCTACTATAGCCTATGATCGCTTTTGATATCGGCAGTATCGCTTGCGTGTTGCCGACCCTAAGAAAAAAGATCAGGGATTGAATATAAGAAAAGGAATGGGAGGTGTAGCTAAGTGAGCGGCCGGACTCTTACTCATTGAATGGAACGCAGTAACATTGTTACTACTCCTGCGCCAGTTTTCTGTAAGAGGGTGGTACTTTCCCGGGTGAGCCGGCTCATTCGTACGGTCACCAAATACACCAACGGCTGACCTTTCCACCTAACATAGCTTAGCCTAGCCTAGCTTGCCATAGTGCGGGAATCGTTTGTTAAGAAAAAGTTCTAGTATTTCTTAGAATGTCTAGCTAGAATTCAATTTGCAGATCAACATAAAATGCCTACCATGACACGATGAAAATCGTTGTGTGTGAATTATTGTATTTTGAAATTATCTACTTTGTTAATAAACATTAGTAGTATTTTCAAAAATTGATATCTCTGGAACCCAGCGTTTGTGGTGTCTGGTTTTTTGTATGAAGATACATATTAATGTAATAAACATAATTGCAGTAAAAGAAAATGTGGACATGTTAAAGTTCGCCAAAATTATAACTCCTTGTAAAAACCATATTAATCAATTATTTATGTATTCATTGGTTGTTTGCGTGGAACCCATAACACCACGCAACATTTTATAGTAAAAAAATAAAAATGAATTAGATAAATGTATTTTTGGTTTCTATGGACTTTTCTTGATTTTGCAAATATTTCGATAACTATGGTAGATATAGTCACGAAAGTTTTATTAAGGCCGTCCGCTGCGTTAAGCGGGTGCACGGAGCGGGCACCCGCGTGGCGTGCTGTTTTCTATTATCATGGGTCTCCCGTTGCACGCGGCGCGGGTGACGTGGCCCGCCCCGCGGACAACGTGCCGCTCCGTGCACCCGCTTAACGCAGCGAACGGCTTAAGACTTTTGTTTGAAAATTATCTATCCAGAAAGTATATAAAATGGTGATGGCCGCATCTCGGCTCTCATAAGTCATAACACACTGTGCGCAGGTAGCGTAACCGGACAATACGGTGGTATTGTCCATCCACCCTCTTAACAGCAGAGCTTTATGAGAAACGCAGCGTAATCTTCGTACAATGCCTAATGCTATTTTTGGCTTCGATGCTCTTTGGGTGTTAGTTAAGAAGCACTTTTTAAGTTTTATACCTTTTCTGGAGCATTTTAAGCTGTCTCTATGTCAAATTAGATCAATTGTCTAGCAGGGCCATAAATTTATTTATAGTCAATTGTCTTATAATCATAAAAGAAGAACAATATTAAATACTTAGTACAGGCAGGTGATAAAGAGCGATAGCCTGGTGGGAAGGAACAAAAGAACTGCCACGTAAAGGTCTCGAGTACGGATTCACGGCACGCACTTCTGACTTTGCAAAATAATGTGCTCACTCAATTAATTATTAAATTATTACTTGTTTTAAGGGCTGATGCAAACATAGCAAGGACTTCTGCATGTTAAAGAGTTCGAATTATGGTTCTCAAAGATATGGAAACTCTGCTAACCCGCATTGTGCGAGCATGGTGTACTATGGCCTAACCCATCTTATACTGTGAAGAGACTGATGCCCAACAGTAGGACAGTCTATAAACATGGCTGATATTATTATAATTAAAATCTAAAACATACCTCATCATTAAAATCTAAAAACATGATGGTTGTTTAATTTTATGGCACAGATGGAGTAGAAGTTTAACTGGTCGCTTCGCCCGCGCCACTTCAACTGCTCGGAGATTTGTGGTTTCCAATTCCACATCGCACAAAAATTTGTGTGATTCATTAATTGTTGTTTTAAGTACTTTGGGGTTCTTCATGTCCGTTATTTTACTGTTTGTCAAGATCGTGATACAAAAATTATTCCTAGTGTGAAAGTTGTCTTTTTAAAGACAAAGATAAGACAACAATAAGGGTGATATTACTAGACCGGATCGTGGATTTTCAAGAAAAATTGCTCTATTGTGTTTTATGTATTAGTTTACTCTGACAATTTACTAGCAAGTTCTAATAAAACATGGTCAACATTTATATAATTATACCTTTATAAAAAATTCGTGTCACAGTGTTTGTGGTCGCACACCTCCGAAACGGCTCGACCGATTTTTATGAAAATTTTTATGTATACATATTTGGTAGGTTGGTCTAGAAGTATATTTCATGCCGCTGACAAAATATTCACTAGAAATAATTTATATGACAGTACAACGTAGCTGTCAGCTAGTAATTATATAACCCAACATTTATACGAACATGATATTGCATATTAAATTGATTTATTTTATGTAATCTACATATAGAAATAAAAAACAATAAAACAATATCTAACTATATAGTTACTCTATATATGTATATATGTTGTACTTAGATATTGTTTTTCGCCGACAATAGCAAATTACATTTAGTTGTTGCATTTCTTTACACCTACGCAGACCGAAAGTGAGCGTTATATTCAAGGCCATGGGCAGTAGATATTCAACACTTTAATAGAAAGTAAAATTAGTAAGCATGTACCTATAAGTAACTAAGGAACGGAAGTTTGTCCGATAACATTCGGACTTGGGATACATGTCCAAAGCGGCCGTAACAGAATTCGTAGAAACAAAACGAATGTTCTAAACTGCGCATAATAAGCAACCTACAAATGTTTGAGAAGTTGAGAACACAATGCTTGTGTTTTCCGAGAAGTTTTGGTGCCTACTCCGTAACAACAAAACCAATAGAAAGAATAATTTCTTTGAACAAAGGACACGAATCATTACAAGCTTCAGAATAGAATTGCTTAACGTTACCTACTTGTTGTGTATTATTAGCGAATATGTATTATTTCAATAGAACCAAATAACATTACAATGTGATTATCATCAGGGATGTTGCGAATATTCGCATCTGCATCCACAATTGCGGAGCAGCCGCATCGATTTGAACATCTGCATCCGCATCCGTATCCGCAATAAGCAATGCGGAGCCAGATATAGCGTAGGTTACAATAAAAAAGAAATCAATTGTTCAGTAGTACGTGTTAAATTTATGAACCTTTGCAAAACAGGCTTGAACCTGCGAAGGCGGTGATATTAGATACTTTTTATTAAATAAGATGAACAATTTTAATCAACATCCGCATCCGCAATTGGGGAGCTGCCGCATTGATTTGGACATCCGCATCCGTAGCCACATCCGCGGATGTGAGTCTTCAAATATCCGTATCTGTATCCGCATCCGCGGATTTCAAAAAATCTGCATCCGCAACATCCCTGATTATTGTTATAAGGCTGAAGCTATTTGCAAACATTTTTACATAACCAGAGTAATAAAAGCGCGAAGGCAACTGTCTTTACACTTTCACGGCAAAATTTTGTTTCTATAAAACAGTCATGGTCTTGTGGTGTCGAGCTTGTGCTGCATACCTACGTGCGGTGGCTACATCAGTAAACTGTTTTTAATTAAACTTGATAAGGGTATACCTAGTTTGTATTCTGGGGACAGACACGACTATCTTCTACCCTGTTATGTGTTGTCACAAGATTCACGCGGGCAAACTCGCGAATGAAACTACCTTGTATTTTTTACAAGGCGGCGGTGGCCCAATAAATGAGGTTTGCGATCGAGATGTTGCCGAGACGTCATGTGTTATTCGACGTTATGGGTTTGACTAAATTTATGATTCGCTCCTATTGCATTGCCGAGATCAGTCCCACTTTAAAGACAAGTATCTTATTTTAATGTATAGGCTTATTTTATTACAATATTGTAAATTTCTATTGTACAATAATACAGGAGTGAATCTTCACTCCTGTATTTCATCGAAAACGTAGGTATAGATGTATAAATGCTACCTTTTGTCAGCTGTTTTTAAGACCGACATAATTGGGTGCGAGCTTTTTGCTGATTACTAGGCACATTATCAAACCCGCGCTGCACTTTCTTAAGTTTGCCGGTAAATCGAATCACTCGTACAAACATGTTGGCATATAAAGTTATGATTGATATGTATAAAAAATTACACAGGTATATCTGAAAGATAAAGATAAGGATTTATTTAGCCAAAGAAACAATTGCAGATGAATATTCCGTGGGCTGTATCTTTGGCGCCTATTAGGTAACGTTTACAGGACATTGTAAACTATAACATGAATATTTATAAAAATTAAGACAAACCTTAGCCAATCCTACCTATATTATATTCAGATTACCAATTCGGACATTTCAAAGGAAAAACATTTTATTGCCAAGTTTAAATCATCAATTAAGTAATAAACGCCTGAAATTGATAATCAATCGAATCGTTAGTTTGGAGATTGAAGGTCGTCATGTCACGCACGCGGTATACACATGTAGGGCCTCACCCAAAAGTGATATATACCTAGAATGTAAATTTTTAGATTCTTATGCACGAAGCGTCCGAATTAAGTAGCTATAGTACGGCGGGGTATTATGAACAAGGGTCAATTTATTTTATAAAACAATATTCAAGATCCCTGTTTAATCATTTTGATTGAATAAAATATCTTTATACTTTAGAATATGAAAGTAGCTGGGTTTGTTTGTTATTTTTAACGGATAAACTACTAAAGCGAATTTGTACTCTAGGTAGGTATCCTTGCTTCAATGCACTGTTTCTTACGATATGGCGATACATCCTGTACTGTCAAAATGTCCTAAAAGCTAATTCATACTTTATAATTATCTACATACATTGCCTACATCTCATCTCACGCCTACATCCACCGAGGTCTTGCCAGAGATATAGGTACATAATCAACCCACATTTCGCCAGTTATAGTTTTAGTGTTAGACTTCACGTAATACACGAACGACGACGGACGACCATATTGTCGTTTACCGGGCAAAGTATCACACTACTAATAATAAAGTATTTGTATTGACATTTCACTAAGCATGAACATAATATAAATAATTTATTTTTTTAATAAACCATTATGATTAATAAATCTATTAATGATTAAAACAACTCTACCACCAAATAGGCCAAATGCGCCATGTTTGGTAGAGAGTTGTTTCAATCATAACATTCATAACGTTGCGTGACAGGTACTACCGAGAAAAGCCAGCCACAGTCGAGCGCCAGCCTGCTATACTGCCTTATGTAAGGGGTGTCACTGACATGATTGGCTACATCATGAAGCGAGCTTCAATCAATACATACTTCAAGCCGCCAACGAAGATAAGTCAATTTTTACCATCCGTCAAGTGCTAACTACCTTTACAAGATGCAGGGGTCTATGAAATAGATTGTGACTGCGGACTCTCATACATTGGTCAAATCAAGAGAAGCATAGGCACCCGCATGAAAGAACACATAGCTGATGTTAAACAACAACGCTCGTTGAAGTTTGCTGTGTGTGAACATGTGCAACAGGGGACCAAACACTACCAGAGATTTGACAAACCACAGATTCTCGCTAAAGAACACAGATTCCTACCAAGGATGCTTCGCGAGGCTATTGAAATCAAAAAACATCCTAATTTCAATAGAGAAGATGGTTGGAATGTACCACCAGCTTGGGATCCAGTCATTCAAATAGTCAAACCCAAGAAGAAGCAAACCACAGCTAGACTTCATGATACTCTGAGCTCATTCTGCGTAAATAGAAACACCAATGATTAAATTATGTTCGGGTACTTTGAAATAACGACACTGGAATATTGAGACAACTACCATCTTAGTCTCCCCGTGACCATGGCTGCTGAAAAGCAACCGAAACGTCGGGGAAAGTATAAAATTAAGTATAGTTTTAATAAATTAATTAGCTTAAAAATTAGTAAAGTTCAGTAGTGTCTAGTAGTAGTGTGACAGTTTCAAAATTTTGTAATAAAGTGTAAATTAAATAACGCGATAAAATCCGTATATAGTAGTTAAATTTCAATGAATAACATTCGCGTAAACACAAGACAATATTAGGACTACAAAATAAAATACAATTACCTAATCTATGCCATATCTGGATTGTGTATTAAGATTGACACCTGGCTACTTGTTTTAACGGTTTTATATAAATTAAATAAATTTATATTTATTTAACCCGCATTTTTATGCAAACCAATTCGTGATTATAAAATTATAAATATTAATTAAAAATAAAATTAATTGCCTTATCAATTTATCATATCGTTTAAAAATATATTTACATACCTTTTATCCCTAATAATAAAAATAACATTGTCTTAAAATTATAAATTTTGCACAGATCATGGCGTTTAGGTTTTTTATCTATATTTATTTTATAAAGCAGCTCTATCGGTATGTGGCGTTAAGCTCTAGGTATTTTTTTAAAGCATTATTTAGATTTCAGAAATGCTACGTCTACAGAAACTTAAGCTTTACGTCACAGGAGAGTTTATACCTACTTACAATGAAAATAAATCAAACAAATCATTGTTCGTTGTGACAATCAAACAACCACACACTTGATAAACCTTTAGGCTGATACGAGATGATCTCTTAAACCAAGTTGCATTCGAAAGCTTAGTATATTCTTAAACACATCATATTTCATATAGCTGTAAAACTTTTAAAATAAAGAAAGCTCATTTTTTTATCGAGTGCCGTCCACGTCTTCTATACCTATCGCTTTAATTAAGTGTGCACCTTACCTGCCCGGGGCACTTCCGTGATATTAATATCAATATGATGATAATTATTGTGTTTGCATTTTCCCTCATAGACGAATACAGCTCTACAAGTTCAGGCAATCTCGCTTAACGAACTCGAACCTTTACTTCATTAGAATATTTCACAGTCCAATGGAAGTTTACGTAGGTGTAAGTACTCTTCATTCATTCAGTTTACTGTGCCAATTGATTACGGATATGAAACGTTTGCTAACAGTTCGAGTTTTCGAACAGCCGATGTGAGATTCGACGAATGAAGTACTTATTAGTATCTGCACACAGACAAAGAAGCTATATTTCCACCCTTCGAGGATGAAATGTAGTAAAACATTATTTTCCAGAAGAGCCAAAGCACAAAAAAGACGTTTTCAGTTTTCTCTTTATTTTAGTGCATTTTGGTAAAAATATTTTTTTAGCTCTTTATCCTTACTATCCTTACTAATGTTATAAATTCTAAAGTAACTCTGTCTGTCTGTTACCTATTCAGGACTAAACCACTTAACCGATTTGGATGAAATTTGATACAGAGGTAGTTTAAAACCTGGGAAAGGACACATGCTACTTTTTATTGATGTAGGTACCATGCGGGTGGAGCCGCGTGCACAAGCTAGTGTTCTATAATTATGAAATTATATATTTTACAGCATTTGTGGCAAATTAGTATTATTCACATCATTATTGTAGGGACACAGGTTGTATAATTGTGTGTGTCATGGTTATATATGTGTGCATGTACCTAGTGGCGGCTGCGTCCGCCGCGTAAGTTTGAGCTCAGTCATAAATATATGGAGTTAAGTGAAATACGTCTATCAATTATTCCTCACATACTAAACACCATCTACTTAGGTAACATAACAGTCACTATAATTACCTATTTATAAATTTTATGTTGCGGTATTTTCTAGGTAGTAAAACCATTTATTTTTTGGAATATCATCATTTTAAATACACAAGTCGATGCAGCTTGAAAAACTGAATAGGGTTATATCAATAACAATTTTTTTCCAAAAGGACTTTTACGTCATTTTATCCTGGAAGAGTCGATTGGTTCAAAGATCTAGTACATTAAAATCAAACTTATACAAGAATTGGCGTTATTATAGATGTCACTTGATAAGAAAAAAGCTATTTGTACAGTTGTTTAATAATTATAGTTATTTTACTTGTGCATACTTCATAAAGTTGCATATTACATATATCGTTGCGTATGGACCTAAGTAGTTGTATTATGTTCATTGATACCTGTCAAGAAAACCGTAACGATATCAATATCAGGGACCAGATGGTTGTTGAAATCATTTGTGAATTTACATTTTTGTGTATAAAACTTGTCACTTAACCCTAAAAGTAAGAAATCACAGATTACATAAATAGCTTGATGTATCTTAAACGAATGGTTTTAAGGATTTGTAGGCTTACCGTGAAAAGAAAAAGCGAGGTAACGGGCATTTTTGTTCATGCTGTTCACACCACTAAATACATGAAGTTACGTTTGGATTATCCCCAAATCTTTAATTATTTTGTCTGAACAAAGGAGTAATGATATTTAGTTATTAATTGGTTAAATAATAATATTCTTGAAGTAAATATATCTAAAAAAAGAAAGTTTTATTAATTTAAAATATTAATATTGACATTAATTACGAAGGATATACATTATTGAATACAAATTATGTGACAACAAAGTTAACGGATTTTCATTTGCTCTTTTTAAGTTAGCAAAAGTAGCAAACCGAAACACGGCATGCACACCTTATTTTGCATATGTTGGGTCTGTCCTTCGGTACGGATTGTTGATTTGGCGCAATAGCTCAGAGGTACAGAATGTTTTTATTAAATAAATTATAAAATAAAATAAAAATACAAGTTTATTTGACAAAAAGGGGTCGTACAATAACACTAAAAACTACAGTAAAAATAATTGGATACAACTAAAATTATTAGGCATAAGTGTTTGGTTGAACTCTGATACCCATGATAAGAATAAACTTGTGTTATGGGTATCAGTGCTCTCTCAGTATGAACTAGTTGTAAAATTGACACTAGAACGAGAATAGACGTGTTATTGGTTAATCTAAATGCTTTTAATATTATACAAAATGAATAAGAGATTTTAGCTTAGATGATAGACAACATTAGGAGGTTTTATTTTATTGCTCAGAAGAGAAACATAAGATCAATATGTGATATTGCACCAGATAGATCATGTCGTCCTTATTTTAAGTAACTAAAAATACTCCCTTTATGCTGTCTTTATATATAAGAAGTAGGGAAATTTATTAAACAACACCCTCATATTTAAACGGGCAAAATATGTTATTCGACGTGATAACATAAGAAATCCAGACAGGCTTGTGCTAAACATGACACCGAGAAGCAGTTGGCTGCAAAATAACTCATATGTCATGTGTATAAAATATATAATAAAATCCCTAATGATATAAAAATATTACTCTTAAATAAATTTACTACAAAATTACGTTGGTGGCTTATGCAAAGCAATTTCTAAAGAGTAAAAGATTTTTTTGAAAATACCCCTTATAATTGATTTGTAACTGACTTTATATAATTTTATCCCTAATTGATATTGAAAATGTGAAATTTAATATGTTCGTGTAAATAATATAACTATAATATATTACTTTTGCATACACATAAGAAATGGCTAAATGGGCTTGTACTCTTGTAAATAATCTATAACTAAACTAAAACTAACTATCAATTAATGTACCCTGTTTATAGCGAATAAAGACTTCTTATTCTTATTCTAAATTCATTTATACTAATTAAATTCCTAATGATATACTTACCTATTCCTAAAATGCTTCTTTACAATTTTAACCCTGGTATCCAATTATTTCCCATAATGTAACTCAAAATGATTCAAATTTTGATCGTCAGCAACCAAAACTAAATTGGTACTTATTGTTACGTCTTATAACGTTAGGTCAAAAGGAACCTCAAAAGGCTCCTTTGCCACCTGTTACCAATTCACACGATTGAAGTCAATAGCAATTATTTATAATGAGCATCTTATGATGCTTGCTGCCTCTACTTCTTTTAACAAGAACGTGTAACGACTCATATAAAGCCTCTACACATTTCAAAGACTCCGTATCACGAAATTTTGGTAAATTTTATACATCCTAATTAATATTATTATTGCGAATGAGGTTTGTTTGTTACGATTTCACGCCTGCTAAGTTGTCAGGGATTACAGAAAAGGACAAAGGGCGCCTTCCATCTAGAAAAGGTACCTGCTGTTCCACAAAATACAAAATTTACATAAATGCGCAAGCAGAATCTAATGATAGGTATAATAAACAATGTTAACAACAAATCTCTCACATACTAGTGACGTCACCAGAAACACTCGCTGTTAAAGTTTCTGAGTGCAAAGTACCCGAAATTCTGCTGTTAATTAGTGCGGAGCAAAACTATGACCATAAAAATAACATATAGCTAGTCTATTAATGGTAGGTACTTACATAGACAGATTGAAGTAGATGACGATTTTTAAAGACAGATAAAATGGTGATTGGTGTCAGTTTAAAATTATTAACTAATCAGTTTAAACTGTCATCAATTGTCGAAATTAATATACCTAACCTAACTAGGTTTATTAATTTCGACAATGTATGAAAAACAACTTCAACTAAAAGATACCTATATTTTTAGGATCACTTGCTGAAACAACGATATTCACCCGTCTATATGCCGTAATATTGTCTTACTTGCTATTTCGACAATACGATGATAGTTTCAGTTAATCGCTCCATATATTTACTTATTTGTAGGATGACAGTTTTTATTGTACTTATTACCTATAATTATTAACTTAAATCATACTGCAGAGTTACACAATTTGAGGCAAATAAAATTCGATTGTATACAGGACATAAATAATGATTTGGACAAAATTGCTACAGCTCATTCGTCGATTTGTATGATAGAGAATTGCCGTAAGTTATCTCGCTCACATGGAAGATCGTTAAAGCTTTTTTGCCAAAATATCAGAAGCATTAATAGAAATTTTGATGATTTACTCACGCTACTTGATAGAAGTGATGTATTGTGGGATCTGATTGTTCTCACTGAATGCTGGCTAAAAAACTTTCCCCATATACCAACAATACATGGTTACACCTCAGCAGTGACTCAAAAACATTACTTTCAGAATGAAGGTGTGGTGGTATATTTTAGCAAACATCTTCTATTACCTCTTCTGAACCGCTTTTGGTGGATGCAAATTGTTTATGTTTAACGATTAACCGAAACACGATAGTGATAGCGATCTATCGCCCGCCTGCTAATCAAAAAGTGTCAATGTTCATTAGCTCCCTTAACGAACTTCTTTCACCTTACTCCTCTTTTATATAGAATACTTCAATATGGCTGCTTGCCACGGAATGTTACTTGCTCACACACTGTGCACTAGAAAGAATCAGTCCTGTCTAGATCAATTTATATTAAAAACTAAATTACCGGCTTTCTGTTACGTAGCGAATACATCTATAACTGATTACGACACAGTTTTATTCTTCTTCGTGCTAAACATTACTCGAGCCGCACAACAAATAAGTTTAAAATTTCTAAAGTAATTAATTACGAACATATTGAATTAGAAATTATTAATACCGACTTCACGCCTGTTTTCTTGATGTTAACGACGCCACCTCTTATTTTATTAAATTCAATTCTGAAGACTGTACCAAATCGCAAAAGATTTGAAAAAGAATCGATGACCCCTAGTCTTCTAAAATGATTACGAAACAGGGATCAGTAACACCTAAAACTTAAAAATAACCCAATTAACGAAATTTTAGAAATTACTTTTAAACGGTATAGGAGCTACTGCGCTAACTTACTCTAAGTCTACTAAAATAAAATATAATAAACATAAAATAGATAATGCAAAGGGTAATAAAAAAGTCAGGCAAGCCATAAAATCTATCACGCACGCAGTCAGAGATACAGCGCATTCTCTCGCACTTCTTTCCTCATCCGACCCAAGACGCTCGGTGAATACGGTGACAACACGGTGAAAGCTATAGGTGTCTTTTTAGATATTGCAAAGGCATTCGACACGATTTGAGTCTCTATCCTTTCCGCAAAGCTCGAAAAAATCGGGATCAGAGGTACTCAACTGTCCCTCTTCAGAAGCTATCTTGATAACAGATGGCAGTATGTTAGAATCGATAATTATTGTAGCGATGAGCTTCTTGTTAAAAATGGAGTCCTATAGGGCAGTATCTTGGGACCTACGTTATTTTTATTGTATATTAACGACCTCTGTCAATTACAGCTACACAATACCACTATATTTACGTTTCCCTCATATCTTATGGTGATACTTGGGAATCAGCGTTCGCGAGTGCTCATTCCAGTCTTAACTCAGTAACTAATTGGTTGGCTGGGAATCGGTTCACCCTCAATACTGGAAAAATGAATTGTCTTACCTTTTCATTGACAACCCTAGGCAAGGATGTTTCTACTTGCTGGGAAATTAGGTGCACAATAGGCTAAAAAAATTCTAAACTTGTACCCAATGACCAAGACTGAGTGTATAAAGACAGTTACTCATTGGCTATGTGACTTAGACTATGATGGCACTGAAAATATAATTTGCACATCAAAATAGACTATAAATGTATATTGCTAATGTTAATGTTGCACTATATACACACACATGCGCACACATTTACATACAACACTCAACTCTCACACGCAACACTCACACAACTACGGTTTATAAATTATCTCTCTTATTATTGTTTTTGTGACACTGTTTGATAGTTGTAGCTACTAAGCTAACTTTTATAGAGTTCAGTGGCGAGAACTGGAGATCTGCCACAAAGGTTTCGAACTTAGCTCAGACTCCAGCTCTCAACAAGGTTCTTTTTTTGCTGTATCTATAAATATAAGAATACCATTGTACCTATTTGAGAGAAATAAACAATATTTATTATTATTTATTATTAATTAGCTAGTACTAAGTAGCTAGTAAGCTAGTAACTAAGTGCGGCGAAAATGTACCTACTACCAAAAACATTTAGGTCTAATAATTGTACTTAATCATATTGAAGTAGGGTAAAACTGGGTATTACCGGTCAGGAGGTAATACTGGTCACTACAATTTCCTCTTATACTATAAAGCTGTCACGCAGGCGCACGTAAAAATGGGTAGCGTGACGATACTCCTCGCCGACGCACCAACCGCTCATTCCGTAGCCGACATTTAGGATGAAAGTACTTCAATAATTGTTTTCGCGATTACTTGAAGTAAATTTTCGGTGTCAAATAATAATAGGTGAGTGTTTGTTATTTCACATTTTTTTGCATTATCGCCTATAATTGTTGTAACATAATTATCAACAATCCCAAATGATACTAAATTTCGAGATTATTTTGGCAAGCTTTTAAACAAAAATGTTTTTTCGGAAGTGTTTCTATGCGGGCAATGCCGGTCACGGTGACCGGTATTCCCCGCTAGTTAAATAAGTACATGGTCAGTGTTTTATTGTTTATTTTAATGTTTATTTATTATTATTGAATAGCACCGCTTGCATAGTGGTCAGTGGGTAGGTATAACATAACGACCAAATATTTAAGTATTTATTTATTACAGAATGTCCAAAACAAGAAGCAAATTAAAACAAATGAAAGCTATCAAAAGATAAGTAAAAGTACCTAACAATTAAAATATAAACTGAAAAAAAGACAAGGTAAAGAAAAGGAAAGTCGATTGATGTGAAAAAGGCTAAAAAGAGAGTGCTTTAACACAAAACCAAGAATGGTGATAGTACGTTGGACTTAGAAATAGAAACGACAGACCTGCATGTTGATGAAGATAGCTAATCAGAAAAATAGATGTATTATCGGCGATAATTCTGGCCAAAACAATGAGCTGTGGTAAAGGTGTGTGCTGTGCAGTCTCTGGGTTCACGCTGAGTCCTCAGGATATGACTCACCTGAAGGTTATATCTGCGACTTAAGCCTCAACTAAGCTTGACCGGTATTAACGACCTAGTGACCGGTATTACCTGCCATGGTGTTTAATGCAGGTCGAGGTAGTTTTTTTTGTTAACATAAATTATGACAAATTTATGTTACTTATTGAACTCAATTATTGTGATATTGTTAGAAGAATAGTGAAAGTTTAATTAGAAAAATGATTAATAAAGAAATATTGATTATTGTTTGATTTGTGATTATTTCTTCTTAAGTCACCGGTAATACCTATTCTTACCCTAGATGCCGCTATTTTTAGGCAGATCTGTAATATCTAAGTCCATTTGTAAATAAAGTGAACCAGTTTATATTCTCTCAGTCACCATATATATAGTTACATAAATATACCTACGGCATTTCGGTTGTGTAGATTACACAGCCCAAGTCTATTATATTTATAGACGCGTTTGTCATATTGTTTGTTTGAAGTGTGGAAAGCTTGGCGAAAATCACTTTATTGCTCGCTGAATAATCTGATAAAAGAACTTATATCTTTTTTCTGTACGAAGATGTACTGTCGTGCATTTTGGATAAATGAAATGAAATCATAGATGGAGAATGAGTGAGTTAGCATACGGTATAAAGTGAATTTGAACAGCGTACCCATTAAAGTCGAATTGTAGTAACTTTTGGTTGCTTTTGAATATTTATTGCTTTTTACGTAGGATAACTTTATTAGATCTGGATAGATCTTTGTTTCGCACTAGGAATAATTCCTGCATTGTGGGGGACTTAACAAACATTTAACAACGGACACAAAAACACCCAGAACCGAAACAACTATTCTTGGATAACATAATTTTTGTCTCTTGTGGCGATCGAACCCACAACATTCGGCGCAGTGGCAGCGGCGAGGCGACCACTTAAACTACTACCACACAAATTTAGATATACGCAAGGGAATATTTCAGGCGCGCGTAAATGGCCGGGTCCAAAATTACAAGAAATAGCAAAAACAGTTAAAAGTAACACAGACGATACAGGGGTTGAATTTGATTTGACCATCTTAATATAATAATAATAATATCAGCCCTATATATAATATGTAATAAACTGTTCCACTGGTGTGCACGGGCTGGCACCATCTTCATAAAATTGGAAAATTTAAATACCAATTCACCTTAACGTAAATTTTATTACGTAAAATGTTACCTATTGAACTAAAAGTAATTAAACTACTATATACGGCTTTTATGGCGTTGTTTATTTGACACTTAATTACATAATTTAGAAACTGTTGTGCGGTCTCTCATACATTGGTAAAACTAAGAGAAGCATAGGCACCCGCATGTTCATGTAACATAGCTGATGTAAAACACCAACGCTCGTTGAAGTCTGCTGTGTGTGAACATGTGCAACAGGGGACCAACCACTACCTGAGATTTGAAAAACCACAAATTCTCGCTAAAGAACACCGATTTCTGCCAAGGATGCTTCGCGAGGCTATTGAAATCAAAAAACATTCTAACTTCAATAGAGAAGATGGTTGGAATGTACCACCAGCTTGGGATCCAATAATTCAAATAGTCAAACCTAAGCAAACCACAGTTAGACTTCATGATACTTTGAGCTCATTCTGCGTAAATAGAAACACCAATGATTAATTATGTTCGGGTACTTTGAAATAACTACACTGGAACATTGAGACAACTACCATCTTAGTCTCTACGTGACCATGGCTGCTGAAAAGCAACCGAAACGTCGGGGAAAGTTTAAACTTAAATATAAATAGTGTTAATAGTTTTATAAATTAATTAACTTAAAAATTACTATAGTTTAGTACCTAGCAGTAGTTTAACAGTTTGTAAATTATGTAATTAAGTGTCAAATAAACAACGCGATAAAATGCGTTTATACTTAGTAGTTTAATTTCAATGAATAACATTACTACACATACACTATATACTACATACACGCGTAAACAGAAGATAATATTATGTAAAAGTAATTAATAGCGAATGTACATTTATTTAATTAAATTACTTAAGGCGACTTGACGACGTGACATTCCCTGTTTCACTGTTTTCCAGTTACGAATTAGAAATTCTAAACAATTTACTAATTAATTATCGTATTACTGCAGCGATGTAAAATATACCTTATGACTACCGAAAGATAATCACCTACAATATAGTATATGAATTATTGCTATGGGTACCTATTATCTATACTGATCTAATACGACAGAAGACCGCCGAGTGATTTTTGCGCTTTTTCCTGCCTTGAAATATGCTACGCATTTACTCCAATGATAATACTCAGAAAAGAAGCAGATATATTACCTACTAGGACGCAAAGTGAAGACTCAAAAACATGTACGTCATCATCTATATCATATGTGACGTAGGTATATGAAATAAAATCGGATTGCGAAGTCCCTTGCAAAACAATTGAAGTGCCCACAATTTATTCAAATGACAGCTCTCTTTTACGCTAGTTGTTTTCCTATTGTCAATACCTGTGCTGTTAATATTGTCTGACGTTTACGCGAATGATATACTCATAGAATTGTAAACCTATAATTATGTCCTCAGTGTTACACATTGATATTAAACTACTATAGATGGACTACACAGAGTTGTTTATTTAAAAAAATATACCTAACGCGTTCCGTATAAAGTAGTTTAAATTCAACCAATGCTGTTATTGAAGAACGAAATCAAAATCAAAACGCCTGGGCAACAGATTTTCGACGTCCATGATCAAATCTATTGTAAAGTACCTTTATATCAATAAGGGAATGAGCGACGGCCCTTATGCTTACCGTAATATAAAAACGAATAGAAAAGATAGAGATAGGGCGGTAACAAATCATCTGCTGAATTTGCTAGCAATAGAAAAAGGTGTCATAATTTACTTAGCACCCATCTTTCAGTTTAGAACATATCCTATAATTGCGCTGCCTATCACTAGCGCTCCCATAATCTTATTTTCCACTAATCGATCAAAAATCTGATACAAATGTAATTATTATTAACTTTTAGCCTATCATATTTATAAGTTATAACACTTAGGAATGACTACTAATGCGGTGCAACCTAAAAGCGATCACTGTACTTACGTGATATTCTAAATATCACTACTCTCGTCTTAAGTGACTAAATTTCGATGCATCTTATTCGGAATTTTCACCAGAACTTGACTCAACATTTTCAGCGTGGTTATCGTCATGTTCTGAATGAATAGAAGAAATCTTTACCTTGCAATCTTGCTTGATTACTATTTGCTGTAGGGCTGAGGTAGGTAAATTCTTAGACGGGCTGCCTCAGTTTGAACGTAAGCTGGAATGCGGCTTAAGTTCACAGCAAAACTTCAAGAAGTTTATTAAAGTATTTCGAATTTTAGTTTTAATCTTTCATTTCAACCGTAATGAGTGAGCTATTTGGCCATTTTCGTTTAATAAAGAAATCGCGAATGCAATAATGAACTTACAAATTCTCATTCAATAGACTTCAATCTGTCTCCATATCTAAGCGTTTGTTGGGTTAGGTATACGGACTATAAATCCTGTAAATCGATTTGAAAAGTTACTTATTTATATTTCATATAAGTACGTTGGTTATAAGGATGTTATTTATTCGGGTAAGGTATTTCCTTAAAATTACGTTTGATTGATTTATCACTTACAAAATAAGCAATAAAATTTCGTATATAAGTTACCTACGTAATTTCAATCTAAAACAAGATTTATCCAAATTAGTTTACCAGATTTCAGTGCTTTATCTCATCGCTATACAAAAATGCTACTAGCCTGTACGATAAAACTCTTACAATAGTTCCACGGAGCTAGCAGGTAAAAAAGGGGACCAAATCCCAAATCTAGCTACTCATGAAATATTTTGGGTGCGATTTGGCAACGTCGCGTCACATGTTAGGGCCGTTAGGGGTGACAAGTGTGGCAACATCGCATGATGGCGTTTTGATAATATCTAGTTACAACGCTAGGACGAGACTACAACAGCTGTTAAAAGGGCCTATTATTAGGATTCTTGGATGTTTGAACATCTATAATCTAATAACACAGTTTTCTCCAAATATTCTGAGAAAAGATAATTTAATGTTTGTTTGCGTGTAAGTAAAATACCGCTGTTAAAAGGTGAATTTAGGTAGGTAAGAATAATTTTGCGAATTTGTGTTTTGTGAATTTTGTATGGACTTAATGGGTAAAGGAGTTTTTAGATATTGAACGTTAAAACAAAAACTGACACTACCCAAAAAAAGTTTTACTAAGGAGAGCCGAAAATATATTTCTTTGTATGAATAGTACGAAATAAACTAGAAATCTAGCGCAGATTCATTATTCTATTATGCAAATATTGAGCAATAATTAATTTTATATCTTCAAATTAACGACATTATATTTCACGTTTTACAATACATGGCATTAATTAGATCGGCACAAATTAGATTTTGTTACACTTTATATAGTGACGGTATTGGAATGTTTAACAAAGACACAGTAATGTACTGCTACTATGTACCTAGAAAGAATAATCTCATACCCGTATGCTTATGAGATCGTTATTATTTGTAGATAAATAGGTATTTACGTGCCTAATTTAAATATTACCCAAAAATTTACATCTTGGGAATGGTAGTCAGTGAGTACCTATTACTTTAAACAAAGTTTAAAAGAAGACTAACATTTAGGTACCAATGTTGATAATAACAGCTGTAATCCACATTTCTGTTGCTAAACAACGCGTCGCGAGTTATCCAAATTCAAATTTGACACTTTTCTTTGACATTACTTTCTATAGATTGATCCTTATTGGCTACACTACCTACTGATGACAGTGCAATAATACAGTGTATATTTCCAAATTCAGCGAGGTTTTTATATCTGTCTGGAAAACATTTAATAACTGCGTTTTAGATTTTATCAAAATCGATCTCTTTTCCCTTTAGTGTTAATCACAATTTGTTATAAGTACCTAGTAAAATAACTGTGTATGAATAATTAAATCTTGAATGAAACTACTCTTTTATCGTGGTTTATTTTAATAGACTATTAACTATATTTGCAACTATTGACCTGTATTTGGATTTTTCTGGATGGACGCTTCGGTTGCATTTCAGCAGCTATGGTTACGGATAAGCTAAGACAGTGGACATTTCTTTCATGAGATTTTTAAATTTCAACGTATCGTTCGTGTAAAATTAGACAAAATAACAAAATCTTAATTTATTTTTACAACGTATTTCTGTTACAGCAGTGTTTAGCGTGTGAAATTAATTCTGATCTGTGCATTATTGTGGTGATAAAGACAAACAAGACGGTGTTTCATAGATCTTCACTATCCTTAGTAAGCGGCAGATAAGCAATAGATAATTTTCTAAAATAAGTTTCTGTAGATGTATTAAAACCACGCGCACTGAATAATAATTAATAAACAATAAGTCTATAAATTATTATTGCTATAACGACTTGATTCTTCTCTTTTGATACAGTATAAATGGATGCTTAAATACATGACATATGTACCTAAATTAAAACAGAGGATAAAGACGATCTATGAAGTAGGATGTATGCAATCCAGTCAGCCATGGTCTGAAGTAGCTATAATGCCCAACTTTAACAAGCAATTAAAATGACTAGGTATATCCTAACTAATATAATTAATTCGAATGTGTTTGTTTGTTACGCTTTCACGCCTTAACTATTCGACTAACCATCATGCAATTTTGCATACACGTTGTCAAGGGAACAGAAAAAGACATAGGCGACCTTGCACCAGAAATAGTACTGTTACTAACTAAACTAATGTAACCAAAAAATATAGCAAAATCTAGTTTGAAATATTAATAAGAGTTAATTAGCCTTATAGTTATGAATACTACAACACAGAAAAATATCTCTGTTCTGAGATGAATATCTACCAAACCAATCTTAGTAATTAGTATCAGTAAGGATCATCGTGTAGTTTACCGATATTAGAAATTTCAGCAGGAGCCACATTCTATTCAGGATTCAGGATCGTTCATAATATTAATGTTGTTAAGTCTAAATTCTAAAGACTCTCGCTTCTTGCGCCATCTATCGGTAGCAGAATTTATTTGCAAGTAAATGTCACTTCTTACAGTAAGCACAGAGTAAATAGAATGCATGCAGTTTGTCAACAACGGAGATAACAGGTACCAGAAAGTGCTAATATAACGGTTTGCCGGTTTTATCTTCCTATACATTGCCGGGGAATTGTCGGCACGTATATTTTAGTGAGATCGTAGATGCGTCGAAACATAGCCCTCTATTATTGTACAAATCTGTGTCTTATTTATGATACCTATAGATTATAAGATGAAAACAATATTATTATTGTTTATGGTTGTCTTAATTTTTTTACCATGAAGCAACATGTTTTCCGTCCTGACTAAAAATGCAATGATATAGGTATGGACCATTTACTATTAGGGATATTTATGATAGTTTCTTTTAACGCTAGTCGGCTGTAGAAGGTTTATTATACCTTCATATTGTTTGTGTTAATGCAGGCGTCGCTACCATCGGTCATTTCACATCAATAGCTGATCTGTGCGACGCCGGCGTGCGACTTCCGCTCTCGCGATAGTAGCTATGTGCGATCAGATCTTATCGATAACATATTATCACCTAGAACTTCTATGGTAGACTAAAATACTAAAATATGACATAAACGCATAGTTTAGTAGCGCTCACTCTATGTTCTGTGTACAAATTAAAATATATTTATCGCTAGCTAATATAACCCTAATGTAGTCGGTACAAAGATCATATTCAATTGCAGTAGTGTGAAGCACAGAACGGCAACGTCACGCTACCCGCTCGAGTCGAGCGATGTTTTTATATTTTTTGGCGGCAAAACAGAATTTATTAATCAATGAAGCTTAAAGGTTTGATGTTCTAGTTGCCCTACGCTACTATTTCTGTTTCCTCCTACTTTTTGACACTAGAAGCAAAGGTCTATTTCAATAGGTTTTAAGTTGTGTAAGCTAGGGTACCGTTACTACTGATTATACATAGGTTGGTACTAGAGTAGTAGATATTAAGTAGGTACTACTATTAGCTTAAGACTGGGTGGAGCTTTAGAGTTAGAGACTTAGATACTTATTGTGCTGCCTATGTCAAAATTTTCAAATATGACAAGCACTGATGTAGCTACATACGATTCTACAATTTACACGCGCTTTCAGGATGTACCTAAATAGGTACCTATAAGTGCAGTACTTGTCATATTTGAAAATTTTGACATAGGCAGCACAATATCTAAGTCTCTAGCTCTAGAGTATTTTATAAAAGAAGTCATACCTTGCATTATCTTTAGGCTTGAAAGTTCTCTCAATCTATAGCCTAAAATTTAGGTAATTCAGGTTTAGGGTATGTGTAAATTGAGGACCCGATTCTCCAAATACCTAACAAGAGTGTAAAAAGACTCGTAACAACCAGTATTGTTTGGCTACTTATTTTAGTATGCGTCACCGCAGCAAAATGTAATAAAATGTTGTGCTTTAGAGAGTTGAGTTGAGTTGAGTTGAGAGTATAACAAATAATTAGTTCATCATCAAGAGTAATTTGTTAACTAATAGCAAAATTTGTTCTAGTTGTAGTTGTAAAGTTATTCGAGAAAAACTAATTTTGCTGCAGTAATGGTTGAAACATTACCGTGACAAAACTTTTTTTATAAAATCGTTTCATCCCAGAAATAAATGCATGAATATGTATGTATAATAGATAGCTTTTGTTGCGTATTAAAAGTTTGTGAACAGCAAAATTTGTGTGTTTTGTGGTTCTATAGTTATTTAAGATTTTGCTGCGGTAACGTTTTGCGATTGCCCAGATCTTAAAAACGGCTCAACGTAGAAGTTTAATAAAAACAATAATAAACAATAATAATAATTAGTTCAAATTTGTTCAAACATTAGTTTTTAATTTGTTTGATGAACACCAATGTAATGAAATGGCGCCGAAATTCAGACAGAAACGGTTTTGCAAGTAAACTAGTACACTTACAATAAAATAAAAAGCTGTACATGCACCCTTGGTACACCTTTATAAATACAGTAAATTAAGAGTATATGACTCTACGCAATATGAAGATACAAAGAAATTTATTTACATTTTATATGGTCTGATTTAAATGATCGAATACGCCGTTCCCATAAAATAAGGAAACATGGAATACTATGAACTAATTAAAATGTTCCATCAATAAATAATCCTGTTAATTTCAGATTTAAATTACGAATATTATGAAAGTTAATATATCAACAAAAAAAAATGTGTCGGCAATTCTTCTATAAGCCGACCAAATTATAAAGGCTACGTAAAAGCGACCGCACCATATACAAGGCTAACTATCTTAAATTACCAGTATAATATGTTTTTTTCGTTAGTACAGTCGCGAACAAAGGAGCTGTGGTTGGTAAATAATGAAATGAGCATAAATAAAAATTATTATTTAAAAAAATTGTCACACAAAATATATTATTACCTTACCTAATTATTTAAATCTTTAGGATAAAATCACAGATAAGTTGAGTAATTTTAATGTCTAGCTAGATAATAACGCATATAAGTACATATATATCAGCAAAGCAAATATAACTATTTTTTGTTTTCTATAATGGTAAAAATACAATGTTGAATAATATTTCTTTGTACAGTATTTTGTAGTAGGTAGATAGGTAGGAACCTAATAATTTCAAATAACAGATTAAATTTAGCTACGACAAAAGAAAGAAAAATATATAAGTACCGTGAGCCATAAATTACTTTTAAATAAATTAGAGGTAATAAGCGTTACTGCCAAAGCACTACAAATGTTCGAATCCTGCCTAACAAAACGAACTCAAATAGTTAAGATAGATAATAATTGCTATAGTGACCCATTGCCTGTGCCAACTTGAAACTGGAAAATTCAGTTTTCTGATTGTGCAAGAACTATTTGTAAATATTATATTTTTTTAAATTATATTAAATATTAGTTACTGAGAAAATTACCTTCTTTATTCTACTTTGGTTTTGAATATTTATAAACCATTAAATTGTATAATACTCATAACTAAAATGACGTTCATGTTTATAAAATACAAAACTAGTAGAAATATTTAACAAATATTTATAAAATTTACTGCACGAATTACGATAATCTTTTTGACTGTACAAAACATCGGATACTAACCTGCTAATTTGCGAAGTTTACCCGTATGTATGGTGCGGTCGCTTTTACGTAGTCTTTATAATTTGGTCGGCATAAAGAAGAATTGCTGATACATTGTTTTTGTTGATATAACTTTCATAATAGTCGTAATTTAAAGCTGAAATTAATAATAATAATCTATTCATTATTTCCGGGATGAAACGATTTTATAAAAAAGGTTTTGCCAGGTTTAAACATTACTGCAGCAAAATCTGTTTTTCTCGAATTACTTTACAACTACAACTTGAACAAATTTTGCTATTAGTTAACAAATTACTCTTCACGATGAGGTAATTATTTGTTATACTCTCAACTCTCTAAAGCACAACATTTTATTACAGTTTGCTGCGGTAACGCACACCATATTTTATGACAAAGAATTTAGGTCGGCGCTATTGTGCTTAAATATGTCATTCTTAGATTATACTTCAGTATATTATTATCTTATGAGAAAGCTGCACTTGCGAAGAAAACCAGGATCTTTTGTTATAACACCGGTCAGTTTTATCAGATTCTACACTATCAATAGTTGTTAATATACCTAATAATAATAGTTCAGAATGCCTAAGCAGTCTTATTCTATATTTTGATTATATATTCATTTAATCTATGCTGGCAGATGAAATGACTAATGTTTTGTTTGGAGGCCTTACAACCGTGTCTTACTAAGCGTTGTTATTGTTTGTGCGAGTGAGACAAAGCTATACACACTGTAAAGTGTAAACTAGAGTCACGATCTGGCGCATGCAAGAACAATGTAGGTACAAGATCTGGCTCTGGGCTCTTGTCTCCTTTCAAATCAAATAAAATCAAAATTCTTTATTTGCTAAATACAGGTTAGATATGATGGTACATAACGCAGAATAGTCCACTGTATTTTACCGTAACTGACATGCAAATGTTTCATTTAATTATTCAAAATAATCATTAAATAACTGGTCAAAATATGTATCAAAAAACAACCCTTTACAATACTATTAAATCCATTTAGTTTATTCGTTAATAATAAATAAAGGATGTAATTGTCAATGAAATTGGTCTGTATCACAAAATCGTATATTTTGTGATACAGACCAATTTCATTAACAATTACATTCTTTATTTATTATTGACATCCTTTATGCAGGCAGGATGCGATATTGTATAATTATTGAATATTTAACTTGTGTTATCGTGTAAGTAGGTACGTCACATCACAAGTCACAATGTGTACTTCGATTTATATTTTGTTACTCTACTTGTCTGTATCGTTTATGTCATTCTACTTGTCTACATCGTTTCCACAGCTAAACTACTTCTAAAATACTTTTAGAAGTTAATATTGTATTTGATTAATAGGTATACTTATTTATTTTATATTGTCAAAGTTCCCGTGACTTCATTATAAACAGCTTGTTAATTAAAGAGAACTTAACACGATGGCAGTTAGTATTATTAGGTCACCCGTAACTTTACAACGTAAGTTATAAGTATTTACATATTTCCTAAATGTTTAATTCAAACCTAAATGGTCACCAACTTGCCGATTGCGCATGTGAACTTCGATCAAAGTTTAGCCACGAAATGTTTCTTATCTAATCATCATTTGGTCTTTGACCTCAAAAGCTGTTTTATTCGTTGAAGGCGGTTTAAAAACCGGCTGCGGCCGTGTTCTGAACTTTGTTCTCAGCCCATTCTTGCAGGCACTTAGATTAGTTATACTTCGATCATATTTTCTTTTTATGTTTATTTAATGTTTCGACTGTCTTGAATATGTATTTACCGTTACTGCGGTGATTGATCGGATAGTCTCTATTCAACAGTATAAAATAGGGACTAAGGTATACGTTAACCAACTCACGTCTTATGAATGCTAACTTCGTTCATAAAGATGACCGTGAACATCTTCGTAATAATTTTTGAACTACAACCATACCTATTGCACGGACTTTAACAAATATATGTAGATACACACAAAGGTAACCCAAACTTGAAACAACTACTTATCCGTAGAGCAAGCGCGCATAGGTAGTTGAAGATTAAAAATTCGACTACTCCAACAAAATTGAATGGTAATTCACGTTCATATGTATACTTAATCAACAAAAAGAAGTTACTCTGATCGTACAATGATAAAGCAAGTATCAACTATCAAGTAACGAAATCGCCTTTGTACTTTAAAATTGGAGAGCCGTTTATTATTTATAAAAATAAGTATTAATTACTGGTGTGGTACCTATCATATCTTCATATCGTTTTAAACTATTTCTGCACCAAATTTCATCCAAAACGATTGAGTGGTTTAGCCGTGAAGAGGTAACAGACATTACTTTTGAATATATAATATTATAGTAAGGAAGTAAGGATTAAACATAGGCTAGGTAAACTGCAGTTACTGAAAAAGTGGTCTACAAGTTAATGAGAATTATATGAAACACAGGAGGTAATAGGCCGCGTTTGAACTGTCTGGCATCACATCTTGACCTGCATGCCGTAATTGGTTATGAAGCAGATTAAACACATGCTATGAGTCCCGAGTTGCATGCTCTGAAAGATACTGAATATAGTGATAATAGAGAGTTATTGAATTAGTTACTGATACTCTTTATACTGACAGGCGAATAATACTTGCATCTTTGGCGAAGGAGTTACGGAAGAGGTTAGGAGATGGTAAAAGTTATGTTTATGGGACTTATGAGAGTAGGGAATGAAAGAGGATGCAGATTGGACGGAAGTAATGGTTTTTGAATGAAAGGTATGTCAACGTGATTGTTAATGGAAAACGTGTGGCAATTGTTTTACAAATATTGAGCAATCACTCGTAAATTAACCGTCTTACTTATAAATCCATTTTAAATATTTGACAGATAGTTATCTACTATAATATAGTGACTGTTCATGAGAAATCGATACAAATAAATACAATTGAAGTGTCTGTTTGTAATGTCAAAATAACAGCTTTTTACTTCATGCATATGAAAGTATATAAGGTAGGTACATGAAAAAAATCATTTTTATCTGTCTATCTATCGGTCAGTCTGTCTGTTTGTTCCAGCTAATCTCTCAAACGGCTGAAACGATTTCGACAGGCCTTCTACTGGCAGACAGCTTATACTATAAGGAGTAAATTAGGCTACTTTTATTTTGAAAGAAAATTGGGTGCCGCGGCAAAAAATTAAAACCTTTCATAGTGAACAACATCCGATTTAAATTAGAAATCATTTATAAAATAATAATAATAATAATAATAATTATATATATATATATATATGTATATATATATATATATATATATATATATATATATATATATATATATATATAATAACATATTTTTTGTTGTAAATACATACATATTATACAATACAGTTTTATTATGAATGTATTTACAAAAAAATAAGTCTTAATATATGTTTATCCACTGCTTAGTTTAGGCTAGATGGTGTTGTGTGTATGTGATAGAATATTATTATTATTATTATTATTATTTATTTTAATTAATTAACTTGTTCTACATATGTATGATATCATTTGTATGTTGTATCTAATCTGCATATTTTTATCCCGTTTACGAGTGATGGTAATATTGTACAGAATTTGTTAAAGAAGTTCCTCGCGAGGTACAAATCCACCATGGATCACTAAGCTGTACTTACAAGAAGAATATTTCTACCTATACTAGTGTAAGGTATGGAAATGAAACTTTTGAGTATGTGCAGTCTTTAAAAGAAAGACTAAGAAATATTAATATAATTTCCAGACAGATGTGCGTTCTACATGTTGTTATATTATAATTATAATTTTTGTTTTAGGAATAATTCTAGGCATTAAAGATTTTATAACAATCTCACTTGATTAAGCCTCCGTGTACCAATATATATACGAGTCAAAAGAAAATAAGCGCCACTTGCATATTTTTAAATCAGGACTAATTTATTGATAATTTACTTTACGCGAGTGGTGAAATCTGTAGTGATATGTTAGTTCAAGGGTTTGTGAACAATTTTTTTTCATATTTGCTTGCATTGGTGGGTATGTGGGCAGTTATTCCTTTTTTTGTAACCACTTAATTTTACTTTATTTTAACGTGAACTTTAAACTCATTTAACATTTGCGTTTTGCAGCAAACAGTTTATTTTTGGTAATTGCAGTGTGCATTCATCTCTAAAACAACAATGACGAATATTCGACGACATATTATAGATATTACCTCAAAAAGGCCATTCACAGCGTTCAGTTGCTTTGCAGCTGTATCTTTTCGCGAAGAGCGATCCCGAATGCTTAAAATCGGTTCCAAGGCACTAGGAGAGGTACTAGAAGACAGGGATCAGGCAGGGTGTGAGGAACATCAGGACCGGAAGACCGATACATATGCTTGAGTGCACGTAGAAAGCGTACTGTCGCTGCCTGCACGTTGCCAACCCTCCTGCGCCAGACAACAAGGACACGCGTCAGTGACCAAACTATCAGAAACCGATTGCATGAAGACCAGTAGTTCTCCAAAACACGAACAGTGTGGATTCCATTAACAAGTGCTCATCGCGCAAACCGGTAAACATTTGCAAGGCAACATTTGGATTGGTACATGAATGATTGGAGTTTGTTACTGTTTAGGTACAGATGAGTGTGAAATGAAGTTGTTTAGCGATGATTGTCGCATCAAAGTAAAGAGAAGAGATGGTGAACGATTTTTTGAAGCATACATTCAACAAAGAAAAAACGCTCTAACTGGATGTGCCATACACTCAGACCTAGAAAAATTGATGCTTACGAACAAATGATAATAGATGTTTTATTTTATTATAATTTGTTCAGAAATGTTTACTAACAATTTTGTTTAGAAATGTTTAGTAAACATAGGTAATGTTTACTAAACATGAAAACATTTTCTAATTTTGTGATTCAATGTTTTAAGAAAACGTTTACTAATGTTTATGAACATTTTTGAACAGCAGTGTGGAACACCATTACACTACACTATGTATTAGTTACACAAGACACACATGTTTTACTAACCAAGTAGCCATGTAGATTCAGTAATATTTTCTAAATATGTTTTCAATGGGTGCACATTCTATGTAAATGAGTCATGTGTCATGTGCCCTCCATAGCTAGCATCCTCCTTGGTTGCTGGCATATCTGCATCACAAACTTAAAAAAGTTTATTTGAATATTAGTTTAAATACATAATTGCATAAATGCAGGGCACTCAATACCTACAACACATAAACCAATAATTAAAGATATTATTAGTTGATAATTCTTCATACAGTTTAATGACTATATTTCTTATTTTTATTGAGATTTTTATGTATACATTTATAAAAGTAAAATTATGGCACGGTAATGTTATCTAACAGTATTATAACTCGGCTCTGTCCTTGAAATAATTACCTACAGCCGAGCGGTCCGCAAATACGCGAGAGGGCTACGAGCTCGGACGCCCCTTGACTTTCGCCCCTTTCTTAGAAAGACGGAATTTCCTATTTTTGGATGGATTTAAGAAGAAACCTAACAAATACCTATTAGGAGGCGATCCTTGAGGGGCGAACGGGCTCGTAACCGAGAGAGCTGCCCACCTACAGTATTTTAATTTTATCTACCTACTTGAGTTTCTTTCTAGTTTAGTGATAGTAAATATTACAATTTTATTTAAAAAATGGAATTTGTTGTGAATGAAATAGGAAATGTTCAATAAAAATCATATTATGTTTTTTGATTAGTAGATTTAATAAAAAAACAACCTTATATAATTGAGACTGAAAAATATTTGCGCCTCGACTGAGACGTATGAAAATCTTTATTGTTAAATTTAATAGTATAAGAAAATCCGCATTCGGATAAAAACTTTAATTAAAAATACTTTTGTTTATAATTGTACTTTGCCATAATTATTATGTAAGTACTTGTATTTATTTCAATCAAGTATTAACAAGTCATACGCTTACTGCTTACAAAACCATCACACCGTCCGTTCATCGCTGCGGCGCATTCACGACTGGTTGCGAACCAAGTGCCTACTGACCTCGACGCGGGTAGGCATGACTCGCGTTCCGACCGTTTGTATGAAGATAGTATAACATTACCGTGATTATGGGATACTTGTGCTGTACATATATAGAAGTATAAAATGGGTCTTACCTTTCTTTCAACAGTGAGGTCGGTAGATTTCACCAGCTGCTTAAAGTGGTGCCTCAATTCCTCACATAGATCTAAGACCAAGTGTTTAGAAAGGCGGTATATTTTTATAAATTCTGATTCATCAAATTCAATTAATGGATCACACTGATTCCTAACTTGGCTGCCAAGGTCTTTGGGTACGAGAAGTGCTGGCTTCATTATCACACTATGAACTCTAATAAAATTAAATTGTCTGTTGTCAGAATTATGAAACAATTATTTGATTTAACTTTATAGCACTCTTCTATTAGCACGAATGTTTACGTAAATACACACTATAGTACACCCGGCTACACATCAAGTTAGACACCTTATATACGCATAACTACGCTACATACAAAATAGAAAATTGTCGGAAAGGGACTGTGCATAGTGGTGTCGCCCAATCATGGTGCACTAGCTCGTGCGGCGACGGCGACGCGACGTTGTGTTTTCACACACCGACGCATGTTTTTTTGCTGTTGTTGTTTTTCGCCGGTCGTCAGTCAAATAAATACTAAGCGTTCGCCTGATGATACCGTGACGACGTGAAAGTGCTATTCAAATATATATCTATTATGGTGCCACAATTATTTTCCAATAACGGCGGCAGCATATAATACATCATACATACATGTGTCATACATTAATTACATATAAAACAATACTAAAAGCGACTGTTCGAGGACTAAGTCCTATCAATAAGACGGGGACGAGTGTTAAACTCTGAACCTTATAGCTACCTACTTGTAATAGCAAGGTTGAGTTCTCAGCGTTCCTTTGACAGCGGCTCGGATACGAGCCACCAAGCGCAAGCCATTTTCAACCTTATTTTACTAACCTTAACGCTTAAATCTGATTGTTTATCGGCTACGAATGAATGTCTTCGGTAAAGGACATGTATCGCAAGATATTACGAAAATATAAACATACGATAGTACTCTAAAATGAATAAATTTATTTTTATAGGAAGGACAGATGCACTGTTACAAAATTTACAAGCTCAACTTGGGCTACCTAATTTTAAGTTGATTCTCTTGTTTTTTATTATGTAATATGGCTGTTTAAATGTTCCTTTCTTAATAAAATATCACATATGGTCGCGGGTTGTGTAAAGCGCTTGGTATTTATCAAGTTACCTAGTTATTTACTTTGAACAGTTTGACACTAAATATCAGCGAATTAAAAGTAGGTAAATCGAAACGTATATCTAAATGACTGCTGGGTTTTTTGATTTCATATAAATATATATATCTAATAATATCAGCCCTTTATTAAACTGTCCCACTGCTGGGCACGGGCCTCTTCTCAGTGTGAGAAAGGTTAGTCCACCACGTTGGTCCAGTGCAGGTTGGCAGACTTCACATATCTTTGAAAACATTATGGTGAACTCTCAGACCTGCAGGTTTCCTCGCGATGTTTTCCTTCATCCTTATGGACCCATTGTTAAACATCTTAGGAAAACATTATTTATAGACCTATCTGATCTTTATTCAATCTTGAACAAAGCAGTAACACTTATTAATAAAACAAATGAACCAGTATTAACTGTGCTGAGTGCTTAATATATTATGTATTATATTACTTAACATCGTTAATGCTATGAGATCTTTAATCACTATACACAAAAAGTGTTGGTAATTATATACTTAATTAAGAATTTGTCCCTGATATTTCTTTCTTTTGCCCTTCCTAGCATTGCCAATACTTTTTCATCTTTATTTTATATATGTAAATCCCCTCTAGAATGGCATTTCAATGGTGGATTGATGTTTTCTACCATATCAAAAAGTTGTAGTTTTTTGCAATAGTAGGTACAATAACAGGAAATGGGCCTACAACACTCGTTACGTAGCGCGATAAAGCTTTCACGTGATTTCACGGTGACGGCGCTGAGGCAACTGACAACTACAAAGTGACAAATGACGCCATAGCGCGATTTAACCTTGAATCTCTTTGACCGCACGTAATATTACGGTCACGGCACGGCATGTCATCTAACAGTATTGTAACTCGGCTCTATCCTTGAAATAATTACCTACAGCCACGCGGTCCGTGAATACGCGAGGGAGCGCCTACATACAGTATTTTAATTTCATCTACCTACTTGAGTTTCTTTCTAGTTTAGTGATTGAAAATATAAGATTATTTATTTAAAAAATGTAATTTGTTGTGTATTTTTATTTATTTATTTATTTATTATGGTTCACCAACAATTGTTTACATTAATACTTAAAATTAAACTAGTCTAAAATACAAGAGACAATGCAACAATCACTTATAGGTAAACACCTATAAGTAAATAATATAAATAAAATAGGAAATGTTCAATAAAGGCAAGGTAGAGCAAATACACCATCTATACGTTGGCATTGGCTGTAACACGGCAAAGTTGGGCCAACGTGTATTGCCGGCTTAAGAATAGAGCGTCGCGTCCCGTTCAGCGTGAATGAGACAAAATAACAATAATATAATTGATTGCCAATTGCTGGCAGTTCCAGCGTGCCGTACTGCATGCTGTAACTCACCCATACCTCGGTCACTAAACCAGCTTAACGCTCTCTTGGACTTTAACCCAGAAGTCGATATTTTTGCGGATGAATGAAAAGTATTATTATTAGAATGTATGAGGTACTGTGAGCAGAATGCGTGAATGTTAAAATTTTAATTTATGTCACATCTTTAAATAGTGTAATTGGAGCAAGTCGTTCTATTTGATGTAAATAAATAAATAACGCACTCTCTCGCACGATTCGCAGCGTTCAACTTCTAATAGTTCAAAGTCCAAACAGTCTAGGTTGATGTGTCGCTGCGTGTACACTATTTGATGTTACAACTTATAGGAATCACAGATACAGTGACTTAAAATATTTAACTTCCACAAAAACATAGAAATATCTAATTATAATCAAAGCAATTCAGTTTATGCATTAAAATAGTAATTTTAAATGAATCGCTAAATTTGACAGTTAACCGTCTTAGTTTAGGTTGTCAAAGCACGTCATGGTACGAAAATGAATAAACGATATGAGTTTGCGAGTTAAACGCTATCCAATTCACTGCTGACTCGTAATGAAACAGTTGCGCCTACATTGGATCACTTTTATTATGTCATGGTACGAAAGAGCGAGGCAGTTCAGTTTAGGTCCTAAAATGAATCGCAATAAGAGGTGGTGGTAGGCCTCCTGGTCTATTAAGCCTTGTTTAACTAGCTCCACAATTGGCTGTCCATCAGTTGCTTAGCTGCACCTAGTAATCAGTTTAAATGATAATTGTTTGCTTACTGTCTTAGAGAAATTTGAGACTTGAATAATACACCGCTAAGAACTTGAAGAAAACTGATCAATATTCCTATTGGAGCTGACAAGTACTACGTACTAATAAGTACATTTGTACCACATTTTAACCAGATTTTACAATGCGTCCACGTCAATACTAATAACTATTAGGTACACCTAGCTGTCCAAGTTACGTATAATTATTTGCTGTTTCATTTTATTTTTAATTACTTTGACACCTTTTTTAACCATTGCAGTGTTTCTTATTCTGTCACATGTTCCTTCAATGGCAAGTTCAGATGCCTGAGAGTTCTGTCTGTTATTGTTACAAATCTATTTACCTGATATTAAAATAAAAAGTATATTCGCTATATGTATCTAATTATATATTTTTAAGAATATCTATAATTAACCAAATTATTCCTTAATATTTTTTAAAATTTCGCTTTTATGTTTTAGGCTTATCATAGCATGTGTGATTATAATTATTTGTAATTAATTTTCTTGTACCTAATAGATTACCTAAAACGAGAGACTTAGGAATTTAGGGACGCCATCTTGTTTTGGCGTCCAAATATAGCGGGAGCGTACCTAAGTATGTTTGAGTTAATAGTATTTTAGTAACCATACTACCTATATAATTTATTGACTTATTTTGTTTTTTACGTAACACAGTTGATATTAATAAGACGCCGTCGTATAGCGTAATGATGGCCAGTCGGCTGACATGCAGTAATTGTGTATGTATGAGCTGACTGACCAACTTGACAGGAAACATTATCTAGTTTGGCAGGAGCTATGAATTTCTCGTCTATACCGAAAACAATCGAGCTGTCATGGAATTGACATAGCATTAATGAGTATCTATTATGTAGTAGTATATATTTGTAAACATTTGGTATGTACCACTAGTTGCAGAAACATGCGTCCACAAACCAAGAGGAATGTCGAGAAAACCAAGATTGCGTTGCGTTCTAAGTGTTTCTCCATCGGTTTGGTAGTTGAATTGGCGATTGTGAATGAGGGTACCGTACGCGTAACAACTACCAGTTACGTCAAGCAATAATCCTTATATCATGGTTTATGTAACACTTTTTTAGGTTGAAAGACAATTTCCGCAGACATACGATTATATGTTTTATAGGAGACTAACCAAATATTTTTCAGTAAAAGACAAGAAGAATAGGTATACTGTTTTTAATCAGTCTACTATTCGCTCAAAAATAAACGTGCGTCCGGTATGTTTTTCTGTATACAGTCCACCATTGCTAGCAATTTATCATGACGAATTGATAACCGAATGATCTGCTTTCCTAAAGAGCTTGTCCTCGTCATTTGTTGAGTGAGTGGTGGATCAAATACCCTATCTCTATCTTGGTATCAAAACAAATTTCACGTAGCGGCAACCTTGATCAATGACGCTAGAGTGCCACTGACACACCAATGGATCATAATGTCATCTCAAGCTTATATAAATAAGATCGAGGTGATAAGTAGTTCCTTTAGTGTTTACTTGAGGACTTGTGAACTGGTCGATATTTGAATAAGCTATTTCATCGTTTACCTGAATCTTGTCCGTAATTTGTGCGTGTATTTTGTACGCATTTATTTATTGATGTGTGTGTGTGTGTGTATGTGTACGTGGCTCGATAACTATACCTATAAAACCGAGTAGGCATAGTTATCGAGACACACACATACTGGAGAGCTCTCCAGTTTAACAAGATGTAATACAAATTTTCCTATAAAATATACCTTTTACTGCTTCATAGAACGCAACTAATCATAAAATAACATAGCCCATTAGGCTCTAATAGACTATGTTATTTTATGATTAGTTGGGTCTAATAAGAAGCGCAAGGGCGCTTCTTATTAGACGAATACCTTCTGAGATCTAATTTAAAATGAGAAATCGCGTTGAACGTAAGGTTTAATTTTCTTGGAGAACATGCTTTATATCTAACCACATAAATTAAAAATCATAACGGAAAAGGAACCTTCTTAGGCTTTCGTTAATTTAGTGAGGCAGCCATGCCATGCACTACCTATGGGGTTCGCAAATGCCATGAGGAGCGCTAGCCTGTTAATAAATTAGCGGCGAGGCTCAGACACAAGAAAATCAATATGGTTCAGCGTGTAGGCATAGTTGCTGTTTATATTGTTGATGTATCGCATAGTCCCGTCTCTATCACACTGAAGTTGTGTATTTGAGTCTAATGGCATTTGCGTATTTTGAATGATTGGTGTTTTTATTTCCAGTACTGTAATTCAATCTCATACCGAGATAATGACCCATTCGTCGAAGCAGATATAGTTGTGAATGTGAGGCACAATAAATTATGAACGGCGTATCCCGTGGTCGTATCCCATAGTTACTTGTACTGTATCTGTGGAGCTGTTATTGATTGGATCGCACCCTCCTGTCAACACACTCTTTCCCCCGTTTCATTGTGTGTGGCGCTTAGGCCCTTTGCTCGTCGGCTTCGTGATTTTCGGGTGGACTCTACTGGTCAGTTTTATACGCGGATAGCTGCCAAATAATATAAAAACATACGCAACTCATTATTGTACTTGCCGCATCTCGGTATTACAATCTAGCAATCTGTAGATAATTTGGTTAATTAAAGTTTTTAATCTGATACAATTTAAGCGCTCAGCAACTATCAAATTCTGACATTATTTGCAAAAAATTGATATTAAAGACTAATGAATTATATGTACCTATTTTATATTAATTGATTTTGTATATGCTTTCGACAAAGAAGTATAAGGTAATGTTATACGCAGTTCGTATGGTTGTAAATTTTAACATTACACACGCAGAAAATAGCTGCCAAAGTAATATGTTCACATTACAATGGATGCAAATTACTGTTCTTCCCAAGCTTATATTTTAGCATAGTTATTAGCTGATAAGGTAATATATTATGATTACTAGCTTACAACTTTATGCATAAATACAAAAACTAGAATCAATAACACATCATCTGTGTGTAAACGTTAGTAGTTACGCATATGAAAGAATATACGACCTGTATATATTAAATTATTGGTCATCTTCCAACTAGCCCTTATCAGTCATACTCATGTTTAAGTAGTTTAGGTGACATTTCATAATTATGTAAAGGGTGAAAATGTCGTATTTTAAATGGCATTGAATTATGTGTAAAATCTAGTCCGATTGCGACAAATCACTGTTCTGACAGATCTGTGCTAGTCAGAAAAAACACGACATCTTTAATCGTTATTTAGACAATAATATAAATCATGTAAAACTATTCAGTATCGGTTCATTGTAAATTGGTTAATGTTGTACTTTAACATTTCGCGACTTAAATACACTTTTAATTGTTTTGTTGCAAATTCTGCCAAAGATGTTTATATTCATGAATAAGAGAGATTGTTTATTCATGAGACCCTTCGAGTAGGTAAAGGTCAAGTAGATACATGACCCTGAGATACTTGAGGGCGTTGGTGTTTCTCCACGTAAGTGCTTTTAACAGATGAGTGTCACAATTTGTAGCAGTTACTTCAAGTTGGCAACGATATTAATGAGCCTAAAGGCGCTGATAGACTTGAGCATTAACATGTAATGAGCATTTTAGCGAATGTTACATTACAGAAAAATAAACGGTAGCGTTTTAGCGAGCATTGTAGCGAAAGGACAGTAAAGCTTCGAGCTCATTTCCGAGGCAAGCCTTTCTGTCATTGCTTGTAAGGGGAACATTTTTTTGACGACCATTAACTAGAGCGTTCGCTAGAATGATCGTGAAAGTGTTTGTAGCGATATTAATAATAATAATAATTTTTATTGTCTTTACAGTGTTACATGTTTACATAAATTAGTGATATGAGTCTCATTTTAAACTAGAGATGCCTGTATTAGGAGACTCAGCTCTACCGCTACATGTTTACTATGTAACAATATGTATGATGTTGGGCTCTATGTTTGGCTCTGTTCGTTGTTCAGTTCGACAATCTAAAAACAGCGAATGTTCGATGTTCTGTTACAAGTGAATGCTCATGTCTATCAGTACCTTAACTCTAAATGGCATCACGTAGTTACTTAACATCATTGAATTTACTTTTGTTATTAACCTGTTGTTACAAGGGCCTACAATCTATGAGAACAACTGGTAAGAAACTCATAGACTATCTTGATCGCCAAATCAAATAAGTAATATTATAATTACGAATGTGAGTTTGTTTGTTACGTTTTCACGATTTATTTACACGACCGATCATCATGAAATTTCGTGTACACGTTCCCAGGGGTGCAGAAGGATATATCTTATATCCAGGAAAAAGTACTGCTCCAGAGCGAACTTACAGGCAAAAGCTAGTTCATAATACAGCTTATTTTACCAGAGTAGTAGTTGCAGATCCTTACAGATATGCACATATGCAAGCAAACAATAAAAATAGGAATATTGCATGTTAGCTTTTTCATTAGGTATATTTATAAAGCAGCATCCACTTATATGTACGTAAAATTAAAAACTAATAGTTTGCTCAATTTAATGAATATTTTTTACCCTATTTGCGTGATATCTGCTCCGATTGTAGACCACAAGCGATGTAAAAATAAATAAGAAATGTCGTATGGGAATTGACTGGATATGAGCCGATGACGCAACTGACAAAATCCCGAGTACGCGAGCTCATTTCCTATCTCGTTTGATCTCTGAAATTAGACTGAACATGCTAATCCAGCAAAAACGTATATTAACGTGTACTGATTCCATAGTTTGACGTTTCTTGACAATACGAGATTGACTACTATTTTCTTAACACTTTGTTTATACAAATAGTACCAGTACCTAGTAGCTCGGCCATAGCAACGGATAAATATAATTTCGCAGTTAATTGATATATTATGGTCCTTTAATAAAAATTGTGCTGCAATGTAATCTAAATTTCTAAATCTATCTATATATCTATCTAATCTGCATAAACACATATATAAATATATACCTAGGTATATAATAATATTTGCCCTATATATAAATTATCCCACTGCTGAGAACAGGCCTCTGCTCAGTGTGAGAAGCGTTAGGCGATAGTCCATACACACATATAAATGCAAAAATGTTTTGATTCCTATATCCATAATTGCATACCTAATACAATGTTGCGAGTAATTCGTCAGTTCATATTTCCTCATCGACTCTATAATTATATTCTCTTACAAGCAAGTCCCCGTTTCCCGTTTGTGATACGGATATACTTGTTGCCGCCCAAAGTGAACAGATCTGAATCCGATATCTGAAAGAAGATAATTGATCCCCGTGTAATTCTAGTTGGATCCTAATCAAATACGAACTTTCGCTGGCGGCTTGTTAATCCAATATTACCTATTCAACGGTCTAGCGAACTTACACACGACTTTTACAGGGAAATTCCGGCGCGATAACTGTGTATCGGATTTCCTGCCAGGTATATATCAGTATCAACAAGGTAATTGGCATTATCCGCTGGAGCATACAGTATTGGCTCCTTATGCTCTAGCGAGCATCGTCTGCCTACCCAGCTCTACATACGACACAACTTCTACTTTCTATAAGTTCTTGCATTAAACATTTTCTAGATAAATATCGCAAATACATCTGACAAAATGTCGCCTTTGAATACATAATTACATGTGCGTAAAAGCGAAACTTTCACGCTGTTACTGTCTTTTTTACGGACGTAAATTAACAGTGCTTTAAGCTATAGGAGTAAATAGAGGCACAAGTACCTAGTGTTATGTTGAGAGTACAAACAATTTAAATTTAGTCAAATCCTAAGCCGAACTAATATTATAAATGCGAATGTGAGTTTCTTTATTCGTTTGTTACGCTTTCACGCCTTAATTTTGTAACGCCTTACGTACTCGATCGATCATCATGAAATTCGCATTTACGTTATTAATGGAACGGAAAAGAACACAAGGTACCTTTCATCCAGAAAACGTAATATTACTAACCTAACCTACAATTACGCGAACGAAAACTTTTGCTCCCAAAATCTAGTATTGATATACTACAAAAGGACATCTAAAATCAAAGTATCGTGTCTGCTACGTACTCCATATCACGTTAGCAATTTGCGACTAGCAGTTCTACAAAATAAGCGACAACAGCAGTAACTGTAATGAGTAATTTCAAGGGAAATTACACCAAAATTGCTATGTGTGTGGTTGCCAGGAGCGAGTGTTGGGCGTGAGTACCTACACTGAATGAAAATGATGTACCCTGGTAATTTGTGCAATTTTGCAAGTGCAATTTACTTTAAACATAGGTATCTAACATATCCTGAGCAGTAGTAGCGCGATGAATAAGACTTCGATGTGCGATCTAGAAGTTTTGAGTTTGAATTCCACGCTATCGGCGTATAATGAATGCGCTCCTAATCAGGGATATTGCGGATATAGATTTTTTGACATCCACAGAAGCGGATGCAGATACGGATATTTAAATGCTCACATCCGCGAATGTGGATGCAGATGCGGATGTCCAAATCGATGCGGAAGCACCGCAATTGTCGATGCAGATGTTGATAAAAATTGTGCATCTTATTTTATAAAAAGTTTCCTAATATCACCTCTACAGGTTCAAGTCTGTTTTGCAAAGGTTCATAAATTATGTAATACCATTTTCTAGTGTTTCTTGATTCTCATCTTCACTTGAAGAATCATCGCGCCGTTCATCGGCACAATTTCTTTCTTGTCGCAACCTGCGCTATATCTGGATCCGAATTAAAATACGCGTTGATTATTGCGGATGCGGATGCAGATGCAGTTGCAGATTACCAAATCGATGCGGAAGCTTCGCAATTACGGATGCGGATGCGAATATTCGCAACATCCCTATTCCTAATACAAGCATTCTAAGTTAGCTTAGGCGGCTCAGCAAGAATTCTAATACTTTGCAACCTAAATTATAAGATACCCAATTTGCTTGAAACTCAAATGTATCGTGTAAAGCTGTTCTGGTTGGGCCAATCACAGTGTTATTCGAATTGATCCTGTATGTGTAGCAGAGATTGTAACATATGTATCAGTTTGGAGAAAACAAAGAGACAAAGATAAATGTCTGGTCAAGGTGAAGTAGGTGCGTATCTATATTCATTTAAGTTTGGAACCTAGATCTACCATATTTATTTATCTAAACATCATATGTAATCCGTTTTTCTTACATGTGTTATTTAGTTAAGCCAAGGCCCACTGATAGCTAGAGGCAGTACATAGAGTCCCAACTCTATGTATTTTCTTTCTCCTTTTTTACATTGTGATTTAATAAAGACAATTGTACTCCCAAGCAATAACTGGATGACGTAATAATAAGTTTGTTTGTTGTCAAAATAAGAGAAGAAGGTATCTAATAAAAAGCAGACTATACATATCTACTATAAAATAGTTGCATAGGTGTATCTACGCTACACACAGGCATAACACTAATAGCGATTGACTGTTTAGAAGAGTCTGAATTCAAAACAAACAGTCTTAGAATTTTTGTGTGACTGTATGTTTGGGCATTACGGACGAACCACTCAATGCATTTTAATGCGGTTTTCACAGTTTGGTAGTAAAATGTAAGCAATTTCATCTAATTCTATTCAATTTGTTCTTTCGCGGGATCGCGGGCAACCTTCTTACAATTGCTACTACCTTGGCGCGGACGGATCAAGGACAAAATGCCAGATCATATCCTAATCTAATCTAAATCTCTAATCTAAAATTAATTGTACGTATAATAGTGTGTAAAATTGTATAACTGTTTTTTGCAAATAAATTGTTTATTGCATATAAATATTACACTTAAATGAGAATGTGTGTTTGTTTGTTAAGCTTTCGTGCCTTAACTACTCGACCGACAAACATGAAATTTCACATACACGTTGTTCGGGGTATAAAAAATGATATCGGGTACCTTTTACCCAAAAAATCTACTGTCATTGATCTAACCTAACCTACTTTTACGCGAGCGAAGCCGCGGGCAAAATCTAGTATAAAATAATATTAGTACATTTATATCCATGTCTATTAGAAATCTTCTACTACATTGTACAGAATAAATACAGTTTAAAGAAACATTTCCCTTACTTTCAACCGGTTTTAAAAGTCAGCTCAACACCTGATTTAATTTAGACGGTCAAACACATGTCAACTGTTGGGATTGATTGACTGAATTCGCAACAGCTTAAAATCACTTGACAAGAGATTGAATTTGACATGTCGTTGATTTTAAATATAAATTCAAAAGTAACTCTCTCCGTATGTTACCTCTTCACGGCTGAACCACTCAACCGATTTAGACGAAATTTGGTACAGAAATGGTTTGAAACCTCTGGAAGGTAATAGGCTACTTTTTATTGCCCTCAATTTCAACCGGTTTTAAAAGTAACTCAAGAACTGAATTAATTTAACAGACGGTCAAACACATGTCAATTGGTGGGAATAATTGACGAAATTTGCAACTGTTAAAAATCACTTGACAAGAGATTGAATTTGAGATGCAATTGATAATTGTTTTAATTATAAAATCGATCGTAAAACTGTCTGTATGTCTCTCTGTCTGTTAGCTCTTCACGCCTACATCACTCAACCGATTTGGATGAAATTTGGTACAGAGATAGTTTAAAACCTGTGGAAAGAAATAGGCTACTTTTTATTGATGTAAGGTACCTTGTGGGCGGAGCGCGCAGAAGCTAGTGCTTCCATAAGTTACCTACACTCATCCATTCAGTGGATTTATGATTACAGATGAATATAAAAAACAAGAGGTAGCGAAGAAAAGGATTTATTATTATAGTAAAATAACCTTGTGATTATTTGTAATAACTAAAATAAGTACAGTCGTACACGTTATAACAATGAACACTTATTGGTAAGAAACGCCAACCGGCTGACGGCCTGACGGTCATACATTGATGGAAACCCGACCGTGTTTTGTCGCCCGCTCAATGCAACAAGATGGCTTACCATACCTGCGCTCTAGCACACCAACTATACCAATACGTAAGTTTTACAATACTGGTTTAGTTCCACTACCGTCTTACAAGAATTGTGTACGACCATCAATGAATGTAAAATAAGTGTTAAGTTAGAATGAGTTGCCATATCGTGGTGCGGACGAAATTCCGTTCCGCCGGATAGCGTCCCCTTTGGTATGTCTATGTCCCCAACTCATAATTTGTGATGGCTTTTCAACCTCAACTTTTATTTTGATAAGAGTATTTAAAAAGTTTGTATTGACATATTCCTACGCATGTAAAACATATGTGTTACTTTAAAATATATTAAAGTACTATATATCTAGGTACTTTTAACGTGGATATTTTGACGATGAACAAAGTCACTTGATTTATGAGTACCTAGGTAAATTGTATGAGGCGTACTTAAGTGTCAGAATAGTATAATTGAATAAGATTATAATTGTTGGGATTATAATTATAAAGCAAAAAGCTTGTAATTCAATACAAGCTTATCTAATAATAGATAATCATATTTTAAGCTGATTGTACTTTAACTTAAGAAGTCTACTATGAACTAATTAGGAAGGTGTTTACCAACTTGAGCTACATACATTACTGTATGATTTATTTCTCTCTTTCTAACTTCCTAATATTATGTATTTTCTAACACTACTGCAGAAGCTTCGTCGGCGGCATTTCCATTGGTAGCTACTTTGTGCATCCTTGCTTATAATGGTTATCCTGAACAGGTATCGATCAACCTGTTTAAGGTAACAATTTAACTAAGGATACATATTTTACATTGTATTTAGAGTTTAGACAAAAAAATATGTCAGTTTTGTATTCGTTCTACGCATTAACAGTAAAATTATTATTCAAGTTCCATATGTCCTTCCTCATATGAACACGTACTCGATTTGAAACTGTCTTTATAGCCCTAGCTACGCACGATGTCTGAAATAAGTCAGTATAGATCTACTAATAAATATCTAATGACTTAGAATATTTAAATCGGAATTAACATAATTATTATCTTGTTCTGACTGTTATCATTTTATTGTAGCGTTTCTTATTAAGACCTAGGTACGTAAAGGTAGGTAAGTATGTATGCAAATATAACTTATCAGCCATAGTTTAATCGATCAATACTTAATTGGTTTCTATATTAGAGAGAAGAAATTATAGTACCTATTTGGTAAAATAAATAGGTAAAAGAAACAGCCTAAAAGCTACAAAACGAATCATAAATAATCTGAATAATGTATTATAAACTCGATAGGTAATAATACCTACTAGTCTACCAAGATAGGGCGCTACAAGTAACGTTGTCATACAACATATGATAGATACAAATTCCGTGAGATTTGTCCTCACATGACGCGCGCCAGGGTCATCTTAACGCCTGTTAGCCACGCGCCACGCCGGAGCAGTTCCTCGTATTCACACACTTTATGTGAGAAAATTTATAAACAAGAGTGCACGTATTCTGATAAAGGTTGACATACTCCAACACAATACTTAGTTCAATGACACGGTCGTTCAACGCGACACGTAACGCCATCTCTTGTCGCCTAGCAGAAACAACAATTAAATTAGAGACTAAATACTCACGTGAAATCTTCACCTTTGCTTTACGTGACACGTCGCGTCATCCGCAAAATGAACACTAACGGCGTAAATACAATCACATAATAATGTTGTCAAACAACGCGTCTCAAATAAATGTGTCACCGACACGGTTCTTCGCAAGGGCCCGGGACGGACTGTCCGGAGCGTCCGGGCGTCGCTGCGGTACCTTTCGAGGCTAGGGCCGAGGTGCGGAGGACGCGCACATTGGCTGTTCCGCCAACCAATGACGACGCGCGCCGCGCTCCGCCGCCACTGGCTGATATCGTCACAGCGGAAAAAGCGGTGGGGAAAACAACTGACGAATTCGTCTACACTCGCTAACTCTTCTCCCGCCATTCGTAAATCGTATTACACACAAATTGGCAAGCGAGGCCACACCGCTCTATGCGGGGACACCAATGGGCTGTGGCCGATTACCAGCCGATGGGACCTAGCACGCAACATACCAGTGATCAGCCATTACAACATGCGTAGCGGCCGTTGCCGCGTTGCCGACACTACCAAAACTATTTTAGGCCGCGGCAAAAATACTTACATACGTGTGGCAACCAATGTGGCTAACTATCGATATCGATACGGATGAGTAAATATCTCATTGTTTATACACGTAGCGATTCACTCGACGAGTGCACTACCTCCAGTATAACAATGACTGGACGTAGGTACCTTGCCGTGTGGAAATCGTTTCGTTCTTCGGTATAATTAAGGCTCAAGTGTCTCAATCGTCACTTATCATAAAAGCATGGCTTGGGAAAACTTACACCACGATTTTCTGTGAAATGCTTAAGTACCTACCTACTTATAGCATATAGAATACGAACTATTCTGAGCAACTGCAATATTACACTGTTTACCTGACAATACGTGTTAGAAGTATCTAACTATTTCAAACCACAAACATTGTCTTTAAACCGTAGCAAAAAAAGGGGAGCATTGAAAAGAAAACGCTCTACATTACATTATGTAATGTGAATATTTTTAATATGACACGATCATCTTGATTGTACTTTAAAAATATACTTAAATCTTTTCTCAGAAGGACTACCTACCTCCTTATTTTCCATAATTCACTTTGTGAGTAGGCATAGGTACATCTTAGTGTAGCTTGCATCCAAAATTGTTATATCTGTCGTAGCTAGTCTGAAACTTCTTTTTATATTTCATTATAAATCATTAATCAATCAAATATATACTACATAACTAACATAAAATGTGGACATATTATCTAGAAGTAGCCAAAGAGCTTTTAAATGTCAATATAAAATTGTTAGGCTATGTCTAACTTTTGCAATATTGACATCAGAGGCAACCATATAAGTGACTGGACTCCACGCGTGTTTTCGATAAGCTATAGGTACCTACTACTGAGTTACTTTTATAACATTTAAAACTTCAATCTACTTGATTTTTCTACACGACAAACGTTAGTGGCATGCATTCTGCCTGATGGAAAGCGGTTATTGTCGCGTATCGTAGCTTATGGGCATGCAACACTACAGATATAAATCGTGCGGAGCGGAGGCTCCAAAAAAGGCAAAGCAAGGCGGCCAGTGCGAATGGCAAAAATCTGCTGTCGTATCAGCGTCTCCAATGAGCCATAGGCAAGGCGAAGACAGGAACACAATACAATACTGTTAAGCTACGAGGAAATGAAAAACTAGTACTTCTCTAGTCGAGTACCTACCTCTAACTTGATCACCGATAAATACCCGTTTCTTAATTTCAATAATCGATATCGTGACCACTAAAAGAATCGTTTAAGTCAAAAACCGTAAGTGTAGGTTTGTATTGCTTCTAATTAACATAATTACGAATGGTGCTGACTATTAAACTGGCTGATAAATAAACTTTTAACATGAAAGCCTGATGAATAAAGTGGTATAAGTAGACAAAATTAAATAATAATTGGCTATGGCCATTGGTCATTTGTCCTATCTATTGATATATTTTATTACAAATGGCATTAACATACGCTTCTTACTGCCGTAACTAACTGCGGTTCTCACTAACCTATTTATCTGTGGTATTCCATACTAAAGATAAAAACTGTACATTAGCAGTTTGCTAATATGGAATTAATAAGTATCTACTTAATCCTACCTAAGTAATTATTAATTCTACAGTGGGTAAAATTAATAATATAAATAATTACAGATTGATAGGATTGCGAAACCGTGAACGCTACTTTCAAAAATAGGTTTTCGGCTAACAAGTCTTCACTCTGCCAATTGTACCTTAAAACATGGCAACGGATTTATTTAGTCACGGACTTCTAAAAGTCGGTACGTATCATGTATTCAACTTCTTCTGAGATAGAGTAAGCACTGTATAAGTAAACACTGTAATAAATAAGTTCATTTAGATTCCACTTTAGCACGACTGTAAACGCAAACCTAGTTAATTTCAGTAGGTAGATACCTACCTGTGCATCTGTTGGCTTGTCCTGCTTTCAAGCAAGATCGAAGCACTTAACTGACTTAACGAAACGAAAAGACTGAGCGATTGAGTGACACAGACTACCTACATAAAATCTTAGAAAATAGGACTTCTGTGGAAAGACACTAAGTACCTAGTATTATATTTTCCGCATAGATCTTTAGAATCAAGGCAATCAAGTTATGAGTAAAAGCTTTCTTAAAATAAGTACCAACGCAAAATTTAATTACACTGAAAAATGTTATTATTTAAGAAATTAGCACTTATTGCATTGAGATTTTAGATAACTGTTTTCATAATTGCTAAGTATATTCAGCTCTGAATTAATCAATAATTTATCCAGTCATTCATAACAATTACAAAAGGGATTAAATATAATGACCACCAAAAATACTAATTGCACAGCAAAATATGCTTACTAAAATATATCATAACGAGCACCTATACGCCTCAAATCACTGCATTCCGTCTCGGAAGGGTTAGGTTATGTTAGGTTCCTTCTTAAACCTACCCATAAATAGAGATGAGGTCTCCGTCGACTTAGTTTGATCTCTTTAAAATATTTTAGTAAGCATATTTTGATGTGCCATTAGTATTTATGGTGGAATAAAGGCAAAAAATTGAGGAACAGTTAAATACTACCCATTAGAAAATACAAAAAAGATTACGTATACCTAATGTAAATAATATGATGAAACCTTTAATATTATAAATATATAAATAATAATAATAATAATAATAATAATAATATATAACATACACGCAACACCATCTAGCCCAAACTAAGCAGAGCTTGTACTATGGGTACTAGGCAATGGATAAACATACAAATTTACTTTTTTTTGTAAATACTAACGTATTATACATAGAAAAACATAAATATTAATAGTATTTATGTTTTAACGCAAACTACATACTTCCGTTTAACTTTGTAATGTGTTTGTAGAATGTAACTTTTACCAATCAGAACTAACTAGATATTATCACAATAGAATTAATTAACTACCATGCTTACTATTGAATGGATTTTAAATTACAAATCTCGTTACACGATGCACGCATTTATTCTACTGAAGACCATAATTTTACTGTGACATAATAAGAACGATTAGTTTTATTGTTTTAAGTGCACGGATGGCGCAGTGGTTTAAGTGATCGCCTCGCCATTGCCACTGCGCCGGGTGTTATGGGATCGAATTCCACACGAGGCAAAACTTTGTATGATCTTCAAATGGTTTTTCCGAGCCTGGGTGTTCTTTATGTCCGTTGTCCGTATGTTTGTCAAGTCCCTCGCGACACAAGATTTATTACTAGAGCGAGAGGTGTCTCCTCTTGAAAATAATGTTACTTACTACTTGATACCACTTATTATAATGATGGTCGTCAATAGCGTATTATATGTACATAGTCTAACAAAGACGGCACAGGCTCCATAGAGCCTGAAAGTGCTCGATCCCCTTTCCCTCAGAGGTATTATTGGTAGAGGCCCTTATATTGTATCCTGGTTCTAAGATATATTATATTATTTTTTTAACTGTATAAAAGTTGGACTTGTTACTAAAGGATTAGCCAGTTTTTAATTTTATTTAGGTACCAAACCCTTAATTTGAAATTACATCTCGTGATTATCATGTCAGAATGTTCTTCTATTGCACGAGAAAACAACGTAGTTGACCTCAACGGTGTTAAAGGATCATGCGTGCTACAAGTAAATCTGTACGATATTCTCATATATATAATTCATATATGTAGGTAGACACTAGCAGATTGCGCTATATCATAAACAAAATTAAGATACGTAAGGCTTTAATATAAGTGCGGCCAGTTTAAGTTAGTAACGGACCCCCGCCAGAGGTGTACTGTAGGTACAGCTCACTCTCTGAGCTTAGAAGTCTAACATACCATGCACCACCTACAGACTGACTGTGAATTAAAGGTCTAATAGACACGTCAGGGCATCACCTAAAATTATCGAACTGCCTAAGCCAAAACCAACTTTTTTATACTACGCTCTATAAGTTAGTCAATGAGATTATTGAGTACGCCGCAAATCCGGATAAATTACATACAGCTTCTAGATTTTTTTGAGGTCTTCGAGGTTTTATTGTCACACGACGTGGCTGCAAAAGCGCTAATCTAACATCTGCCGACTACAGCGACCACCTAAGGTACTGAACACACATATCATGGCTGCACTGTTTAGCTGACTTAAAGAAGCGATCAAAGCAGACCACGGCAGAGTGATGAGGAGTGACATGGGATTTCCGGGACGAGGCGTATGACGATCCAAACTTGGGTGTGAAGCCAGATTCCGCACCAAGAAGAGGACTGCAGCATACCCGACGGACGAGGAAGGATGGCACGGGACACGGCGGTAGCACTCGATGGCACAGTGCACGCGTCGTACTTGCGTATCACACCTGAGGCCGAGGCAACATACCGCACCGGTGTTGGATGGCGCAACCTGTCATTTGCCACGTGAGCCATTGCTTCAATGCTGGCATTGTAAGAGTCGCTGGCAGTATGTCGCATAGTGATCAAATGACATGTATCTTCGTACGAATAGCTTCTAAGATAAGCATCATACGGAGTACCAATTAATTAAAGTTTAAATCTCTTGTTATGTATTTTGTGCTACATGCATTTATTGGTAAAGTATACAGTGTAGTTGTTTAATATCAAGTTTTTGATCAGATTAGTACCTATATCATTGTATTGTTTTAAATGTTTACCCCACTTCGCATTATAACGTTATATTAGAATGATGTCATTGTTTAGATTCGCTTGAAAAAGTAATTTGATTCCATAACGCACTTGCAGTATCATGTATCAAGTACATATTACATGTTATTGTAAAGAAATATGCTGTTAGCTTATATACCTATATAGAGCTGTTTGTAATTATTAAAAAGTTGACATAATTAGTTAAGAACTGTTTGACCATTAACATATTTTAGGCTTTCTCTTTTTTGTTAAAGGGGGAATATTGTAGCGACACTGCTGACGCGTTAATTTTGTGTAGTCAGGCGCAAGTATACAGTAGCGCCGCGCGGCAGTTGTCTACCCGCAACTACTTAGTTAGGTCGTAGCTCAATATATATATGTATTATTTGTAACTGATACCAGACAATGTAATTATATTCATATTTATCATCATGTCATTTTATTTGAACATCCACTCGAAGACTTCTCGTTACCCCTCTACAGTAAACACGCTTTAATTACTGACGGTCGTTTTTACGTCTTCCTTGCATATAAGTTTGTTCTGTATAAAGATTTATAATAATTAGTAGGCAATATCATACATGTATCGCTGCTTCGCTTGCGTAAATGTGGGTTAGCTTAGTAACAGTACTTTTTCCTGGATGATTGGTCAAGTATTTAAAGCGTGAAAGCGTAACAAACAAACTCACATTCGCTTTTTATTAGGTAGGTAATAGTTAGGATTGGTAGTACGGTAGTACGGTATCGTCGGTGTAGGCAGAGTTGTATTAGATACACCCTCGGTGACATTTTCACGTAGAGTCATAGGTACGTTGGCTCTACCACAGCCAAACAACCTTGTACCTATTATGCTTCTGCGGTAAGTAGGGTGTTAGCCAGAGAAATGATAGTTTCTCTCTTCGGTATGCTCTTTTCGCTGATAACCTTTTAATAGGTTGGCAGACAGCACGCGATTGACCCTCCCATGTGCTAGCAGCGTACATAGTTGTAAGTCCTCGTCATTTGATTGTGCGGTGTGGTTAAGCGGTCGCCCCGTCAGCGTCATTGCCACTGCGCGAGAGTTGTGGTTTTGATACACACAGTAACAAAATGTTGTGTGATTCACGAGTAATTATTCAGAATGTGTGGGTGTTGGGTCCATTTTTTTATGTTTGCTAGATCCCCTGTGACACAGAGGTTTACATTAATGCATCAATTTTATAAAATCAATAAATTCCAACCATCCGTTAGACCTTAGGATAGTTTACCACCTTGGTAGTGTAATATAAAAAATACTACATTCGTTTCATATTAGGTACTTACGATGTTGAGTAGTAGGTATGAGTTACTAAAGGAGAGCCTTATGCTTCAGGGATACATCGAGTACGTACAACCTTATGAAGTGCTATTTTTGCATCCAGGACTGTCGCAGCCAAGTGTAGGTATATCAGTGTGCAGTAATTTGAGCTCAACATACATTTTCTTAAGAAAAAGTGCATAAAGTGAAAAATGTGCGAGCATTACATCTATCAGTATCTATTTCAATTATTATCTATATTAACTTCGTTTTGAATAGAGCAATTTATTTTGAACATGCATACGTATCCATTCTCATCGCCACATGTATTCAGCGTGCCATTTTTGTACCTATTTGTGAGTGCAGTCGATTTTACATGTTAAAGGATGCTTACAACCGTCAACATTTACTAAACGATGCCTAACCTGTCAGACCGTTTGTGTGCCGCTGCGACTCAACAGCTGTTAATCAAGCGTACCCATGAAAACGAATGCTTAAGCAGGCGAGTACGTGATGTAAACGCAGTTTGCTGCAATTAATCAGCTGCGAGTGCAGATAGACTAAACAGTGTATTTGGTTAATTGGTTTAAGAGCAAGTGTCCAAACAATTGAGCTGAATGCGAATCAATGTTAACAGATGTCATCCAGGCCTATAATAACTCGTTTCCGTGTTGGTATTCTCCATCCCTTTTATCTTCAAATATATGTACATAGTAATATTCATTGACTTAATAGTTTAGGGACTATCTTGTTAACAATAGTTAGAGGTACAAATATGTGGGTACCTACGATTCAACGTATAGATGTATGAGTGGATAAAATATTTTAGTAATTATACATACATTACGTAGGTATTAACATGATAATAATATATAGCAATCAGTGATTGACTTTACCAGCATAAGCTACCGACTCCAGCCTACCTCGTAGCGTTGTCTTTTTAGCCGATTGCAGTAATGAGTAGTTTCATATTATATGGCAAACTAGAGATTGTTATTATTTATAACAATCTCTAGTTTGCCAAATATAATTATGTCAATACCTACGCGGTTGGTAATTATGCCATTTATTTCATTACACGATCTAAATATAGTCAGAAGATCTACTTAGTTGACTATCGCCTATTCCAGTGGTTGGCACCCGCGGCTCACGAGCCGCAGGCGTCCACGAAATGTGTAGTGAAGACACGGAATATTATTTATAATCTTGCCTTATAAGTATGATACCAAATTTTATTTTATTATCTGTTCATTTAACTAAGTATTATTAGACAAAGGCAAACCCAAGAATGATCTTTTAATCCTTTTAATTATTTCCGTAATTAACTACTTCTGCTCAAGCTGCTTAGTTGAAAGCGGCTTTTTGAGTAGATTTCAATAATTATTGTAACACAAATAATATATTAAAAGATACTTCATAATGTTTATAAATCAATACTTTGAAAAGGTTAAATAAGTTTTATCAATTTTCTCAAGACAAACCTAAAGTAACAATGATTTTTCTTTCTATGTACCCTTAATTGTGAATTATCTATATTTTGCTCATTTGGTCGACAGCTTTGCCGACCACTGGCCTATCCAGTTACAATACAAGTGACTCCAATGATATGCGATCCAAATCTTTTGACACGTCGATGTCACCTTGTCTGGCCCGTAGAATTTATGACTTTCTCTTTTCTCTCCTTTAATTAAACTACTTATCCCAACATTCTACCTACATCAGCACTCTAAGCAGTTACGGGCGTCAGTCAGAACTACATAACAACGAATAAACTGCCGTCTATCTACACATATTTGTATTGGGCAATATAGACAAGCCGAGCTCAATATTTCATTTTTAATCCATAAAAAGTTTAAGACGAGACATCGACAAAAACTGTTCAATTTCCACAAATAGAACTGAATGAAAATAAATAAGTTGAATAGCAGCGCTTCACCCTTCGTTCGTAAGACTGTATCGACGCAGAACTTGCCGCTTGTTTGCGAACAGTGAGGAAATTGTATTTAATAGCTCTTAAAAACACTTTCATCACCGTCGCCTGAGTCCCTATCTTATTAAAATCACAATTTATAATATGTAACTACATTCTGTCATTCACATTGCCATTCTGTCCATCGATAGCAGCGATAGCTCAGTGGGGAGACCAACAGACTGCAATGCAGAAGGTCTGGGGTTCGAACCCACGTCGCGCACCTCTGACTTTCGGCAGTTATATTATGACTTTTCGAAATTATGTGTGTATTGATTGACAATTATCGCCTGCTCCGTGCCTCGGCGAGCACGGTAAGCCGTCGGTCCCGGCTGCCATGAACATCTATGGCAGTCGTTATTGGGAAGTCAGTACCCTCTAATATCCTGACACTGGTCTAGCCTTAGGGTATCGTTAACCTTCGGGTTGCGGAGATCAGGTGTCAGCCGCTCCGTGTAAAAACTGATATCCAGTCAAATCCAGTTAGACTAGAAAAAGCCGGCCCCAAATGTCTTGGAAATAATAAAGGCTAGGGAGAAGAAGATCGCCATTCTGTTCAATAAATATTACAAACTAGATACGCTCGAGTAAATGTCGGCTAGGTTGGATTAGTAACAGTACTTTATTCATGACGAAAGGCCTTATGTTTTTTCTGTTCCCCTGACAACGTGTATGTGAAATTTCATGATGATTGGTCGAGTAGTTACCTAAGTTGTTTAAGCGTAACAAACAAACAACCTCACATTCGCATTTATATAAGGTATTAGTTAGGATCTATATATATGTATATAAATAATAATATATTTATATATTTAATAGGCAAAAACAAAACAGAGCAGTATATATTATAGTCTTTTTCTCCTCTGCTTGACAGTTCATTTCATTTTGTTTGAAATATATACCTATGAATTCACATTTGCCCAACATTCATGAAAATGCAAATTTAAACAAGTAGGTATTCCTCAAATTTTTAATAATGATTATTATAAATTTCAATCTTTTTTAAGTTATAATAATTATTATTGTAACTACTATTTAATTTTTAAAATTTATGATCAGTAAAGGTTTTCAATTGACAGACATTCATTAACCTCATCAGAAGAAGTATTTTATTAAATGCCGAATTCAGACAGGTGAACTTACCGTGAGCGAAAACGGTTCGAATAGCTATTAAACTTTAAATATTTGTTAATATTTTTTTTAGACTGATATGCTGATATGGTACTTACGTTGTTATCTAATAGCTGGAGCGATGACGGGGAACATTCAGTAACTATAACGCGCCGAGGCCAACATTATACATATAAAACAATCAATTTTATGTTTGCACGTCTTCCGTCGAATACTAGTTTAATAAACTTAGCGATAAGCTTTTTTATATGTCTATCCTCGAAGTTCCCGTTTATTTAGTAGTATAACCTCGCTGATGTCAGCAAGAATGGACTGGCTCGACCGGGGAAGGACTACCCTCTCACAGAATATTGATGTGAAATAGCATTATTCCTACTGTTGTTTCAGTCGGTAAGTGAAAGTGCCGGAGGCCCAGTCACCCTCTTTCCCCCTTCCCGATTTTTCTCTTTACCACTTCCTTTTTCTCTTCTTCCTTTCCTAAAGGGTTAGCAACGCGCAAGAGATGCCTCCGGTGTTGCAGGCGTCCATAGCCTACCGAGAGCACTTAACATCAGGTGGGCCATATGCTTGTTTTCCACTTTAGTTGTATAAAAAAGTAGTAGGTAAAGACGTATTACCCTCACATTGCGTCAGCAAAAGTTGCCGGTCCCATGTTATAAGGAGGCGAGCCAACTGACTTTTCCGGATCCTAATTCCAGTTTCTTGACGGGCAGATCCAATTGCCCGACCCGGTAATCAAAGCCGAGACTATAATTATGCACAGTAGTGGAATGATACACTTACACTGTACCACCGCACTTACTCTTAATTATACTTAGGTAAATAGTAACTGACCTTGACATTTTGGTAAACGGCAGGCGCACTGAAGTGTTTGTTACATATGTAACTGTATAAACGCACTTTTTCAAACCATGATCGGATCGTAAAGCTTTTTTAAAGATTTGAAATGAAACTATCCTAGTACATTTATAATTTAATAAGGATAACTCTATGGTAGTTACGTCCGTTCCCCACTTGTACATTCAACTTATAAAATGTAGTTCAACACACACTGAAATGGGCCAATTTTACAAATAAAACTGTCCTTTACTTGTCAAATACATGTCCGATAATGAAGAGACGCAAAAGATCGTAATTACTTACTTACTATTAAACGTATAAAATCACGCATGTATATATCGACCCTTCGAGGATGAACTGCGGTAAAACCCAAAACACCACTCTCCTGGAGAGACAATAAACAAAAAACTCAGTCTTACTTTTCCCTTTACTTATTTTTTTATATTTGTCAACATACACTTCTTAGCGTCACAAAATGTGGCCCAAATATAAATAGGTATGAGACCTGTCTTGTAGAACTGCAAATAAAGATTTTGTGTTATAATTTAATAAAACCAGTATTGTTCTTGACTCAAGCCAAAAGAAAACTAAAAATAACCCGTTAGTTTAACTTTTGTGACACATTAACCGCATAACTTTATTGGGACACTTAGAATATAAGTGAGTTGAAATTTGATTTGAAAATGATTGCGCTTTAAGTATAATTTCCTATTGTTTTAAATTAATGTAGGTACCTATAGCTTATCGTAGTTCTTCCAGGTAGCACACAATGTCGATAAAACCTGCACAGACTGCTTAAACTGTACTTCCTAGGAGTCAAGGGCTTACTCAACGGAAGGTCGCTGAAAATTTTAAATGTACCTCATACAACTTAAAGATACACCAATTTTCCATGAGAATACAAAGTTAAAATTGTGGGCAAGCATTTTTCAAATCACAAATGGTAAGGCCGTTTTCACAATACCTAGGTGCATATGGTGCGCTAAAAATATTAATGCATTTTATTATTATTGCATTTCCACAGTGTTATTTTTATGGACAATATGCTTGGTATATTCGTATCCCAAGTAACAGTACGATACCCTTTCCGTTTTATATAATATCCATATTTTGCAACACAAAATTGTATTTATAAGCTTTTATTTATAAGCGAAAGCGAAGCGAAGCTAAGAGAAAAAGGAATACCAATTTATATTTCATTACTTTTTCAGCTACATGCCAATGTCAGTCATAAAGAAGATATTAACCATTTTGATATAGTGATTTCATTAAAAAAGTAACTAATAGGTACATAGTTCCTGTGTGCACCTCGACATAAAATCGGCGCGCGTCAAACGCCTCGCAGAACCGCAATGGAAATGGTAGGTCAAACGATCCCAATATTTCCATCAATGGAAAATCAAAATGGTAATAGTAGGACCTTCAGGCGGTCTGTGACAACTTCGTGTAACGTCCTCTTCTGGATATGACTAATTCTGTTTTTGACCACTTCTTGTTACGCCCGGTTCTAGTAATGCCCACTTCTGTTTTTGACCATTTCGTGTTATGACTATTACAAGTAAGATCGAGAACAAAAAATGTTAATTATAATTTATTTTATCATTTAGATACTTCACCTACATAGTAATTCAATCTCTTTGGTAGTTATGAATCATTTAATTTTAATTGACGTTTTCCTGTCAGTTTGATAATAAGTATATTGCGCATTTTATAGTAAATAATTACATACTACATTATAAAATGGACACAGCAAACTTTGAGTTTATCAAAAATAAAAAAGGCCAAGAGACGTTACTATGTGGAAAATATCGATATAATCTAAGTGCGAAAATATCGATATAATCTAAAATGGTACTTCTCGATGGCGGTGTGTTCAGCGAGGGGAGTGTATTCTAAGGAGCACAAATCAAAGTTGCTCTTCACGGAGAATTGAAAATGAAGTATTATTAAAATTGAACGCTTGCAAAGAGGAAGTCCGTTATAACTACGAACCCATACAAAAAAATTTTGAGAAACACTGAAAATCTAATAAATGAATGTTCATCCGATCGTAGGATACATCCTGCTGTTCAGACTTCCTACGTTTTATTAAGGATTGTATACCAACAACAGTTTTTAGAAAACATTTTGTCAAACAACAAATAAACACAACAACAAAGTATTATAAAATATATATTTTATTCATAAACTCTTTGTATATACCACACAATATATTAATACTATACGAAAGGCTATACGAAAGGCCCCGATAGACTGAATCCTATATCGGTTCTTGAGGTGTTACTTTCCTCTGCACAAATACATTTGATCTTGCGACGCTCTGACTTGGTGACCGCCTCACCAGCGGTAAGATTCATCTCCCACCATATAGCACCGCCCAAGACATTCCGGAAATATGGAGGCACGACACCTTCGCGAAGAAGATATCTGCCAAGCAATAGTATTGTTTCAGTTGTTATGTTCATAGAAAAATAAACCTTAATGTTAGATCAATGTCAGATGGATATACCATTTATCTATATATATAAAAATGAATCCCTGTTTCCCTTGATCACGCCATAACATAAGAACGACTTTACCGGTTTCATTTATCTCTTTTTATTAAGTTTTCTAATACTTTGTAGAAGGTTCTTACAGAAAGAAAGCTTAATAAGACAGGACAACGTCTGTTGGGTCAGCTAGTACTTACCTAATAGAAAGGCCTAGCAGGCTTAGCAGACCCTGAACTAACATAATTAAAACTTAAGTAACTTTACTAAAATGAAACCTCACTAATCACTACATTTTGAAATTCATAGGTGTATTTTTGTAAATACTTATTTGATCATTAAAATAAAATTTACTTGGCTCCACCTAAAAATTGTTGAACTTCTCATTTATCAGTCAATATTTTTTAGAATGTCTTATCCGATAAATTCTTAGAAAATTATATTCTGATTTCGATAGCAATTTGTAAACTCATTATTAGGTATAGGTATTGTAAATGGATTAGGTATATTAATAAAATTATGCCACCCTTTCTTCTGTCGAATAAAGGTGTTTAAACGGGCGATATTAAAGATCTATTCATCGTCTCATACTTATAAAATTCTTCCTCTTTAAGTTCTTCAGCACGTCTTCTCCAGTATTTCTTCAAGTTGTAGCTCATCGGCTCGGCCTGCTCAATCTGCTTATGTGAACTAACGTGGTCATCGGTGGATTTAGATTTTATCGATGGCTCTGTGTTAGAAGAAGTTATTTTGTATTAGTTTGCTCCAGCTACTACTATGTGTACCAAAGTGTGCGCTATCACAACATAATGTAAAGTATGTGTTGCTATTCCATTCCAGTGGGTGACTTGTGCGCATGCTCGCGAGTTTGCGGCAACGAAAAATATTAGGAAAACGATTTATAAAATCTCACACTAGAAAGAAGTTCGTGCTCAGTAGTAGGATATTCATAGTTAGGTATTTATGCACATGGTATTGTTTTATATTAAAATAGTTATTCGTGGCTTTATCGTTAAAGGGATATTACACACACTTTTCGCCTGCTGTGGCGTTAGTTCCTACGTAATAGAAAGTGAGCTTATTGACGTTTACCGGACACAGTGCCAGTCTTCGTACTGTTACTGAGACAGAAATTTCCAGACACTATGCCCACAACTACATGCACAGCAGGCGCCTACTACCGCTGCAACACTGACGCTGCCACGACTGTGACTAATTTTAACGCAGAAAATGCTTTAGGTATACAATCTGTGTCATTACCTTCTTCAAACATTTCTTCTTCAACGTTCATCTCCACAGTCTGGGAAAGTTCAGGCTGCGTTGTGATGGTGGCGAATGCTCGACGCTCCACGTCATCAAGTAATCGTTCTTTTAGGTCTAAGTACACACTGTTAACATTTTAATTAGAATCCTTACTAATATTATAAACGCGAAACTTTGTATGGATATATGGATGTTTGTTACTCTTTCACGCAAAAACTACTGGACCGATTGCAAAGAATCTTAATATGTAGATAGCTGGAGACCTGGATTCACACATAGGCTACTTTTTATCCCGATATTCCCACGGGAACGGGATTTACGCGGGTGAAACCGCGAGAAAAAACTAGTACTATCATATGAATATTTTTATCATACTTAAAACATATAGCTTGAAGTATTACTAAATCGCTCGGTGAGAACTGTTTAGGGTAGGTATGCTAAACAAAAAATGTTACGCACAATTTTATATAAAAGTAAACTTGACACGATGTTATCAAAATTGATATGAGATGCATTACAAAATAGAAAGGCTCGCTACAAAATAATGGATCGTTGCAGTCATTCTATGAAAATATTCTCCAGGATACAATGTTCCCTTAGGGCGCTTAATTGCAATGCGATTTTCTTAATAACAATCTTATTTTAAACCTACTTATGTGCAATGCTTTGTATGATGTTTTCGACGCGACGCTCCTCTCCAGACCTGGGGTCTATGACAGCTTGGTCAAGTAAATTTTCGCTTTCCGTCTCCATCACCTGACGATATCGCAGTATCGCCCTAAGGAGTTCTTTACCGCCTCGTAATTCTTCTTTATCTAGATCTGGCCATTGTCGTTCGAGGGTCCTGTCATATCAAAATTTGGAGTACATTTTGCTAATATAAAAGTTACTAGCAATACGGGTTACACCTAAAGCACTACTTCATCCGAACAGTCAATTCAATTCATCCGTCCATAAATTAGCTGCTACATAAAGGATATTTTTGTTACCCTATTAATGTTTCAGACGTCTTGCACATTTTTGGCACTTATCTACCATAATAGTGATTTCTTCAATCAGCTAAAAAAATAGCTTTAGAGTTTTGAATAGCTTTTCTGGGAAAAACTATAATATGTATTTACGAAAAATAAACACAAAATAACCTTAGTATGTAGGCCCTCGGCAGTCTCGGCGGCAAAACACATTCAGGCTTTATAGACTTAGGTTCGAATCTCTTGTAAGGCCTCATCCAGTGATAAAAGCCCTTGCCAGGATCCTTATTCAAGTCCTTATAAGTCAGGTAGTTGGGTTTATCGGCTAGTTTTGAATTCATTAGCCATTTCTGATGGAAGTATCATTGCTAAATTATTCAGTGAAAAATTTAAAGTACTAAATACTTAAACTGCAAAATAAAGATAACAAATGTATGGTTAAATCTAAAACAAACTTATATAGAGGTTGTATAGGCATTTCTCTGATATTCTTATAGATGTTGCCACATATCGTGATAAAAACTCATCTCAATTGCCTCGTTCGTCTAATGACAGGCGGTCTTGACGATGATCGTCTTGGGTTCTATTTGGATCCAGCGAAATCATTGAAATTGTCATTAGTCGACGTCTAGTAACATGATAAATGTTTACTTGAATTCTACAAAGATAAAAAATCTAATACCCTACGACTGGGCTTACCAGATAGATCATTAGTTCCCAAAGTTGTCCAGGTGGATCTCTGGGGATCCAACTGGACCACTTTGGTGGACCCCCAGGGGTCCACGGGAGACTCGACGGGGGTCTACGTTGGCGTGACAAAAACATGGGGATCCACAATTCGTAAGGGGGTCCATGAAAATTTATTAGTTTTCGATAGTGAAGGACTAAAATGTTGTCTTGACTTCACCTATCAATGTAGTTTAGCGACTGTTAGGTACTTGTGTAAAAAACTTGCATATTCCATATTCAGTACCAGCGGAGTAAAAAGAAAAAAAGATGTCAGCCCGCCTACCGCGGTAGGTCCAGACCCGAGAATTCAAAAAAGAAAATGTCAGCCCTTAGTGATGTAGAGATTTGGTCATATGGTCCAGAGGGTCCACCGGATCCTGCTAAATTTTGAAAGTGGTCTATGAGAAAAAAGGTCTCGGAGCCTCTGAGATAGATAAATGATAAAAGGATAGGGCAGGAGTGTAGGTAATTCTATTTTAAAAGTATGACATTCGGTAGGTTGACAGAGCACAGACGAGGGAATACTGCTAAGGAATAGAAAGACGTTCTGCATTTGAACATCATCATCACCACGACGACGAAAACAAATACATGAATCTCTCTCCAAAAGCACGTCACTAAGGGTTTATTCCACCAATCACTACCAACCATCCTACGCATGTCATAATTCAGCTAATCGGTGATCGTCCCACGTAACAAGTGTTAAATATAGACCTCCATACAAAAAGTTGTAGGTCCTAACAATTATCAACGTTCAGGCCAACTTTTCTTTAAAGATAGTCTTTTACCTCCCTCCGCTTGTACTTAATGTGTATTGATAATACGAATATGAGCCGTCTGCAGAATTAATACTCTCTTTACAAGCAACATCTCTTCCATTCATCTCTTATTTAGTCTTTAATCTTAAGGTTCGTTAGCAACAGCTTTGATAAAGGAAATTGGGGTTATTCTGTTGTATAACCTCTGGTATTTCGAGTGAACATAGGCTACGTAAGCCGCTTACCATCAGCTCATCCCTAACTCCATTGGTATGATTTTGATATGGAACAGCAAATATGAGCTTTTCTGTAGCCTGATGATGTCAGTAGACGACTCCCTATTAATAAACTAGTCTCACTGTGTATAGCCACATACCATTTTTAACATATAGAACGTCAGGCTTGTCATAAATAACTGCGATCTATTGTGTCTGCTACATGCCATTCAATGTGTTAAGGATTGTGGTAATGTTACCATGCTAAGTATTTTTCCAAATGGCGGCCACTCGTATTCAGTCGTGGGGTCGTCATCGTATTCTATTATCTCTGTTAGCCCAACTTATTAGCCAATATAAAACCAACGAGCCTGTCTACCGAACACATTTACCGAGGATAAACTGCTACTACAAAATATCTAAGAGAAACAACCAATAACATACCCTGATATGGGAATCAAATCCACGATATCACGATCGGCGATTGCTGCAAACATATTATGTCACGAGAACAACTAGTAGTATGTTTGATATAAACAAAATTGTCTTATTATATACGGATATATGTTTGCTAAGTGTGGACACATTACAGATACTTACTATTAGTGCCTCCTTGGCGCAGAGGTAATGAACGCGACTGCTATGCATGAGGTGTCGAGCTCAAATCCCGTGTCGGGCCAGCAAAAACTTATTGAATTTTTCTGTTAAGAAATCTCAGTGGCAGCCCGGAGTTAAGAAGTTGGTGGTGTTAGACCCCCGTGCCTAAGAAAGCTCAAAGCCGTCCAGCGCCTGATCTTTCTTCGGTCGAGTCGGATTACCGTCCCATCGGATCATGCGAATTAAGGAATAGAAATGGCACTTACGTTTGCACATACGCCTGTGCACAAAAATATCTCCTGCGCAGATGGCCAGTCTCCATTAAAATCAGCTGCCTTTACCGAAATTCTAGATTATTATGGGTACGAATACAATTTCACCCGGCAATTACTGCACTGACAATTACAGTTTAAGAAATACCCAACTACCCTTAGTTAACCTAACCCTGCCTTTAACAAAACTAATAGAATCTAACCTCAGTTTCTGTAAGGTGTACAGGTGTGAGTATAGACACGATGCTTCGATGATCCCCGAAAGTGTCGTAATGGTTGATAGAGCACCACGGCTGCCAGCGACAAGCGCTTTGGTATCGATCGATTAGCACTCGGTGAACCAGTTCCGAGCAGCTTAGATCACTAAAAAGCAAGAAATGGTAAAATACCAACAATGCTACTCGAGTTTCGTCTAGCGCTTGTAACATTTGATAGAGTAGTGGCCTGTGTTTCATTTTGTACATTATTTTAGATGCAAATATACATATATATAATAAATAGCAATCACACGAAATATTATTGTGTATACAGTATCAAAGTTCGTTGCAAAAGGAGGGAGTAAACAAAAATAATAATTTGTATTTCAGTAAAAGTGGAGTTGTAAATATCTCGCTATCTCCCTCGGATAGCTGCATTCAAATAGCGGTTACTTCACAACTCGTATCGTGCTTCTTTTTCTGTCATTTGACAATTACCTACTACCAGATTTGAAACGCGTGTACATTAATTATGTTTGATTAACTTTAAACAATTTATTTTTAGACATTGGATTATTTTAATAACATAAAAACATGAGTCAACTACCCTATCCTACGACGCCGAGGCCCCATATAATGTATGAAGATCCGTACCCTACCTAATTTGATGGCACAGGGTCTAGGCATAACTATTGATATCAGTATGGGTGTCCGAGAAAACAAATTATCTCATTTGACTTAATAGACAGTGATATTGATATTCGTTCCTGTCGTAGTCATCCTAATAGAAATGAAAGTTGAGGCGATATTTGGATATTTGTTATATAAACATGCGTAAACCGTTGACCGGATATACGCAGGTGAAGTTGTAGGCAGAAGGTTTACGTATATCCGTTCTAGGGAGAAAAGATGTCACTTCAACTGAGAAGATATTAACGGAGCCCTAGGAGTGTTACAAGCTGGCTCTCGGCAACGTGTTGTGGCAATGTGTCACTCTAAGCTGTACCACGCCATTGAGGACGAACTCATATCTCCATGTTATACAGACAAAATAGTTGCATACAAACTACTTTTGACGTCATCTTACGATGGGTGCAATATGTTACGCTCCTCAGGCTAATAGCTGATAGCTCCACAATCGAGATATATTTGATAGAAGAATGGCTTACTGTGTGCTCTCTGATAAATACTGTTTTGTCAAACTTGATACTAAGCATATACGGTATAAGAAAATTAATTAATTGCAACCAATGCATGACAATGAATATCGACACACCTTTGCTGATGCTCATATAAAAAGCCAGCCCGAGATAAATACGTAGTGGCAGTGGCGAGGCGACATAGTCTTAGCATACCCATACCACGTACGCACCTACGTAATCGACAGACGTGTAGAATACGGTTTTTATGGACAATTAATTTAATCTATATGATGCCTATAATATAATATATAGGTAATTTTTGTGCCACTTACCGTTTGAAAACAAAGAATTTAATAGTTTTCGCTAAATATAGCTCTCTGCACTTGCCATGAGATATCACAGAACTGTCCGATTTACCGTCCAGTTTGCCGTCTGCTGTCCTGCCATCAACATTTTGTTCATCATTTTTTTCTTTACCAATTCCGTCTACCGTAGGTTCGTTATCTGTTACCACCTGGATCACTTCGGAAGGCATCGTATCAGTAGTATCTACGTCGTCCACGATGATACCACCTTCATCATTAACAACAATTTTTTTACAGTAGGAATCTTTTACCCGGACCCAATTTTGATCGGGATTTAACTCTCTTTGATCAGTAGGCTTTATTTTTACTTTGCAACTTGTATATGCTGTACATTGAGGACAAGCTTCATAAATGATATTTAAATATTCTCCATCAAAATCAGCGGTAGTTACATTATCAAGAGTAATATTATAATGGACATCTTTATCCACTACCACTCTTGTCTCATTTGGTGAATCTATATAAATTTGTTCACTTAATTTGTTAATTGTAACTGTGCTAAAATTAGAATGCTCAATTGTATAAACAATATTTATAGAAATATAACCGTCTGTTCTTTCTTTTTCCTTCGCTTCCTCTTCTTCCAATTTATTTGACCCAATGCTGTCGCTAAAACTTTGTTGTGAAACAGAAAATCTAGAATTAATTACTTCAATTTCTGCGTCTAATAAACCAAGGTATTCTATTTCATCATCTGTCCAATCTGGATAAATTTCATCATCGTCTATGATATACTTTGTTATAATTCTAGTTTTGTTAGGGAATGTTACAATAAGAACACCATTTGTGTTAAGCAAGATAGTTGTTCCATCCATACGCTTAGAAAATACTTCACCTACACAATAATCTGTAGCGGTTTGTACTAATAATTTTTCGATATTGAAAGGAGTATTATTTACATAATGTTGTTTAAGGCCATTGGCATTAATAATACCAAATTCGTCTATTACTAATTCATATTCTAAATTAATTTCTTCAAGAATTTTGCCATCATCCGAAGATGTATTTTTTGTTGCTTTGGTTGACGCTTTACTGGGTTTATCTTTGACCTTATTTTTAGCCTTCTTGATTTTCTCTGAAGATTCTTCAGAATGTTTATCAATAACTTCATGAACAACTAACCTTTTGCTATATTTTGTAACATTTATTATAGATCCATCAGGCCCAAGTACTTCAACGTCACCACCAGTTTTAAAAATAATAACTTCTCCATTTAAGCTTATGCAACGCATGATTTCATCTATGCCTGACATTTGCGAGACGTGATATTGTTTAATGTGAGATATAGCAGACGAATTATTTTCATGTACAGTCTCCGTAATCAAGCCGTTCGGCCATGTAATAAAAAGAGAATGAAATGTTTTATTTTCATATTCTGTCTGCTCGATAACCGAATTCTTTACGGTCGACTTACTTATGCTATGTTTTTTATCAATATTTTCAATTGATGAAGCAGTAGTTAAAATAAATGGAACCTTATACGTTTGTTTTTTTATATTAATCATCACTTGATCTTTTGTCGTAATTCTGAAAGACTCACAGGAATCAATGATATCTGGTTTTACAAATTCACCTAAGGCTTTATGAATCCAAAATTCATTGTAACTGTTACCTGGAGTTATGTTTAAAATAATGTATTCCAGGTTCATAGGTATAATTAAACTATACACACTTGACACTTTAGTGCCATCTTTAGAAAAATAAGTTGCGTCTTTCCCGAAAACTTCGACTCTTCTGTCACCAAGGTCATAACCTAAGAACGGCTTAGTAAGTATTTCAACAGATCCTGTTGAATCAGTCATAGGGACTTCTAAAGATTTTCTTACAGATTTTGTGGAACTACTTGACAGTGATTTAGTTTTTTTGCTGCTCTTGCCAGGGGTCGTTGCAGTTTTTTTGGATGAAGCTGAAGGTAACTCAAGATCTTCATTCTCTTCATTACTGGCTTCTTCGACTACTAACGCTTGTTCTTTAAGAGAACCTTCCATGAGCAAATCTTTTTCTACTTCAGTGTCCTCAACACAAGATTTCAATGCACTCGGATCAATAAAATCTTTACTTTCAGATTTTGCTTTAGATATTAAATTTTCATCATAAAGCATTTCTTCGTTTTTTATCCAGTCATAATGTTCTTCTAATATATAATCAAAAAAATCTTGTAAACACAGAGGAGTAGACAAATGATAACGCCATTCGTTGCGCGCTATACCATCATTATCATGACTATTGAAGAACATAAGAACGAAACAATCTGTCACTTCACAGTAATTATAATCAACACAGTTAAATTTATTGAATACGTCGCACATGATCTGAAGTGCGCTTATTCCTGAAAAGTCTTCAAAATAATCAAAGTCATCAATCATGTGTTTCATTGGCTGATTATTTGTAATTTCTGCAGCTGATACTAATTCACTGATATCAGGACAGTCAAAAAGAAACTTTATTCGTATAGTTTCCGGGTCGTCTTGGGCATCACCAGAGTCAGATCGGTCTTGAACAATTGCTTCATTGTTTGTGGTTTTGGCCATTAATAGGCCTGAAGGTGGCTCGCCAGTTTGACTTGTCGATGAGCTCGTAGGAAGAGGTTCAGCAAGGAGACTGCGTTTTAAATAAACTTTCTTAAAATTTGAAATTGTATTTGAGCTCATGTGACGTTTTTTTAATGAGCTTCTATTGTTGTACAATTTTCGGCAAGCTAGTATATGAATAAGTCTATTTAGCTCTGATGTTTCCACGTCTTCCCTATCAAAACATGAGAGAAGAACGTTAACATGGAAATTGGCTTTAGCTTCAAGTTCATTTGTTGGACGTTCATGTCTTAACCATAGATTATGAACAGGCATGCCAAGAAGACATGTAAATACAATTTGATCCAGATTAATATTGCCTAAATGGAAAGTATTGTATTTAGCAAAATCGCCGTAGTTAATAACAATTGGATTCTTGTGGGTTTCATATTCTTCACCATATGTTAGACGATATTGCTTTTTGTCAGCCTCAGTATTGCACAGCGTGTTGAAAACTTCTGTAATTAAATTTTCTGATGTTTTTAATTTATCAGTTGGCGAGGTAGCTGGATTTGCGCCTGGTGATGAAGGAGACTTGCTGCTTTCATCATCTAAATCTAAACTTTTGCAAGCTGCATTCAAAATACTGGATAAAACTGAATAAATTGTTATGCACTCCAGTGGAATATTATCAATAAGTTTGTGATAGTGCTTTTTATAACGTTGATCATTTTCCTCCTCAGGTATGTTAATAATGTCCATATTATCAAGATAATGAAGATGTTGCCTAGATAAATCTTGTATGTCGTACATAAGGTAACATAACTCATCGTATATTTTATCGGGTTCGCCAGATAAATCATCAGATGGCCAGTAAGGTGGAAAATAGACGATAAAAGCAGTATTCTTAAAATCATCTGCAGATTCTTTTTGAATTCGTAGTAGTTGCAGGGTGTCCCAGAATTTAAGCGACTGTTCCGTTAATAATTCTGTTTGGCTCTGTCCTCTTTTAGTAGATCTATTCAAACTTGGCGGAACTGTCTTTTCATTTGGGTTAATTCGAATCTGAACTACACCGGTTAAGGGAATTCCGATTCTAACCAGACATCCAGGTAGAAACGGTTCCACAAATCCTGTTAAAGCCACATACAGGTTAGGTCCATCGGTTGGATAATCGTCAACATAGACTTTATCTCTCCATTCCTCTCCCCTTTCTCTAAGTAAAGTATTAAACTTTTTACCTTCCGGTAATTCTGAGAGTGGCACAGTACCTTGATTTGGACTAACAGGACCATCGGGCTCTGATGCCGCTGCTGGGTCCAAAGGCGGGGCGCCCGTAACTGTGCCCTTAACTTCTGCTTTGTTAACCATAGTAGCAGATTCTCTTCGCTTGCCTTCCTTAACGTCTAATCTTTGCCGTTTTATAAATAGATACTCTTCTTTCATCTTTAGGATGAGGTGTTTAATTATCAATGCAAAAATATCCGGTGGAACATCTTTTTTATCTTTGAGATAGGAATTACCTTCTTCGAATACTCGAAGATTCTCATCTTTAACTTTTTTGTCACTACCCAATTGATTGACCATAAACACGGTTTCAGTCTTACAAATATTCTTCACGACAAATCTTTTTTCTTCAGCTGCATAGGTCTCAAATTTATTGAGATAAATTCTATCCTGATCGGATCCGGCCGCTTCTATGAGGATAACTTTCACTTTCCAATTCTCCTCATCCAAAGACGCATCTTCTATTGCCACTCGCCATGAGTTTTCATCAAAAACTTCTTTTACTGGTTTCTTGGGACCCATATTTGATTCTATAAATACGAGAAGCTGAAACTCGATCAAGCCAAAAACATCTTATTTGAAATTAAACACAATATTTTTTGTTTTGTTTTACAACTTTTGACAGTTTTGTTTCATAAAAACATTTTTAATTCTTGCGAATGCACCGTTATCTCCAAAACAGGTAGGTATGCAGCTGCAAAATGCGACTACTGAAAGTTATTGGTTCATATAGTAATAAGAAGGGTTTTTTATTGTGTTACCTAACTTTTTCATACATAATCTAAAGTGGCATAATTTGTTTTGTCCTAATCATCATTTGTCCGAATAATAACTTGCCCGAACTTTATGTCACATAATATCACGTGCCATAAAATTATAATCCCTGAATACAATATGCCGTAAATTAGTTTTTCATAAATATTACTATCTAACATACAAAAGACTTAAAACCGTTTTCAATAAAATAAAACAAATTATTTAATGTTCATTTATCTTAAGAATGCTATTAAAATTAATTTGTATTACAAAGCTTGGCTTTTGTCACGGCTCGGCGCTGCGGGTCTCTGGCGGTCCCACGCGTGCTAATCGTCGTAGACGAGTTTCGCTCACCACCGCAGCATGGGCTTGGTGGCCGGCTTGGCCGGCCAGCCCCAGCTGTGGCGGCTCGCTCACAGCCTCCTATTCCTCAGCCTTCAGACCGCCTCGCCCCTACGCGCCTACGTGATTCTAAATTACACTCAAGGGGTAGGGCAGACAAGACTGCGTGAAGTCGGATTTACAGCGATTCGTTTCTGTCACTTAAACCTAATTACCTAAACCTGATTAATTTAGCAAATGTTTTACGACTAATAATTTTATTATAAATGAACATTCGGAATAATACACATTATATAATACAATACTTAGGACATATGACTTTATGCAAAATTAGGAGATTCAATTATTATAGTACTCGATATTATGACAGAACAGTTTTAGAAATAAAGATAATTATTTATGTAAAACAATATTTCGAATTTTGGAACATTATGGTTACTGAAGTTTATAGCAAACGTGTTATGGATAATGATTTTCGGACAAACAAGTTTAGGAGAAGAAAGTGATTACCAATAAGAAGCCTCTTTGCAATGATACATCTTTATTACATATGGGTATCTAATATAATTGTCTCTTCATGAAAATAACGCAATATCCGAGGCAACAGTACACGAGAAGAAGACTTTATCTTGTGTCATAAACACAAAATGTATCATCCAGAGCAGGGTGTGGAAAATGCCGAAGATTCATGGCTAACAAAATAACTCGACAGTGCTGGTCTTAAACGAAAACGATACAAAACTCTCAAATCCCGAATTTGACAAAGCAAATTTGAAGTGTCAGTATAGGTATGTCACAGTTAATTTGAAATGGATATTTCAAACTTGGTTAATTTTCGTTTCATTTGTAAATATGTGATTTTACGACGAAAATCAGAACGCTGCATTATGTTCCTTTTATAACATTTGCAATAACATTACTTTTCCGTAGGACACGTGCTTTTTGCTATTTACGATCGACCTTGCACGTCTTACTGGACTGAGATTGCCTTTGCAAAAGTGGATCACAAGTAAAGAAACAGAACATTATATTGTGCTGCTGAGTACTAAGTTAACAATTAATGTAATAAAACATCTGGACAATTTATAAATTGAAACTGTAGCGCTTATCGCCTTTGACAATTACCTAATGATTTTATATTACAACAAATCATGTACTTAGGTAAGTAGAAGAATAAAATAACAATACAAGTTAAATCAATATTTCATTTACTTATGGTTTATTTATTACTCAACTATAATCTTAGTAATAGAAGTTTTGTAGTATTCTACCAAATTACGCTTAGGTAATTAGTTTAGTTCCTTGGTGGATAGCATAAATATGTTATTCTGCAAACTGTCTTCTTAAATATATTACGTACCTACTAGTTTTTCCCCTGCGGTTTCACCCGCGTAAATCCCGTTCCCGTTGGAATATCGGGATAAAAATATAGCCTATGTGTGAATCCAGATCTCCAGCTATCTACATACCAAGTTTCATCGCAATCCGTTCAGTAGTTTTTGCGTGATAGAGTAACAAACATCCATACATCCTAACAAACTTTACTAACGGTTATAATATTAGTAAGGATCCTATGCTATTCCCAAGAAAATCAAAGTAAATAAGCGTAGTTTGGGAAGAAACATTAATTTTTTAAATTTTGAAAGCGGAATCTGTCAATCACCCCTATTACAAAATGTGTATAATGTCATCTGGTGTAAACGGTTCATCGTTAGAGGTATACTCTGCAGTCACAAATGTCTCCAAAGAATCGGTCAGAGCCATGTCACCCTCTTATATTAATTGCTTGTCTGAGATGGGACTCTCATCTCAGGGTGCCTGCAGGGGTCAACGTTACAATGTATTTTGTGCTATAAAGGGACTAGCCCAAAACGGGTACCCCGCCTTAAACGGGTATTAGTTGTTAACCGGCATTAGTTGTAATGTGTGCGTATAGAGGGATGGCGCCGGCGTCGTACAATCACAGGCAGTCGCCTCGTATGCACGGATCACGCGGTTGCAAGGTAATTTGTAATCAAATATGTTTGCTGTTTGATAAAAATATTTGAATATTTTGATTTCTGATGACTCGATTTTGGTTTTTTAGATGTGATTACTAGTTTGTTAATATTATCTTGTTACATTGGAAGCAGCGATAGCTCAGTGGGGAGACCAACAGACTGCAATGCAGAGAGTCTCGAGTTCGAACCCACGTCGCGCACCTCTGACTTTCGGAATTTATATGACTTATCGAAATATAATTTATTTCGTATTGATTGACAATTATCGACTGCTCCGTGCCTCGGAGAGCACGTTAAGCCGTCGGTCCCGGCTGCCATGAACGTCTATGACAGTCGTTATTGGGAAAGTCAGTACCCTCTAATATCCTGACACTAGGCTAGCCTTAGCGTATCGTTAGCCTTCGGGTTGCGGAGGTCAGATGGCAGCCGCTCCGTATAAAAACTGATATCCAGTCAATTCCGGTTAGACTAGAAAAGCCGACCCCAATTGACTTGGAAATATTAAAGACTAAGAGAGAAGACATTTGAAGCCTCTCATGTCATCTCATCAGTGAAGTGATTTATGATCTGTTGTTTTGGTTTTTTGGTTACGAATGTGTGAAATGAAAGTGTGCCTTTGGGCAAATCAGGTATGGGTAGAACGGGTACCCGATTTGTCCCTACCCGTTTTCCCCTGGTAGATTTTCCAAGCAATAAGTTTTGTCTGACATTGTTTTTTTATTTAGTAGATGCTCAATAAGTATAAAAGGAAACTACAAACGCATCATTGGTCGAGAAAACAATGGAACTTGCAATAGATGAAGCTAAAAAAACATCTGCCAATGCAGCTGCCAAAAAATATGGTATGTATCAATTTGTCAACACTGCAGAGGCCGAGAGAAAGTCCTTGGACGATTTGTACCAGTTTTCAACGAAGCTCAGGAATCCTGGTCGAGTATATTTTTATAAAGATAATAATTTTTTTTTACTGACTACAAATACTTCTTTGAATTAGACTTTCAATATGCTGTAAAATAAAATAAAACAACCATTTAAAGGCAACGCTGCAGGTGAAGACTGGTACATAGGGTTCAAGGAACGACATCTTGACATCGCACTGCGCAAGCCAGAACCAACATCAATTGCACTGCGCAAGCCAGAACCAACATCAATTGCACGTGCGAGAGGCTTCAACAGACCACAAGTGGAATGATTCTTTGATATTCTTGATCAAGAAATCAACAAACACAACATCGATGTCTCTCAGATATACAACATGTACGAAACTGGCGTTCAGACTACTATAGTTTGACCAAAACCGCTGTACCGCGCCTTAGGTATGTGCGCAGCGAGACGGGGTGGGACGCAGGCTAACAGGACGCTGTCATTCGTCAACGCTCACGGCAATCCCCCTCGTCTCGCCACTACAACTATAGCAACAAACACCCAGAGTTCTAAGTAGGTCAGGAAAATGTCAAGTTGGCATTAAATCCAGTGTCGAACGAGGCAAACTAACAACGGTGGTGTGCTGCTGTGATACTGCAGGCTCTTTTATACCACCATTCTTGAGCTTCGGTCGCAAACGAATGATAGGCAGACTTCTACATGGGGCTCCACCCGGTACAAAGCTACTTGCAGCAATAATGGCTGGATGAAAGGGCCGGATTTTTTAGAGTGGTTGCGTTATTTTGTGGAGATGACAAAACCAACTGCAGGGTAAAAGTCTTTTTAGTGATGGAAAATCATGAGCCGCACAAATAGCTCTTGCTCCACATGTAACGCATAGAATGCACCCGCTTGATACGTGTTTACGGACCCTTGAAGAACTATTTTGAGCAGGCGGTTTCTGTTTTTCAAAGGACACATTTAGTCACATCATCACTCAGTACGAAGTTTTGGTGAAGCATATATGAAGGCAGCAAGTACCCAAAATGCTATCAAAATGTTTACGTTCAACAGAATATGGACCACAAATGGGAACATATTTGAAAATTCTAACTACATGTCATCAACTATGACTGATCGGCCAGAACCAACCCATGATTCAGCCGTAAATGAGGAAAGACACACTTTTGATGTACCAAACACATCAAACCAAAACTGTTAATTTAAGTTCTTATAAGATGTTCAAGTTGATTGATCTCATTATTGTTATTACTACCCGCTTGGCCCAAAAGCCTTACCCCCTTTGGGCAAAACGGGTATTTGGAATGTTTTACATTTTTGTTATTTTTTTGTTTATAATGAAGATATTTTTTTAAGTTTGTCTGATTTGTTAAAGTTCGATGAGTAGGGAACTGTAATAATTAAAATAAAAGTTAAAATACATTAAAATCCTATTTTATTTTACATCTGACCTTAGCTTACTCGTTTTTAGCTAGTCTCTCTACGTATACATACTTAGCTCGTTAGTTTTTATTAATTTTGTCAGTTTCGGAGTGGCGTTGATACTTAGGTACTTACGTATGCGTATAGGTATTATTTATTGGGTTAACTATAGGTATACATAATGATGATGTATACAAAGATCTAAGAAAAGATAGCACCAAATAAATTCGTCAGAATGATTTTATTTCGAATCAATTCTTGCTCTGTTCATATCAGTATCATAGCAATATTAACTACTTAGATCAATATCATAGAAATAGGTATGCGAAACTATAAGTACTTATTATGAAATGGAGATCTTCGCCTAATGATGCAACTGGAAATTATCTTCGTGTTACTAAAGCCTAACACAGCATGCAATCGGCATGTTATGTGTATAGAGAATACTTATTCGATTTCATTGGCGATTGTTTCTAGGTGCCTTGACACATTATTACATACTTACATATGTTTATAACATACTTACTTACATATGTTATGATTACGGGTTTTCTATTAATACGATCCTAGCATACCTTCCTATCTCCCTTGCCTAATTCATTCACTCTCTGCTGATGTACTAGCTGTCCTAAATCAAAGTATGAGAGAATCTTGTCAATATCGAGATACATACAGGTAATTAAAAGACATTTTCGATTTCATGGAGGTTTATTTTCCTTACAACTAACTCATTTATACATTTTCTGATACTTCAGAAACCTTTCCGCAATAATGGGCCACAGGCAGACTTGGGTATTAAGTGTCTTATCTTAATATTCCATTATGTTATTGAACACTTATATAATAATATGTAGGTATGTAAGTATTACATATTCAAATAAATATAGCAATATTTGGTAGTTATAATCACATTTATTTCATATTAGTTTACAATGTATCAAATAGTCTGATTGTGGCCTAAAAATGACTGCTTGTACATACCTAAAAAGAAAATAATACAATTTTTATTACAACGAAGATTAGGGACTATAATATTTCATACTGTGTGAGACGTCATATCAAACCGACTAAATGATAAGCAATGTTGCATTCGGCAGTTTTTGTCTACAAATATAAATAAATAGACTTTATGATTAAATAAGTCTCATTGACATTCACTCACTATTAATAATGAATTAAAAATTCAATACATAATATCAAAGCGAACAGTTCTCTTAAATCTTAACTAACGCATGATAAAACGGGCATTTAATATTGCTATCAATAAGTAATAATTTAAAAACTAAAAAACACAAAACCAATCTGAAAAATTAAAAATAATAATCTATAGGGTAGACCAGGGAGAATTGAAACACGTCATGATTGCAACAACGTCAATTTCTCGAAAACCATGATATCTTCGTCTGTGACGCGTCTTTCGTTGCTTCGTCGGCCATGTTTGGTCTTTTGGTTAGTACGGCTCGAGCACATAACACTTATACTCAGAGAGGGCTAGAGACAGCGAGCAACGCTGTCGTGCACAGGACCCCTTAACGAATTTCGCGCCAAAAAGTAAGTATTCACGACTTTTTTATTTTTGTTATTACCTATTCAAATCTTGATTTTTGACAGTTTATTCTAATTTGGAGCCTTGCTTAACTATTTAAGATTGTATTTATTTATTACTGTTGATTTATGTTAAAGGCAATATCAAACAAAATATTGAGTGTTAAAGTAGAAAAATTGATATGAGTACATTTCACTGCACAAAAGAAGGGTTGTGTTACTCGAGTGTAAATAATTCATGATTGTTAATTCGACGTGTCGGTTTTTAAATAAATAAAGACAAAATTAAAATTTATTTAATCACAGTCGCTAATATAAAATTATATCTGATAGGTAACCCGATAACTTTGACCACCCTAAAGTTGAGTACGAGAAATGAAATTAATTGATTTTCATCTTTTCTAGAGATGCCTAGAAAACGAATACATGTTACAGACAGAAGTTTCAGGAACATATTTGCATATCAGCAAGCATATGATGAATTGTTGCCGGGTAAATCATTGAGAAAGGCTGCAGAAATGTTCGGTTTAGACCACGTCTCATTAGCACGGTATAGAAAAAAGAGAGAAAACATCTGAAAATACTCATGTTGACGATATAACAATGGGTTATAATTTGCCAAAAAAATATTTACAATTGCTCAGGAAAACGAGATGGTCACTTACGCAATCAAATCAGCTGATGTTTACTTTGGACTAACCTCTAATGACATGAAAAAACTAGCATATGATTTGACTGAACGTTACGAACTCCAAAGTGAAGTCAATATACAATTGTTATAATTGAAACATTGTTATGATTGAAACAAGCCATTTTGTATGAGACTGGATTACCTTTTCTCTCTCGTCAATATAGCGCATTCAAGCATAATAGGATATTAAATCTGTCTATTATGTCTAATAGTATCCAATAGTACAAATTAGAACACTAAAATTACACAAATAAGATATATTTTGAGTTGTTTATGTTAAAGATGTTTGTGTTTATAATTTTCGAAATAATAATGTTAAGTAGACTGACTTCTAACGATCTCAATTAGTAACTTAGTGGTTAAGGAATTTTGTTAAGATTGATTAAAATCTTTAAGTAATTCCTAAAATATTTTCTGTGTTTCAATTATCCCTACATACTGTCTCATCCGTCCTTGAGGTGGGGTCAATGGAACCACTGTGCCCGGCCTTGTTTAATAGGTGATTGTAGGTTAACTATTTGAGGTAGAGACATATATTACATTTAATTTAATAACTAGATAACTACTCTTTCACCAACAAATATAAGGGATGTGTGTTCTATAGATTATTGCAAAGCACATGGTTTAAGGAAAATTGTTTCATTTGTCCCTGGTCTCCCCTACACATAATAAAAATTCTTCAATAAGTTTAGAATAGAAATAGAGTGATTAACAAAATAATTTATTTTATTGCAAAACGTGTGGGTTGTTAGGTCCCAAATTGCGGTAATCACGTTTCATGGTCAGTGCACACCGAAAATGTAACTATAATATCAACTATAAGATACTTAATTGGCTCCATATAGTCTGTACAAAATATAATAGACAGAAAAGAATAAATCCGATCGCTAATCGCAAATTGCTACGATTCTACGAATGGGCTTATTAAAACAGTTTTTAATATGAGAGTACGGACACACCCGATCACCTAAACGGAATACAATACGTTTTGTTTTCGTAACCAACCCATAAAATCGACAGTATGTAAAAATAAATATAAAATTTTTGATCTGTAGGGCCAAATACGAAACTAAAAGACATTTCAATTTCGATTTTTGATGATGTCTAGCATTCCAGTAATTGACAAATTCTTAAATATGGAATGAGAAGGGAGAAGTTTGCTACACAAATAATATATACCACATTGATTCAAATTTCAGGTAAATGCTTTACAATCCATTCTTTAAGGATGTGCGTCCCTCGTTTGTTTATTGAGTGACCCAATCGTTCCAACACGTGGAAATCTCCTTCAACACCACCTTCCTTCAGCTGTCTGTGTGTGATCTCTCCCCATTTCAACGGAACCAAGTCATCGATGTCGCCATGGGCTTGTAATAGCGGTGGTACTGCAATTATTTAAAAATACATTAGTTATTTTGTACATATATACAGGGTGTAACAGAAAGGTGTGGTCATATTTAAGGGTCACATAATATAGCCCATGTACAATGGAAAACCACGAGAATTAAATTTGTATACATTATTTTCACAAGGTATTGAATTTTCTTTTTATCGACTTATAAGTATTAGCATATTCTAATCGATACGTAAACAACACTACCAGCCATGCACGTTTATTGTTTCTAAGTATTACAAAAGACCTTAAGGTCTTAAAATCGATACGTTTTTGTTTACTTAATAGCATTGACCATTATAACTGTGCCCCAGATGTGGATACTGTTAACTAAAAATCAATGAACGTTGAAAGTAAAAACGATCGATTGTGATGTTAATCGTTTTGTATCGATATTTAAATAACAAATAAATAAAATTATTAAAATTGCCATAAAATTTAAAATTCGATATTTTGTTATGGGGTTAGGGCACATAGGTTATTTATTACATATAGTCATATACATAGCGACCCTAAAATATGACCACACCTTTCTGTTACATCCTGTATATGTATGTATTTATAGTCATATATAATATCTATGTGAGTAAATATATATAAGACATGTTATTTTGTTTTTGATATATATACACATACATATATGTACATCTGTATAACTGTGAATCTTCACTGATGTATATTGAATAAGCAAAGTAGTGATGTAACGAATATTCGCATTCGCTTTCGCGAATATTCGCATATTTCTTGATATTCGTATTCGCAAATCTTATGCGAATGTTTTGCGAATATGAACGTCCGAAAAAAATAAATAAGATGTCAATAACAAAAAGGTAAATCACACAAAGAAATATTAATTTCTTATAATATTTATTACAAAACCTTAAACTTCTAAAGCTTTTGCGTGTTAGTTTCTTCTCTGTGTCGTAATTATGCTTTTATCAATCTAAACTAATAAGATTATTATGTATTCTTATTAGAATTCTAAAAATATTAACGTATTTGTAAGTAATAATTTGTAAAATAATATTATAAAATATATCAAGAAATATGAATAATTTGACTTAGACTCAAATTATTTATATTATAATACAAAAAACGGACCCTTGACGCGCAGTTTGATACGCTTTTTCATTTTATTTTGCCTAAGGATGATATATCGTTAGAAAGGTATTGTTTTCTACTTATAGAAACAATTTAACTAATAGTCGAAGAAAATAATACCAGTGATATTGTCATAATTATTTGCCTATTTTCATAAAAAGCCCTTTTTAGATAGAATTTATTTATTTGATTATCATAATTGAGTAGATTTCATACAATAAAAACCTAAAATTAACTATATATTAACGTAGGCGCCGGATCGGCTCGACAATGCTCGGAATGAGATGCAAACGATGACAAATGTGTGCGTGTGACTCGCACGCTGAGTAAGCTGTGAAAATAAAGCCATAGATAAATGGCGCCAAATTCAAAAGTGAATAATTCGCATTCGCGAATATCAACGGCAGATATTCGCATCCGCTTTCGCGAATGCCTGAAAATTGACATTCTTTACATCACTAAAGCAAAGATATCCAAAAACATTCCGAAATGTATCTAAATTCTAAAGCTAGTATTTTTATCAAACAGATACATTTTCAAAGAAAACTACTACCATGGATTTTCAATAAAAAATTGCAATAATGCTTTGCCTGATACAGGAATAGGAAGCGGCAGCCCTAGAGATTTGACAAAATTGAATAATAATAATAAAATAATATTGAAACCTAGTGCTTTATTATTTATTTAACATAAAACCTAAGTAGAATTTACGTGACGTGAAAGCGTCTTCCCTGATCAAGGGCTAGGGCCAGCGCTAGTAATAGAACCCGGATCATCAATATCGGGAGTAAAGCTTGCATAAACTTTTACCACGAGACTACCACCTTGTTACTACTGTGGCATCATTTTATAAAATAGTCTTTGCTCATTTCACATTCAATATAAATTATACTCATTTAAAAATAAAACTAATATAATAAATGTGAATATTTATGATGATGTATGGTCATTTATTTGTTAATGAATCCATGAACACTTCACATATATAATGAGAGATGCCTGTCTAGCAGCAAACTACAATCAGCAGGCATTAACTAGTACTTAGAATAGATCAAATAAGTAACATAAAGAAAAGTTTACTTACATCTGGTACCTTTTGCATTTTTAAGTTCTTTGTATACTATTGAATTGTCATTGAGAAATGAACTGAAGACAAAGGCACCAGCCAGGTTCCGATCCCATCTGTATGCTGTGTGAAAAGTTAGTGCACCACCCATTGAGAAACCACCTGTGGACAAATTAATATTTAATAAATTATTAAAGTACAGTTTACTAAGGTAAATTTATTTATTTATTTCATGGGAGTACTTGCACCTCCCCGACCAGGAAAGGAAATATATAGAAAAGATAATCATAAGTGTATGGTGACTAATATCTATACATATATGTATATATAAATATATATACAATGATAAGCATGCCATGCTTATCAAGTACCTATGTTTATGTGTATAATTTATTATTGTAAGTTATAACCAATGATCTGGACACATTTTAGAATGCCTAGCAGACTGAATTTCAAAATAGGGACTGTAGGAGAAATATAGACTAGAACTTTGCACTACTAAGACAGTTTAAATAAAAAATAAGTTCTAGGTCATAATGTATAATCCCTGTCTAGAGACACAAGTTATTGATGAATCAAATGTTGACCATATTAACATATTTAGTCTAACTATTGCCTCCATCCATGAATCTTTTTTATTCCCACAACATTTTTTAGGGGATACCACACTTACAATAAAGGTAATGCAACAATCAATGAACATACTCAGAACAACAATTTGTAGATTGCATACATTTTAATCCTATCTGAAGTTTAGCTATGCCTAGTACATGTATGACTAAAATGCTCATTGAAGTCCACCCTTGTGATTGAAATGGTGACAACAGAGCACATAGCATTAAAAATTATGTTAGGTGCTCATTCTTACCAACTATGATTCTTTCACTAGGTATACCAGCATCATTTTCTTCTTTAATGAGATTTTTAACATGTTTTTCAATATTTCCTATTGATTCTAACTTTTCAGGCACATTTATGGATATATCAGCTCGGTCAAACCAGACATTACTCATTTGTTCACCTGCTGGTGTGTAGGGTTGTAGTGGTGCAGTGGGGTACACTACTTTTATGTGAGGAAAGGAAAAGTTCTTAGCCATCAATCTCACCCATTCTTTCATGTCTGCTCCATTGGATCCTGAAAATCATAGGTAGCATAAAGTAAATCTAAATAGGATTAGACTGCACAGATTGTAGTGGTGTTTTTTTTGCATTTTTAGGTTCTTTTCTTTATAAGCAAAATAACTGCGATTTATGACAAAAATTATGCTAATGCTAAGCAATTAGTTCAACAATATTTACAAACCTTGAACTACAATCAAACAGAAAATTTGATGACTGTTGTTCAATTAGTGTTATGCAATAAAATAGCTCTTTATGTTGTCATAGTAATCACTTAGTTTATAATATAGTTCGTAGTTTTTATATACAAAGAATAATGTTTTATAAGTTTTGTTTTAGAATTATTTCTATATTATATAGTATGTGCCCTTAATGCCTGTGGCACAGGTTTACCCTAGTACAGGCACCCCTTATATATTACCTTTACAATATAACCTAAGCTCTGTATCAATTTGTACCAATTTAAGTTGAATAAATGATTATTATTATTATTATTATTATTATTAAATGGTTGCTTCACTACCTCTACTGCACAGTGTTGTTTTGGGTTCGCTCCGCACATGGGACAAAATTTTATGTGATCCACAAATAATTGTTCCAAATCTGTGCACAAAATGTTGTTAAAAATTCCCGCGACACAGGAAATTTTCCTAAACCGAAAGTTACTTCAAAAATAAGGAAAATTATAAAATTAAGTAGGAGTACGCTACATCAACAACAGCTTTGATGGATAAATGTCTCATCTATCTATAGTATATACTTTTATAAGGCATCGGTAAAGCACAATATGTTAAGCTTCAACAGTAAACGATTTCCATAAGACGCAACACAAAAAAATTACATAATAAGTAGGTATGTAAACGACAATAATTTAAATAACCAATAATATTACGAGTATGCTTTAGGATCGTATAATTTGATTACGAATGGCATATAACTTTCGTTTCCATTGGTATTTTAGGTTTTTACGTGTTATTTTTCTGATCTAATATAGCTAAAGTAATTCACTGAAGAAATGTTAAGTAATTGAAGGTTATGATACCTGATCCATGGAAATATATTACAGTGGCTGTATGATTGGTACCAGTATGCCTGGTCAAATGTAAAGCTCCCAATTTTGACATCATGTATGTTTATAAAATAATAAATATAGGCTCATAAATTAGTTATAATACAGTGCAACATAAAAGAGTAGACATTAAATGAGGGCGCTAACATCATACATGTGGCAACACAGGATGCATGCGATCAGTAATTTTGATGTTTGAGTTTTTACCAGTATGTATTGTAATAAAATAATATCACAAGTTTTGCTAAATTATTTCCCAACTAATATTACTAATGCAAATGGGAGTTCGTTTGTTACGCTTTCATGCCAATCAATTTTGTCAATATTATCATAGTAAGGAATTTAAAAATCGACAAAATACTATGAAACTTCTTTTAATGGTTAGCTTGCGCTCATCCTAACCATAAAATAAACCGAACAGAAAAGGACAAGGTACCTTTTATCCAGAAAAAAGTACTGTACCCGAGGGATAGTTTATTGACATAACCTACACTAACGAAAGTTATGCTGCAGGCAAAATCTAGTTTTCCTATAAATAAATAACAAAAGAAATTGACTAGGCATAGAATATTTCACACATCACTAGTTATATAACTAACTAGATGTGCCCGCGGTTTCACCCGCGTTTTTGATTACTGCGCCGCCTTTAACCTTCCTCGATAAATAAGCTATACAACAATAAAATAATTTTCAATTCGAACCAGTAGTTCCTGAGATTAGTGCGTTCAACCAAACAAACAAACTCTTCAGCTTTATAATATTAGTATAGATGATGAATTAAATATTGAGGCAGCTCGTTACATGTGACGAGAGCGTCATCTCCTCTGTCGTAACGTGTGATAATAAAACTATGAGTGCATAAAATTAATACTATGCTGAAGCGGGAGCGAATGACACATGACACGTCGCAGCTAAACAAAGAAAATCTATTTGAGTGACATTAGCTACATTAAAAAGGCATGAACATGTGAATAGGCCGATGTTACTGTCAATAAATAAGATAAAATAAATAATATTTAAACATTTGCTGTTCCAAACCTGTTGAAGTATGAGGGAAAGTTATTTGACAATACTTAACGCGAAAGTGAACCGAATATCGATACTGACTGATAACATCTGCATATAACGGGCGATAACAATATTATAGCGACATATATACATATAACACGAGAAAACAATCACAACCACAGAGATAATTATCGTAACTAGACTTAGTGTAATATAAATTACCGTGATTCATCAATAATGATATAACAGTGCCAAAAAAATTATAACATCGCGATGATATATATCAAAGAATATATATGGATATTGGATTTTTCAATCACCAGATATACAGACGAATAACTACTCCACGAATAAATTTATTCGGCTGTTTATTACTCTGATAAAGGTGCCCAGATTTTTCAATAGTAATTTATTCCCTGGATAGCTATCCGACCGAATAATCAACCCAAAGTGTCACTAACTTCAGGGAGGTGAAACAAATATATCAGTTTAACGGACGTTAGAAGAGTGAATATAAATATTAATGATGAAATTATTACTTTAGTTCAATCTACAGTTCTTTTAGGATTACCTTTAGACCATAAAGTTCAGTGGGGCGTTCAAATATCGTATCTTGCAGGGAAACTTAGCTCAGCCGCATACGTAATTCGAAAAGTAAGACAGCTTAGGTACTGATGTAGATACTGCAAGACTAGTATATTTCAGTTACTTTCATAGTGTCATGTCCTACGGTATATTATTGTGGGGCAAGGCAGCTGATATCGAGACAATTTTTATTCTTCAAAACCGTGTAGTACATAGCATTTATAATTTAGGGCAACGAGTTTCCCTGAAAGATCGATTTAAAGAAATAGGCATTCTTACTGTTGCGTCGCAATATATATTTGCTAACATTATGTTTATTAAACATAATATTCACTTATATAATAATTAATAAGAATAGTGATATCCATAACGTAAACACTAGAAATAAGCATAAGTTAGTTGGCCCATATCATCGTTTACATAAAGTTCACAATATATTTGCGGGACTCGGTATACGTTTTTATATTAAACTACCTACCTATTAATATAATTAATTTACCATTGCTTAAATTTAAAAGGGCCGTTAAAATACAACTTATTCGGAAGGGTTATTATTCAGTCAGTGACTATTTAAATGACAAAAGCTCATGGAACTAGTTTCTTGTTGTATACAGGATTTAAAGATCTGTATTATATAAAAGTCAATTTAGTAATGTAATTTAAACCTATTCTACACGGTCGGGTGAAACGCCCAACCATCGTGACCTTACTTGAATCAACCAAACTGCTCGGCGGTTCTACACTATCGCGTGGTTGGTAACAACTTTAGTTCTAACGTGAGCGGCGAGCAGTACGCACATCGGTAGCACCTCTTTCAAATACGCAAAACAGTACCTACCCATACTGTATATCTAACTAATATAATATAAAGAAAGTAAAGCGCCAACCTGACATCAGGTCCGCGGGGGTATTTCTGTTTCTGAACGAAATACCAACTGCGGACTCTCATACATTGGTCAAACCAAGAGAAACATAGGCACCCGCATAAAAGAACACATAGCTGATGTAAAACACCAACGCTCGTTGAAGTCTGCTGTGTGTGAACATGTGCAACAGGGGACCAACCGCTACCTGAGATTTGACAAACCACAGATTCTCGCTAAAGAACACCGATTCCTACCAAGGATGCTTCGCGAGGCTATTGAAATCAAAAAACATCCTAATTTTAATAGAGAAGATGGTTGGAATGTACCACCAGCTTGGGATCCAGTAATAAAAATAGTCAAACCCAAGAAGAAGCAAACCACAGCTAGACTTCATGATACTTTGAGCTCATACTGCGTAAATAGAAACACCAATGATTAAATTATGTTCGGGTACTTTGAAATAACTACACTGGAACATTGAGACAACTGCCATCTTAGTCTCCCCGTGACCATGGCTGCTGAAAAGCAACCGAAACGTCGGGGAAAGTGTGAAAATAAATTAAATCTAAATAGTTTTAATAATAATTTAATTAGCTTAAAAATTAGTAAAGTTTAATAGTAGTAGTAGTGTAACAATTTTCAAAATTTTGTAATAAAGTGTCAAATAAACAACGCGATAAAATCCGTATATAGCAGTTTAATTTCAATGAATAATATTCGCGTAAATAGAAGACAATATTATGAAATACCAACTGTTTAAGTATGGATTCATTTCCATATAAATCTAGCTGTATACTACCTTACAATACTACAAACAAATATTAAATTTAAGGAATGAATAAAGCGGAATTTGAAAATAATAGTTCAAATTCCGCTTTATTAATTCCTTTATTTAATATTTGTTTGTAGTATTGTAAGGTAGTATACAGGTAGATTTATTTATAGCCTAGTGATAAATTGTTAGACTGCTACGCAGAGGTCTCGAGTTCGAACCCAAGGCTGAATCAATCACTGACTTTTCGAAGTTATATTATTATGTGTATTTAATAGTTAATTATCGCTTGCTCTAAGGGTGAAGGAAAAGATCGTGAGGAAACCTGCATGTCTAAGAGTTCTCCAGAATGTTCTCGAAGATATGTGAAGTCTGCCAACCCGCACTAGACCAGCGTGGTGGACTATGGCCTAACTCTTCTTACAGTGAGAAGAGGCAGGAGGCAGGCAGGCAGTTTAATACAGGGCAGATATTATTTATAATCATGAGAACTTAAGTCCCACAAACAGGGAAGATCTTTGTAGAGTTCTAAAAACTCCGACAATGTTACACGCTCCCTCGCCATTACACGTCCACTCGTCTCGATCAAAATGAATATGCGCAGTCGGGCAACAAGCTTCCACACGTTTGGTTTGTCAACACAACGCCCTCTTTTCGCCCTTCGTTGCGAGCGCAGCGCTGGCAATTAAGGTCGTTTGGATGTCAACTCAATTTGGTTGACCAACCAACGACCACACGGTCAACATTGGCGTCAACTCAACCAAATTGGACGTGACCCTAGTTGAGTTGGGCCGCTGACCCGACCGTGTAGAAGGCGTTTTAGTAGTAACAAAGTGTAAGTGTATACGCCATCATGCCATCCTACTGTCTATTTTAGATTTATATTAAAAAAATATACATCTCTATAATATTATTAAGTTATTATTGTTATTATCTTTCGGAAGTTATATGACTTTTCGAAATTATGTGCGTATTGATTGACAATTATCGCCTGCTCCGTGCCTCGGAGAGCACGTTAAGCCGTTGGTCCCGCCTGCCATGAACATCTATGGCAGTCGTTATTGGGAAAGTCAGTACCCTCTAATATCCTGACACTGGTCTAGCTTTAGGGTATCGTTAGCCTTCGGGTTGTGGAGGTCAGGTGGCAGCCGTTCCGCGTAAAAACTGATATCCAGTCAAATCCGGTTAGACCAGAAAAGCCGACCCTAAGTGGACTTGGGAATAATAAAGGCTAAGAGAGAAAAAGATTGTTATTATCTTTAGTTTTTTTATAGTCAGTAGTATATAGCATAATGGCTGCAACACTGGCCAGGTGTGGTGGTGGTGGTGGTGGTGGTGGTGGTGTGGCCGTGAGTTTCTTACAGGTTTCTTCTTACAGCCTCAACCCTTTGCCTGAACCTAGCAACTAACCTAAATATAGCTTCAGTAACATAGTAAACTCAATAACCTATATATTTTGACGTTCATAAGTGTTACTTTGGCGTAGTGGTTAGTGTAACCGACTGCCACGCCCGAGGTCGCGGGTTCGATTCCCGCACAAGTCAAACATTTGTGTGCATGAACATGGATGTTTGTCTTGGTCTGGGTGTTTCTATGTATAATATGTATGTATATACAAAAAAAAAAAAAGTATATAAGTATGTTTATCCATTGTCTAGTACCCATAGTACAAGCTCTGCTTAGTTTGGGCTAGACGGTGTTGTGTGTATGTGGTAGAATATTATTATTATTATTATTATTACTTTGTGACCTAAATGAATAAATAATTTTTGACTTTGGAGTAGTGTGTAGCGATGGGTCGTTGACGGTTATTTCGTTAACGTAACGTTAACGTTGAATTACGTTTGTCAACTAGTCGATCAACCAGTTAAATTTGTCAACGAGTTAACGTGCTACTAATGTCATCTTGTAACGTAAACCGTTCATTAATTGAACGTTTTTTATTGACCTGATATGTTGTTGTTTATTTATAAACAATTTGATTTAATGTATTAATGAAAAACGTTTGATTGATGCTTATACTTAGATAAACTTCTTTTCATATTTTCTTCAGGCTTAGTACTGACCTAATACAATTCGCTATAAAGCATAATTCTATTCCAACAACACCACCATGCTTTTCTTAAAAAAAAATGTATTTAAAAAATAACTCATGTCTACGTTACTTAGAGTTCAAATTCGACCGACGCTTGCAATGTATGATATTATTTTCAACGCAAGTATCGAGTTAAATTTAATTAATGTCATTGACGAATTCAACTAGTTGATTCATAAACAGTTAACGTTGATACTGTTCCGTGCTGGGTTCGACAGATAAGAATGCAAACAATATTACCGACTAAAACACGTTTTATTCAAACACACAATTAATTTAAAACACAACAAACACTATACCACACTTTTTCACTGTACTGCTTCAAACTCCGTAGTATTTCCGCTTCCGTTCGCTTCGATAAACACTTGACCGCTTACGATTGTAAACTGACTCGGCGGTGCGCGTGCACCCTATTTATACGCGGGTAAAGCGTTTCTAGAGTTTTCTAATAACGCTATAACCGGTATGTAAACAGTACGATGATTCGAGAAAGTACCAGCGTATTCTCGTAAGCATACCTACTACGTAGTTCCGTAAGATGTCAATAGATGGCGGTGTAAATTATTAGACGGAACTGCCGAGTCTTTCCCACAATGCCGAGAGATGTCACTGGGCGTAACAATACGTTGACAGCAGATCAACGGTTGATTCAACTAGTTCGTTGATTCAACGCCCATCGGTAGTAGTGTGTTCCTTTGATGCTTGAAGTAAAAAAAATTTTTATATATCTTTGTTCTAGGTAATTGGTGTATAATAATATGTAATATCATAATTAAAGAAACTGGTACGGCAGAACTGTACAGTGCATGTTGGCAGACTGCTACTAGAAATATTCACAGACAACATTTTGTTGATATTGATAACCAAAGGAGTACAGAGGTTAATAATAATAGGGCTATGCTGAGTATATTTATGTAATGGTTGTCGATAACAGACTGATACTATGACATAGGTGTAACTCACGCAACGATAGTTCTACCAATGTTATACCTAATGTCTAAATGAATAAAATATAAACCTTCTTTAATAAGAATAATGTATATAATAATAATAATCTAGGTATACATTAAATAAATAGATACCATTTACATATTTTATAACTAGGGACTATATTCCTTACATTAACAATAAATATTAAAATAAACAGTATTAAACCTTGTTTTATTTTTAATAATATACACTAATAGTCTATCAAAAACAATTGCAGGCCTGCACAAAAGAAACATAACATATTGCCACATGCAGAGCTATTTAGAAAGCATTTAAGGGACCTTAAGCCTTAAGAAACCTTTACTAAGTGGTGAATTATATATTCATTAAATGTTTCTAAGTGTAGCTGTTAGATTTTGATATAGAAAGATATGCTAATGAATAATACTACTTCAGCATGGTAGTTTGAGGATCAAAGGCAAAACCATGAACTGGTTATAATGTACTTGTTGTAGATGCGCAGCGGTAGTGAATATAATTATTGAAGACTGTATTTTTATCATATGTAATTAAATGGCATACTTATTTAATACTAATTGTTTTATTATATAGGTATCTGCCTAACAGTCTATCAGAAATGAACATATACACAAAACAAATTACTTGAGTCAATCCTTAGTACCTACCTATCTAACGATGATGACATAGTAAACCTATAGTCTTAGACTGGTGAAAGGTATACTGTTGAAACTACTTTTAAGTTTTAGTGGTTCATACCACCTTTTATGCAATAAATATAATTATCTTTATCTAAACAGTCTCTGGTGTTAAGTAGTAACTTGGTAAACAAGCATTACATAAATGATCTTTGTTATTATATAAATATATCCAATGGAAATATTTTAGAATGTATTGTTATATCCAGAATGACATAGGAACTGTTGAACCTGTGCGAATAATTTTTTTATAGATTATGCATAATTATTAAACCTAACTAAGTGTAGTTTTCATACGTAGATCATCTATTATTTTGCTCAAGGAAAACAAACTCTGATTCTAGGTACTAGCTGCATTATTAATCTTTCTTTTATACAGTAGGTAATACAAAACAATTTCCACACGATCGATGCCGCGCCTAGAAACTTGGGTTATTTCGTCTATATAAGTTTAAACAAGAAATAATTGTATAATAGGTACCTTAGTATGGAATATAGGCACAATAAAAAAAAATATGACATTTGATACACAAGACTGTGTTCGACATTTGAATTTTGAACTGAACTAGTTAATGTGGAGCTAGGTAGGTACTTATTTTTCAATCAGTTTTCTAAAAATCTCGGAGCTTTTCGTAAATCATATTTATTTTTCTTTAAAGTTTTTAATTATACCCTATTCAATGAGGTAACTTTCATCTTGGCCCAACAAATAATTAGGTATAGCAATTTACACCGGTACTAGAATCCATACAAGACTGCGCGTTCTCCTTTGTAGTTTTCATTGATAAAAATATCCTAGACAATGAATAAGCCTCAATATCTAAAACTAAGTACTTTCATAGTATATTTGCCGTTTACGACCATAAGGACCAGCTTGTCCCTAAAAATTTCCAAAAAACTAGGTAAGTATAATAGGTTTGCATAATTTGACTTTAAAATATGTTTTTTAGGCACTCAATCAATCACCCTAAACTGCCAAAACTATGAAAACAGCTTCCAAATTCTTATGGTCCTCAAAGGGTTAGTCAACGAAATTCGGTTATATTGTTAATTACTTATTTAATTTAGCTACTAATATTAAAAGTATAATGGTATTTGTTGCGCATACAAAAAACTGCGCAACAATTTTGGATTTTCTGCTTTATTTTTATCTGTTTTAGCTTGTGTGTCCTTGCTTTTATCCCTGGCTACATCTACAACCCCAGCTATGACGGGCTTCTTTACTTTAATTTTAGATAAAGATAACTGCGTAACAGTTTTCCGTTCAAATATCTTTTCGGGCTCCAGTAAGTCTATACATTTTTGTATCAGTAACGTCTCTTTTTGAGCGTAACTTAATGATTTTGGTTCAATTGGTCGTTTCCATGTAAATGTGTGTTGATTTTCTATATTATCTGCCAACTTTTTATTAAAAGTCTTTAAAACAGATTTCATTTTATCTGGAATTATATAAGCATTAGGCGCAGGACTTACAGTATTTTTTTCGGAAAAACGTTTAGTCCTATACAGAGGCCCGTGGTTAAAAGCGGGTAGACATTTTAGTTTCTCAAAATTGCAGAAAATTGGTTCGAGATTGTTAGTTTTTCCATGAACAGGCATCCAGTTGTGCCAATCATCAAAACGCCCGTCAGATGAAAAAAAAGGAGCTGCATATTGAGACTCCGGAGACCTTTCTATTTTGTTTTTAGGTTGCGGTAAATCAGCCGGACTAGGCTCATCCATAATTTTATCAAGAGGTTTCATACGTATCGTCTTCGATTTAAATGTCCAAGTAGGTGTCGGGCAAACTACTGTTGTTTCCGCAGCTATATCAACCTGCAAGTCTTCATCGTCACTATCTTCAATAATATCTGTTTTAAATCTTGGAGCGGACGAGCAAAAAGGTGTTGTAGGGCAACGCACAAACTGGCATAGCTTATAATTTATATTATAAGTTGCTGGACTTGCCCCTTCTTCTTGTTGCGGCACAAATCTTTCTGCTTTTATGCCAAAACCAGCAGGTTCTGGAAGTCTTGCTAGACAAGCTATTTCAGGATTGTCTATTGGATCAAAATCTCTTCGAATAAAGTGATCTGCTGGTCCTGGATGCACGACATATTTAGCGGAAGGAAATCTGTCCGCTTTAGGACCTATGTATTGTAAATCAGTGCCTTTAGATAATGTTGGATTATAAGTTGCAGGCCCCGGACGTCCCTCCAGTATGTTTTGATTCTGTACTATTTCTATGAAACGTAGCTGTCTGGACGTTTTTCGTTTATATGCACGCACTTTCTCTCCACAAATTTCATCTTGAGTAGGTTCTCTTTCCAGATAATAATCAGCTGGACCTGGTCTCTCTTCTAAAGATTTTTGGGTTCTTTTTGAAGTTCTTCGACTCCATTTCCATCCTTGATAAAATGCTGTGGACTCATATACTCTAGCATCATAAAATGGAGGACTTTCATCTTTGATTTCGTTTCTTATCCTTTTACGTGAGCCGTCGCCTAATATCGCAAAACCTTGGTCATTTTTAGAAGGTGCTGATAAGCTTTCATCGCCTAGGATAGACCGAGGGCAAATTCCCTTGAATATACGACGCTTTACTTTAGCTTGACAGACTTTTTCTTCAATTTTTTCATTTTCAGAAACAATACACTCGCATGGTGTGTCAATCCCGCATCTACAAAGGATTTCTTTTAAATCTTCTTCACTAAATGCTTCATATGGAAATCTCCTTTGTCTAGATTTAAGTGATGAAATATTTTGGATTTTACTAGGTGTAGTTCCATCATAGATGGTTTGAGTCCACAATCTAACATCCGGCCCGTATTTTCGTGGCGTTGCCGAAAGAAATGGAATTTTATTATGTTCAATTCTAGGTTTCTCATATTGATACGTTCCAGGGTCATAAAATGCAAAATATTTTGGTGGCCCTGCAAATCTTTGACTCAAATTGTAAGCCATTATAACTCTAACACTGACACAATTATAATATCGTTACGTATTTTACTGACATAAATAGCTAAATCTTTATTAATTACACATACTAAATTAAATATAAACTGTATAAAAAATCATTGTAAACATTATAAATTTATTAACGAAAATGACAATTAAAAGAAGTCTGCTCCCCTTGTTCGTTTCATAGAGTATATTTATAATCACTACAAAGGTGCGTTGAGAAAGGTAACATATGGCTCCGCAGTACATGTGGCTGTATCGTGATTATTAACATAATACCTAATGATTAACGTCATTATGAAGTAAAATTTAATTGCAATCCGTACTGACTGACAGACTGTACTTGCGCAACAATTCGGAGACGCTATGTTCAGTCCGGCCATCATAGATTGCGTGATCTGTAAAGTGGTTTTATGCATGTATGTGACACCTCCAACGAATAGAGAGGATCTTCTGGACCGGCTAGGTGATCGTGCCTAGCGGGATACGGCTCAATGATTCATATCGGGCACTTGTATATTTATATTAACTCGCTGTAAACTAGTGTCTAATGTATGTAAACCTCGCTTGCACGATTTAGGATTGTACAGCGCAATCTCTTGACATTTAATTTTGTTGTAATTTTTGGATTGTGTTAAGTCCAAAAAATATTTTTTTTGGCGTGGATAATGAAGCTAAGGGGCACGCGAAGACGTTTCAACAAATTCATCTACTTTTGTTAATGCACGATTATGAGGTGACTTAATGCGAGTAGTTAAGGATTAACAAAATAATTTGGTATACTTTTATTTTAAGGTAAGGCGCTAAGACTATCTGCGCGCCCAGTCCGGGTCGTCTTTGACTGTTGATTTATTCCAATTTTAGAGTAGTGCCAGAAGGATACTACAGTTTAACTGTGCAAAAGGCTGCGATAAGTACAAGTTATCTTCGGTACAGACGTCAGACTTAAGACGGACAAGAAACTCTCTGACTAAAATAGCATGTTCTTAGTCTGTGCTTCATTTCGATGGTGCAATTTTTTGACAGATTGACACTATTGACAGTTTGAAATTTTGTTTCGGACCGGACGGATGGCTCCGTACCTACTTTCGGCATTTGTCTTGTGTAACTGTAGTACTGTGGTGTAGAATAGCGAACTGCGGCTATGTTCAGCTGTATCATATTTGAGCTTGAATATCGTACCCCCTCGTCCAGTCATACAATTAAGTTATATGTTTATACCGGTTGAATAAATGATTATAAAATCATGGTATCTAATCTACGTGTAATTTCTCCTGACGAATGATGTAATTATCCTAGCTATAATCAGCACAAATATGGGGGCGACTCGAACGTTGTTTTTTACTATTATTCTCGGTATTCATTTATTCCTGATAGTGTATGCCGATGAGGAAGTGATAAATGTTGATGGACTGTGTAATGCGACTGGGTCTGAACGAGTTGATTACGAATTTAGTTCAGATATCTTGCCGAAGCAACACATAATAACTTACAAAGGCTATTTTCCACGATCGACCAGGGAGAACTATGTCGGTGCTGCTTTGAGAAACGCAGGAGTAAGTACAGTCAGTTAATGATAACTTTTTGTATCTAAATAATAAATAAGCCCTTAAAAATAGCTGTGCTATGTTACTTCATGTAAATTGTTTGTTGATGATCGTCAACTAGTTTCATGTGTCCTTGTTGATCATCTTCAGGTACTCTGCTGTGTTCTTGCATTGCATTTGGTATATTGTGTTTTGTGTAGTATATATTCAATGTTTTTATTTGTAATCATTCTACCAACTTTTTATGTTATCTGACACAATTGATCATTGTCTCAATCTAGGTACTCACCCAATTTGAGACAAAATACTTACTCAAGCAAAGAGAATGTTTCACTAAACCAGAGCTGCTAATAGAAAAACATTTTATGTACTTATGCTGCAAGTAGTAAGTATTCTTAGTTATTAAATGAGCATAAGCTTTCAGTAAGGTGTGCAATTGTTGGATACAATTCTATTTGACTTTATACATGTAGATATGTGAATGTGATGAACTGATAGATATGTCATATATGTATTGATGGACATATTTATTACAAGGTAAACTTTCTTATAAATCCATATGCCTATAACATGTAAGATGTATTTTTATGCAAGCATAGCGACTTGATTCATATATATATTTATTTTTCTGGATGTTATTGAATAATTCAGTGATATCTGTTGATAATACACATACCACTGAATTATTCAGCTAATGTGCCTGCCTTAGATTAAATTTTCAGGTTACCAAAAGATGTATAAAATTAGCCAGACAATGCTGATAAGCAGTACAGATACTGGCCCTGTATTTGTGATGACAATGTTCAATCATGCTATTTGGTTGGTCTTAATACTTAGCTTGCCAGATAAATATCTTTAAAATTGAAGATATTTGGCTAGGTTGATTATCTGCCTAGCAAACATAAAATTGATATTTTAACAAATACATTAAATTGAGTCCATTATGACGCTCTTTATGTTTTTATCTCAATCTTATGCGCATGTTGTGGATGAGCTTAGCAAAGTAAACTAAAGGCATAATAGATTATATAAGTATATCTTGGATTTAGCATAGTTACAAATACATAAAACTATCAACATTGAAAAATAAAATGTTGTCTATTAAATTAAACTAACTAGAAAGTTTCATTCTCTGCATTGGAGAACATTTGCTGATTACATTGCTGCTGGATGAGATAACTCGGCACATTAACGACATTGAACCTCAATTATGCCTAAGTGTCATTGAAAACATGGATCATCGGATCGGAGGTATGCCACCGAAGCCGTGGCCAGCATTTGGCCGATATTTTGTTTCACACATAATTGTCAGACATCAATCAATCATAATAAAAGAAATAAGATATCTCTGAAAACTTTTTGTTTTTTTTACATTGGTAATTTTCAAACAAAGATGCACGTGGTGGCGGCAATGTCTTTGTTTAGCCCTTCATAAAAACTGTTTTGTTTGGGATACAGGTGTAGTTTTTATGTTGTTTTAAAGCTTATTAGATAAAGATTAATGTCAATTAATAAAAACTAAGGACAATGGGGATGTTTTCTTGAGTTTTTTAATTATGTTTAAACCTTTGACCGCCACGTCAAAAACAAAAAGCGTGCTCTCGGCGACAAACTACGATTTCATCCTTTAATTTGTCACGTTGTGACCGTGGCGTGCTAGACACATTTTGCTTTGTCATGTATACATGACTGTGGCGGTCAAAAGGTTAAAAAAACATCGTACGGAACTCAGTTTTGGTCTAAAATGTTCCTTATTTTTATGCCACTGGTATTTTTTTGGATGTGAATAGTATACCGTCGTTATTGTCTACACATTGCGTATTATTACTGTTTTTGTTTCAACACGATTAACCACCTGGTTCAAAAGTAACAAGATTTTCTTGGTACAAGGTCCATAACTACTAAAGAAAAAATATAAATAGGTATAAATCGAAGATTTTTTTCCTTTTTTATTATTTTTCCTAGCGATAATATGATGTCTAGTTACACTCATTTTCATATGTGCACTTTATGAAAACTCACACTGTATAATGGGTATGACTCGCGATTAAGTATTATACTTTGATCGTGGTCACGTGTGGTCATGGGTTGACCACACGTTGGATAATCAATAGGTGTTTGTAAACTTTTAAATACTTAATCGAGAGTAAGATCCCTTAATATAGTTTTATATTAAGCATATGTGGGTGATTATACAAAAGTTGGGTACCTTTTAGAGATATTTTGTTTACGATATTTTATAAATAATATTATTACAAATTTGGGTATGTAAGATAGCTAAACTAATGGATATATTGCTCGTGTTCGGGCTATTAGATTTTTCTGAATTTGACTGCTAGGGGACTGACGAGGGTGACATAGTACTGACAAAAACATAACTTCATAAGATATGTATGAAATTTATTAAGTTTTAGAAGAAATCTATTAATACACATATTTTGAGTCATCAATTATTCACTTAAATATCAATTAAAATCTATAAATATGTTTTGTATTCTCCATAATGGCTTTTTGTCTTTAGCTGCTCTTTATTGCCTCCTGCCTCAACCTCCTGCCTGCTCTTTGGTGTTGTTTAATAATAGTCTTATTTCTTCACCTACTATTGGTTGTTCTTCATTGTCAGTTGTTGAAAGAGTATTCTGGCGTACAAAAAAATCATTATTATGTTTCAATTGTTGTTTTTTGCCTGTACTTTGATGAACTATTATTATTATTATTTTCTAGTCAATCGCTGCTCACGAAGTGTAATTACTTAAAAAATTTAAGTGCCCTTAATCCTTTTTTTTTTTAAGTCTTGCAGCCTTGGTTTCTCCTTGTATTTGGCTAATTTAATAAGGTCGCTTTTGATTCTAGCTAAGCGAGCCTTTTCGTCTTCTCTTTTTGTTTTTAATATATCTTATCTATCCTTAAGACATACTTTGCTCTTTCTTAGGAGGCAGCATAATGTTATTACTGAAAGAAGTAAAAATAAACAATGCTTACACACGCTAAATGTCAGTACCCTGGCAACACGTCAGTCCTCTGGCGCAATATCAGACAAAGGACTGACGCCAACGGACTGACAAAAAAGACATGAATTTGAGTTTATCATTAGAACCAACGTTTATTTTGATATTTTCGAATATCAACAACTACAGTTTTTAAAACCAAAGCTAACTATATGTAAATTAAAATACAACACAGGTTTACAAGGAAATAATGACTCACCATAGGACTGAAATTTTGACTGGATCGGCACGTGTTTACATGACAAACACAACGCTAGTATTAGCACAGTTATAGCGGCCGTAAAATGGCGCGGTCTGTAGCTAACTTTACTTCTAACGTTGAAATCTAAAACGGCTTTGAATTTGAGTCGACAATATTTAGCAGGAAGTTTAAATTCTAACACCACACAGCGGACTGACGAATAAAACTGAGCACAAAGTTTTTTATTATTTTTACAACAACGGTAAGAATATTATATTATGTAAGTTGTGACATTTTTAACTACATCATAGATTGTAGTGAAACAGTTAATTTGCTTAAATTAAAGGTATTATTTAATACACATCCACTTGATTGCGCGTTTTTGGGATTGTGACATGCCAAAGTACTGATGTTTTGAGAATATATTAAAATGATTAGCTGAAATTGAGTGACTAAATAAAAGACATTTAATTGTTTTAAATAAAGTAAAAATATATATAAAATGTAATAACACATCGTTCCATTGTCTAATGACATTGAGTTACCTAATTTTTGTATAATCACCCATGTACAAATCGCGATAGCCTAAAAATGTTTATCGGTTTATGATATTCAGTCCGGGTCTTATGGACAATTTGATGACTCATATTTAGCAGCTGTGAGACTTTAACATTGGCTTTGCTTTGCTTGCATTATTACTTTGCCTGCCATTTTAAAGACACAGTGAAAGCTATACTAATGTGTACTACATAAATATGAGTCAAACACAAGATAATTAACTAGTTTCCAAAAAGTTACATAAAGTAATGTTAAACGTCTTGCAATAATAAATATGCGAAAGCTATGCATAAAATGGCAAACATGCATAATCCGGCAAAAAAAGAATTGTAATATGTTTAACTTGGAAGATATTTATTTTACAACTACGTTCTTTATTTCGTACCAGTTACATATTTCATTAATTAAAACCTAGCAGTAAAGTATTGCCAGCTAAAAAAAAAACATAACCGCGTTTTGAGCATAGGGTTATAAGTCCAATAGCTGGCCTGCATTACTTAACACTTATTGTTATGTAATCCACAATATGCTAGTCCTATACTTAATAATAAAGAGGAAATGGGATGGCTTGCAGTTCATATATGTAGTATTAAAAAACAAATAATGCTTACCTGAATCTTTGTTGAGTAATATTGGTTTGACTAGAAACCAACTGCAATGCACGAACAGGAGTTTTGTTTTTACGAGAGTAATGGTGCGTTTCCACTGACGCGGAGCTGGGCAGAGTGGAAAGGAGTAGTCCGTGAACTGGCCAATCACAGTACTCGATATCTCCACTCCGCATCAGTAGAAACAGTGCAAGTGGAGCGGAGCAGATGATTTGTATAATGTCAGTCGTGTATCCCACAAACATGGATTTTTTTTGACACTTTCAATTATTTTCTTATTCGTTTTGATTCACATACAATGACGATGACGTGTGAACTGAATGTCGTAATATCGCGAACTAAACTAAAACGCAGCGCATGAGTCCTTTCCTGACAAGTCTACACTACCCGCCGCGTCGCACCGTCCCGCTACCTTCTGTTTCGTGCGCTCCACTCGGCACCACAGCCTGCTTGACTCCATTCTGTCCGGCTCGGGGCCGTATGTTCTATCGGCCAAATCCGCGCTGTGCCACTTTGCAAACTGATTCCTTTGAACAAGCTTAAGTAATGTAACCCCGCCCATATTTCTGCTTAACCAATCAAAACATCCCTTACACGTGAGAAATTATATTATATTACATTTATATTATATTATTATATTTCAGCTAATGTCCACGCGTCTCAGTGCTTAGAATTTTTTACGCAGGTCTTTTGTTTTGGTCTGGCGCGCGCTCGCCGGTGCCGAGACACAATACAAAATATATCGTGTCTCGTTTGAAGACATGCGAGAGGCTAAATGTAAATAAAAGGGTAGCCCCTTTCTTCTCCTAAACTTGTTTGTCCGAAAATCATTATCCATAACACGTTTGCCATAAACTTCAGTAACCATAATGTTAAAATATTCGAAATTTTGTTTTACTTAAATAATTATCTTTATTTCTAAAACTGTTCTGTCATAATATCGAGTACTATAATAATTTAATCTCCTAATTTTGCATAAAGTCATAATTATATTCTTAGTATTGTATTATATAATGTGTATTATTCCGAATGTTCAATTATAATAAAATTGTTAGTCATAAAACATTTGCTAAATTAATCAGGTTTAGTCGCTGTAAACCCGACTCCACGCAGTCTTGTCTGCCCTACCCCTAGAGTGTAATTTAGAATCGTGTAGGCGCGTAGGGGCGAGGCGGTCCGCAGGCTGAGGAGTAGGAGGTGTGAGCGAGCCGCCACAGCTGGGGGTGGCTGGCCAAGCCGAAGCTGCGGTGGTGAGCGAAACCCGTCTGCGACGATTAGCACGCGTGGGACCGCCGAAGACCCGCAGCGCCGGAGCCGTGACAAAAGCCAAGCTTTGTAATACAAATTAGTTTTGAAAGCATTATTAGGATAAATGAATATTAAATAATTTGAATTTAGGACTTACAACTTTGATTGAAAACGGTTTTAAGTCTTTTGTATATTATTGTTTTTAATATTTATGACAAACAAATTTAGGGATTATAATTTTATGGCATGTGATATTATGTGACAAAGTTCGGGCAAGTTAGCATTCGGACAAATGATAATTAGGATAAAACAAATTATGGCACTTAGATTATGGATAAAAAGTTAGGTAACACAATAGAGAACCAAATAAAAGGATTACGTTCTAATATGTACAGCTGGTATGGAACTCGACTTATCGGCATAATTCTAAAGAAACAAAGTAGAACAAAGTAGCCAGTCGTTCTTTTTTGCACAATAGGGAATTTAATTTGTAAACCTATTCAGAAAATCTCATTTGAGATTTTGATTTTGGCCTAAGAATAAAAGTAATTGTTTTTAATTATATTTTGTGTCTTGGCAAAATGCTTTATTATTGAATTTCAAAAAAACATTATCTATTAAACAGTATATCAAAATGCGTTATTTAAATAAATTATAAATCCATACACTCGAGTCAAGTACTGAATTTACTTGTAATATTAATATATAACAGTTATTATATAATGCACAGAGACTACCTATTTCATTCTTAACCGTAGTTAGCTACTGTTGCTAATACGAGACACCGAAAAGAAAAACAATATTCAATAAATAAACTGACGCCACAACGATATTCACTTTTGCTAAATATATGTAGTTAAAGTTATATTGCATGAAACACAATTAAACGAGTTTTAAGGGGCTTTACGGGGCTTGCCCTGTGCGCCTGCGTCGTGTACAAGCGATTTTCGACCTAGAGGTGGAACACCGGAGTTTTGGCCGATTGTTCATATATTTTATTTGAAAGTCCGCTCAGCTCCGCTCCACTTGCACTGTGTCCACTGATGCGGAGTGGAGATATCGAGCACTGTGATTGGCCAGCTCACGGTCCGCTCCTCTCCACTCCGCCAAGCTCCGGGTCAGTGCAAACGCACCCTTAATGTTTTAAAACCGACTTAAAAATACAGACGTCGTGTCTCATTTCGGCTGTATGGTTCACTATACTTGTATTTTTTATTGTACTTAGGTTTCGAACTGGACATTGTTACAACGGGACAATCCTGCTAAAGAGTACCCAAGTGATTTTGACGTAATCATACTGGAGGCGGGAGGGCGACGAGCGCTCGATGCGTTAAAAGATCATCCCGCCATCAGACGCGTCACTGCTCAGAGGCAGGTTACACGTACCATCAAATATGTCCGTGAGGTAAAACTTTAGTCAACCTTTTCTATTTATATTTTCTTTTAACTATTACCATAGATATATAGTATTTATGTAGGTAGGTATATTGTTATTTTGATGACCTGCATTTTGTAGAGCACATCAAACAACGAATATGAATAAATACATTTTTATCCATCAATCAGTTAGAATGTATTTTGTATTTCATTACTATAAGTGTAATAAATGTTAATATAGGATGACTGCGGTCCTAGTGGATGCTTGTATGCAGGTTGGCGTAACCATCGCGTTCGAGCTCTGCATTCACTCAGGCAACCAAGAGAGGTACGATTTCTTCATGAACCATAACAAATTCTCAGAGATACGCATGGTATTTGCACATCCCTCAGGGAATTACTTCTAATCGCTAAACTTCACGGTGCAATATGCTAAAAACAAATACACGTCTAAAACGCAGTGCTTTGATATTTATTAGCAACTCTTACGGCCACTCTTACAACTAACAAGTAAAAGTTATCTGAAAGATAAATCGCATGCTGTCTGACTCATGTTAGGTTAAAAAAGAGAGATGGCAAGACTTTTATCTTATAGATTAATTCTATCTGGAGGTGGTAGTACAAGCCCTTAGGCTCTTAGCTTAACTTATGAGAAGTCATGCTACGCAATTCTTTTCTGCCCGCGTGTTTCAAGTGGCCTTTTTTGGGCAGAACAGAGTAGTAGAGCAGTAGACGGCATATTGCTGTCTGCATATTGCTGTTCGGTGCCGTCAGATGCCGTCAGGTGCCTGATCGCCCTCTATCACGTCAAACCTTAAACCATAGAGAACGTAATGTAGGTGCAACGTGTAATTTCTATCGAGTAGACTTTCTGTTCGTATCGTTACAGCCAATGACATCACTCGGCACTGTGGTGAAGACTCGACAGTTACTTCTAATAATTTATTACAGCGCCATCTATTGACGTCTTTCTGAACTACGTAGCCTGTCAGCACGCGAAGAGTAGAAAGAGCGCTAGAACTTTCTCGTATATGAATAGCGCTTCTAGAAAATTAAACGCCGTAAAGGCGCTTCTAGAAAAAAAACAGAAACGCTTTATTTCGTATAAAAGGCAAGGCAAGCGCAATCGTATGCGGGCAAGTATTCATCGGAGCGAACGGAGGCGAAAATATCACAGAGTTTAAAACAGTTAGAGTGGGAAAGTGTATAGTAGAGTGTTTGGTGTTTTAAATTTAATTGTGTATTAGAATAAAACGTGTTTTAGTCAGTAATATTGTTTACATTCTTATCCCTCGAACCCAGCACGTAACAGTATTATTAATTTGTATCTTTGGCGCGCAGTAATTAAGTAATACATAGTCTTGATAGAACGATCGGGTTCTGGCCGTGACTGCAATCATTTATGTACACCTAAACCGTATGCCAAAGGCTTTTGTATTAATAGCATTTATTTATTGTCCAATTTTATTATACGGTAATTTCAGTGTACATTATTGTGCTTATGTACAATTAGAAAACAAAATTAAATAAACCTATCTTAGGATGAAGTTACATAATGGAGGTATATTAATAGTAATGGGTAGTCCAGCTAGCGTTTACTTTGCCGGGATGCCTTAGGTCTAGATCTGGACTAACGTATCATCGTAATACAAAGGTGAACTAGAAAGGGCAGGTGACATTTCTATGTACTCTTATACAAAGATTAGGTATAGAAGCTTCGTGATGCAAAGTACATAGAACAGACAGGGTGCGCCATGCTTCATCTTTACTTTTGAGTATGAATTCGGTCTTTGACAACGTTTGTATGGCCTCAGCCCTCAAGCCTTAGTGCGTTTTCACTGTTATGGTTTCACGCGCTTATAAAGTTTCATGGTTTTACAAATAGGTTTGTTATTACGGTATCGACGTATACGAAAATCGTTCTAGGTTTTGTAGTATATTGTAAACACTTCATACGCCACTGATCATCGGCTATGCAATTCTGTAAAATCTCACAACCAAACTCACTTATGAATCTGTTGTGAATGTAGACTACCTAACTATTTCTATTTATACTTAACTAACTTAACTTAACCTTCTTCTGTTTTAATTATATTCAGTTAATAAAAACAAGTTTTTGGACAGGACTACAAAAACTACTCGTTCTTGTTACTTTCATTGGGATGTTTCCTGGAACTACTGCGGAAATTAGATCTCACGGAATACTTTCATGGAATTAATTGACGCTGGAACTAGTAAGAATATCCAAACATATTTCTCTCTAGTATTACTAACAAGGTCCTACAACACGAGTGGGAAATAATCTTACTAGTTCAATGGTATAAACTATGGATGGAAGATGGTTAGCGAAAATGATCCATGCGATAGACAATCATACGGTTCATATAATTATCTCCCTTGTTTAAATAACTTGAATTCTATATATAGTTTTTATACTTCATGCCATAATATATTTTAACACACACACTATAATATAAAATAATTTGCGACGAAACGTTATAACAATAAAAGTTACATATGCTATAAAAATATGTTTTTTAGATTATGAATGTGAAATAAGGCTTTTCAAATCGTCGCTATATTGCGGTTTTGGTATGGTAGCTATAAATACTAAAGTAAATTATATTTAAAAAATAATAGAGCTTAAAGTATGAAGTTGCCATTGTATAGTAATAGATACTTTGAATTGACAAAACATTCATGGTGTGAGATTTTCGAGTGAAACTTTTTCACATGACACATGACATGTTTTTTTATTCAGCTTAGACAGGAAGATGAATACTTCGAAAATCCGAGTCATTTTTGAATAAGAGTTCCGACGCGGAACTAACGCGGCAGAAACGGCTCGCAATATCAACGCTGCGTTTGAAGAGGAGACTGCTAATGAACGCACCGTGCGTTTTTGGTTTAAACGCTTTCGTAATGGAAACTTCGACTTGAAGAACTAATCACGTGGAAGACCGCCCAGACAGGTGAATACCGCTAATTTAAAGGAGATGGTGGAAGCCGATCGGAGTCAAACTACCTAGGAATTAGCGGCAGGGTTTAACGTTACCCTACCTACAATATCGGCTCCTTTGCATCAAATCTTGATTAAAAAATGAACAATGAGTGCCTCATGATTTGACTGATCTGCAGAAAGAAATGCGTGTTAAAACTTGTGTTGCCTTGTTGAATCGGTACAGAAATAAAAGAATATTGGATCCAATTGTGACATGTGACGAAAAGTGGATTCTTTACGATAACCGTAAGCGAAAAATACAATGGCTGACCCCAGGTCAAACGCCACAACAGTACCCTAAAGCAAAGCTTACCCATTAAAAGGTAATGGTATCTGTTTGGTGGTTTCTTCATGGTGTTATTCACTATAGCTTTCTCAGGTCTGGTCAAGCAATAACAGCAGATGTTTACTGTGCCGAACTTCAAACAATGATGGTGAAACTGGCAGTGAAACAGCCCCAACTCGTGAATCGATCTTCACTATTATTGCTCCTTATAATATAATAATAATATAATATTCTATCACATACACACAACACCATCTAGCCCAAACTAAGCAGAGCTTGTACTATGGGTACTAGACAATGGATAAACATACATATATACTTTTTTTTGTAAATACGTACATATTATACCTACATAGAAACACCCAGACCAAGACAAATATCCATGTTCAATTCATGCACACAAATGTTTGACTTGTGCTGGAATCGAACCCGCGACTTCAGGCGTGGCAGTCGGTTACACTAAGCACTACGCCATCGAGGCCGACATGATAACGCAAGACCTAACACTGCACAAGAAACCGTTGTAACTCTACAGGAGCTGCAGTTAAAAACCATATGACATCCTCTGTACTCGCCAGACCTTGCTCCAACGGACTACCATTTTATTCGCAATTTGGACAATTTTCTTCCCGGGTGGCAGTACAAAATTCTTTTACACACTTTGTCGAATCTAGATCCCGGAGTTCTATCGTAAAGCCATAAATGAACTTCCACTTAGATGGCAGCAATGTATAGATAATGAGGGTTAATATTCCGATTAAATAAATATGGTACATCTTAGAAAAACGAATTTTTCAGTACAATTCGGCAATTTCATACTTTAACCTCGCCATCTCTTTTCTTGAACCTAATAAGAGTGAGACAGCATGCGATTTATATTTTGGATAATTTTTACTTAATAGTCGTGAAACTGGCTATAAATCTACCAGCTGTGTCCCACAATTTCAGCAGCATTAAATAGCTTTAAGTAGTGAGATATTCGTCACGGAAACTCATCCTTAGGATGAAAATGTGTTAGCGTATCCAAAGACTTAATCCAAGATACTCATACACCGCGATCCATCCATGGATTTATATAAAATTTTGCAATCAGATATAGTATCTATCTATCTGCCAAGATTAATCAAAATCTTTGTAACCATTTACACGCGATCATGAAATATACATACAAACATCTTAAATTTTACGTATACCTATATACTCGCGTAAGCTTAGGATAGGTCTTAAATTTTACTTATACCTATATACTCACGTAAGCTTAGGATAGGTTAGATTAGCAGCAGAACTTTTTTCTGGATAAAAGTTATCTTATTTCCTTTTCTCTAACCCCTAAACAACGTGTATGTGAAATTTCATGGTGATCAGTCCAGTAGTTAAGGCGTGAAAGCGTAACAAACAAACAAACTCACATTCGCATTTATAATATAGTTAGGATTATTAGTGTTCATTATTATATCTGGTTATATAATTATGTACCTAATATAATATTACCTATATGACTTAACAGAATGGTGGCTACACATCCAGGAAATTACTGCGGACTGTACCTCGTCAAATAACATCGGTTTTGAAAGCTGATCTATTGTGGTCTCTAGGAGTCACTGGTAAGTAACGTTATTGCTTGCATTTGATAATTGTACTACATCATAACTATAGAGCATATGTACCTTCTGTACTCCTGTTAAATTCTACAGTTCATGAATAATTACACAACGCAAGTTTTTCTTGGTGGAGAAAATAGGAATAGTATGAAATTCGCTTCGCCAATTAAAATTACATACAATAATCGCGCGATGTGCAAAATAGAATATGCATTCTGTTTACTTGTAATAGATATATTTAGGAATATTAGCGGTCACCGAGTGCTCGAAATTCGACCAGTTTGCCTGTAAGATACTGCTGATATATGTCATTAAGTCATTATATATTGATGTATGTAAGCATAGTTACGCGCTTCGACAGCGTGTGTCAAATGCATGGTTGTGTGCGTGTAGTGTTTTTTCATTAATTTAATGTTTTTCTAATACATATTTTATTGAAATTAAACTGCTATATACGGATTTTATCGCGTTGTTTATTTGACACTTTATTACAAAATTTTGAAAATTGTACACACATTTTATATAAATATTAGGATTCGCCCCTCCTTCTCCATATAAAGTTTACCTGTGCCAAATTTCATACTCCTCCTTCCGCGCAATTTTCGTAAAAAGGGGTACAAAGTTTATGCTTCACGTATTAATATATAGATATCTGTTATCGATGGTTCAGCGCCATATTATGCCTTGTACATCCCAGTACGGGTAAAGTGCTATCGAGATTTTCTATCGATAAGTTCAGTAGCACTTCGGAGTCTAGAACTGTGTCCAGTATACGGCAATTGTCTCGTATCCCAATACGTAACCTAAAACTATGTGGCGAAATGTAGGTTTAATACAGACATTCCTACAATTTGGGGATATAAGCATGTTATTTATGTATATTGACTGTACAGATGGCGTAGTGGTTTAAATGTTCGCCTCACTGCTGCCATTGCGCCGAGTGTTGTGGTTTCGAATCCCACATGGGACAAAACTTTGTGTGATCCACAAATGGTTATTCCGAGTTTTTGGGTGTTCTTTGTGTCGGTTGTTTGAATGTTTGTAGTCTCCCGCGACACAGGCATTATTCCTAGCGCGGTAGATAATTTTTATAAAAAAATACAGGCAATAGAAAAAAATATTACAGATGTACCCTACAATAGATATATTTGGCGTATATTGATCGTTTCTATAAATAGTAATAGATAAAATAATTTCAAGGTGAAGGCATAAAAGTGGCCGTATTCGACACGGGGCTCGCACGGAATCATCCGCACTTCGGTCGAGTCCGTGAACGCACAGACTGGACTGGGGAGAATACGCTTGATGATGCGCTAGGGCACGGGACCTTTGTAGCCGGTGTCATCGCCTCAAGAGCTGACTGCCTCGGCTTCGCCCCCGATGCTGATCTTCACATATTCCGTGTGTTCACTGATAATCAGGTATGTGATGATAAGCCACTTCATATTATCATAGGCCTTTTGCCTCTTTTTTAAATAATCTTGCCTCGTGTAGTCCCACCTGGTATCCGATTAATCGACATATCGTATATCGTATACTTACGTCGCAACCAATCGTAATGTTATATATATAGATAAGGTAATAAATCTTGTATTAGAGGCAGATCAGTCGTTAAAATACTTTGAATCTAGAATAAATAAAAACACTAGCAAAAAAAAAAAAAAAAACTGCGGCTTTCATTTTGTTACTGGTTTTAACAAACACCTTCATCAGTTATACCAGAAATGTATTTACTTTGTATGGATTGACTCTGGTTCTTGAGATATTCAACATAAAAAACGGTTCCATCATGACATTAGAACAACGAAAGAAAGATACCAAGACCGAAGGGACAGCCATATTATGATGGCAGACTATTGCTTGAGTTTAAGATTGTCCTGAACATAAACACAATAGAAAAGCTTACAGATAAAGTTTTCTAATATATTATTTTATAATTTCATCGTTAAAAATATACCACTAAAATAAAATATTATAAAAAGCAATATACACAATATACACAATGGTGTGTTATTATTTCAACCAAAACTGAATTATTTTTGTTTGCTGTAGAAAAAATGCATTAGTCTGTTTATGTTCCTGCAGGTGTCGTATACGTCGTGGTTCTTAGATGCGTTCAACTATGCCATCATGAGAAAAATCGACGTGCTTAACCTCAGCATCGGCGGGCCAGACTTCATGGACCATCCCTTTGTGGACAAAGTGTGGGAACTTAGTGCCAACAAGGTACCGTAGATGATGGCTTAAATTTTTGAATTTTTTCTTATTTATTAAGTCGAATAATTGAATTATTCGAATAATTGAATTGTTCGAATTGGTCGAATTATTCAAATGTTCGAATAATTCCATAATTCAAATATTTATATTATTCGAACAAATCAATAATTCGAATAATTCAATTGTTCGAATATTCAATTATTCGTGAAGATAATTTAATATTTATGGAAATACTCCTACCACTACTAAACTGTATCATTATACAGTTTTGTAGTGGTAAGAATATTATCCTATAGACAATTTTCTTTCTTTTATTGTATACTATATATTATGAAGAAAGTTATAAAATAAATAATTATACTGACGTTCAGAATACATGAAATTTTACCCAGTGTTTATTAAATGTTTAAATAACAGCTGACAAATTGACAGAAAGTTTTCTTATTAAAACAAGAATTCTTTATTAACTTATTGAGTCGCAGCGGCGCTTGTGACCAGACACATAGATTTTGAATTATCTGGTATTCTCATTCTGACAGATTAGTAACCTTTCCACGTTTATGTCATACCAAATCTGATTATGGTTAATTAAGAGTAAGACAATGATATAAAACTGATATTGTAGTGATATATCTATAGGTAATAATGGTGTCAGCGATTGGAAATGACGGTCCTTTATATGGGACGCTCAACAACCCGGCCGATCAGATGGACGTCATCGGCGTAGGAGGGATTAGCTTCGATGACAGGATTGCCAAGTTCTCGTCCCGCGGCATGACCACTTGGGAACTACCTCACGTAAGTAATGATTCATTAACTAGGTACTAACTATCCCTCGGAGCCGAATTCCAACACACGATGGTGTAAAGTATTGTAGAGGCAACAGGAGAAACTACAATGATCTATTGAACTGGCGCAGGACAGAAGCAAATGGGGACAAATCATATATGATCACGATCCTCATTAGTGAGGGACAAAGAAAAAAAATCCCCCGGGGCAATACTTTTCTGTTAATGAAGGGTACCCTTCTAATTGAAGATTATCTCATCTCCTTTTCTGTACCACTGACAACGTGTATGCAATAATAACAATAATTTCATGATGATTGGTCGAAGATTTAAGACGTGAAAGCGTAACAAACAAACTCACTTAAGAACCAAGTGTTTATATTAAAGAAATGAGATATGCCAAGTTTATCCAATCTACTGTCAAGTTAGGTTTAAAGAATTAAAAAGGGGAAAATTCACACTCACACAGGCGTAGGATAAACAAAAGCATAATAAGAACTACCAGAATAAGTCTATTACTGTCTGTAGTAGGGGAGCCCAAGCGGGGATTTCGGGATTTACTCGAGCGCGGCAGAATAACATAAGGAGGGCAAGCAGTGAAGTACTCCCACCATACCTAAACTGTACATAGGGTCAAAAGTCTAGGGCAGACGATTAGATTTGTAAAAAAATCTAACGTTAGTAAAACTCGACCGCGTCAGATTAAGGTAAGGTAAGTTAGTTACATGCAGAAAAGTGTGCATTTCAATAATCTGACAATTTGACATAAGGAAATGGAAGAGCCACAAAGTTTAAAAAAAGTCACCTGAAAATTCTCGAAAGCGTAATTATTTTTTATTTTGATGGAAATTATTCACGAATCACGGCAATAATATAATCTGCCGATTTGCTCTGCCCTTCTCACTCTTTCTCTATCTCCCACTCTCTCACACCGTCCCCATAATACGTTCCGCCGCCATGATGCCATCACAGCTGATCATAACAACGCGTGCATGTACAACGTTTTCGATTTTATTGTATTTAAAAAACGTTTATCGAATTAATTTTTATTTTATTTATTACTTATAATTTGAAATAAAAAAATTTGAAGACTCAGTTTCTTTTTCAAACTGTCTGGTTAAGGAACTTCCTCCGCATAATTGTCAGATTATGGGTTAGTACGACAAGGACATCAAGATGAAGCGTCTGTATAATAATCTGGCGCGCTCGAGTATTTCAAAGGCTCGATATATTTTTTTTGTATTGTCAAAAATTGCCATGAATTTTAGTCGCGTCCATATCGTCAGTCTTCTGAATAGGAGCTACTGGAGGGTTCACTTAACATCCCTTATCAATGTCTGACGCGCATGAATATTTTTTTTCCTATTTTCTACCCCTTTGTACGGCCACCCCCACCATGCAAACCGGTAGATTATATTTTCCCTCTTATCAGAAAGACGCGAGGCGCATACGCTATTAATATCTGAAGCGCTCGAGTAAATACTCGAGCACTATATATATTTCTTCGTGACTGATTTTTTTTAACCATTTTACAAACCTGTACACGCTTCTCCTACCAGTGAAAGGGTATACTTCACATAAACTTTTTCTTTTTAGCATCTAACCTTCACAATCCAATAGGTCTCCACGACGCTCGAGTAAATCCCTATTTACCCTCTTGGGCTAAATCGAATTGGAATAAATCGACTGACTTATTAAAACCAACATTGTGTTGTTTCAACATCTATTGTGTACAACAATTATTCCTTTCATTAGTCGGACACCATATATTTATCCAAATGATTGTTTTAAATGCACTCGAATCTGATTACTGTATGGTCGGGCTTAGGCGACAATCAAATCAATTTAAGTTTATTTTAGTTTTTAAAAGTATTACTTTTTAATTTTTGAATATTAGCACTTATGAATTTTGACTTATTAAGAAGATCTAAAATACAAATAATACTGGCGACAAATTAACATCATAATTAAATAACGAAATATATAGGTAGTGATAGTGATATGTAGATACTGTGCTCCAATTCAATAAATTGCGTCACTAGAAGTATGGCGTTCCTTTTTTATATCATAGCAATTAAGTGTATGGATTGCCTAATAGCGTGACCTTCATTAGCCTGGGAAATGGTTTTTAGCCTATTAACAATTAAGACTGCGCCGAGCGTAAGACAGATAATGACAGAGCTCGTGCGGCACATATTCAAATCGGCGCGCGGCCGCTATAGTAAAATTGTATGGAGGATTTGAAGTGCTTTTTTGATAAGTAAGTATCTTTATTGTCAACCAATAACTTAAATATTTGGGATGGACAAATTGTAATATAACTATTTATGTTTCGTTTAAGCTGTAAAATAGTATAGATGCAAATTTACGTAATTTTATACACGAAAATATTAATTATTTTAGTTTTTTACACGGAGTAATTGCAAACACATTCGTTGTTATGGTAACAACATTGTTATGGCCGGCGCAGTCTTAAGTTTAGTTATTTTGATACGATCTTCAGGAAGAGGATTTTCCAGCCAACTGCAGTTTGTGAAATGTTTAAGTAAGGCTGCTAGTGCGTCCTACCGCTCGGCTAATTCACACGCCACTGATGCCGTAGCAGCTTCAATTGTTACCTGGCCGTATAATTTTAACAACTATTATTTAGGTATAAATGACTTAATGAACTATGCTTATTGGTATACTATATTTAAGATTGAACTAGAAGTCTTTTAGTGGTTTTAAAATATGAATACGAACAATGCAGTGTTGGAATATATTTGGCTTTAGGTTAATCATTCAAATGCCATAAATATTGCAAGCGATCTTGATAACTATAGAACAATTATAAACCCACATACGTTTATTTAATTCTAGCTTTTGCCCGCTATTTTGCTCGCGTAAAAGTAGGTTAGGTTAGTTTAGTCATGTTAGTAACAGCCCTTATTTTAAATAAATATAGCTCATGTTGCTCGGTGATAATATGGCTTTCTAGTAGTGAAAGAATTTTAAAATCGATTCAGAATGGATGTTTCAGAATCGATTCGATCAGATTCGAATCGATTCAGTTTAAGTTATTTATTTATTTGTTCTATGGGAGACTTACAGCTAAATTAACAGATTAGCAGTAGAATAGTGACTGAAAGCTAATTACAGGTCTTCGCTTATATAAAGTTGATTAATAATTAAGTGTGACTGGTTTAAGTTTACCGTACAGTACAGTCATTGATATACATACCTACCAACCCACAATACATACATACATACCTATCAAAAATAATATATGTTATATTATTTTTGAAGTGCCTAAAAATGTCATAAAATAATTAAACATTACCAAAACCAATTATATTTAAATAAACTACTTATATATGAAATCTATATATATAAAAATCTTTCGTTACTGAGTGACTGACAGACAACGCACAGCCGAAACTACTGAATGCAAGAAGCTGAAATTTGGCATGTATGTTCCTTGGAGAGTGTGGGGGAGCACTAAGAGAGGATTTTTGGAAATTCCACCCCTAAGGGGGTAAAAGGGGTGTAGTACTATTCCACGCGGACGAAGTCCGGGCAAAAACTAGTTAAGTCAATAAAAAAGTTAAGGTTCAAGCATCTTCTTGCTGCAGGTTTACACAACAGTTCCACTCGCTCGCACAGTAAAAGTGTTTTGTCTATAATTAGTAGAAGCATGTGGAACACTTATTGGGGGATTAAAACGAGATGATTTACAAGGAGCGTTAAGGCCAATGTTGTATAAAAGATCGGAGCAATTTATATAATTTGTTAATATTTTAATAAAAGTAGGCAAGGAAGGCAAAACGGACCATTTAACAAAAAACAACTATAAAAAAAAGAAACTATTCCTTTTTATTAAACTTCTTCAAAGTAATATTAATCAACATTCTTTACTCTACATTACGTACGAATTAGACTTTGATAAAATCACAGACAATGAAGATATTAGATAATTTCTAATACCTTCAGTATGTCCGTTTCAGGCAAAACGGACCACACATGAAGGCAAAACGGACTTACATTAAATTAATCAGTCAGCACATTTTTCATATAAAAATACTGTCATCATCCTCATCTTCTACTCCTGCGCAAAGGCAGTGTGCCCATAAACGACATTTTGGACATTGCACCCAACCCCCGCTTGATTCTGAGTACAAATGAGAACAGTACAGACACTCATGTCATCGTCGTCAGACGAACTAACATTTTTCTTCGTTTTTGATCTTTTTATATCAGACTTCTTACTTGTTTTCCTTTTTTTAATTTTAAGTATGTTTTCACTTTTCTCCGGGATTCTCTTTTTTTCTGTCTTATTCTTTGCTAGTACTTTACCCAGTGAAGGCAAAAAGGTACCCCGGCCCGTTTTACCTGGGTCTGTTTTACCGTTTTGCTATTGAAAACAAAAACAAAAAATTTAGAGGTTGTAAATAGAGATATAGTCGGCATACTTCGTTATTAGTTTAATCATATGTCAGTTTACATACGGTTATCATCAGAGCATCCTATTAAAAACCAAACCAAACTATAGGCTAATTGACAAATGCAAATTTTACATCAGAATCTAAAAAAAATAACTCACCATGCTAAATCACTGCACGTGCGGCCGGTGGAATTGAGTACACTGACCTATAGCGGGAACGTAGCTGCCAACATTTTGAGCTAACAAAAATATACTTGGCGTTACATGTTTCAAAATTATCAAGGTGGACCCGTTTTGCCTTCCTTTCCCCTAAATTGTCGGCAATTTCTCTACGATTCTGTAGCACATGATACTTTTTACAGTATTCAATGTAATTATTAGAGTCGTACGGCATCCCCTAACGAAAGCATTTAAGTTTTAAGTAATCAATAAAGCGCCTCTGTATGCACTCTATTCGGTCTATATATTTTTTATAACATGGGTTCCAAATTGCTACGAACATAGGCATAATATAAAATTTTACCGTAAAGCATTTGGAGATACGCATAACAAAACCTAATGCTTCTGAGGCTCTCTTAACAACAGCATCTTTATGGGTGTCGAATAACAGCTTAAAGTCATGATGGACACCTAAATCACGAATAGCGTTGCATCTGGATAAGGTTTCGCCGCACAATATATAATTTGTGGTTATAGTAGAACGCTTCCGTGAATATGTAGTTACTTTAGCATTTGGACGGATTCAAATCTAATTATTATATATTTAACTTAAACACTACAGAAACGATTTTAATAAGCTATATTATCACCGAGCAACATGGGGTATATTTTCACAACAAACAAAATATCAAATTTTTCCTCTTTAGAATATTAGTATAGATATACAGAGTATGTTATTGGATTAGTATTGCATGTGATGGTAGACAAGCCATCGGACACGTAAGCTTCTCATGATATAACAGATGTCAAGTAAACTAAAGCAAGCTGCTGCTTATGAGAGTACGTTTCACAAGAACGCAACGCCTATTATGGTCTTCAGTGTGAACGCACATTTATGAGTGCTGGCAGAATAGGCCATTTGTAGACCTAAATGCTTACTTATGCAAGTGACCTACGTATGTTCGACTTAATGTAAACGCTTTACCGTTTGATGTCACGTTTTGTAGACAAAGTCGATCAAGTTTAAATGCAAGAGCAGACTGCGAGACGCCTATATTCGACAGAGCTGCCTTCGGCACGCCGTAGTTGGTCGTACGTTATAGGCGACCTAGTGTTAGTTAGCTGGACTTGTGTTATCCGCACTTAACCCCACAATTGGGCCATTGTGCGTAAGTGACCGACGCGAAAAGTTGTTCAATTGTTTATACAACCTCAGCTCTGTCCAGAAAGATAATAGGAGACCGGTGTTACGCAGTACTTCATTCATCGTTTCTGGACTGTTTAGTAGTTTCGCCTATTGGTTGCTTACGCTTTTGCAATGTAGGACGGTGTCTCCTCAGTCTCCATGCAGTCTCTACATAAGGGGCTGTCAGTGATGCCGATGTAGAATAGGTGTTTGTTAAGTGAGCAGTGGCCTGTTATTATACCTACTAGGTGACGTAGTTTATTCCTTGAGACGTAGCAGTTTGACGACGTAGTGAAAAGGAGTCAAACTGGACAAAATGATAGTAACAAACAGTTCAGCACTAAGAAATTCTAATCAATACTGGACTCATCCAGCACTGATAAGATAGGGAGAATAGAAGGGTAAGGGCAGGGTAATTCTGGGCAGGCAAGGCAGGATATTTCTATGCTATATATAGGATAGAAATATCCTTAGCGAATTCTCACCAATACGGTAATTACGCCTGCGTTTGCTGTATCGATGGTTTGAGAAACTAAGGATAACTTCAATGGGTTATTATTATGGCCCAGTTACCTGATTCGCAAGGAGAGATTACAATCAAGATATCCTTCTGAGTAAGACATCAAGAATAGCGCATGAATACATGATATTAAAACAGTGAAGATAATGCATGAGATCGATAAAGCGTGGGGTGGAAGTTTCACCAAGCAAGTTAAGTAATAAAACATCAAAGAAAAGGTTGTTGTGGTCACTCGTACACACCACGATCAAACTAAAATATTCTGTAACAACCTTCAACGATGCTATTATAAGCTCACAGGTATTATTTAGAATCGTACATTCAACGTACGATTCCAAATAATAACTGTTAGCCATTAGGCAATTGATAGGTAAAGGTGATTGGGTGACCGTTTAGATTCTCTGTGTCTATATTATTCTTTGCAGTCCTATGTGAGCGATGCGAATGGAAAAATAAAAGATATTGTCACATTGCTTAGAGAACAAGACGACATTATTGATTCGTTTTAGTAGACAGGAGCGCCATTGAAATGCCCGCATAGGTTGTGGTTAGTGCTATATTTGATACTACGCACACCTGGGCCTTGGATACAATCAATTTCAAATTTATCATCGGTATGGGTTAGAAATTATTTTAGTTATAGCTATAGGGTTCCCAACCCTCCCGGAATGCCCGGGTGACTCAGGTAATAACGGTTAACCTCCCGAGCTCCCGGGAGCCGGGTCGCCATCATTTCTCCTGTTTTCTCTAAAACTAAGATGATTTTTAGAATTAAGAAATTGGTTGTCTTCTCTCAGCATTGTAGTTGTCGTTCGCGTGATATGTTAAATGCAGTTGGAGCGCCACTGCCGGTTTAAACATATTCGTCTCGTTCGTCGTTCGTCTCGTCAGTGACGATTTTCTTTAAAATCTCCATCCGCTGCCCCTGATGTGTTAAATCCTGGGTTGATTCTTTCGAGTGTTGGCAAGCCTACATATATTGTGTGTTTTTCTCATCTGTTTTCTGACATCACAATTCACTTCCTCAATACTAGATCTGCTAATATAATTAGACTAAATAAACACTGCAACAATGTATCAGATTTATTTTTACTTGCGTGTATATGTTTTATGTTTATCAGAGCAGTGGGCACCGATTTGCATTGCTCGAATAGCAGAGTGACTAGTGATTGGTTCACATTTTAAGTATGTGGCAGGTTCGCTACTTACTCAGTCTAAAATGTGTATAAACACAGTTTGTTATTTTGCGTGCAGGTGGATGGGTGGTAAAGCTAATTTGTTAGTAATATGGAATAATTGCAAAGTAGAACAATCCAGAAACGCATGGATAGCCAAATCTAAAAGAAATGTGGAAAATACTTAAAGTGCGGCTTATAACTGATTGTGATGAAAACTAAAACGGTGTTATAAACATTTCAAAACCGGGTTAAATGGAGACTGTTGCTTTTGGCAATACCCGTGTAGACATATAATTTAATACAGAACCCTAGCTCCTGATACAGAATAGGGAGAAAAAGTGAAAAAGTGGGATACCAAATACGCAAATGCCACAAACGCCGGATCTAAACTGTATTACTTTTATTGAAACCGGCCTACAATCGATAAAATATCTGAAGATTCTGACGATTTGGCTTTAAAAATAATTGAAATAATATGTTTACAGGGCTATGGTCGTATGAAGCCGGATATCGTGACATACGGCAGCGGAGTTAGAGGCTCTAGTGTGACTGGTGGATGCCGTTCACTCAGCGGTAAGTATTCAAAACTAACATACTTCACAAAAGAACTACTTTATTTTAATTTTATATAAAGTTTGTGATTGACATTACAGTGTTTTTATACGGATTTCATCGCGATGTTTATAAACACTTCTTCTTCCTTAGACTTTATTATTCCCAAGTCACTCGGGGTCGGCTTTTGTAGTCTAACCGGATTTGACTGGATATCAGTTTTTACACGGAGCGGCTGCCTGCTAAACACTTGTATAACATAATCTTGAAAATATTAGGTACACTACTACTTAAATTATATTAATTAAAATTAGTGAGCTAATATATCAAGATTTATTTTATAAGCATAAGGTACTTATTATGCTAAAGTAGAGTGTAGGTTATGACTGGACATGGCTTGCCGGCTTGTCTTGCTTCGTAGATTGTCTTGTACCTTGTGCTATAATTTAGAAAACTAGTGATGTTTTTGAGAACGGTTTTATTAAGTGCGAGACTTCGCCTTTGTGCATTATTTAGCAACGATACGAAAGCGGATTTTCGGTAATAAGTCACAGTACAGAATATGGATACGCCCAGCAAATCGCGATTTGCTTACCTATGGAACAAGACTTTTAGGTGGTAAAATGCGGGTGTTATTACTACTACCTGATTCTTCGGAGATATAGGTGTGAAACAGGACTTTTTTTGTTCTTATTGTGTTTTAAAAAACACAACTCTCGCACTAGTAATAATTCCTGTATCGCGGTGGACTTTACAAACATTCAAATAACGGACACAACAAAGAACATCCAGACTCGTAACAACTATTTGTGGACCACACAATTTTTTGTCCCCACACGGGATCAAACCCGAGACGGCTACTTGTACCACTAAGCTATCCGCTCAGTGTCGTATTAATATAATCATAATGTTAATTAATTTCAGGCACATCCGTGGCATCGCCGGTAGTGGCGGGTGCAATCGCGTTGTTAGCTAGCGGCGTGCCACGTCACAACCTGACACCGGCCGCGGTGAAGCAAGCGCTATGTATGACGGCTCTGCGTCTTACCGGGCCCAACATGTTCGAGCAGGGCCACGGGAAACTCGACCTTATTAGTGCTTATCAGGTAATTGAGGCTGATGCTCGTAATTATTATTACAGCTTATTATAGCTTTGACTATGACTATGCTAAACCTCATTTACCATAGACAAAGTCGAAGTCAAAAATTATTTATTCATTTAGGTCACAAGTAATACTTATGAATGTGAAAGGGGAAAATCAGTTTATTACATTTACTGAATTTACATTTATGTTAGTTGCAAGGTTCAGGCAAAAGGTTGAGCCTATGAGAAGATACCAGCAAGAAACTCAAGGCCACTCTTTTAAATCGCCATCAAATTATAATTTCAGTATTTTACAACTCATTTATGTACCAGGTGTTGCAGTCATTATGCGATATGTTACTGTCCATATAAAACTAAATTCTGGCATAGTAGTCCTTATCAGACTGCTATTTACTGTTTTAATATCAGTGATTAAGATGATCTTGGTCTTGCTCTTACTTTTGGACACCACATACATATTACTAACTACGAGGCGAGGTGGATTCACTATAACGAGCAATAGCAAGTTGTATTATAACTACACAACAAATATTTGAATGATGAGAGCGCTGTAATAAAAATACATTGAAAGTAGGTATATTTAATATACGAGATCTTTCTAAAATATTAACTCATTGTGACCGCACAGATGGCGCAGTGCTGATTGTTGTAGATTCGATCCCCACACGAGACAAAAATTTGTGTAATCTGCAAATTGTTGTTCCGAGTCTCGATGTTCGTTGTTTGTATGTTTGTAAAGCCCCTTGCGGCACAAGATTACTGCTAGAGAGGGATTATTGGATCCCACATAGGTGGAGTGTATTTAGGTAGGCAAAGAGAATAAACAAACGATTAAAATTACATTAGTAATTTTTACTGCTCTAGAACTTAGATGAGAGATCTAAGTTTTATGAAACACCTGTAGTAAATAAACATTGGAAGTTTGCTTCATGTATTGGTTTGCTTCGTAAATTATTACTTCTCGTTTTTTTAGGTTACACATGTTTTGAAACATTTCATTTAGCTACCTCTTGATTCTCAAGATAACTCTAGCTAGTGTATCTTTAATGGCCGTGTTATCTCACATCATGGCGATGTCAATTGGCCGCTACGATCATGTGATTTGACACCGTTAGACTTCTCTCTTTGAAGATATTTAAAAGAAAAAGTGTACTTCAATAAGCCAAGAACAATTCTAGAGGATGAGATAATTCGGCACATTAACGACATTGAACTTCAATTATGCCTCAGCGTCATTGAAAATATGGACTATCGGATAGAGGTATGCCACCGAAGCCCTAGCGAGCATTTGGTCGATATTTTGTTTCACACATAATTGTCAGAGATCTATATATCATAATAAAAAGAATTAAGATAGTTCTTTGAAATATTTTTGTTTTATTTACAATTAACATCGTGTGTTATGGTTGGACCACCCTACCACTCTTTATTAAAAATATAATAAATAAAAAAAATTATTTTAAGGGCTTTTGGAAAGCCAGGCGACGACTTAATCATAGTATTACCCGATTACTGAGATTATGCTGGTTGTCTTTCTGTAAGTCCTTGGTATCCCATACTCAAAATACTCTTTTTTATTTATCGTCAGTTTCTAAGAAAGTACGAGCCGCAAGCTAGCCTGTCTCCCAGCTACATCGACCTGACGGAGTGCCAGTACATGTGGCCGTATTGCACGCAGCCATTATACTTCAGCGCACAGCCAACCATAGCCAACGTCACTGTAATCAATGGACTGGGAGTGTCTGGCAAAGTGGTACGTATAATTTTAGGTTGATTCATGTGATTATTTTAAGAATAGGATGATGGAACTGATAGATTTATTTAATTTCACATTAAATAAATACATTTATATTTTAATATTGTTTAATTAGATAAATAAATATACAGCCGATTTTTGTAATTTCTTTTTTATACAACTAAAGCAGCTATCAAGCTTACCTGATGGTAAGTGGTCACCATAGCCTATGGACGCCTGCAACACTAGAGGCATCACTTGCGCGTTGCCGACCCTGTAAAAACCTATTAACGCTCTTTTTGAAAAACCCTATACTGTAGTCTTGTGGGAAAATCTCGGCAGGGAGTTAATTCCACAAACTGAGCGTCCGCAGGAGAAAATTCCTTTGGAACCGCTTTGTGCGGCACCAACTAGGCTGTAAGGTGGGAGAATGAAATCCCTGCCGATGACGATCGGTGCGATGATAAAAAGTAGCAGAGGTCATCATCTCTCTCATATTTACGTGCAAAATGTGATGGCGGCATAAATATTGATTTTTGCGGGTAGGTGCATAAATGTATAGACGTGTTTGCTGATTGAAAATTATTTTAATTTAATATTATACTATTCAATTCTAATCAAACTCGCTATAAATAATATCTTTGTGGAGTACTTACAAGTAATAAGTATATGTAACACGAAAAACCCAACATAACACCACCTGCCAGCTTCACATTTGCACACTTAATACATTACAAGAAAATGTCACAACTCCACAAGATTGAAAATACACAAAAAAGCTTGGAGGATAGCTTCAATAGAAGGATGACTGAGCTTGAGGCATGGTTTCACAGTACTGGACCAGCTAAGGACACCGTAGCTAAAGTGGCAGAGGAGTTCAGTACCCTTCGTGAACTCATCTTCAACATGCTTGGCCTGCTTCGCAAGCAATTTAACGAGTGCTACAGAATGGTGGATACAATGGAGACGAGGCACTGGCATAAGGCTCTCATCTTCTCGGGGCGTTCCTGAGACGGATAACGAGGATTGCACTGCTACCACCCTCGATATAATTCACAAGACACTAGGGCTGAATGACTTCTTGCTCCCTAAACTGCACAGCAAAATATGCTTACTAAAATATTTTAAAGAGATCAACTAAGTCGACGGAGACCCGCTTTGCGGGGCTCCTATTTTTGGGTGGTTTTAAGAACAAAACCTAACGTAACTTAACCCTTCCGAGACGGAATGCAGTGATTTGAGGCGTATAGGTGCTCGTTATGATATATTTTAGTAAGCATATTTTGCTGCGCAATTAGTATTTTTGATGGTCATTATATTTAATCCCTTTTTAATAACGTCGTGAACGTTTTTAATGTCCACGCGTCCGTCTGTAAAATTATGCTAAAGCACCCTCCCGCCCCTTGGATGTCGAGGGGTATTTGGATGGCAATGCGGGGCAGGGATCGTGCATTTCACAATTTTAAAAAAGATGACGGATGACAACTGGTCTGACAAAAGATGACAACTGGGCTCTTTTTAAAATTGCAAGGAGCCGGTGTAATCAGATAATACGTAATGCAATACGCCGCCATATTCTCGATAATATAACATCCTCATCTCCTGCTGATATCTGACTGTTTCTTCGAAGCCTAGGCATTGGCGACAAGCAACAAAGTGATCCGCGTACGACGATTGATTTGGATGAGATTAATCAACATTTTACCTCTTCTATTTAGCTGGATCAACAAATCAAGCGTTGTACTGTGGATTATTTAGCCAACCTACCCAAGCCCAATACCGATCCTTTTGTTTCCTTCTGTGGAACCGGGTGAGATCAAAAAGATAATCCTATCGATCAAGTCTAAGGCCGTGGTCTGTGATGGTATTAGTCGGCCTATGATCACACCAATTCTTGATCAACTCCTTCTCGTTATATCTCATATCGTCAATTTTTCTCTTGACTCTAGGATTTTTCTATCCTTGTGGCGTAATGCCTTCGTCATGCCTCTTCCCAAGGTACCTAGTCCTTCCCTTCCAAACCACTAGTGAACCATATCCATTCTTCCTTTCCTATCCTCGAGGCCTGTGTACACAAACAACTTGCACAGTTTGTGAACCTGAACAAACTATTGAGTCCTCTTCAATCTGGCTTCAGGCTTGGGCACAGCACTACTTCTGCTCTCCTCAAAGTGACTGGCGATATCAGGGCGAGCATGAAGGATACCAAAGTCACTGTATTGGCTTTGGTTGACTTCTCGAACGCCTTCAATACCGTCAGTCACGACATCCTACTTGCGATCTTATCCCATCTTAATATCTCACCTGGTGTTCTTGAATGGTTCTCGACATATATTCAGGGGCGCCAGCAGTCGATTCGCATTGATGACACGTCATCGACTTGGCGTGACTTCGATTCCGGTGTTCCTCAAGGCGGCATTTTATCTCCGTTACTATTTTCTCTATTTATTAACTTCATAACTCAGAATCTTCAGTGCCCGTATCATCTTTATGCCGATTACATACAGCTATATGCTTAAGACACTACGGATAATCTTCCTCGAGCCATTGCATTGTAAATGCTGATCTTAAAACAATTAGACGCTGGTCTGGCAGATAAGCAGGCTGAACTGCAGTACTTTACCGCCTGTTGTATATGATGGGACACCTATTCCGTTCAGCCCTACTCTGAAGGATCTGGGGTTGCTCATTCACTCCAATTTAAATTGGCAAGCTCAGGATCATAGTGTTAGTCAGAGAGTAACCGGAACGCTACGCGCCTTGTATCGCCTAAAGAATTTTCTCCCATCTAAGACAAAAATAATGCTTTAGACTTTGATATTTCCCTTAATTGACTATGGTGATGTGTGTTACTATGACCTGAATGGAGATCTACTCAATAATTATGACCGACTTCTAAATAACTGCATTAGTTTTATTCATAATCTTCGTAAATATGACCATATTGCATCTTATAGATACACTTTAAAATGGTTACCCATTCGTCAACGCCGTAGTTTGCATGCCCTTACAGTATTTTTTTCTATTCAAACTTCACCAAATGCACTGACTTATTTAACCTGCCGTTTCCAATATCTTCTATCTATCTATGTGCAAATCATGATAGAAATCTTCGTTCTTCTAATAACCTCCTTTTACTTTGTCCCTCCCATACATCTGGTTTTCTACATTCTTCCTTCTTCGTCCAGTCCGTTTATTGGTATATATATATTATGTAATATATCGTTACTATTATGATATTCTTTAGTATATGTAAGTGTTTATTTCTTGCTAATGTATGCACCTACTACTTTTTATCTCTACATCACCCAATGGTTGACTGGTAAATAATGCCTGTGGCATTAAGTCCGCCGATGTACTATTTTGTGCATAAAATTTTAAGTAAATAAATAAATATTGCATTTTGACGGCTTTTGTATAATAAATCTATTTAGGGAATCCTTAGCTAATTGAGGATTGAAAATCAATCCTGAGTGAGGCAAAGGAATGTGTCATGATTGTAACAGGTGCAAATCTGTAATCCCTGCCTACACCAGCGCGAATCGACCATTAAGGCTGTACTAAACATGCAAACTTTTACTATATACGACTTTCGTATATAATAAAAATACGTTTCGCTTTCATAGCATCCATTGCATTTAAAACTGTTACAGAAAGACGTGTCGTGGCACCCTCACTTGCCGCATGGCGTGATGTTATCAGTGTCGGTGGACTACAGTCCGATCTTGTGGCCGTGGTCTGGGTGGCTCGCACTCAGTTTCACTGTGTTGGAGCGCGGCGCAGACTTCGACGGTGTGGTTGAGGTATGTACGGTAACCTATCATTGTAATAACGACGGATGCCTAATGAAGGACTTGCGGTCGAGAGGTAGGTGGTAGGAGGTAGTAGAGGTATCCAAAACACAACCATTCAAATTTAAATTGTATGTCCAACAACATATTACTGTATCAAATCTGCATGGCAGTCCGACGGTCTCCCCTTAAGCAAACGCTTGTACTGCAAAATGAACCTACTAAAATAAGGCAAAGAGTTGCATCACTGAAGTGAATCCACTCCTAAACAAGCATTCTAGCTTAGCTGGAAAGGTTACCAAGAATACTAGTAATGCATGCGTAGCTCAACTTGCTAGCAATGATTAAAAACAAAACAGTAATAAACTGGATGGTGTTTAATTAATTTATAATTTAAATATATTGTTCTATATATTGCTCAATAATATATAAATAAATAAATAATATTAGTCAGGTACTGCTGCAAAATACGCCATTGAAACAGCTTGAAAGATAAATGATGATTGTGTCTCTCAGGGTCACGTCAACGTTACGATAGAGAGCTACGATGACTCTGGTGAGAAGACTATGAAGAATGCAACGCTGACATTGCCCATTCGGTAAGTCAAAGGCAATAATCATTTAAACGTAAAGTAGTGGTTTAAGTGGTCGCCTCGCCATTGCCATTGCGCCGAGTGTTGTGGGTTCAAATCCCACACGGGACAAAACTTGTATGATCGGTTCTTCGGAGTCTGGATGTTCTTTGTGCCCGTTGTTTGAATGTTTGTAAAGTCCCCCGCGACTCAGTAATTATCCCTAGTGCGAGTGTTGTCTTTTAAAATAAGAAAGAAAATCATTTAGTTCACGAAGTAATATTTATAAACGTCAAAGTTAATGATTTATTGAGTTAACTGAAGTTACTGAATTCACTTTTCAGTTATGGCCAAGGTTCAGTCAAAAGGTTGAAAAATACCAACTAGAAATTCATGAACGCTTTGCAATTACCTGTAAATAATATTTATATATTTTATATTGATCTGAACACATTTTAGTCCCATGCTTCTATGGTAAAGTAAAAAAACACCTTTTTAAAAGACTTTAGTAGTTTTAGAAATAAAAGCTTTCCTTTTTAGAGTTTGGAAAAACTCTTATACAACAGCTTTGGACGGACGGACCGTCCGTCCATCTGTCTGTTATACAACTTTCAACCCAAGAACCGTAAGAGCTAGAGACTCGCGGTCAACACCATTCGACTCAGCATAGTCGATATACCCCCGAGATGACTATGACCTTTGACCTCTGACCTCAAGGTCACGTGGTATTGGCGTGGTATTATACGTGACCTTTGCATATTACTTGAACCATTTATTCGAACTCTAAAATTTACGGCAATTCATTGCCGATTCTCACTTGTTTATATGCGCATAAGTATACTTGAAGTAATTTGATTATTTAATAAATATTGCAATAATTATCAGTAAGGTTGTATAGGTACATATGTAGTATATAGGTACGTTGACTTCATAAAAGTATTGAGGGAGCTTTAATATAAAATATATGTTAGGTAACTATCATTTTCATAATCGAATATTGACCAATACTATAGTCTGTTTCAAATACTAAGTCCCTTTTGACACTTCATAGCACGCAACTCTTCACATTTCATATAAATTGCTAAAATAAACAATTAAAATTAATAAAAACTTATACTTACTATACTAAATACTATTTAAAAATAATTAGAATCCATACAAAACCTGATATAATTGTTTCACAAACATAATCAACTAATAATTTGTATTGATATTAGTGTTAAATAATTTAAACCAAACCAATTAACATAACAGTTTACTACAATGCCATGGTTACGCACTTGGGTAATTTTTTACTTTCAGTCGTAGTGACGCGACTGTATGAATCGGATAAAATCGAGCTGATTCTAGGTAAAACAATTATCCAAGAAATACTTTTGTGAATTTGTATTTGAAATTAATTATTATTAGGTTGCAACGTACCTAAAATCCCATTCTGCGAATCCTTAATATATTTTTTTTATAAAAAAATGTATTTGAAGATGTAATATTGGACGTATGTATGGTTTGAATATCCCATATTTTTTAAAGAGCCTGTCAGAGTCCTTCCAATCAACCACATTTATTTCACCCTTATACTAAATGTAGAGTAAGTATGTCATACTAGGAATTAATCAAGCCCAGTTTTTTTTACAAGTCAACACGTTATGTATATCTTTGATGTGACTAATATATATATAAATTTCGATATGTCAAACTTGGATTGCCTCCTTTTTGGTTTTCTGTTACTATCGAAACCCACGATTACAGTTTGTTTGAAAAGTTAATCGGTAATCGATTTCATGATGTGTCGATTGAAACGGACTTTTCACTATTGCTGTTCAACGATCATCTGTCAAATGTGACTTCGTATTTGAAACGGACTAAAGCTTTGGCCAATGATCATAGAGTTTTTAACAATTATAACACGAAATATTTTTAATATTAGGTTTTATCATTTGTCGGAGTGGGAAAAGGGCATTTTCAAGTAGTGATGCGACTCGATTCCAATTTTACTCGAGTTACGGTAAAAAACGTATTCGTGTCATTAAAATATCGACTCAAATTTCGTTGTGTATAGTTGCGAAACAAATAATAACGACTGTGTTTTGTGTTACCTCAAATTTACCGAGTGTTCGAGTGACGTGAGGACTACTCGGGTGACCCGGCACTCAAGTGATTTTCGGGTGATACCGTAAAATGGCTCAAATATCTTGAGTGGTAAAATAGGATTCGAGTCGCATCATTACTCACAGGTTCTTTGAATTCACCACAAGTGATATATACATACATAGTATCACGTCTATATACCCGTAAGGATAGTCGTATCTTTTAAATATCACAGGAGATACATTTGAAGCCTACTAGAAATGTCTTATTGTTCGGTTCACAGTGCTCGTGTAATCCCAGTACCAGTCCGTTCCCGGCGGCTGCTGTGGGACCAGTTCCACAGTCTCCGTTACCCTGGGGGCTACTTCCCGCGTGACGACTTGCGCGCTAAGCACGACCCGCTTGACTGGCACGCTGACCATGTCCACACTAACTTCCGCGATATGTACCGCCGCCTAAGAGAACATGGATTCTACCTGGAGGTTATGGGTACGTTCTATAGTTGCTGTACTGTTTTTATACCTATAGAAAAGCCATTTAGAAGTTTGGTGATAAACACTTATCACCAAATTCCTCCGAAATGGCTTTTCTGATATTGATGACATTTTTTGTATGTATTTGAGTGGATCCTTGGTTGGTATAGATTCACAATTCGATCCGATTGGTGGCGCTGGCAAACCATCGTTCGGGCAGGATAATAATTGTCGGATTCGCTAGTCTCCTATAAAATTACCAGGATTTAAATTCGTACTTATTTGTAGACGATCGTTACGTCCCGGTCCTAGTTCCCGGGCCAGGTAAAGCGGTATTAGAATTTTGTGAAATTAATGCTTAGAAGTAGAACGAAGTGAGAAACGTGTCCTGTAGATGTATGGAATAGAGGCTATAGATTAATATTATATTACTTGACATTTAACAAAGAGGATGGCGCAATATACTTGTAAGAATATCTTTCTGCCTATGCTTACGTCGATATAAAGACAAGAAGGAGTATATTTATGATGGATGATGTTTTCAAAGATTAGATATAATTCAAGCAAAAACTTTGTGTTAAATTTCTATGATGCATAAGATTGCCAGGCCACTAGTAATGTTGATACGGTAAACGCTTGCCATTAGGCCGGTAGTATACACTAAACATATATTTATTAATAACATTTTCCAGGAACACCTCTAACATGCATCGACACATCTTTATACGGAGCTTTGTTACTGGTTGACCCCGAAGATGAATACTTTCCTGAGGAAATGGCTGCGTTGAAGAAATCCGTTGACGCGGGCATGTCGCTCGTCGTGTTTGCTGACTGGTACAATGCCTCTTTGCTAAGGCATGTGAAATTCTATGACGAAAACACTAGACAGTGGTAAGTACTTAACTAATATTATAAGTGCTAAAGTGCGATTAATTGTATGTATGAACTTATAAGCACTGCGTTTTGTTTTGACACCATTTTGGATATGACTATTATAGAAAGGTCAATGAGTTGAGATACAAACGTAAACATCAACAACAAACAGCAGCTCTTAACATATTGTATTGTATATTGAAAATATTCAATACTTTGATTTCAATATTTAGTACTGTGATTTTGAATATATTTCGTCAAGGGTTATTTGCTAAGGATGGAAGTAAAACCTATTTTCTCTGTAATTGTTCTTAATTTAAATATTGTGTATATGTGAATACAGTCATTTAATTATTGCTGTATTATATAGGTGGATTCCAGAGACAGGCGGTGCTAATGTGCCCGCTTTAAATGACCTGCTTAGCATGTACCAGGTAAAAGAAAAACATCTTACTATATTTGCACATGTATAATGTTTCAAGAGATTTATTATTTTTACTTAAACTTCGTAACATATAACTTGCGCCTGTGACAGATATCATCCAAATCAAGCTCATCGAGTAAAATTTTAGCTAGGAATGTCTTCAATGGTACAGTGCCTAAATAGAGAAGTTCCTTGCGTCAACAAAACTTGAAAATCAAAAATTAAGTTCTCTTAATATATAATTCGAGTTTTACTTTTGATTATTATTGTTGAAATACAACAATATAAAGTCTCTAAAAGTTTTATATATAATGTGTAAAATGTATAACTAAGTGCAGAAAATTCAGATTAAATAATTATTCAAACATCAATGAGATCACTAACATTGATCGATAGTTTCATAATCGAATATAATTAATATCGTCCCAGCCCTCGGCATGCTACTACTATAACTGTCAGAAGACCCAAGCTATATTTTGTAAACTATAGCTACTTTACTTTGATGGGGTGAATTTATAAAGTGTAGGTTCATAGAGACTGGTACTATGTTTATTTTCTACAACATGGTAGGTAAACATGGTCCTTATAATAGTAAGTAGATAACCTGTCCTTTGATCGCCTACAGAGCAGGTATTGCGCGTCGCCGATCTCCACTTGTCATAGGAAGATTGCATATCTGACTTAGATTATTTATTAGGACTTCATTGCACATCCTTTTTTCTTGGTGTAACTGCCCCATATTTGAGCGCCATAACTGCTGTGCGTAAAGATTTTACAAAATGTAATATTATAACATACGTCTATCTATTCCCCCAAATTGTAAGCTTTGTCATAAAGTGGAGGTTGTATACCATTTACTGACGAATTGTGTCAAGAACGAGAGTGGGAAGCATCCAATATGTATTGGCTGAATCAGTAAGTGAGGCAGCAAGGTCAATATGTAGCCTATTAGTTCAAATTTATTATATAATTTTTTATATTTTAGCTTAGGTTAGGTTAGGTTAATGGGACTTTCTATGGTCCGGAGTGAGAGTTCGTGGAATGCCGTCGCCTCCTTCTGTGAGGAAATTATTTCCATCAAGGAGGCGGTGGAGCGGAAGAAGAAGCGCTTGAACCCTCTCTCCAACCGCAGAACCGGGCACCGTAGGGCGCGAGACGACCTCCAGCCACCCTGAGGTTTTACCTGGGGGTGGTGGGCTTCGTGGGCCTGCCCGCTACCCGTTCAGCGTGACTCGCGCGACCCCGCCGAATTTGGTTATGTCGAAAAAAACCGTGGTAGGTTAAGTCGGTATTACTAGGGATACCTTTGCCCCGGTGAGTCCGACATAAACACTACGTCGCCCCGCGGAGAGGTATGCGTCAACGCATTCCGCTACGTAAAAAAAAGAAAGATTAATGTGTCTCTGGTATATTGCAACAGCAATAAAAGAGCCTTAATAAAATAGAAATAAAAGAAAATCTATATATTCTTTGATTTTCTCTGGATTATACATCAAATAGAAATAAGTATGTATGCTGTATGTGTCCATTTTGCAATATGAGATAAAGAACAGAATGTTGTATATTTTAACAATATCTGTTTGTTGTCAGGTGGCATTAGGCGATCGTGTTTTCGAGGGATCGTTTAAACTGGGTGGTCACCCAATGTACTACGCAAGCGGAACGCATATACACAGCTTTCCTGAACACGGAATTTTGATCACTGCGCAGCTCACAGACCAAGGACATCAAGTAAGATACAGCTGTTAAACTTCTATACATTTGCTCAATAATCACATTATAATTACATTATTATTTTAGATGAATAGAGGCTATCGTTTTTGTTTTCTTCAGTCAGCACCACTAGCGAATAAGGTCCTGACAATCCTGTGGCAGCTGTTGTCAAAAACCGTATTTAGCGGTAATAATTGTAGGTTACTGTTATGGTTACTGTTCAAGTGAAAAATAACTATACAGGCCAAAGAGCGTTACCGTTGTTTATCTAGGCTACCACTTTCCTTGATAGGTTGGCTTTTGGTTATTACGTCATTTAATAAATCGTGATGTAAAATGATGCCGATATCGCAGTTTCAAGACCGCCTTCGTCAACATGAAAATTTTAAAATATAATTTTCAATATATGTAGTATATTTATTATAATTATTCCCTTCAGATAATGTCTGGCGAAAAGCCCAGCGGAGGGCCAGGCGCGTCCAACCCGGGGCAGACGGTGGACGTGCCGATATTAGGACTGCTGCAAACTGACGGAGAAACCAGAGACTACACCAATGACACTATGGAGAAGATGCCCAAGGTTTGTATCATTTGCGGTTATTATTTTTTATCGTCCCCGTAGCATAAGCTTGAGTTTATGTTTACAACTGATTATGTGGACTAATTTAACGGGTCGACCATAATGATAATAATAAGTACATCCGTACAAATAGTTTCATAAGTATGTAACTAGTACGATATTTAGAACAGTCTTCGGAGGTCGTCACATGGGTTTGATACTCGTCTGCTGAAATCTTTTGCGATATAAGATAAAAGTAAGATTAGTCTGTGTATGTATGTCTTTTCTATATAAACATCATTTCTTATTGATAGATACATTTATCATCTGGAATTAAATCTTGTGTCGTGAGGCACCTAGGAAATTTAGATCTGCCAGACTCGGTAAAACGATTTGTAGATTAAACAATTATTTGGTAAGAATCAAAACAACTCGGCGTGTGGCAAGAATCGCGACCACTTAAACCACTACGCCATTCATATAGTCTATTAAAAGAAAACATATATTTTATTTATATCTTCATATAAATATAATCTTAAAATATATAATAATAAATACAATTGAACCGAAGGCGATTAAGATTTTATTAATAAGGTACAAGCACAACAGAAGCATTATTAGTATTCGAAAAAACTCTTATACAACCAACCACTTTGTCCGTCCGTCCGTCCGTCCGTCTGTCTGTCTGTCTGTTATACAACTTCCAACTCAAGAACTGTACGGTCAACGCCATTCGACTCAGCATAGTCGATATGGTCCACGTAGTATCACGTGACCTTTGCATATTACTTGAACCATTTTTTCGAACTCTTAAGATTTACGACAATTCATTGATTCTCACTTGTTTATAGCTTGTGTTTTCTGGCTTCGACCGCAGCTAGAAAGAGAAACTTTAGTCATTAACAATTGTATTAATATTATCATATATTTGTTTCCACAGTCGGGTCGTCTAGTCGTATACGGCGACTCCTCCTGCCTCGAAGGCGGGGCGGCGCGCAATTGCCACTGGCTCCTATTAGCTGCCCTTCAATACGCGCTAGTAGGCCATTTACCTTCGTCCCTGAAGGAGGCCGCCACTCCGCATCAACATCGGGTCAGAGATGTCCATATTATACCCTCAGGTTTGTGTAAAGGTATCCTAGATTCTACCCACAGCTTCACTCGCATAAATGTATGTTGGATTAGTAAAAGTACTATTTTCAGCGTCCAAGAATATAGGGTACCCTTATGTCCTTTTCTGCTCTCCCTGACAAAGTGTACGCGAAGTAATTTCATTATTATAATTGAGAGTTTTATTAAGTTTTTATTTAATTATATTTTTTAGTAAGTTTTTGTAGATTTTGATAATAGACTTGTATCGGGAATAGTATTATTTTCTGGATGAAAGGTACCCTAGGTCCTTTCCTGCTCCCTTGACAATGTGCTTGCGAAATTTAATGACGATTGGTCGAGTAGTTAATATGCTAAGGAGTAACATGCAAACTAACATTCGCTTTTATAATATACTAGATTTTTAATAACAGTACTTTTTTCTGGATGAATGGTTTTGCCTTTTGCCCTTTTTTGTTCCCCTAACAATGTGCAGCCGATATTTAATTCTAATTCTAATAATTATCTATCACATACAATACCATCTAGCCCAAACTAAGCAGAGCTTGTACTATGGGTACTAGACAATGGATAAACATATTTTTTTTTGTAAATACATACATTTTATAATATAGAAACACCCAGACCAAGACAAACATCCATGTTCATGCACACAAAGGTTTGTATGGTTACACTAACCACTATGCCATCGATTAATGACGATCGGTCGACTAGTTAAGGTGTTAAAGTATAATACACGAACTCACATTCCCTTATATAATGTTAGTTAAAAGAAATGCCTTAAGATAAATACAGTTGTCAGCTACATTACTACTTCGCAGCGCAATTACCAATTATCGAAGTGAGGACTTTTTGCATATTATCCAAAGTATTGACTGGTTTCAGTTTTGGCAAAGATAACAGCAGTCTCGGTATTACATTAGTAGCGGCTCTTACATATGACCTCACTTTTCTGCTATACTTTGTGTATATTATTAGCCCTGTATTAAATTGTCCCAGTGCTGGCCACGGGCCTTTTCTCAGTGTGAGAAGGGTTAGGCCATAGTCCACCACGCTGGCCCAGTGCGGGTTGGCAGGTTTCACATATCTTCAACAACAATGAAGAACTTTTATGCATACAGATTTTGACGATGTTTCCGTCACCGTTAAAGCAGCCAATAATTTGTTTAAAAGACATAAGAGTCAACTTCTGCACTAGGAATATTTACAAACTTTACAAACGTTCAAACAACGCGGACACAAAGAACACCCAGACTCGGAACAACTATTTGTGAATTACAAAAATGTTTGTTCCGTGTGGGGATCGAACCCAGAATACTCGGCGCGGCGGTAGTGGCGAGGCGACTACTACGCCATCTGTGCAGTCAGTCAATTGCAGTGTTTAATACGTATATCTCTTCGAAAACGCCTTGGGATCGGACTACGTAATGGATAAGGGTACTAATATACTTATTTATTTTATAACTATAGAGTTACCCCAACGAGCTGAAGGTGGCCGCCTTCACGTGTACTCTCGAGTGTTGTCCCCGGACGGCAGTGGGCCCCGGCCGGTGCCAGAGTGTGTGACCCCCACGCCAGTGGAGCCCCGGCCTATACACGCGGCACCAGCCGCGCGGACGCTAGCACCGAGACACCAGCCTACAGACCCCAAGAGTATTGGTAAATAAAAGAGATTACCTCTCTCAATGCGTTTGACGATTTAGTAGATTCACTTGTATTTGGTAGGGTAATAAATGCCACATACTGCCCGATGATCTTCACAGAATTGATATTGTACTGAGAATAAAACACAAGCACTATGGAAGCCTATTTTTTAGTGTTGTGTATTGTACCTTTGGTTATAGGGCTTATCTAGTCATCATTTTGGTTAATAATATAATAATAATAATATTAATATTCTGTCACATACACAACACCATCTAGCCCAAACTAAGCAGAGCTTGTACTATAGGTACTAGACAATGGATAAACATACATATATACTTTCTTTTTGTAAATACATACATATTATATATAGAAACACCCAGATCAAGACAAACATCCATGTTCATGCACACAAATGTTTGACTTGTACGGGAATCGAACCCGCGGCCTCAGGCGCGGCAGTCGTTTACACTGACCACTACGCCATCGAGACCGACAAAGATACGAATAATATAACCAAAAAACGCATAAGTGGTTATTTGACGCTGAATATTGGGTGTTCAGTGCTTATAGATCGCGCACTGTATGATGGCCGGTCTGAACATTGCGCGAGTGGCGTCGCAGTTGTAAAGTTGGTGACAGGGGGCAGGGGCGGGATGCAATCCGTACTGACTGACAGGCTGTACATACGCATCAATTCGGAGACGCTATGTTCAGTCCGGCCATCTGTACACAGGAAAACCATTTGTTCGGTTTGAAATGATGGATCAGGATCTAATAACAGCGTTACAGTCAGTTACTTAAATATTTGTAAAGTTGTCATGTTTAGCAGTAACCGTAGCTTTACAGACGTTTGTTATAATTGGACTGTTTTAAGCGCGTTTGATATTCATGTTTTTAGTTACCCTTAACATCTGTTTCAGGTATAATAGTCTAAAGAAAATAACTACCATAGTTTTAAATTAAATAAGCTGTATTGGTGGTTTACTATTAGTCATGGTAACATAAGGACGAAAGAAGTGACGTTCGGTTGCCATGCGCCTACCAATGATTGTAATATTTACTGCATATATGACACTGATCCTTATTCATAATAGTAATATAACAAATATAAAGAATGTTATTAACAAAAGGTTATAATGCAGGTGCTCCTGATATAGAAGGCACAGAGCCAGCGCCAAGAACATGGCGGGGAGCAGGCGCGGCGCCTGCCAGACACGTGGAGGGCGAGCACTCGTCCCCGAGCATGACGAGCCGGGCCATGACGCTCCTCGCGATCATCGCCATCGTGTACTGCGTCACCGCCGCCTGGAAGCGCTGCGGACGCAAGCTTCGGCGACGGCGACTCATGTCCCTCGCCACCTAGCATAAACACAAATGTGATAAACACGCAAAGAAACGAAGCAACGTGATAAGAACATAGTTCTAGTGGGGCCAAATCAACACGACTGACTTGGACGATTTTATTTTACAATATGTAAATTGTTATTCGTGATGAGCAAACAAGAGAACTGTTTTTATAGATTTTTAATAGCGACGAGTAATCACAATAGCTTAATATTAAGTGATAGTGAGTATTTATTGTGTGGAAACATTATAGACATTCGTTTATGCACGGTATCTGCATTCCAATAGTGAATTTTGTTAGTTACGAATATTAGATGACGACGCAATATATCGTCAAACAATCGTCTTTTACAGTAATGCCTACCAATGGTGCACACTGATAAATACTATCATAAACTGTTATCTGTGAACAAAATTCATATACACTGTTATTAATTAGTGAATACTCCATACATTAATAGCAAGTCAATGGTAATTTATTATATTAGTATTTTTATAGAAATGATTTTTACAGTAATAAAAATGACAGGAAATCGAACATTTATATTCACGAACAAATGATGAATTAGCTCTTTGATATTAATCGTCACCTAGATCACAATTGTATGGCTTAATTGTTATTTAAAATCCATGGTGGTCCAGTGTGTCCAGACAGTGACGCTTAAATTGACTGTATGCAGGCTTATTGTGTAAACGCTGTTTGTGTCAGTGTCTTGTGTGAGCTCTAATTGGTGAAAACTCACAAGATATTTATATGAGGAATCGCCATGTCGCGTTTTCAGTGAGTCGTGTATAGGTCTATGTTATAAACTCACAATTTGTTAAGAAATTTTAATCTTAGTGCAAACTATTTTAAGTTACCAAAATGTACCTCATCGCATTGGGATGTTGTGGAATTTAGCGCAATACTCATTCGAGGGAAGGACAGGTGAGACACCCCCTACCGTCGGTAAGACACGTCGCACTGTCCTGTCCCCATCGTGAGCGGCGTGCTTATAACTCGCTCTTGAGGATATTGACATAGTTAAAATTCGATAAATTTGTTAACTAATATAAATAAATTATATTTTACCCAGTACGTACTTTAAGTAAATATTTTATATAAATTGTTCACATTTGTTGTTGAAATGTGAATTGAAGTATATTGAATGTTGTCGAGTCAAGCTGGGAGCCAACAGTGAGGATTTTGTATTTATTGTTCTAGTTATAATATAAATAGTATCGAAATGTACTCTTTAAGGCTACGGTTGAGTTATGATTGAAGTGAGATAAAGAAGATCTCATGTCCTCTGTACTTTATTACATTTATAATGCACAGAAAGGGAAGCAATCGTTTATAATAGATAGCTTTATGAATAGTAATAATAATTTATTTTTACATAGTTATTAATACACTTTATTCTTATTCTTCATAACACTTTTGGCATTAACTGTTTTCATTGAAACATGACAATTATATAGCCAATTATTGAACGTAGTCCCAAATAGAGATTTTGATATAAGTATAATTTTATATGCTCTGTAAAAATAGCTTGGTTGTAATGATACTTTAATAATCATAAGGAATTAGTGCAACATCAGTGTATCGAGAATCGATGTTACAAAATATCCACATAACGATCATTCAAAATGTTTCTTGTTTTTCTTCTTCATTTCATAATTATAAAATATCAATTAAATGAGAAACTCTGAAGCATTTAAGACGATGTTGGGTAAGGCGATTCTCGACTTTGTTTTTGCTGTCAAGAAATTTTCAGTTGCAGGTCGGCGTCTGAATCAGGTCTAGGTAAACGGCAATAGGCTCGTCTTTATTAATAAAACTAGCTGTTACCCGCGAGTTCGTCCGCCTGGAATTTCTTTAGCAGCACACTAACTTTTAAAATAAAGTGGGTTACTCATTATAACGTCAGCTATATCTGCCACTGAAAACACCCGTCAAAATCGGTCCAGCCGTTTCAGCGATTAGCCAGCAGAAACAGACAGACAGGCAAAATTTTAAAATTGCTCTGTGATGTAAGTTTCGTATATGCTTTCATGTGCATTTTGTAAAAAGCTTATTTTGACATTACAAACACACACTTCAATTTTGTTTATGTGTAAAGATCTTTATTATAGTTTGACCGAAACTGCTGTATCGCGCCTTAGGTAAGTGCGCGGCGAGGCGGGGGGGAACGCAGGCTAACAGGCCGCTGTCATTCGTCAACTCTCTCACGGCAATCCCCCCGTCTCGCCACGCACATACCTAAGGCGCGGTACTGCGATTTTGGTCAAACTACAGTAAAATTTAAAACTTATAATGCACTTTAGGAATTACAAAAGCGTGCGTTTTTACATAGGACCTTAAGCCAAGGCTGGCGCACTAATGTGTAGTATACGTCTGTTAACTAGGCATATAGCATTTATCCCAAAAAACTTTAAACATAATTTAAAAATTGATTATACTTGTGCATGTGTTACAATAAAAATATCATAAAAGTTGCATGTCATGTGACATACGTTTTAAAACATAGTGTCCAATAGTAAATATATTATAATAAATCTATTAGAAAATCCTAGTTTTTAATCTTTGACCACCGGAAGACGCAGCAGGGGTAGATACAACAAGGTAGACCGACGACCTGGTAAGAAGGGTAAAGGTAAGCGGTTGGATGCGGGTGGCCTAAGACCGGTCTGTGTAGATAACCTAGGGGGAGACCTATGTCCAGCAGTGGACGTCTTTCGGCTGAGAAGATGATGAATCTTTGAAATTCACTTTCTATCTGAATATACAGTGACATTATCATCATTTGAAAAATAATTCTCATAATAATAAATTAATAATAAATCTATGATACCACGCTTCTAAAAGTATACGTATTAGTTTTTCATCTACCTGACAGTTCAATCAAGCTATATTTTACAAAGTATAATTATATGCTATTAAAACATAGATATTTGTGACTGTTATGTTTTGAGCTATATATTATCTTCATATAATTAAATGAATAAACGCATGAGCTATTTAAATATTTACTGAAGGCCTCTTGACATTTTCGATCACTGTCTATACATATATGGGACGGCGCACTAAGCTATATAACGAACTGAGCGAAAGCCTCTATAATGTTGTCCTTTACTAGGGTGCCCATGAAATATATATATAAATTTACTTTGGCTTGCAAGCTCGTTTTTATAGTAGCTTTAGGTTTATATATTAAAGTTAATATGTGATGATAAAATTATTAAGTAAGCTGTCCTTTTTTATGTATAAATCTGTGTTATGTATGTCTATTGCGGATATGATGAGTCGCTTTTGATATAACCATATATCTCAGTATGTGTGTTCTAAGATAATTTTGTGATCAAAAAGAGTGTGTTCACAAAAATACTGATTATATTAACCTTAATTATTATTCTATTAGGTATTCTATATCAGTAATCCTAATATAATTGTGTACCTGACTGTTTTACATCCAGACTATGAACCGATCTTAATTAAAATTTATGTGAAGTAAAATTTAAAATTCATAGAAGAATGTGTTACTGACTTCGCGTATAACAGATATTTTATAATATTATACTTGAAAATGCTTATATTCGCGTTTATTTATTGATTATTTGTTGTATATGTATGCGATGTATCTACTCATGATGTTATTATAATTATGTACACTACTTTATTCGTTGTAAAGCACTCTATCAAAACACATAATAATTGTTAATGCAGACTATTTAGTTTAGCAATAACTGACATGCATATTTTATTAATGCTAAGTACGTCATATTAACTTGCACGTAAAGACTGGTCACCACGTAATCTTTTTGTTGTTAGGCGCTAGGTAAAAAAGATTTTATTGTTAATAAAGAAACACGAACTGTTGCCTTAAACGTTGTTTTTCATTTTCCTTTATTCTCACTATTTTCTTAAGACTATTTGCGTATTACCGCCTTCAATATTGAGATTCTCAACAGCAATAAAATTTAGTTACGTACTTCCGTCAGAGTGTCGCCTATGAGGTGTTAAGGATCAATACTGTATTGCGGTAATTTTGTCGAATATTGAAAACTACATAAACATTTTTATATCTTTGTATATTAGTGGCGGAGCCAAAAGGCTTGAATGGCGCCACACATACCACTGTGTGGTACCACACATACCACCTTAGCAGTGGTATACGTGGTTTATACTGAAAGTTTTTAGAATAGGCCAGTAAGAAAAGCAGACAATGAAAAATTTATTTAAATTTCGAATATGGAACTCTTTGGGAATCTGTAGATGTGTAATTAAGTAAAAGTATTTTACGCTTTCTTTTGACGACGCCTAGAACCAATTGAATGTATTAACCTTCTAAATTAAATGGTCACTAGTATGGACGATATTCTGTCGGAGAAATGTCTCTTAAATTTGGTCGCCCTATATTTGGCGCCAATTTCTCCCAACTGACAGTTTGCTCGAAGCGTGCGTGCACGGCGTCACACAGTATACGATATGAATAATCAAGGTGGACAAAAACAAAAAATCAAAATTTTCTCTTGTATCTCAAACCTGCAAGAAACTCATTGCCACTCTTATAATTGTCGCCAATTAAATATAATTACAGTATTTTACATCTCATATCAAGAAGGTGCTGCAGCCATTATGCCATATTATATTACTGACTATATAAATCTCCTATCAATCTCCACACTGGACAAATAATTATATAATCCGCATATATGTAGTTGTGCCGAATCTTTATATCTGTGGTTTGTAAAGTCCCTTCTAACACAGGAATAATAACAAGTAAGGAAGAAGTACCTGTAAAAAAAATATGACTATCAACTTGTGTTCGTTCATAACACTGCGTCAGTATATGCAGCTCAAAGATTAAACGCTGATTTGCTTCTATTTCTATCAATGCTTGTTGGATGGAATGATATGCCTGTTGGTTCGCCTAGCTTAAATCCTATTGAGTGATGTGAACAAACAACGCATATAAATAAACGTACAATTTAGATTTTTACTAGGGATCTGGAATAAATACAGCTATTCAAATATAGAAGAACCAACTACGGATCAGTTAGGTATAGTACGCGCATTTTATCTTGGCCGGATTGAAGTTCGTCACAAGTGGCTGCGCAGTGCATTTTTTTGGAACTAATTGGTGACAGGGTGCGGGGTGCGGGGACGGTAACGCCAGCTAGTAACTGACCTATGCATACTCGTTTCGTAACAATAATTCCATAAATACTGGAAAATCGATTTAATCGATTTTAGTTGTGTAAATCTACGTGTAAATTATATATATTTTAAGTCTATAGTTATTATGTGAAATTTACTATGCCCAAACAAGGTCCATAATGTACATATTTTAAGTCAATATCTTTATTAACATTGTGGAATGACAATAAAATACTAAATACTGAATTCTGTACCTGTAAGTAAGATCAATTCAATTAAAGTGTATCTATAGAAATAATTCTCAAAATAAATGGTCATATTGTTAAATATTAATATTTAGTTTTGCCGTAATTCTGTCAACTTTACCCATATCGTTATTTATTCATCCTCGCGTTACTCCCGGTTACATCTTCAGCCTTTTACTTCGGAGCCTGTATATTATTATTAAATACGTACATCATTTCAAAAATAGATTTACAATCAATTTCGAAGACATTGGTGCGCACCGTGACTTTGAACCTCTATTAGGTTATTGCTGCCTCCATATCTTTATTTAGTATCAATTAATTATTAATTTTAAGAAGGAACACGTAATATACAATTATATCATCGGCGACATGTATCGCTCTTTATAATGTGTGATAAATATTGTTCACACTTACAATGTACATAACATTATACGTGTTTACAGTATTTAAACTTCGATTAGTATTACAGTTTAGGCTTTATTTACAATTAATTATTAATCGATTAAAATAATCGGATTAGTACCATAGACAATCTTAAGAAATTAGAAGTTGCGAAAAATAAGTGGTACATCCCTATAATTCCACGGCCATAATGCTTAAGGATTCGCTATTTCAGTCACTCTTCAGCACTTTGTAGTTGTTCGTGTAACTATCTCGCTCTTCCGTACGGTCGTGTGCTCAAGTTGATATTGTTTTCGTTTGTTGTTAGCTGATTTAATTAATAATTTCTATCATCTGTCAAGTGTCAATTAATCTACTAAATACAAGGCCTATAAACTAATGTGTGAACGAGGACTTTTATACATTGGTCTCCTCCGTAGGTATAAATAACTAAGCAATGCTTGAAGATTTAAATTGATAAAATGGATTGTGATAGGCCTTGACTACAACTGCCGAAGAGCTAATGAATAATTCTAGAAATTGTAAGTATAAATAATTTTATACGATATAGTAGTAGCAAATAGTTCCTTTGTCTCTGCCTACCTCCTCAAGATAATAAGCTTAAATATAATCATTTAACTATTTTCTCAGTGATTGTACATGCGCGAACGTATCTTGTAGCTAACTTCAATCCGGCCAAGATAAAATGCGCGTACTATAAGTATCTAGATAGGTAGGTACTCATTGACATAACCTATAACAGGATATCTGCATGTGTTAACCCAGAGACGAAGATACTTAGGTGACCCCGGCCGTAGCGAAAAAAACGAGAACATAATAATTTTATGTCAAATCAGCATTCGTTTGTCAATACTTTTTACTTGGTAACTATGAGCGTTACTAATAAAAGGAAGGTACATTTATATTATGAAGTAAGATTACAAAGGCACAGAAGTCGTAGGTAATAGTTTTAGTGGTCGTTTTGCTATTGCGACTATGCCGAGTATTGTGGGTTCGATTTACCACACGGGACAATTTGTGTGGTCAAAAGTCATTTTTGTGTTGCTTGAATGTTTGTAAAGACCTCACGATACAGGTTTTATTCATAGAGACGGAGACGTCAAACAACAACGTATCCCGGATTGAAAATAAAATAAAGGAAGTTATCGTAGGCGACCATCCTATATTGAACATTTAAATTAATATATCTACATACATATATGTATATCTTTTTCAAACGGAATTCTCGCTGTAGTTATTTATCCTGTGTCGTGAGGAACTTTACAAATATTTTGACGGAACAACAATTTGTCGCATGTTGCCGTTGCGTAACACCAGTTTGTGTCATACTGTTACTCAATTGGAAAAATATTAACGAAAAGTAACACTATAATTTATTGCAACGTTTTTTTCCTATAGGTAACACTGTAACATAACAGAATCTTGTATTCTCGTTAAGTAACACCTCTTTGTAATAAAATCATTGATGAAATACGCCTTCAACAAAATGTAACGATTAACTAATATTGTGATTAGCCAGATAATTACGATATTAGTTATTTTGCACAACGACAATGAAATAAATTATGCAAAATAAAATATTCTTTATTATAAGCTTTTGTCCATCCGTACGATTCCGACTCGGAAGCGGTAGGTTGTGTTAGGTTCACTTTTGTACACCCACCCAGAAATAGGAGCCCCGCGAAGCGGGGCACCGTCCAAATCCCATTAGTTCTACCATAGAACTGAGGAATAGTGTAGAATTCGCCTAACCCATAAACAATTTTATTAAAAGATGTTGATTTTGGATTAGAATGATTTTATTTAATTTTTACCTAAACAATAAAGTTCTGGAACTTTTTGGGATATTTCGTCCGGATATGTAACCCTGTTACATACAAAAATTATAGTGTAAATTATTGAGAAAAAAAAACGTTGCAATAATTTACAGTGTTACTTTTCGGTTCTTTTTTTTCTAATTGAGTAACAGTGTGACCGAAACTGGTGTTACCCAACGGGAACAAAGGCAATTTGTGGGCTAGGTACACAAATTATTGACTCGTGTGGGATAGAACCTACAACACACGACGCAGTGGCACTGGCGAGGCGTTTATTTAGCTTATTTACAGTAATAACAGATGTTAAATGGTTATGATGGGCCCATATTACTAAGGACACTTCAATAAGACAGGCCTGTCCGATTGAAATAAAACATAATTACAATTATTCACTTTCTATCTACCGAGTGCCTATATACCATAAATAGGTACTTTTTTTACGCTCACGTTGGTTACATACAGTAATTATACATTATTTAATTTGTCATATGTAGTCATACAAGAAAGTAGGCTTTGCTAAACTGACGGTTCTAAAATCTTATAGGTAGGTTCCATTAGATAGGTCTTAGAAAAGGTTATTACCATAACTTTAAAAGTATTGGCCATGTAAAAAATTGGTTTGTCTTTTGTATACGTATTACGTATATTCTAAATACAAATATAAAACAAAACAATGACATAAGGGGTAATGTTGTATTGATTTAATTTTGTAGAAGGTACGTTATCTATGTGAAGCTGAAATTTTATATCCGATGGTATTTTTTAGTCACGTTAGTAGATAATAATTGTCGCGGTAATGTTATCTAACAGTATTGTAAATCGGCTCTGTCCCTTAAATAATTACCTACGACCGCTCGGTACGCAAACACGCGAGAGGGCTGCCCACCTACAGTATTTTAATTTCATCTACCTACTTGAGTTTCTTTCTAGTTTAGGGATTGTAAATATGATATTTCTTATTTAAAAAAAATATATTTGTTATGAATGAAATAGGAAGTGTTCAATAAAAATCATGTTGTGTTTTTGATTAGTAGATTTAATAAAAAACTACTTTATATATTTGAGACTGAAAACATTTGCGCCTCGACTGAGACGTACGAAAAGCTTTACATTTAATAGTATAAAAAAGACGCAATTATATAAAAAAATTAAAAAAATACTTTTGATTGCAATTAAATTTTGCCATAATTATTATGTAACTACTTGTACTTATTCCAATCAAATATTCACAAATTACGCGCTTACTGCTGAGAAAACCATCACACTGCCCGTTCGTCACTGCGGCGCATTCGCCACTACTTTAGTACTTATTCTTATCTATGTTCGCGACTGGCTGTGTACCGAGTGTATACCGATCTCGAGCCGCATAGATATGACTCGCGTTCCAATCGTTTGTATGCACATAGAATACTGTTGATAACATTACCGTGTAATTGTTGTTGGGACCACCATCGTTTTTGATACCATGCAAAGCAAGAGAAGACATGATTTGTTAAGAACAATGTGCTTGCTGTAAGCATAGCTGGTAGTGGGTGCGTTCCAAGGATATTAGTAGGTAGTATTTTATGTAGAAAATGTATGTCAAAACTTTGTTAACGAGATGATGTTCGTAAATTCCTAAGTCAATGCAAATATAAATTTAATTTATAAGTACAAATATCTTAACTTTTCGAATATGTTACAACTGTATCAAAACTTTTTGGTGGTCTATAACGACTATAACATATCACATGTCCGGTTCTCAAACATGACGTTTCAAATGAAAATAACATTTGATTGGTCACTTCTAAAAACGCCTACTCATTTGCAACCTATTTGCCACGTTATATGTTTGCTATTGATTTACCGTTAAAATCACTTATAACACTGAAGTTGCTCTACTGCCAGCTGCTTGTAAAGTCATACAAATTAATTTATACAATTATCTTTTGTCTTTTGTTATCAAAACTATGCAATTGGAAAAATATTAATTAGTTACGCAGAACAAAACATATGTAAGTAGGTACCGCATTTTACAATTTATGAAAATTGTAGAACTATTTAATGTGTTTTAAACTATGCTTCTTACTTGTGTTTTTTTATAACTGCATTTTATTATTGGACAAAGACATTAGAAGAAATTGGATATTAAACACACGGTCAAATAATATATTTATTTACTTAATTTAAACTTTTAACAAAGGCGCGGTACTAAGTCTCGTCGCCTTGCAACAGTTTGGCGAAAGATTAGCGTTTGCTTGACATCCACTCGACTAGGACCAAAGAGTAAAGTAATATATAGGCTAGGACTCTAGAAGATTAGGATATTAAAAAGACGTTTTTATATCTCAGTAGTTAGCATTGTTTCCACCTTCAGATATTGGTTTACAACGGTTTCCAAATGGTATTTAATTTAATTCGAATGTTCATTTGAAAGAAATTAGCGATGTTATGATTTATATTATCAGCTTTATTCAAATTACTGGTTTGCTGCTGGGTATTACTGCTGAACGTGACTACACAGGTGTTACAGTAGTCTGAGTACGTGTGGAATAAGTCCAATTAAAATAATATATTAATATATCATCGCGAGAAACCTGCATGTCTGAGAGTTCTCCGTAATGTTCTCGAAGATATGTGCATTCTGCCACCCTGCACTAGGCCAGCGTGGTCGACTATGACCTAACCCTTGTCACACTGAGAAGAGGCCCGTGCTCAGCAGTAGGACGGCTTAATATAGGGTAACAGGACCGAAAAAATAAAACAATTGATATTCTACACTTTATATTATTTTTAATTATTTATTTGTTATTTAAGTACTAGCAGTTTCACTTGCTTAGCGCAGTTAATTCTGAATATAGTTGAATAACACTAAGAATGCATAAAATGGAACTAAGCCAAATTTGTTTTAAGTTTTCTTTCGGTTTATTATAGTTAATAGTATATACGTAACTAACCATCATACTACCTTCTCTACCATCTTTGACGTTGACGAAAATAGAGATTTTATGTATTTATATAGCTTGTAAGAGTTTACTACTAAAAAGTCGTACTAAATAGTGTCTTCAGTGAAGAATATATTATGTTCCTTGCGTGAAATAAAGAATGTTAGTATAGAAAATTACTTCAAACTATATTTTTTTAAAGAAGTTTTTTACCGGCAAATATTTGCCTGCCATACTATTTGCGAATTTATTGTTGCCTTCCAACTATTTTATGTTTAACTACTTTATGTAATTTTATGGAATTGTCATCTTTAGATTGTCACATTATTTTACCATGTTAAGCCTCGATCAAGATATAATTATAACGTATATACCTAAAATATAGACTCGATATCAAGAAACAAGTACAACATTTTCAACGGAGGTACAATTAGGAAGAAAATGCTTCACTGAACTTCGGGGGACGACCGCTTATTAGTGAGTCAGACACTAAGTCACTGGCAAAGTACCTACATGATCCCCAAAAAAGAAATAGAAGAGTTGAGAGGAACACAAAATTTGCCTAGAGACTGTAATGCAGAGTCTAAAGTCAGTATTGTTGGCTGCCAACAATACTGCGGCCACCTAAACGCAACTACTTTAAATACTACTCCGTGAAAACAGGATTACCCATGTAAGATTCCCAAAAATAAAATGTTTTCTAGACACTAGCGTGTCACAACACAACTCTCATGAACCTTGGATTGTACTATGTGACGAAAGTCGGTGTCGAGTACTGTAAACGCCAGAAGAATGCTATCCAAATGTATGTGTTCTATGGAAATCTCTCCTTATAATGAAGGCTCGTGTTGTAGGCAGCCATGAATTCCAACCACCATACAAATATAGCTTTGTAACACTAAACGCACAAAGGTGCAATGAAATTCCTTTCTACATATATTATGATCAGCTCACTAATTGCAATCGGCGTGGATTCCAATCACATGAATAAAAACATTTGCGCAAGCTGTTCTAGCGAAGAATACACGTAGGTATTTGGTGTTAGTATCAGCCAAAACGAATTCCCAACCTAAATCCAGTGGAAAGTACCCACGTATTTGAAGATTTTCCCTTCGGTTTATAATTGATTTATAGTATACGTACCTAACCAGTGTACAACCTTCCCTACTACCCTTGATGTTGATGAGAGTAGAGGACGATTTTTATGATTTTATTTAGTTGGTAATACTTTACTACTATATAGTCGTACTAAATAACACTAGTTAGTACGACTATTTACACCTTCAAAGCCAGCCACCAGCAGCGATAGCTCAGTGGGGAGACCAACAGACTGCAATGCAGAGGGTCTCGGGTTCGAACCCACGTCGCGCACCTCTGACTTTCGGAAGCTATATGACTTTCGTAATTATGTGCGTATTGAATGACAATTATCGCCTGCTCCGTGCCTCGGAGAGCACGTTAAGCCGTCGGTCCCGGCTGCCATGAACATCTATGGCAGTCGTTATTGGGAGATTGTCGACACAAAAGATCGCACTGGGTCGAAGTGTCGCCGGTCTGCACTGACTGGCCCCCACATATGATACATACATACACCTTCAAATAAAATTATTAGAAATATATTAGAAAATATTATGTTACTGGTAAGAATGTAATAAAAAATATCTTCAATTACTTTTTTTAAGGCAGTTTACTGTCGGCAAATTGTTATTCTGCCATACCTACTATTTTTGCATTTATTTTGTTCGAAGATATTTAACTACTTTATGTAAGTTTATAGAATTTTCAGTTAATTTAATATTTAATTTGTCAGATTAATTCTTTGCAATTTTTTTCAAACACTGCATCAGTTGTTGGGAGTTAGCTACATCCTGTCCTCTAGCTACTGATTGATCTGCTGTTCGCTTAACCGTTGCACCAATCCCATCTGGTGAACCTTTGCCATGTCCAGCTTCATTGTAATGCCATACTAGATTCTGAACATCTTAATTTATGGCGAGAAAATTTGCCATTAAAAAGAACATGGATTTGTTACCATATTGCGAAAAGGGTTCATCATTTACAAAGTGGATTGTCTTTAAGTTAGGATGTAAGGATTTAATAACTTATTAACTGGTATTAAATGATTACAAATAAAAACAGGATCATGCCTTATATTTTTGGAAGTTGAGCAAAAGGGAGTAATCTTTGAGTCGTTCTCTCCAAAGTGGTATAAAATTGCTGTATGAAGGGATATTTGAGGCTTGGAGGCCCCAAAATGAACTGCTTGTACTTCTTCAGCGTATTTGCAAATATAATTTTTTGCAGAAGTCTATATGCAGTAATGCAGTTTCTTGGTCAACTTGTCTCTTAGCATGCTTTATAGCCTGATATTGATGGTAGATGTTTAAAAGGTGGTTTAAGTGGTTCTCTCGCCACTGCTAGTACACCGAGTGTTGTGGGTGCACACAGGTCACTAATTGGTGAGATCCACAAATGGTAGTTCCGAGTCTAGATGTTCTTTATGTCCTTTGTGTAAGTATTGATAAAACTATAGTTTTATCAATATTTACGGTGTTAATATTTTTGTGTATACCTACACAAAGAAATTAAATAATACCTTTTATACCGAATAATATTCTAGCTGTAAAGAAAAACAAATTATATATACCTGCTTATTCATAATAGTTCTATAACAATAGTACATCTTATTTGCATTGGTATCCGTTTTGTTTGCACGCGTTTATAATTAGATAAGTACATCAATAAAATTATGCAATAGAGTCCTTTTTAGCAATCAATTTGTCAATAGATTATTAATAAAATAATAAATTTACTATACCGACCTTGTAAAATAGTGAATACGTACGAATTCTATAAGTGGAGTTTCTTATTAATTATATTATTTCTTAATAATTATGAACTATAGCTACTTCTTTCATATACAAAGTAAGACATTTATTTGTCATTTATCATCATTTTCTGTTAAACGGTAGTGAACCAGAAAAATAGAGTGGTTTCTGTGTTCAATTCAATAGCGTGTAACTATATCTGATGTAACAAAAACCTAACAACATATCTTGTTCAACGCTAAATTTAGCAAGGCTCTACTACTGTAGAGCCTTGCTGAATTTAGCGTCAAAAGGTCCCTGCGGACACTAGGTCCATCGGGGAATTAATATTCATGGAATATTGATATAAAGTAGTATTAGTATTGTTGCGTTTCATTTGATAAGAGAAAGCGCCTGTAGCCCCATCGTTCCCTTCCCTTTATTGTCGAGGAGCCATCAGGCAGCAAACCGGCTGCTTGTTTGTACAGTATTCAGTCTTGTTTGGGTCTCCTTAAAATCGCTGCTTTGATGCCAAGAATACAGCCATGCCAAGTGATAACTATTATATTTGAGAGTGCTCGATAAACTGGCATTGTCTCTTTTTTGTCCGAGCGATTACGTTTGCGCAAGGTCATATCCTTTACTAACAAGTGTAGCTTATAATAGTGAATCACTGGAAATACCCATCACTGATGTTTACTTTGTTATAAACATTGGTCGACTAAGCGCTTCGACAAAGACGAAGGGTCCTTGTCGTCGTGTCTACATATGTCGCCCCCCGCATTTGTCTCTCCCATATGTCAAGTTTCCCGTTGTCTGCTGCTATATGATTAAGTTTCCCCTATCTAAATATTTAGTTTCAGTCATTAAAGTGCCTTTGCCGGTAAATTATTGTGTGCAGGTACATATTTAGGTAGAATGAGAATTTTGTTAATAGAAGTAGGTAATGTGTAGAAATATAAACACGTATTGTATATATTTGATTCTGGATTTTAATATATAGACATAGTCTTAATTTTAGAACCAACGGAATCTCAAAACGTTGTTTGAAACTTTCAAACAATGGAAACAAACAAGACCTAGACTCGGAAAAATTATTGTAGCTCACATAGGTTTTTGTCCCGTGGGAGGGTCAAACCCGCAATCGCCGCGGCGGCAGTGGTGAGGCGTCCACTTAAGCCGCTACGCCATCCTGCGTTGTGACTGCTCTCGTCTTGAAGTAAGAATAACGTTCAGATTAATCTCTCAAGTCTGACGAAGCCCTGTCAAATTAACCTCTCAAGACGGTTAAGTTTATTTCTACTGTTGTTTTGAAAATCACTAAACATTGTACCTATAAGTAACCCACAACAGAGTTAAAATTTTCTGATAAGTATTTACCTTAAATAATAATAAGTAGTAGCAATCTTTTTATTCAATTTGGTCATCAGTTGACAAAGAATTCCATGGCTAGATGATGGCATAAAGGAATCCTTATCTTTTGTAATAAAACTAACTATAAACAGAAGGACATTAAAATATTAAATATCTATAATATATTTTTAATTTTTTAATTTATTGGTTCGCAATCTGGATTCTATCTAAAGATTTTTTTTTTTTTTTTTACGTGGCGGAATTCATGACGCATACCCCTCCGCGGGGGCGGGCGGAGGGGTTATGTCGGACTCGCTGCGGTAAAATAAAGATGTTGAAAAGATGAAGTACCTCCCGGAATACCGACTAAACCTACCACGGTGTTCCTCGACAAAACCACTATCGACGGGGCCGTGCGAATCACTTTCGCATGCGGTCGCGACCCCGCCGAGGTTTCGGCCCGCCGTATGAAACGGCAGGCCACTACACGAAAGATCTACCCAAAGGCACTTCTAACACTCCCTACTGTCCCCCCTAGAGGGGAGACGGACTCGAAACAACAGAGGCGCGCGTGGGAACACGCACGCCGCCTCTCGGACCTGGTGCTGAACGGATGGCGGGCAGGCCCACAAAGCCCGCCACCCCCAGGTCAATCCTCAGGGTGGCTGGAGGTCGTCCCGCGCCCTCCGGCGCCCGGCTCTGCGGTTGGGGAGAGGGTTCAAACGCTCCCTCTCCCGCTCCGCCGCCTCCTTGATGGAAATTACTTCCTCACAGAAGGAGGCGACGGCGTTCCACGACCTCTCACTCCGGACCATAGATTGAACTACGGCCGGGAGCGAGAGGGCAACCAATCCGACTGCCGCGATCAATTCATGGCGCTGCGATGCCCAAGCGGGGCAAACCGCCAGAGTGTGCAGCGCCGTGTCCTCTACAACATCGCGGCAGTCAGCGCAGTGGTGACAACCGGGCGTCTCTTGCCGGCGTATACGACACAGGAACTGGCCAAAACAACCGTGGCCAGTGATTACCTGTGTCAGCCGGAAGGTGAGGGCGCCATGGCGCCTCTCCAGCCACTCCTCAAACACGGGACTTACCGCCACGATCGTGGCGTGCCCGGGATTCTATCTAACGATAGTACAATGGTATTTATCTTAGTTTAATAAACTTACATTAAGATGTATCCTACTATATGCAAACACTACATGCTTATAATTATATGACATATTTTGTATGCGTAGCTAAATTATTGACAAAATTAAATTTATATTAATATAGACAATTAAGACTTTTCTTTATTGAGGTCATAGAACTACATTTAAATAAATTGATGTCTGATCTGACGTCGTTTGCGGAGGAACACATAGGGTACAGAGGCGAATGTTGGCCGACGTTCGTCTTACAGTGAGGTAAGTGGAAAGTTTTGCGGTTGTTAAGGCGACTGCCTACCCGCGGCAACAAGAACGATACACGTGCTAGAACTTCGGGGGCGTCTGATTATGGATTAGTTTGCTTAAAAATACAATGTCACCAATTTTACGTCTACTATGGAGGGGTTCACTTTAAAGACCTTGAGGCGGTCTTCGTAGGACTTCAACATTTATGGCAAATATTATTTGAGTATGCAAGATGGTATAAGATTTTTTTTTTAATTCTTTCGATGCGATCTACTTCGATGCACTTGATAACATGGATTCCACACTGTGCTGCAATATTCTAACATGCCGCGTACTAGAGAATTGTAAACAAGGATGGTAAGGGTAGGTTCTTAAAAATTTTCATTTACCTATAAATAAATCCAGCTAGTCGAGAACTTCTATTCACAATACTGACTATGTGGTGTCTGAAACTAAGGGTACTATCGAAAGTAATGCCTAGGTCGCGTATTGTAAGTATATACTTTGGGTAACATGACGTTATTGATAGTAATGATAAAAGGTATTTTCTTTTTTGGAAATTTATTGTGGTAACATTTTCACATTTTAGTACCATATGGTTCTCTGTGCACCACGTATGTATAGCATTTAAGTCTGATTGAAGGACATCTATATCATTTTGACTTTCGATAGAAAGGTAAATTTTTAAGTTTTAGAATTAATTACTTGTTTAATATCATGTATATATACCAGGAAAAATAGCGGACCGATGTGAGAACCTTGCGGAACTCCTTAGGGAACTTCTTTTTTAATAGATTTAAATCCGCGAAGATAAACTAATTGTGAACGATTGCGGATGTACGATTCGCAACACCTCAATAATAAGCCATGTATCCCCCAAGATGCAAGTTTGTTTAGTAGACAGCAATAGCGAACCAGGTCAAATGCCTTTCTAAAATCCGTATATACTGCATATACCTCACCGACTTTATCCACTGTATCTGCAATATCACATGTATAGGTAATTAGATTGGAGGTGGTCTACCTACGAGGTAAAAAACCGTGTTGATGTGAGTCGATCAGGTTATGAAAATGGGAGATAAACTTATTATTTAGTATAGATTCTAAGACTTTGCCACATGTAGATAAAATTGAAATGGGACGATATTGGGCAACATCATCCAATCTTCCACCCTTGTGAATAGGTGTCAGATGTGCCAGTTTCCAAAGTGCGGGAAACGTACCGGTCCGAAGCGAGTAATTGTAAATCAATGTTAGAGGCTTGCATAAGGATAGAGCACAATTCTTTAAAAAAATTGGTTGTATCGAATCCGGTCCTGGTCCTTTATTGGCGTCCAAAGATTTCAAACAATTTAGCACTTCCTCTTCAGTGATGATTAATGTACTGAATGAGCCATTACATTCAACGGTAAAGTCCAACCTTGTATGTTGGCACTGAGTGGTTGTATTCTGCATTTTATTGGTGTATACGCTTTGGAAATAGCTGGAGAATAATTCACTTAACTGCTGACCCCTTCCCTCCCTTCCTATCCCTTAGCTGTAACCGCTCCTAAAGTCATTTTATTAGGCAAAGATGTACTATTTGATTGAAATTAAACTGCTATATACGGATTTTATCGCGTTGTTTATTTGACACTTTATTGCGTAAATAGAAACACCAATGATTAAATTATGTTCGGGTACTTTGAAATGACTACACTGGAACATTGAGACAACTGCCATCTTAGTCTCCCCGTGACCATGGCTGCTGAAAAGCAACCGAAACGTCGGGGAAAGTGTAAAATAAAAATAAATTAAATCTAAATAGTTTAATAATAATTTAATTAGCTTAAAAATTAGTAAAGTGTAATAGTAGCAGCAGTGTAACAATTTTCAAAATTTTGTAATAAATTGTCAAATAAACAACGCGATAAAATGCGTATATAGCAGTTTAATTTCAATGAATAATATTCGCGTAAATAGAAGACAATATTATGTACTATTTGATTTCTTATCTTTAAAGATTTTCCAAAAATATTTAGGAATCAATTTTAAGTCATCAACAGCATGTTTCCTAAATGTTTAGAATAACAGAATGTTATTTTATTGCAATCTAGTCAGGTGAGTGAAGCTTGTTCTGCCAGTTTCAAAATATACCTTTAACACTCACTATATTTGTACTACGACTAGCGGTTCACTGATAATAGTTACAGTACACCTCGCCGACACGCTAAGCACACGTCGCTACCCGTCTAACAACCGCCGCGCTACCTCCAAGTCCGGGGCCTGATAATGTCCTCCAGGCCAAATTTCGGTCATGGCGGCCAATGTCAGCGCAGACTGGCAAACTGCGCAGGAGAAATTATAGTATACAAGTGTGTGCGCAAAAACATGTGCACTATATGTTACCTAATCTCATCTCTCTGAGATGATCTCTCATGATCCGATGAGACTGTTATTCCGACACGACCGAAAAGAGATCAGGCGTAGGAACTACGGCTTCATATGCCTTCCGAGAGACGGGGCGTCAAACATCGCCAACTTCCTAACTCCGAGCTGGTATTGAGATTTCTAACCAGAAAACCCAATCACTTATTCTTTGCCCGACCTGAGATTCAAACCTGAAACCTCATGCACAGCAGCTGCATTTACTACCGCTGCGCCATTCGCTGATACGCAATGCCTAAACAAATATTCATTAAACCGATACAGCCATCCCACAAGAGACACACGTTTCTATGAAACAAAGATTTCGAGACTCAAATCGCAGCGTGAACCCAGCGCGCTTCGTAAAATTCACCATTAGTCCTGTAACAACTATTTTGATATAAATCTATATATCACGTTTACACATATACAATTTTGTACCTTTGTAGAATTGTCTATCTGCACCCTAGGGAGGCAGACAAGGGGCTGCCCCCTCGCATCACCCTCCGCTGTTACCAAATTATATAGGTAAATACATCAAAGGGTTCACATTATAGACATGTCTATCGCAAGTGCAGTACATCTAGAATCTGTATACAACCGTCTGTCTGCGGCATATGGTGTGGGAGCTCGTCTGCCTCCGCCGTCCACCCATCAAACATTCATCAGATATCGATTGTAGCACATACGTACTTCCAATATATTCAGATTCTATATGAGACTGTCTGCGGACAGGGTATGCAGGGAAGCATGTCCGGCTTTACCCCAATCAAAAATTAAATGTCTACAATCTATACTGGGTATATGCACCTGTATGCGAGGCATAGGGTAGAATGGAGTTGGTAGTTCACATCATAAATTAAATGGAGTACTTAAATGAGTTGGCTGCCGTATTTCCGTTACAATTTATTGAGTAATACCTATCAAAGGCAGCACTGTAGTGCTTGAATTTTTTGCCGTAAATCAGATGCAAGTATAAATGTTTTTTGAGTACCTACTATGTTTATGTATACTTTATTGTTCAAACTAAAGAAACTGAATATAGTGTTAAAGAAACAACATTAATCTTAATAATCTTAATTTAAAGACCTAATACCTGCTATTGTTTTGCATATAGCAATCACACATATCAGTGATCTCCTGGGCAGCCATACTTATCTGTCATTATTATAGAATGTTATACTAAAATACATTTTAAGATGCAAGCACGAATAACGTTTAAAATAAACAATGGTTGCGATTCATTCTATTTAAATCGCAGTCATGATTGATTTAAAATGCGGTTTCTGTTGCATAATATTTTGCAATTTGCCATTTTATACATACATAATATAAACTATTCATGAAATATTTATTTATTTCTAAAATAGCATATATAAACTTTTTCATTACCAAATTTACAAAGAATGATTTTTCATTGTCGTTCTTACCAAACGGAGTGGCAGCAATTTTCTTGTAAATCGTGCACAGACACATTGTGATGATGACTATCATAATTTTTTCTGTGCACGATTTGAACGGTGTGAATAATATTTAAAAATTACTGTTGCTTATTAATAACTTGCTTTAACAATCAAATCTTGTAAAACACAAATAAATACATGGGTTGTGCAATTTGTGGATCCGTTATAATAATATTCTCAATGTTGTAATAATATAAGAAAATCTTGATTGTTTCAAAATGGTGAGTAGGGAGTTGCTTTAGCTCTGTATCTCTATCACTCAGTTTATACCTAAGTTCAATAAAAATGGTTTTTATATGTTTTTAAGTGATAACGGTTTCCTTTAAGACCAGTCAGTGTGTTGTGAAGTACTGTAAAGTTAGACTGATAGTATTTATAAAGCATCACGCTAGCCGCCGCCGGTAGAGCGTAGAGGTTTGCGGGTAGGGGGTTGCGGTAGAGCCACGGTATTTCATTTTTAAACAATAATATATCTTCGTCTTGTAAATAATACCATCCTCTATTATATATCTGTTGATATGTCATTAAAACAAGACCTTTGTAAATTGTAGTTACCAAGTATAAGATATGTAGTATCTCATTAATTAATATAAAACTATAAGTTCAGTGCCATGCATTCCTTTTATATGTATGGTTACCATAATAATAAAAATCAAAATGCCTTAAGTATAAAGAAAACAAAAAAAGACTTATATCAAGACATTTAAACGATCAACATCATAGTCTCTCCGTGAACATGGCTGCTAAAAAATAAAATAAATTAAAATAATAAATGAAATTAATAAAATAATAATTTGTTAGTTGCCAAGTAATTTTACAGTAATACAGTAATATTCAGTGGTCCCACACTAGGCAAAGCCTGTCCTGGGGGTACCTGATTCGATTGTAATTTAAGATTCACTGTTTTGTTGACATCATATTATACTTAAATAGCATTGGCAATAATTTAACGTGATTACATTCATAAAACAAAAGTAAATATAAAATCTCCATTAACAATAACTTACATTATTAAAAAACTAAAAATAAATACTTGTTAAATGTATACCATTATATAAACTACTGAATTATCCGTACATATCGTTATTACTTATTATTATGTTATAATTATAGGACAATAGAACAATCACGTCAGATGTACAAAGAGAGGTTTCTGTTGAATCATAAGTCAGAGAAGTGAGCCATTCTGTAACCTTTAGTTTTGCCCCGTGTACTGAGCACTGTTTTATGTCGGTAGTTTGTACACCCGGCGCGGCGGCGCTTCAAAAGATCTGTGTAGCCCCCCGAATTAATCAATTTCTGTGCACGCTGAGGACAGTTTTTAAAATAAATAACTGACGTACATTCAGCAATTTACTTTCTTGGATAGTTTAGATGTAAGGTACCTGAAAGGCTTCTTAAGCATTGTTTTTATTATGGAGCGTTGTGCTCTTTCTATCTGGATTATCACTGTTTTAAAGGCACTTCCCCAACAGCTTATATAGTACAAAATTAACGACTGATTCAGAGCAAAGTAAACAGCTTTTAAGATATTTGTCGTCGCTGACGAACGAAGTAGTTTTAGTATGTTTACTGATTTACGCACTTTAGCTGATAAGGCGCTTATGTGTGCTTCAAAATTTAGATTTTGATCTACCGCAACGCCAATGTATTTAACGGTATATGTTTTAGTCAATGTCTCACAGTCACAGAGCTCCTTCTGGTCTGTACACTTGTGTATTCGAATGCTAAGTGTGTTTTTTGGGGCTGATATCGTGGTTTTATGAAAACATATATACATTGTCATATTAGCATTTAGAGTAAGCAAGTTGTTTTGTAGCCATTTACTTACTTTATTCATTCTCTTCTCAGCATTCGAGAACACCCCATTCCAGGTCGAGCCGAGATATATTATGGCAGTATCGTCTGCATAACAGATTATCTCAGCCTCTAGAGTGTCATGTATATAATTGATATACATAATGAACAGAGTTGGTCCCAAGATACTGCCCTGTGGAATACCGAAATTAGTTGCTAGTAATTCGCTCTCACAGCTGCCGACTCTAACACATTGTTGCTTCCCTGTCAGATAGCTCCTAAACTAATTTAAGGCCATACCTCTGATACCAAAGTGATTTTCAAGTTTTCTTACTAATATTTGTGTCGATATGGTATCAAAGGCTTTTACCAGATCTAGAAAAACACCTATACTAGCCTTGTTTTTATCTAGATAGCCTGCTACTGTCGATGTTAGTAGTTTAACCGCGTCTTCCGTTGACTTGCCTTTCCTAAGCCCAAATTGTCTGGAGGAGATTAGATTGTTTGATTCTAAGTCGTTTTGAGAAAGCTTTGAGAAGGGAGATTGAATGGTAATTTTCCAATAATTCCTTGGTTCTTTATGAATAGGTATCACAGTTGCTATTTTCCAGTTGTCAGGGAAAATACCCAATTCAAGGCTGGTATTAAATATAGTGGTTAGAGGTTGTACAATGGCATTCCTGATCTCTTTCAAAGTAACATTTGTAACACCATCAAGACCCCGTGACTTATCGTTTTGTAGGGACAGTATCAGTGACTCAACTTCATGTTGTATAATCTATTTTGAGTTTGTAAAGCAGGTTATTACAAAAGTTTCTGTAACGCGTGTAGATTTGGTGCAGGAGCCCATTATGAGGCAGTTTTTTTTATTTGATGTGCAATCTATCTCTGCTTTGCATACAGCGGATTAGTCCAGGAGTGATCCAAGTTTTAATGTTATATTGGAATGGCTTATTCGGATTTTTGTCGTATGTTTATTGATTATTTCAACAACGCGATTACAGAATGTGTTTGCTGTTTGGTTTAAGTCTTTAATATAAAACAGTAGCGACCAGTCCACTCATATAAGCTCCCTTCTTATGGCTTCCACATCCCGTTTGCAAATTGTCCTATTCTGGTGGCTTTTTTTTGTATTGTTGGCTGCTAAGCCCAATATTGCAAACTCGTGATCGGTTATGTCGGTAGAACACATTAAGCCCACTGCATTTCGGAAATTACTCACAAAGATGTTGTTCAGGCATGCATCACCTCTGGTCGCTTTTGTTATCGCCAGGAAAAGCCCATGTTCGGCCGTTAGACAAAGGTATTCTAAGTCTTGGCTGCTTGATACTGAGTTTAAGTTTATATTTATATCCCCTGCGATAACCAATGTTATGTTTCTGTTAAAGATATTTGCCAGACTACTGTCAAGAGAGCATAAAAGTTATTTGTATTTGTGAATGACGGGGGCCATATATACCAAGAATAATAATTGTGTTTGATAGTGTAATTTGAAGACAGTTTGCGTCAATAATCTCCGGTTCTGTCATGCAAACACTCAACGTACCTATCTTTGACGTATACTACGATACCACTGTTTTGATTGAGTTTTTTTACTCGTACTGTAATAATTATAAGAATGCATTTGAGGAATTATAGTTAATTCGTCAAGCCAGCATTCTGTTAGAATGATAACATCAAAAGAAGTAGTAAATCTTGACATAGTTGTAATGAAATTATTAAAATTTATGTTTATCCTCCTTAAATTAAAAGTTAAAATTTTGAAGTTGTACTGTGTTGCGATTGCTGTATTTATTTGTTCAGGCGCTTGTATTGAATGGCATTTTATTCGTATCGAAGCCAGCTCATTGACTGTAATGTTTTTATAATAAAAAATACAATGTTTTCATGTCTTTAACTATTAGATTAGAGCAAATGCCATTCAATACCTGCATAAATGAATAACATTCATGTTTTATTATTATCGACAATGGTAAAAAATGCTTAGTAATCCGCATAATATCATCGCAACAAACAAAATCATTCGTAAGTTTATATATTATTTATTACAAAAGGAGGTGCTTTTTTTAGTTACTTATAAAAATAGATTTGCGTAAATTCAATCATAATAACGTACTAGTTTATGTGGAAGTAAAAATAATATAAAAGTTGCATTATAAAAAATATAGAATAGTAAATAAGAAACCTATAAATACTTATGTGTGGAGAAAACGAAGAATAAATACTTCTGTGTGGTTGGTTTGTCTCGATGTTCAAGGGCATTTTCGAATATACGAGAAAGGTCGTCAAAAGTGCGTACAGGCAATGCCGCTTTACGTTCCTGCTGCTTAACGAATATGTTTCCCTGAGTAACCCAGCAGTAGGAATATTCATATTCTTTACATTTAGCTCGTGCTGCGCGAATAAGCATTCTGTTTTCCTTCGTGAGGCGTTCATCATAGTAAATTTTGTTTGATTTACCTGGTACCTCTAAGTCGGTGCTTGTGATATTCTTTCTAACTTTAGAAGCTTTTAGTAACTGGTCTCGAGTACTTCGGCATAGAAGGCGCACAACGATTGGTCTCGGAAACTTTACGTCGTTTTCAGTGGTGACAGCAAGCTTAACACGGGGACCAACCCTGGCTATCCAATCAATCTCGCAATCTGTAAGATCGACACCCACCTTCTTCGCAGCTAAAAGTGCGATATGGTGTAAATTTTCGTTATTGCATTCAGGGATACCAGCCAGCTCTAATTCATTTCGCAGGTGTTGTTGCAATTGAGTGTTTAATTCTTATTGAAGCACCGACACCTTGTTCTCAAGCATCTGCACCTCTTTGTCTCGAGCTTCGAGACTTCTTATTCCGGTGTCATTGGAAACAATAGAAGACGCCAATTCATTTAATTTTGCCTGGCTGGTCAACGGCATTGTGGCATTTTCGAGACGTCCTTTAAGTGATGAGATTTCTCGCGTACGGAGACGGACTTCCTCTGTGAGCTCCATTACTTCTGCGTGTAGATTTTCATCGGGGGTACTCTCACGTTTTTTCCTAATTGTTATGTTGTCATTTGCAGAACGAATTGGGGTTAAACTGTTGTCTTCCCCCTTTCTTTTTCATTGCACAGCAGTCAGGAAAATTTCAGTTCTTCTTTTTATCGGCCGACATCGTAGATGTGTTGATACACATTGAGCAAAAATGTTTTTCGCATGTAACTGATATTCATTTTATACAGTTTATATCCTTTGAATTTCTCAAATAACCGAAGCATTTCATGTTTATTTTTCAAGTATTGTTTGTAATATTGATTAAATTTAATAATGAATAAATTCAATATTTACCAAATTCAAAAATCATTCAATGCAAAAAAGTTGTAATTTAAACTCAGATTCGAAGCCGCTATCCACATAAGTTTTTGTTAATAACAAAAAATTAATTGGAGTAAGTTAGATTCGAACTCGCTATCAACGTAAACTTCGTTAAACCAGCTAATATGCACACCGCGCCACTTTAAGTTAAGGATATTGATGAATTTAACCACCGTTTGGTACGGTCTGTAGCTATCTAGAAAGTCGTTGACTTTGACTTTTGTTTATCGTCAAATCACACTAGACAACAACACTTTAACAGTCTTTTTTTAAAGTGTCAAAGCAACAGTAACGTCGGGGCAAGTGTAAAATTAAAAAGTATCATAATTTGAATATCTTAAATAGAAGTAAATAGTAACAGTGTTTAACAATAGTAAATTAATGTTTCAAAATTATGCAATAATAAATTACATAATAACTTATTAAAACACTATTACAGTGATTTAAAAAACCTATACGCGATTAACTCCGTATAAAGTTGTTTAATTTCTAAAAAGCTACATCTTATTTTTTCATCAAATTGATGTAAAAATATATGAACAAATACGTACATTTCCTATGGTTGCATAACTATTTCAAAATCTTTCTCTTGAGCGAAAACTATTGTAGTTATCTAATTAGTATTGTATTGTTTATGACAATACAATGATTGTTTGTATCGTAAAGTTAATAAGTGCTTGCGTACAACTTAAGTAGATACTCAATGACTCCATGGATTGTTATTATCATCAAATAATTAAACTAAATCAACGATAAAACAGTAAATTTATTAACACTTACATTAATCGTTAGGTACTTTACATCATAATTTAATGAACCAGCTGACGGAGCGATACTTTAACTTCTATATTTTCATTATTTCTTAGGACGACACACGATGAAGGAAGTTTTCTTTAACCAAATCTTGCATTTAAATACTAACTACATGGATTGTTATTATTAAAGAGTCATAATAGATCGATGATACGACAGTCAATTTATTCACACTAGCATTATTTCTTTAACACTAGCAACCGTCAAAGATATACATCAATAAATTGATTATTCATTGCTATTTTAAACAAATAAGTGAGTACAAATGTATAATAGATACCAGACTAGTAAATAAAACAAACACTGTCATTTTTTGAAGTATCTTTTCATACAATCTAACTTTATGTTAAACCACCTTAAATATAGGGCTGCGTAGAATGGATCTTTTTTAACAAATTATTAAGATAACAGCCGTTTTGTCTTCCTGTACCTACATTTTCAGTTCACTACATATTAACTTGGTCTACTCCGTCGCCACTTGTCTCCCTTTAAACAAAGTTAATAGAGACTAGTGTTGTTACGGTAGGCAGTGGTTTGGCTGTGTATACCCTTAGCATTGAGGAAGTCCACGAGCCGCGTTTTCACTTGCTGTTAGGGGACCCGCTAGCACGTCTGTCACGTAAGGCTATAAAAATGTCGTGATTATTGGTTGATACATAATATACTAATCATACAAATCTTCGAAATTTAAATAATGCTATACTGCCGTCGTAGGAAAAATAAGAACCTAATAGTTTTTTCGAAATTGAGTTTTACGTTCTTAAATATTCTGCATGTATTTTTATATTAATTTTAAAAATACTGGCAGAATAGTACAGTTCTTGCAACTCACGAAGGCGAGGGGCTTTGCTTGTAGTTGAACGTGTACCTACATGCACAGTGCGGTAGTGTGCGTGTTTGACAGAGCGGTCAGTTGCGAGCGACACTTACACACGCACATACATATACGCGTTTACCACTAATAAAGCCCGCTCGCCTTCGTGAGTTGCAAAAACTATAGTATAGAAGAAATTTAGTCGTATTAATATAATATTAACGATAATATGTTTAAACGTTACGTTTTCCCGCCTTAACTGCTAGACCGATGATCATGAAATTTCTCATACACGTTGTCAAGGTTACAGAAAGGGAAATAGGGTACTTTAATACAGAAAAACCACTGTTCCCGAGGGAAGCCGCGGGCAAAAGCAAGTGCCTTAATAATTGTATCAATAATCATGCAGATGCATGGAGCTGCCAGACAGTAGTCTAGTCCGCACTGGCGTCGGCACTAGAAAATGTTTACTTTAATTTTAACAAATATAATGGCTGTTTTTAAACACGTTCATTCATTGTTCCACTATTAAATATACAAAGTCGTATGCGTGTGGAAATAACTCATAATTGACAAAGGTGGATTAAAATCATCTCATAAATCTTGTACCTAGCACTAATTTTAGACCCACTGACTTTGTACATTAAACAGCATGCTGAACATACTAGCTTGTAGTAGGATTGTAGCACGAACTAAACGATGATCTGTTCACAGTTTATTTGTCTATTTTATACTTAAACAAATTTAAGTTTTTGCAACCAGCTATAAATAGTGAAACATTTACGTTATTACTTATTACCGACTGCTTACACACGTTTGAGTCAGCATGAGAAATCGTGAACATTAACGTAAAGTTTAGTCACTGCATGATTGGTCCCGTAGCTTAGTAATTTTTTTAATAAAGAACCTTTATTTGCAGCACGGAGTACTCGCACCTCATTACTTGAAACATATAAACATAGTTAGCCATAGTGTGGCAATTGCGATTGTAACAATAATATTTATGTACATCTCTGTTTAGCCCTCCGGGAAACAGGCAGGTATCTAAGTAAAGGTAGATATATAATGCAGAAATATTTCCAAGATTGGTTTTGTAAAATAGTGGTATAATTGTAAAGCTAATTAATGAATGAGATCAACAGCTCTATAATCAATTCCTAAAAGAATTAGGCATATTAGTTGTATTTGCTTCAATATTAGTTCTTTGCAGAGGCATCATGCTTTAGCGCTTTTGCGGCAATCAGCTGTGGGTGTGATCAGGATATATTATTCACAGGAATCTTATTCACCACCTCTTTTACATTTCATCGGTTTAGACCTTGACTTAAATCACGGTTTCCAACGAGAGTTTGAGAAGGTCTACTTACCCAATGGTTGCCAACAGCACAATAGCTATTGTATCAAAAAGGTATTTTATTTTCCTCTGGTATTATTCGAAGTTTTACATTTTTATACCTACACAGCTGGCCTTTTAGCTCTTCAAAGTCTTCAAATTGGAAACCTTACAAAAACATGTGAATTGTGACTTTCGGGTTGTGAAATATAAAGAAACTAGATTCAAAATAAAATTGTTATTCAATAATTTGTATCCTTTATATTATATACATTTGATTAGAAGCACAAATAATAATCTGAATACACACATAAGTACTTATGTTTAAGATCACACCCAGAAAGACCGACCGCAAACTGTTTAGTAAAATATAAAAATATAAAAAATGCGCTAGATAGCAAGTACCACTTTCATAGACATTGAAATACATCGCAACAGCGCAGGTTAGGGCGTTGCATTTATCCATATAAAATATATACAACCGTTGCCATTATGTAATTTTCAAATTGTTAGCAGCGAAGCTGCACTGCACCGTGGGCTGAAATGCGCCTTTCATAGACATCGAGTCCTATAAACATATACACATAATAAATATGTATCAAAACTTAATCTTCATAATCTTTTAAGGGACTGAATTTCGCTTCTAGCCTTGAAAGTAAACACAAATCACTTACTGAATTGTAACGTTAAGATGGAAAACATTGTCACAAATTTTGTTTCTTTTTGTTGTTATATTAATCCAGACGGCGTCTGACGGCGGTTTTTAAGTGTCTTAAACAAGAATACATGTGGCTTCAAATAATTCAAAATAGTATTACCCAATACTTTTAAATTAATTGCAAGGTATCAGATAGATGATTTTCAACTTTAGTGCTATAGGCTAGTTTGTCATTAATCTGTCGTCACAAAAGTTTATCTCTAAGCTAGTGACTAGAAATCACGACTCCTGAAAAGCCTATTTCCTATTCTGCAGGTATCGCAATGTGGTCGCGCGTTATTTTTATTACTTTGTATATATGAAAGACTATACTCTTACTCTGCTAAACTTATTGTAATTATTAGCAAACGTCTATATTTAAATATTTTCCTGAATAAATATAATCTAAGCATCTAAAAACGCCTTAATTTGCCTTTCAAAAACCGGAAGTTATTGCGTTAGTGTGTCAATAGTGACAAAATATGTATGTTTAGTAAAATATGAATAATGTGAACGTAAGTTTCTTGTTAGTTTTCTTATACTTAACGTGGCAGCAGGTAAACCTAAATTGACTAATAAAGCTTAGAAAGTGTATCTTTAACATTAAACTTACTTTATGTTGATTAAGAAAATAAATAAACTTATAGGTATAATTTTAGAATATGTGTTGTCTAATCAGTAATCAGGAAGGCAATATCCGAAATTCGATTCCCGCACAAGTCAAACATTTGTGTGCATGAATATGGATGTTTGTCTTGGTCTGGGTGTTTCTATGTATAATATGTATGTATTTACAAAAAAAAAAGTATATATGTATGTTTATCCATTGTCTAGTACCCATAGTACAAGCTCTGCTTAGTTTGGGCTAGATGGTGTTGTGTGTATGTGGTAGAATATGATTATTATTATTATTATTATTATTATTATTATTATTATTATTATTATTATTATTATTATTATTATTATTATTATTATATCACAAAAAATATGTAACGTAATGAAATCGGGCATTGAAAAAGAAAAATATTTAGACCCAGTAATTAAGTACTTAGTGACTGCAAGTTTAGCTCAAATAATTTAAATGTTGTCTCGCCACTGCTAGTGCTCCTATTGCTGTGGCTTCGATTACCACATAGGACAACATTTGTTAGATCTATAATTCGTTTTTAAAGTCTAGGTGTACCTTGCGTTAATGCTTGTTAACTTTTTCGTGACGCAGAGATTAACTGTTTCTGTCAGATAGTTCACATTAGCACAGACACTGTTGTTCAACTCTACATATATTTGAAATGCCTCAAATTGCAGTTACTTTTATTACTGTGTAGAAGATAGAGAATTGTAAAATTCTATTGAAATAAAGGAATATTATCTCAAGAGTAAGTAATGTTTTATACAAAAACCACATACGTTTGTATTTAATTACGGTCCGAATACGCACATTCCGTCACAATTCTAACCAAAAGCATCGCATTTTGCGCTTTTATCATATTTGAACCTTTTTAATTGCTTTTGGAAATGGATTATATCGTATATACGTTACGTAGCGACGACCACACAAATCTCATTTTACAACGATGGCACTGTCTTGTTTGAAGATGAGAACTGATACCAAGTCGTACCTCTCCGTGCCTATATAGTATGGAACGCATTGCCGTCAAACCCGGCTGTCATGACCACCTATTCCAGTTGATATATCAACTGGAGGAATAAGTGCCTCTAAACGTTTTGATGTTAGGTCTAGCTTTATAATATAATTATATCTCTCTAAACAATTATAAATAAAACAGCCAGCAGGTGTAGGTTTTAAAATAGGTGTAATTTTATATCATTAAGTATAATATAATAAATGCAAGTAAACTTAATATTTAATTTTACTAACGTTCATATAAAGTGGAAAGTCTCTATTTTCCACTGCCACAAGTAGGTCCGGTCCACATATGAATTCCGTAAAATCATAATTTGAAAATAAACTATTGTATGGTGTCTACGAAAATCGCATTTCAGCCCAGTGTGCGCTGTAAATGCGCGAAGTTGGTTTGTTTGAGATCGGGGTGCGCATAGGTCGCGCACGCGCGCTCTGTATGTGCGTCATCTCGCAGGCGATCGCCGCTCGTGTGTGAGTGCCAAACGACGCCGACCGACGTTTGATCCGCGCTCTATTCAGCGCCTATTCAGTCAGAGCGCACATCGCGACTCGGTTACTCCTTTTTTGTGCGCACCGCGAAAACGTAGCGTCTGAATCTGCGATGGCGCAGTTTTATCTGCCTACTGATCATGTCACCGACAAATCGCGATTACCATCATTCCAAAAATATCAAGATATGCACAGATTGTCGATCGAACAACCAGAAGCGTTTTGGTCGGGAATGGTAAACGAATTCCATTGGCAAACTTCCCCTACAGCCGGCAATTTTATGTCCTATAATTTTGACATAAACAAGGGACGAATTTTCGTAAAATGTATGGAGGGAGCTGTCACCAACGTCTGCTTCAACGTGCTGGACAGGAACGTCAGGAGAGGCCATGGAGACAAAATTGCATTTTACTGGTAAGTTATTTTCTGTTGACAAAGCTTCCAAAATCAATACACAGCAGCTGAGCGATGCACTGAGACGGTGCGCGAAGGTATTGATTTTCCCCAGGCTAGACTGTCAGTCTGACACACCAATGGGCATAGGCTTGTTTGTGTTCAATTGTATTATGTAATGTATGCTACATTATGAATTAGCTGCGCGAATATGGCTATTGATGCATCTAAAATTTCGGACTAATAATGCGTGCTCTGGTGAAATTGTAATTAAATTACTAACATTTTATCGTATTGCCTACCACATCAGCAAAATTAAATAATTGAGATTCAATGTCAGTGTTCACATGTATGTAGGTACGAACTTAATACATACCTAATAGCGTGTTAATTACCTACATGCTTATTTATTTAGTACGTTCTTTTTGCTGTACCTACCCATTAACCGACCGACATTATACTTAGTACTTCATTAAAATAATATTAACAAAATTTAATTGAAATATATTAAAAGTAAATTATTGTTTTGTATACAGTTAATAAATTAGCGTTTTATTATAGCTCTGTCTGTTAGGATGATGAAATAGTAATCTTTACTACTACTGTAGTAAACGGAAAATTTTGATCCTTTCAAATAATTTTATTTAAAACATTTAAAATGTTCCGTTATTGATATTGCGGATTTTTCAATAGTATAATGTTATAAGCCTAAAAGAAGTTTGATAACGTCGTTATTAATTATAATTGTATATTTTAAAATCAGTATTAGGTGTATTATTATAACAATAACTATAATTTAAAAAAAAAAAAGAAATAGCGCTGTTTTACTGATGTAAAACAGCGCTAATTCTTTTATTTTTTTATTTAAAATACATTTAGATAAATGTTTTTGAGTTAAACATACCAATATACTGACTAAACATTTCATAGCTCTGCGAGCCTGATAGTGGCTGTACTGAATAGTGCAGATGTAGTGGCGCCCTAATAGGTCCTATACCTATGGGGCGCCACTACATAATCATCATGCCATCCTATCATCTGTATGTTCGAACAATGCAAGATCTGAGTAAGCCTCATCAATGACCAAGTATTCCTCTGATGGAAGACGTTTCACTTACTTCGTAAAAATATAAAAATAAGGTTTATATAAAAAGAATTGCATCTTGTTACAAACAAATTGCATACAAAAGTTATATTATAGCACCTCATGTAGTTTTATGCCGCTATACATTTTTTTATGGTAGACTTAGTATAATTATATATTTAATAGAGCCTTATCAAAAAAATATTATTTAACCGATGTCAAAATAAAAGTCTTATATTTTGGTATATTTAACTGGTATCAATTTTATTATGATGGCACCGTTTAAAATGTTTTGGAAAGCTTTTGTTTTTAAATATCATATTAAAATAATCCTTAAAACTCAAACCGAGATAAAACTAGTCTTGAATTTTTCTCGAAAACACGGGTAGATCTTTTTGATATTTTCTAATAAAGACTCTTGATCAAAGTCAGTTCATAAATTCCATAAAATTATTTCCCGATATATATATATATATATATATATATGTATAATAGCTCTCAATTACGATTATGTCAATTACTTATCATGCTTTGAAAATATTATATTTTATATCCGTCGTTGATAAAATAATTGCAAATCTGCTATGATATTATCCATTCCTATTTAGAAAGTCTAAAATAGTACCTAAGTATATATTTCTATTTAAACAATAGATGCTTATAAATACTCATACTAGCCCCGACTTAATGGGGCCTGAGGGTGACATTTACGTATTCCACTTAAAGTTGATCTCATCATTTGATTGACTTTTCGTAAGATTTTGATCCAAAACAACTGAATGGATAGGTAATTTGTTTTGTTATTGATTGTGCTCTACTTTTGTTGGTTCCCGGCCCAAGATAGCTTGGAGTTGGTTGTTGCCGGGCGCGGGCCGCGGTGTCGGCTCGACGGGTGGGACCTACCATGGAGGGCAGGGAGAGGTGGGGGAGGGAGGTAGACGCCCAATGCAGTTGCAATATTGAACCATATTTAACCCCAGGTATGGTGTGCGTAGGGTGGATGTACTTTCGGACACCCTCACGGATAGCCTTTTCGGTTACCTGTAATGATAAAAAAATACATGGACAATTTATTTAAATACCAGTTTATTATACTTAAGCGTTCTTAGGTTTAAAGATCGCAAAAGCTGATATTAATTTTGATGTAGTATTTTATTATATTATTATGTATGGATGCTATTACCTAATTTGTTGATATTGGAAATTTTAGGGCTAGAGTGGCTTTCTAAAACTAAGACTTCCAATATCAAATATAAAAGACATTTCTTTTTGGTATAACATACTTTCAGGAATTTGTCACAAAAATATGGCGAATTGATATATCTATTGATTACTTGAGTAAATCAATATTCGTCTTTTATTTCAAGTTCTTTGGGCGGTACAGTTTGCATCTAGTCTTATGTTAGCAATATAAAATCTTAACATGGTCCCATTCTACGCGATGAAATTAAAACAAAGAGTAATGCATTAATGGAAATCATGGTAATAACGTGCTAATTTACCGCTAATGATAATTAAAATTAAAATCTTAATATAATGGCCATTTTAAAATATTACTTTATAAGTAAGTAATTTTCAAACTTTAGCAGTCTAATACGTACAATTAATCAGTGGAATGCGACGTCCACTGCTGGCATAAGCCTCTCCCATCATACGCCACAACATCCGGCCTTACGCCTTCCGCGTCCAGTCTAACCTAGCTTTTTAGGGTATCGGCTCTGTACGATCCTGGGATTTCGCCCCATCTGATAAAAAGTCCTGTTCGCCCCTTATTCGTAGCCACGATCGCCCCTTCACAGGGGGCGAACGCCACATTAATATTTAAATATTTATTTTAGTGTAGCTGATCGCCCCGTACAGGAATTTTATAGAAATTTGAAGTATCTAAGTATAGTCAGCCGAAATAAAATAATGTAATCCTGAATATACTGATAAAGTATTATTTAAATACTCAATTTGTAATCGTTTTACTCGCGTTATTTGTAAGTACAACGTACCTCGTTTACCTGTTTTAAAAATATTATTATTATTTATTTTAAAATAAAATAATTAATAATAACAATAATACTTAATAATAAGTTTGACTGTACTTTTCATCGGCTAGTAATCAGGGGCGAAACTGAGTATCGAAAATGCAACGGGGCGAACGGATACACTTAGGTAATCAGGGGCGAAACTCAAGGGGCGAACAGAGCCGACACCCTTTTTAGTTCATTGGTTTATCTAGCTGTATACAAACCGTACAAATTATAAAAAGTCTTTACAAAAGGCTATAGTAAATATTACATTACAATTGAGGCATGTTATATAAAACGCACATATAGTAAATAGCAGACTAATTAATAATATAAAATAAGTGGTTCGCTACTGTAGTTAGGAGCCTGATTACTAAGTGTTGTGTATCTCTGGTGAGAAGATACCTGCCGTTCTGAACGCACTACTGCGTTATGATGTCAGAAACACACAGACATAGGATCGTTGTCCCTTGCAATATATTTGCATAGGTATAAATGACATTACATATATTTGTAATAATAGATAAGACTGAATGCTTACTAACAGGCTGGCGATGATATTTCTATCTACATGGAGTTTAAATGCAATTTGATTTGATTATGCAACAAAAGCTGCTTGTATAAACTATGTAAGAGTTCAACCTACCTATTGAGCACATTGATCCATTAAAATGACTATTGGCCACTAGCTATTATAATTAATTTTAGTTTCTAGAGACGTTTAGAGGTTTAAGTCACAAGTAAACCATTAAACTAATTGGTATGAATCTTGGAGTTACACATAGAATACTTAATATAGCGTCATATAGGATCCATACGGGGGAAGCAGTATGTAATAAAGAAATTATGATCAACAGCATTGATTTAGTAATGAATAAGATTTATATTACCTACTATTATCAGGACCAGCTAATCACAGTGATCTAATTGCAAATGAACTAGATTAGATTATGAAATACTTAATATTGGTGTGCAGAGTAACATATGATTACTTATTATAATATAGACATATGCAAGTAATGCGAGTGATGTACTGCACGTGACATGACCGCGTAATATAACATTGCACATTAGTCGACTAAACCAAGTATGACGTCATGTCACACATGACGTATGCACAATGAGACAACAACATATTTAAAGAGTACACCGTGGCATGAAGCGATGTAGGTGTTCGGGTTATCTTGGTTACCGAGTGTAAGTGAGCACTGTTGCTGCCGCTGCGCCGCCGTCGAGATACTCGCAGTCATACCGGCGGCGCGTGCGCCGCGCGGATACTGTTACCACTTAATAGTACTTTTTTTGCTCGTGTATTATAACAGTTATGGCAATACACTAAACTGTATATATCTATACTAATATTATAAAGAGAAAAGATTAAATTTTTTGTTTGGAAGGATTTGATTCAAATACTATAAAACCGATTTTTAATATTATTTCACCGTTACAAAGCTATGTTATCACTAATTAACATAAACATCTTTTTTAAAATACTTCTACTAGCCTAACCTTCTTTACTAAAGCGAAGCTGCGGGCAAAAATAGTACTTAATGTTTTAAGACATGACATTCTTCGCTTTCTGATCGTTCATTTTGAAACATAACGATAGCCTTTCTGTTACCTATATATCACACGTTACAATACAGTTAATTATCTCATGTAATGTCTATCTATTGCTATGACACCCGACCATTACACTTTTTAGTAACTTCATTACAATATGACATGACGTAATGAGTGATAATTGAGTCTCGCATGACATGTCATGTTTGATGTCATGGTACAATGTCATATTACGCGGCTCGAATGTAATGTTATATATCTTACGTGATATTGCTTTAAAAATGCACATGTCTATTTTATATACCCATGACTGGTTCGGTAGAGATGTACGGATATAGGTTTCACCAACGACACATCAAAGATCTTATAATGTAATAAGTAATCTTTAAAATGATGGATATTAGGTTCCGAATATGTTATTAAGTGATTATATAAATATGTACGAATCAGCAAACTACGCACGTATGTGGCGTAAGTGACTAAAAATAATATTAACTGAATTGTTTGCTTTCTATGCAACAAAAGTGTCAGAACATACAGGTTAACATAGGCTAGCATTGCAGTCCGTACTAACATTAAAGATGCGAAATTGACTTTGTTTCTTCAACTGTTCGTTACGTGTTTACAGCACCTTATGATACTACACTATAACACTAAATAGCTTTGCGACACTTGTAACAACCATCCAGATCGATGTTATATAATTCCTATTATTCAATTTGTTTTATATGTTACTTAACTGGTCGTGGTTAAGTAAATGAAAAATATTAGGTCAACTCCTATTTCAAATATTCGGAAAAGTACTGAACACTCTACCGATCCAAGTACTACTACTAAAACCTGCAAACTAAAGACTAAAAACTGCTAGTCACTCTGCGGACAGTAGGTATAGCAACTTCTTTAGTGACTGTAGTAAACCTACTCATCGCGGCAACATAACATATTGATCTTATATTGACCAATCTCCTGTAAACCGATATGCTTATCTAGCCAGACTGTTCATGGTCTCACCTGCGTTAACCACCGTTTGAAATATACATGATGTTATTTTCTCATGAAAATATTTAGAACTATGATAAACACAATTTAATTTAAGTGGCTACATAATATTTTATTGGAGTATATAAAAACTCTACCTATGCTGTACCAATTTAAGTTTTGCATAATAAAGCGTATAATATACAGCAATAAATCTAATCTTTTTGATATATTATACGTTATGGGTGACAAACTTTATCCAGAGTGTGTCGTATTATTGTATGACACGATGCACCGGTAATGAAAATAATTTAATCCTGCACCTATGTAGGTAGAGCATATGATGATTTATAATAAAATTTGATTGATGCGAGAGCTCGTGCCAATCTCATACCAGTCAGGGAAAACTTGCATATCAAGGTGTTTGCGCCGTGTTATTGGTAGACCTAGTAGGTACATCAATCGCATGTTGGCTGTAAGACCATCAGTATGCATCTCAGCTAACATTCGCAACACATTGCAGTGAAGTGCCGCGATACTGCCTTGTTTAATAAGACGCAGAGATCGTTTGTATATATATCTTTGTGTAAATACTGTTTTAATATTAATAAAATATCGATAACCACTACTTTCTAAGCACAAAACGTAGGACATAAATATCTACGTATCCTTAACATCTAATATTCCTGTGACTTCTGGCTTAACTGTTAAATTTAACATATCTAAATACATGACTAAAAACCACATTTAAAATGATTCAACCGTAGTGGAAATTATCGCGGCCAAACATTTAAAGAAGATAGATTAGGTAAAGATAGCATCATAAGTTTCGTAACGTAAGAAAGTAGTAACGCTATTTAATATACATACATATGTCAGTACTTTCGTAAAATTACGACGACAAAGGAATAAATCATTCTGCCAGTTTCTTATAAGGTATACGTAAAGCAATAGATTCTAAAAAGTTTACTGTCCTATTAAATTACAATTGCAGTTCATTTCGTCTTATTTCAATCTATAAAAATAAAACATAAAAATATTTATATATTATCTTATCGTTACGGGTTAATTACTTCCATTTTAACTTCATTTCTTGAGCGTTTTAAATCTCATCTGGTACTTTTACTAAGTTTGGTTACTAGATAAGTTCATCAATATTCATCGACACTAGGGAGCGCCGCGTTATTCGCATTCATCGCGTTAAATTATAAAAACTGTCTTAATTTGTCGGAGTGCCTAAATCGATAAATAATCGAATGCAATATGAATTTTGTAAAATATTGGTAGGTACTCGAGTAACAGACTCTATGGCGCATCCAATAAGCTCACTAGTATCAATTAGCACCGGACTATAGATGAAATACTGAATGTTATTTATACTGCACAACTGCACCCCCTGTGCCTATTGCTGTGTCCAAGTTAGCCTTGTAGCCGGCCCGGGCACAGCCATGGGCGGTTGCGAGGGGTGCAGTTGCAACGTTGAAATTAATTGGTAGAGAGAGGCTTTTGATGAAACATACAGTGAAATATAATTATTCAAACTGATGTATGCATGCACAAGTCTATTTTGGGCAAAGGGTGGAAAGGGGAAAGCAAGGGGGAGAAGGGTAGGCAGAAGCTTTATTTATTCACTCTGTGCCTATAGTTAGAGTTGTACCTAGAAGGGAAGAGGACGGGGGCTTTGATTCAATAAACACAAAGCGAAGCTTTCCCCCCAGACAGGTATAATACATAGGTGTACAGATAGAAGGCTGGTGTAGGGAGAACTTCCTGCACCAGCCTCCCCATACACGGGGCTTCCACCCCGTCTGGACTGGCGGGTTGATATTAATAGACGTAATAATATATATCCTATTTCACTTAGCGATGTTTATCAGAGTTATATTCTTTATTCTTAGAATAATACCTACATTGCTTTGTACCAAGGGGTTTCATTAATGAATAAAAAACAATCTATTTGTTTTATCTTTTGTTGTATCACCGTAGAATTCAAAGATCCTCTGAAATTAATGTAATTCTGCTATTTAATATGAAGTATGTGAATATGAAGTGGGCAATATATATATAGATATGTTTTTATATGTATATAGAGCCTTTCATACGATACCACAATTGTAACTGAGAACAAGACGAAATAATTAAAACTTTTAATATTATTAATTATCGTTTGCTTTAACGATGAAGGAAAACATCGTGAAGAAATCTGCCAATCCGCACTGGGCCAGCGTAACTGAGAAGAGGCCCGTGCCCAACAGTGGGACAGTTTAATACAGGGCTGATATTATATTATTATTATTATATATACCTAGCACTTAACATAAAATAGTTACCTAAAATATCCCCGATTGCAAACAATTATTATGTAAATAACATTAATTTAACAATTAAGTATTATAACCAAAGAATATAATAATTAGCTTAATTGCTCAAACTAACATTTAACGTTCAATGAGATACAAAGAAATCAAAGGTTAAATATAAGTCACCTTATTTAATTTTATGCTGAGATGTTATTAGTTACGACGCGACGACAATGATTTTCATGCGCGAAGCGGGTGCTATGATCATACGATAACCGCGCGAAATCGTGCAGTTGCGTTCCAAATAGGATATTTCTGTTATAAACTGATCCTTTAAGGACCCAATAAATTTATTGATCCCACTACATAATAGTCGTTACAATGACAAGATGTCGTGTGAAAAACAATCATACCTTCTAGATTAAAAAAAAAGAGTAGTGCCTAATAATTAAGAACATTAAAGTAAAAGAATAAATTTTTATATTTTATCGCTGACGATTTTGCCCGCGGCTTCGTTTGCCTAAAATGTTTGTTAGGTTAGGTTTGGTTAGTAACAGTACATTTTCCTGGATGAAAGGTACCCATGTCCTTTTCTGTTCCCCAAACATATTGTTAGTTAGGATGAAGCATTTAATGAACTAAAAAGACCGAGTCGTGTCCGCTCACCACAGAATGAGATATATCACGACGAGATGTAACAGTCATAAGAAGTAATCAGATAACAGGATAAAAATATATATGTAGGTTATCGCCAGTCATATCGGTCGGTTTGCAGCAATTAGATTCTGCAACTGTATGTGAAAATAGTGATAATATCTCGTGAAGGTCGGACAAGACACGTGGCTATATGATATCCTATAATCAACTACGTAAGTCTTTAAATGGATAATTACCATAGCGCCAAATCTTGTAACAAAACTGTTCAAATTAAGTACCTACCGATCAAGTGCAAAAAAGATTAAATATGAACAAAAATTATTGCATTTAAGTTCATATTTCAATATCATGTTCGACGAATTAAATGATTGTGAGTTATTCGGTAAACCTTGGTATTTGACACCGGCTGACATTTTATTTACTTCGTTCATCTTAACTACCGTAACATTTTTTTGTATCTACTTAATTGTTTTGAATAATTAGGTTCTAACTTGCAGGATAATTAGTGAATACACATTATATTTAAAGCTATAAGCAAAATGTATCGCTGCGTACGTTACTATGAGTTCTATCGTCATAATAAGAATATATATAGTACGGCTTACAGTCATTAGATACAAGTAATGGTATCTTTTCGTTTGCCAATATTTTAGTCGAATAAGATTATTGAAAACTTCTAGAAACTGTGAAAAGTTATTATTAGCCTCCTTATCCCTTTATATTACCTATATCTGTAAGAAACAATCTTCTAATATGCAAACGTGGTAATCAGAGTTCACTTTTTATTATATGAATGGGTGTGCTCTTTCAATATCCTATTCTTATTCGTGCCTCTTGATTTTGTATTTTGTAGTGTTACATGCCATATTTCAACCAAATATTTTGTGACAACGTACTCTTAAGACGGTTTTAACGATAACTATTAGCATCTGAGTGAAGCTGCAAATTATTTTAAATATCCGAAATACAAGGCGTATGTATTTACGTTATTGGTATCTGGTCTACTTATACCAATCAAATTTAAATTATAGGATTTTAATAAACCCCTATCGTTATTTTACGTGGGCTGATCCCGCACGAGATCCCATTTTTGTATCACCTGTGTCGCTAGGTGACCAAGATAAACACTAAGATAACACAAGTCATTTGTGAAGTACCAGGGCCTCTTAAAAAGTCTTGGAAGCCGCAACAAATAACATTAAAAGTATATAGGAACAGTTGGTAAGATTAATTCAAATTTCTTCCTCGGCAAAGCACGCGACAAAATAAAGTCATTACTGTATAGATTTAGGTACTAGGTTTTATTTGAAGACTTCGAAAACATAATTCTAATTGTATTTTATCTATTAATGGATATAACATTCGAAAATATTAAGTTTCCATTTGCTGCAATTAATATTCTCTCCAGTTGCGCTATTATTGATTAATGCAATTTGAGTCGAGATTAAGCATGAGTAATTTCAATCGAGAAGTATTTTATTGAGTAGATAAAAACACAATAATAAAATATATTCTATAAATGTTATTATACTACCGGCATTATAATGAACGGACAAATATTTGTAACACCTACTCATCGACTATAATTGACATTTCCATTGATACGTATGCTTAGTACCAAGCGAGCAGATAACAAACGCGAAATTTTTACATCAGGCTATTAATTTTAACATTATATAGGTACATTAGGAGATTTACCGCTCAGCCTCGAATGTCAAAAATAGCAATAAAATAGAAAGCAAACAAGAATATAAACGCTGTTCAACAGAACTCTAATTAATAATAATAACAACTGGGCCGAGTCTGATCTTGGTTGTAGTTTTCTGCATGCGTATTTTTCATGATATAGATAGGCAGGCGATGAATAATCTTCCGATGTCATGATTAATAATTTTAAGAAGCAATGTCTAAAAGTTTTGTTTAGTACAAAATCATGACGAAGACTAGATAATGAAAATAGTTAACTAGTTCTTTTGAGAAATCTTATCACATATATTTACTCATCTTGAGAAGAGTGTGTGGTCGAGCTATCACCATAACGTTCCTCTTATCTACGTGGCGGCACAATGCAGTTATCAGTAGGTACGTTTAATTCAAAATAAATGATACTTGCCTAAAAGGAACCTTGGGGCGTAGCAGTTAAATCCTAACTTATATTATAAATTCAGAATGCGAGTTTATTTGTTACGCTTTTATGCCTTAAATACTTAACCGATCATCATGAAATTTCACATACACGTTGTCAGGGGTACGGAGGACAAAGGGTACCTCTTCCAGGCAAATTCTTGATCCCAAGGGATAAACATTTATTGACAAAATCTACATAAACGCTAGCGAATAATCTAGTTTTAAATAAACCTAGCATTGTATACTCTTTCTCGTTCTGAGAGCTTTTGCCATACGTTTTAACATCTATTTGTTTACTTTTACGAACTTGTCGTTAGTAGTCTCTTAATTATAATATTATATGTATAGTATCTTTGGTTCATAGCCACGTTATCGAACGCAGCAAGGCTAAGTCGCGAGTCTGAGAGGTTGTGGAGCGCAGAATGGTACAGTGCAGTATTGATTAAGTAAGACCCTAGGCGAGCAATGGGGCCTGTAATATAACAAGCAGACAGACCTCCCTCCACCCATCAGATTATATTTCACTCGCTTAGGTACGCCTGGGGATGCGCTACAGGGGCCATCCCCGTCGCTTGTCTGATTCTCGATTAATCAATATCGCACGCACCAGTCTGCGCCCACCTAGGCGGCGCCGTTCCTGTTATAATAATATGTTATATTGAACTATGTTAAGCTTTTAGAATTGAAACAACTAGGTAATTATTTTATTAGCATTGTCAATATAATAATAATGTTATTACTTAATAATAACATGCCAATATACTGCGTAAGTTTCTCCAAATAAGGTGCGACCATATTTGCCCACCGAGTTTCATATGACTGCTTACAACGCTATCCACGGCTTAGGCCACCCAAGTGTAAGAACAACACGAAAGATGATAAGCGGTCGCTACTTTGGAAAACTATGAATAAAGATATTTCTATCTGGGCTAACACATGCATGGAATATAAAAGGTCCAAGGTTCAACGCCACACTATTTCACCAGTTGGGTCTTTGAGAAAAGTACCTACGTACACTTTAATGAACATTGCCATACGTCCATTCCTAATTGTATGTCTTAACGAGCTTATCAATGATTGCTTGCATTACCTGGGGTAAACGTCACTCGCTTTGTCACTTTGTCACTTTGTCAAATCTAAGAAACTGGATTGAACATGCAACGAAAGGATAGGAATGCCTGGGGTATCTAGACATTTTTGTCGAAGTTAAATGTCGGATGTAATTTGTAATCGTTTTTCTGTATTCTCATAATATCACATACGTGCACGAACGTGTGGACAATCTCACGCTACATTAATGATTCGTCAACTTAGGTTAGCTGTCCTAAACATTTACTAAATTATTTGCTACAATTTATTGAGAAAATTATGCTTAAAAGTTTCACATAAACGTTGACAGGGTTATAGAAGAGAACAAAGGGTACCTTTCATCCAGAAAAAGTTCTGTTCCATATCCTAACTTAGCTTCGGCCTCGAATGTCTTCTTAGTTAATTACATACTCTTGCAAATTTCCACATTAAATACGTTTTAAAACGATCATTAAGATATACCAAATGTCAGCTGACGATTGTTTTGATATGTTATTGGTATTGACTCAGTAGTAAAAGTAATGGCTTAATTCAGATACAAATGAAAATAAACATTATTTATAAACTATAGGCTACAGATCAATAAAATAGCTCTTGCAATTATCGTTTAGACCACAGAATATATAGAGGTTTAGAGCCACGCGATTTTGTTATTCAACAGATAAAACATATTGATCATAACATAATTTTTAATTTATTTTGTTATTTGACGCCATTAGTTTTGAATCTATTATGACGATATACTTCTCATAAAATTGGAATACTTTGTTTTAGAAACATAAATAATGTGAATGTATTGTTCGTCAATAATGCGTAAATACAATTCCTCTTTCAGTATCCATATTCCAAGAATAAACTTCTGTTCATAAGCGTTCTTTGAGACTTTTCTTTCGGGCTTAAGTGGCAAGTCACCCTAAAAAAACTCACCACTAGGTGAGTTTCCACTTTTTTATATAGTTAGTGTGTTTTTCACGCACTTGGTGAAATGAGTATGGGTGAGTGTACTACTTCAAAATTTAGAGGTGGTCAAATCATCCAATTTTTTTTCTACACGTTATCAATTATTTTATTTCTTTTTTATGCGACTATTTTACATATTATGGGTCTATGTAATCAAAAGATTTTTAACAATTTTCATATATTTCATGAAATTATAATTATAACCATCTGTTTCTTGTGACTTTCAATAATTAGATAATTTTTAAATTGTAGTTTGGATTTTAATTATTAATTAAGTGATAATAAGTACACTTCAATTGGCAGCAAACAATGACGTCATAAACTGCTATTAGCATACAAAATTCATACAAAGTTTAGTCTTTTACATTTAGATAAAAGTATTTGATTTGATTAGTTGGCAACTAGTCTATTTTCATATATTTCATTAAAATATAATAATTATAACCGTCTGTTCATATAAATAATGATACAAGACGTACTAAATTAATCTGATTTGCAGTTTCATAAACTAAAAGCAGTTAAACTAGCAATAACATAGAAAAATATAATAATCGTTCTCAATTCGTGGATCAAATTGATTTAAATAAAATTACACCTTCCTACACGACGTAATTATCTACTAACTATAAGGATATTTGTTCTATGTAATGTGAATTCACAACAAATTTGGGACTTATGTGATTATAGATTTAGTCTGAAAATACTATTTCTCTATTTTACGAGAATTTAAGACCAGAATTGTTACATACATACGTAAGCAGTAACAATGCTTTTACTCTAACGCTCGTTCATATTATGTGTATGAACGCGAGCTAAACTTCCCAGGGCGAGCTGGCTCATTCTTACCGTCATCAAACAATTGTCGACGGTGGACACCTTAACACAAATCACTACGCGTACTAGCAGTTATTATATTGCGTTGTTTATCGTCCCTCATACGCTAATACCGCTAACTCAGTTGTTAGGTCTGTAAAAAATAAAAATTATTATGATATTAACATACTACGATTATTCTACGTTTTTGTTAATGACACTCGCTATTTTACTAAGAGTTTAAGAGTTTGTAAATCTCGAAATTAACGAAAACTACGACAAAACCAATGGCAAGCAGCCATTATTATTATGGTTACCATATAAAAACCAATGTTAACTGTCTCGTTCGCCCTTTGACATAAGATTACGTTTATGTTGGCGTATTATCTCAGTATTGTCTCAGTTTTCATTCCCAGACTAAGTGTTATTGATTTTCCGTGTTATAAAAAAGTCTCAGTAGTACAGAACCTGTAAATGAGTCCGGTAGTCGGCAATAGGCACGCTTTCCTTTATATAGGACCATAAAATAGAACCGGCTTCAAATCATCCCATGCCTTCGCCGTAAGTCTATGTTATATAGATAATAATATTCACTGTAGATTGAAAAGTGAGTTTGATTGTTAGATTCTACAATTCGCCATGGGAGATTTAAATTTGACTTCAGTATTAATAAAATAAGACGCCTTGGCTGTATATCAAGTTGTAAAAACATAAAACACTTTATAAAAATTGCCGCAGTAGACAGCGCCGAGTGCATAAGGCCTGACCGCGGCAGAAATCTAACGTTATGAAATATACGCAGATTGAGGTCAAGGGGGCTTCTAATAAGGCGACCGGTACTTGCATTTATTCATTCCATTGTATATTCGACCAGATTTGGCATTGATATATCAATATAATTACGCAGTTAATGTTAACTGATTAGATCCAGTGTGGCTTTATAGAGCAAATATGATATTAGCATTTTACTATATGTAATAAAATTTGTAATATTTCTGAAATCGTTGGTCTATGTCGTTACATCTTAATCAGATAATTTACACGGAGTTTACGTGACTGCGTTTAGTGTGGCTGTAGAGTTGGATGCGAATGCGTCGAGCGACAGCAAAGGATGCACGATATGCAGCTAGTTAGCACAATACACATTAGCTGACGATCGTTTGATGTCTGAGCCGGTGAAGCGATTGTCAAGTCGTTGTGACTTTTCTCTTGTTAAAAGAAAAGAGATATTAGGCGTTTCCTAACCAGAAATTCATTAGCAGCTTGGAGCCTGGAAAAGCTATATAGACGAGAATAGGCGTGATACTTTTAATTATACCTGGTGGAACATGGCAACATATCTCTGCATATAATCCTGGCCGTATACAGACATAAAGCTACTTAGACATCCCATACCTTTTTTTTTGAGGGAAAGACCGTTTACTCTTTTCCTTCCACAGAACGGGCGAAGGGGTTATGTTTGGTTCATCGGGGGAGTTGGAACTCTAAACCTACCATGGTGCTCACCTTCCGTGCCTAGTAAGAGACTGGGTTTGCTAGTCTGATTTCCTTATGCGCTTGTCCTAGTTTTAATTAGGGACTCGTCTCGAGCGACATCCCATATCTAGTACAATATTAGCCATATGTTCCATTTAGTATGGTTGAGGAAAACATTACTGTGAATACTTATAGGTCCTTATACTTCCAACATCATGCTATTGACTTGAATACCGACTTGCTAACAAACGAGAGCGCACTCGTCCTCGCGAAATAACATAACAAAAGATCTGTATTCGCAGTGTAATTGACATTCAGTACTCTATTCTTGCTCGTGGTATCGGGATTATTTTCTAATCAAACCAGTCACGTATGAATTTTTGTTATTTGATCAAGCGACTGCTTTGTGACCACTAACTGCAACGGAGACAGCAATATTCTGTGAATTGACCATACATACATATGTCTGAATATTTAAGACTTCAGTACACCGGTAGTGAATGCGACTGCTGTTCACGAGGTTTATGGTTTCGGTCTCGGTTTCCGGGACGGGCAAAATGGTAATAGGTTTATAAAAAATTCTGATTAGTACCACAGAGTCTGGGGCTATGCCTGATAAACGGCAAAAGGCTATTGCAAACAATTCCATGAGATTAAAGCCATATCTGGTGAGATAAACAATTGTGGTCAGGAAAACCCAATTACGTGTTTTTGGCCCGATCTCGGAATGCAATTCGAAATCTCTCATGTACTGCTGCACAAATATGATTACACATAATATTTAGTAGCTATGCTATACCTTATTTTGTAGTTCTAACCATATCTTTTGTAGTGCTGCGATTATATTTACATGGATCATACAGAATACTATTAATAGTATGCTGTATGATCCATGTAGCCTGATGACTTAATAATGTACCTGTTTACTTAAGTAAACAAGTACATTATTAAGTCATTAGACTAAGTTGAAATCCAAAGTTATAATGACGCAGGTATTATTTAACTACCTGCGTTAAATATGAGGCAGGCAAACAAAAATCCTATATAAACAATTGTTTGCTTTTAGACCCAATCTGACATGCATAGACATGTTCCAGTTTTAAAATAATACTATAGATATATCATGTTCAACAATTACTACTAGTCTACGCGGTGTCTACAACAAAATCACAAAGATTACAGATTAAACGGACGTTTACTTTAAACTACAAACGTAGCAGCAACTCAATGCCATGTCACCATAACAAATTGTGTTTCTTATCGCCATCTCAAGATAATAATACAAACAATAACTTATACTCACTGACGAAAATGTATTATCTGCTTTTCCAAGTAACATACTAAGTATATATTTCCGTGTTCATTATGAATAAAAATACGGCGGCCATAAAAGTAAATGTTCATTTTGATCACAAAGTAATCATTAAAAAGGTAAAATGAATTGTATATATACTAATTTACTTTATTTGACAACTGGCCATTAACACTCGGATTAAACGAGTTTTGGTATGTAAAAAAAATCTGAGCAATTATGTAAATCCACCACCATTTCAATTTGGTGTTATAATACATATATGAAAATATATATTTGTATAATTCAATTTGCATCCATTCGTCTAGTATGGTTAACCTGTGGATATAGTACCAGGGTTCAGAGAAACAACTCGTGCGTTGTGGACTCATGAGAAATGTGTGCTGCCAACTTAATGGACAAAATACTAGACCTCCTCTTTTAACTTATTGAATATGAGCGGCACAGCGGTAGCCAGCCACAATAAGTTTTCAATTATATCAGGCACTCACATAACTGACAGGTTAAGACTACGCCTCCTTTGACTCGAAGTACCATTATATATTTCTCCGAGCCTGAATTCATAATACCTAAATCTTGGGACCGATTTAATAACATTTTAACCGGTCGTATACCGCCGGCTCGCATACCAGCCGGCAGATTTGTACCCGTCGTAGGCCGGTGGCTCGCATGCGAGCCACCAAATTGGTTTTACGTTAGCTTAAGCTAAAGCGAAGGCGGCGCGCGGCGTTTTGGCGCCAATTTGGTGGCTCGCATGCGAGCCACCGGCCTACGACGGGTACAAATCTGCCGGCTGGTATGCGAGCCGGCGGTATACGACCGGTTAAGTAGCAAATTGAACAAATTATAACTGCAGATTAAGGCATATGCCCAGATAATTTTATAACAACAACATACCTAATAAATAGCTTGTTTGTAAAGTCATCTGTAACAAGGGCAATGTGTAAAAAAACGCGACAGTCAACTTAGTATTGATCACCACGGCCATTATCTCAACTAGTGACTTTAATGTTGGCATTCGTGGGTATGTAACAAATGTATACCAAGTGTGCGTATAATATTCTGCATTTAAAAGCAAGTATGTACTTACATGTTGATGATTTGTTTCTTTTAAAAATTATAAGTATTGTACGAAATAAAACTCTTTGTTTTGATATCAGACGACACGAAAAATGAAATGAGAAAAGATCTCTTTTTTATTAACAACGGATATGATTAATATCTTGCTAGGAATATTGACTTTCGAAGTGTATGCGTCTGCTATGCATGAGGTCTCGGGTTCGGATCCCGGATAAGGCCAATAAAAAGTTTGTGGGTTTTTCTGACAAGAAATTCTCAGTAGCACTCCGGAGTTATGAATTTAGCTGTGGTGCACACTTTCGTGCCTCGGAAAGCACGTAAAGCTGATCCTGCGCCTGAATCTCTTTCGGTCGCGTCGGATTGTCGTCCTATCGAATCATGAGAATTAGGGAACAGAGTGTGTACTTGAGTTTGTGTTCATACTTGTGGGCTATAATATCTCCTACGCAGATGGCCAGCCTCCGTTAAGATTGGCGGCCTTGGACGAAATTTGGTTTAGAGGACCTTTAATCGGCCTTGAATCTCCTTTAGTAATACTCGTTATTTTATTATTATTTTGCAAGGGCAAGTGATTTTTACTTTAAATTTTACTTTAGTATACGTCATTTGTCATTTATAATATTATAGCCATCCTAACAATAATTGTTTCGTTCTATAGATCGCCACGTATAATACATCTATTCGACCTCGTCTTTAAGGAAATTCAATATTCCTTAAACGATTACACTTTATAGTCAAATAAAATCGTACATAACATATTGAACGTTGTTTATAAAATAGTTGTTTGTCTATGGGGGACCCGGTGAGCTATAATATAATGAACCGTTCCGGCCATTAGGGACACCCGTGGCCTGAGGGACATTTTCATTATAGTAATACATTTATTTCCAGTTTCACTCACTATATAATAGGTAAAAACCTTCAATGAGATAATCAAACAACCGTAATAAAAAAGTATAAATAATATCGGCCCACCAATTTATAAGTTTTAACCAGTATTTTCAATTGTTTTTTAAGATGTTCTATTTTGCCTATCACGGGGTACAGAATTGGTTAAGTTTACCGTATGTTTCGATTAATCATTGCAATTGCCTTAAAATAACCTTTAGAGTTATTTAAACATTCAATGATACTTTATGCAAATGCAGATATTACGCAAACAGGACGTTAAAAAAGGCCTATTGCCCTTAAAGGGTTAGTGTTAATTAGTCTTTCTATAAATGACATTGCGCGATGACATTGATAATACATAGATATAGAGCTAGCTAAATCAGCTGACAGTTTGACCTAGCATTGGCCTTATCAAGTTTATTTTGATATTTATGTTCTTCCCAGCTAATACCATGTAGGTATTTTATTAGAAAACACAGTGATAATTCGCTATCAACGTTTTGTGAACACTCAATAATCTAATATAATTATAATGATGTGTTACAGTACTAATGTTACTATATGTATCTCTGGGTGCGATTAGATACTAAAGTACTAAGTATCAGAGATCTGTGTTATGTTATCACTATTATCGTCATAGGTTTATAACGTCGATTGCTAAACATAAGCTTAACCCAAAGATTACCACTGCGATCAATGTGATATCTATCATTTAAATATACAACAACTACATAATTAAGTTGTACTTATTTATGTTTCTTGTTGTCTTTGTGATATAGTCACGTATTTACTTATTGAGATTGATATCTCAATAAGTAAATACTTACAGCTAACTTAAGCGGTAATTTATATTACCGCTTAAGTTAGCCGTAAGCCTGTGTCTTTCGATATCTTCCGCCTGACAATTAGATATCAAGTATAATTAATATTAGTTATTGAGTTATAAATAAATTAATATACTTATTAAATTTTATGATTTATTGATCACGCTTTTATATACTTGCCCTACCAACTAGATAACAAGTCAAAATCAGAATTATTAGTAAATACATCAAAGAAAATTTAACTATGCCAAACTTTAAGTAGGTATACTAAGTCTTACTATCCTCCGGGTGAGAACATAATAATAATAATAATAATTTAATAATAAAAAAAGTAATAAAGAGAATAATAATAATATTCTACCACACACACACAACACCGTCTAGCCCAAACTAAGCAGAGCTCGTACTATAGGTACTAGACAATGGCTAAACATACATATATACTTTTTTTTGTAATTACATGCATATTATACATAGAATAAAAGAAGTACTCACAAGGTTTTCTCTTCACGTATTAATATGCATAGGTATATAGGTGACCCAAAATGATGGATATATCTACATAAAATTTAACAATAAGTCTTGTATCATTTCATTTCTGATTAGTAATGGCTCCTACACTTCAGATAAATAAGACGTCTAGATAAAAACACTAAGAAATTAGATACCTAGAAGATATGTAGATAGCTATGATATGTAGGCACTGAAGATAATATTTTATTTAACAATTTTAGGAAAACTTACAGCTAAATTAGTATCATAGACAGATTTGATACGAAAAAAGAAGGCCAATTAAAAGTTTTCACTGATAGCAGAATAAAGTGTAAATAATAGAAGAAGACATTTAAAAAAACAACAAGAAATAGACACCATTAAATCTGGGTTTTAGACATAAAGAAAGCGTTACACAAAGTTTTTTTGATTTGGCAATTACTATAAGTAAACAAGTCTATATCAACACTCTAGCAGGCCGTGTTAAAGATACTTGTTATATTTTATATAACAAGTATCTTTAACTCTAGCTTTCCTTTATTTATTTGAAGTTAAATAATGCACAAGGTCTTATACAGACTGCACAGGTTTAGGCACAGTTCTCTTCCGATTTCGATAACTTGTGACACCTTTATAACGCATGCGATATGCGATAACGAATTAATAAACTTGAAACTTAAAGTAATCAAGGCAATGACATTCATTCAACTTATTAATTTCGTCGATGAATATGTTGTATAAAATATATTATATTATACTGAAAGGCGCAACTAAGTAAGTAACTAGGTACGGCTGCTATTCGTGAACTCTTGGTTTGATACCCAAATTGAATAAAGGGCTATTGGAGTTTTCAGTCAAGAAACACCCTGTAGCAACAAGGGTTCTGGCAACGTGCCCAGAAGACACTAATCACTACATATTATAAAACAAAGTCATCCGTCGCATCTATCTGTCGGTTCGCGAAAAACTCAAAAACTACTGAATGAATTTTCATGCGGTTTTCACCAATAGATAGAGTGATTCATAAGGAAGGTTTACGTGTATGATTTATAAAGGTTTTTTACTACCCGTGCGAAGCCGAAGCGGGTCGGTAGCACTTCTTTTAGGATGATGTATATTTCCTCCTACAATTAATTATGCAGATAAGTTAAATGCTGCTTACAGCATGTGCGCATACATTACTCACAACATATGTCTTAAATCGTCTATTCTAATATCTATTTCATTCTAAACAGAGCATGACCAATTAGATTTTAAAAGGCACTGGCCAAATTGACGTGATGTCACGCCGTCACTTTCACTTTCCAAAAGTTCTTGAGCAATAGACTTACTTACTTCTAGGTCGAATTTTACGTAGTAATTGTATCAACATACTTTACATTCTTTTGAAAACATAATTAAACTAGATTTGTTTAGCGGCTTCTGTCGAGTTAATGTAGGTAATGTCCCTCGGGAACAGTACTTTTTTTTAGCTGAAAGGTACCCTACATCCTATTCTGTACCCCTGTCAATTGTATGTGAAATTTCATGATGATCGGTCGAATATTTTAAGAGTGCAACCGTAACAAACAAACTCACATTCGCATTTATAATATTAGTTAGGATTGTAAAGAGATTTTTCGTCTGGTTGTTTGTGCATTTATGCGGGCTAATTGCCACAGTAGATGAGTTTAATAAATGAGAGATTAATTCAATATGTTTTTAGTGATGTATTGAGATGAACATGGTTTAACATTTAGTGTTTGTTACATATTTTGATACATATATACATATAACAGACTAGCTGACCCGCGCAACATCGTCTGGGTCAAATAAGAAAATCTTTCCCGTTTTGCAATATTTTTCATTGATGCTGCGGTCCTATTGGTAGCGTAATCTTATATAGCTTATAGCCTTCCTCGATAAATGGGCTATCCAATATTAAAAAACTTTATCAATTCGAAGCAGTAGTTCCTGAAATTAAAGAACCACGACGTCATAGGCTCATTTAGTTCTTAATTTAATGGTTATATTAAAATTTATAAATCTTAACACTCTTTCTTTAAATATTGTTTATATATGCACAGGAATGAGACATTGCATTTGAGAATGTACCCATAGCTTTGTTTCATTCTTGTGCATTCAATAACAATGATTTAACAAGGCCACGAAGCGTAACGCCGCGTCATTTATTTTAGGGTTTCGCGAATAGGTTTACTGATATAGAATTCAGTGACGTATGAAAACATACACAATACACACTTATATATCAAAAGTAAATAAACAGTACTGCCAGGCCGTGTCGACATGGTGATTCATTAAATAGTAATGGCTTTTGTACACAACGCGGTACATGCGCAAATTAAATACTTGCCCGGTTTGTATACCTACATAGTTTAAACAACCGACGCGAGTAGGATACAATTAACCCTGGCATGTAACCCGCACGATTAGCTTGCGCATGTACCCCGCGTCAGCAACTTGCGTCGACTACACTAGTGTACCTTCCTTGGGTGGTTTAAAGACAACCAAGTTCTCTATCTTTCCCACACATACTGGCTTCGATTATTATCGATGACTAAATTGCATATTATTATTTGTTGTAGGGAGGGTAACCATCCGGAAGACTACAGCCGCATTACCTACGCGAATTTGATGGATCTCGTATGTCAGTTCGCCAACGGTCTACGGGAGCGCAGCATTGGCAAGGGGGACAGGGTTGCCATTTACATGCCGATGATCCTTGAGACTGTTGTGTGCATGCTCGCCTGTGCACGTATAGGCGCCATCCATTCCGTTGTGGTAAGTATCGTACCCACTAAAATTAGCATAATGTAGGCCATCGATTTTCTGGTCACAACACTGGCGAGTAAGGTTCTGTCAATCCTATCGCAGCAGCTGCCAAAGGCCGCATTTGACCGTAATAATTTCGGTTACCATGGTAACCGTTGAAGTAAATATTGCTTATACCTTACTATCCACTAGCGTCTCATTTAACTCATGCGCGATACGATATCATTGCATTCGAATGTTTCAGCACTACACACGAATGCGTGCGTTACGTCCTTGATTGATCATTCGAATGACTTTATAACTAGTGCCAAATGAATAGTCTCTTTTGAATTTATTAACCGCTGTGTTACATTATTAATGGTAGCATATTTTTAGTTCGCTGGATTTTCATCAGACTCTCTAGCAGAGCGCATGGCAGATTGTGAAGCGAAGATTCTGGTGACAGCTGATGGTGGGTGGCGTGGCACTAAGTTGTTGAACCTTAAAGACACGTGCGACGACGCTTTGGAGAAAGCTAAGACCAAGTACAACCATACTGTCAATACTTGTATTGTCGTGCCTCATATCGAACGCGTCACCCCTTGCGGCAAGCTGCCCCACGATCTACGTGATCTAGTAAGTATAACGCTACCAGATTGTGATATTAACGAGGAATGGTAGTCTCCATACAAATTCAGAAGTTTTATAAGCAACCCATTTTATTTTAGTACAAATGGAACGATGACGTAGATGTGTGGTGGCATGATGTGGTGGAAGGACAATCGACCATCTGTCCCCCGGAGTGGATGGCCGCTGAGGATCCACTCTTTATGTTATACACCAGGTAACTAAGATATACATACAGATAAGACAGTACACAACAAATGTAAATGAAATAATGCAAAAGCTGAGGATAGTTTAATCAGAATCGGCAGAAAAACGAAGTAATGCTGAACGATATGGGTTATCTATTAAATAATATCTTAATATAGTTATACAGTTTAAAGATATGAGTGTCTGACTGAGCAAAATTTATGTGATAATAGGAGGTTAGAATTTTATGTAAAATGTAAATGGGTGGGATTCTAACGAGCATCTATTAGGTCGCAACTAAAAGATTGCATTAAATACACTAACGCTGTTTCATTACGCTTAAGTCGTGTTATTCTTACATTTAAAATTATTGTACCTTGGCAAACCCAAGAAGAACTTGAAGAACTATTACAACAAAAATCAGTTAAAGTGTCTGAGGTTTTGCTTTATTTCTTTAATATATCTAGTAAGTATTCATTATAACAAAGTACCAATGTATATTATTCTAACCGGTGAATTGATGCAGCGGTTCCACTGGCAAACCAAAGGGAGTTCTGCACTGCACGGCAGGATACATGCTCTACGCGACAGCTACGTTCCGTTACGTGTTCGATTACCGTGACAAGGACGTTTACTGGTGCACCGCCGACGTAGGCTGGATCACCGGCCACACCTACGTTGTGTATGGTCCGTTGGCAAACGCCGCTACTACAATAATGGTACGTACTTCTTTGTTATTTTATTTAACACTAGCTTTTGCCCGAAGCTTCCCTCGTGTAAAAGTAGGTTAGATTATATTAGTAACTGTTGTGAGATGACCTCCAGCCACCCTGAGGTTTGACCTGGGAGTGGTGGCCTGCATGAGCCTGCTCGCCGATCAGCGCCAAGTCCGAGAGGCGGCGTGCGTGTTCCCACGTCCGCCTCGTGTATCGTGTATCGTGTCTTTGTCCCCCTTCCAGGGGAACGGTGGAGGAAGTATTTTTTGTGTAGTGGCCTGCCGTTTCACACGACGCGGCCGAAACCACGGCAGAGTCGCGATTGCATAAGTGAAAGCGATTCGCGCGGCCTCGCCGTCTATGGTTTTGTCGAGGAACACCGTGGTAGGTTTAGTCGGTATCACCGGAGTATCTTTTCCCCGGTGAGCCCGACATAATCTCTCCGTCGCCCCGCGGAGAGACTTAAACGAAGATTCGAATACTAAGTAGGTCTTCCTCCGTGACGCAAAGATAGTAAATGCGACAGCTGTGTATGAGGTCTCAGGTTCGCATCCTGGGTCGAGCTAACAAAAAGTTATTAGGTTTTCCTGTTAAGAAATCTTAATACCAGTCCAGAGTTAGGAAGTTGGCGGTGCTAGACACCCCCGTGCCTCGGAAAGCACCTAAAACCGTTCCGTCCTGCGCCTGATCTCTCTCCGGTCGTGTCGTGTTACCGTCTCATCGGATCTTGAGGGTTGGAGAACAGAGAATACACTTGTATTTGCGCACACGCTTGTGGACTATAATATCTCCTGCGTAGAGGACCAGTCTCCGTTAAGATTGGCCGTCGTGACTAAAATTCAGTGGCGTAAATTCGGTCTGGAGGACATTATTAGGTTTTCAAAAACACTGCGATGGCTTATGCTTATCTACTGCGGTTGTTTCACCATCGCCATTCTTATCTTTAAAATTTGGGAAGCTAATTTGACCAATAGAGTGTGAATCCTTATTCAGTTAAATATGTTAAACAACTTGGTATATTATGTTACACGTAGAATATTGAGACTTCTATTTCTATTAATTTATCACGTAACCACTACATATTATAAAACAAAGTCCCCCGCCGCGTCTGTCTGTCTCTCTGTCTGTTCACGATAAACTCAAAAACAACTGTACGGATTTCCATGCAGTTTACACCAATAGACCAAGTGATTCATAAGGAAAGTTTGGGTCTATAATTCGTTAAGATTTTGCGTAAAATGGTTGAAATATGAGGATGATTGTTAAAGATGTCGGGAACAACAAGTCGACTGGGAGCTTTCATCGAAGACGCTGCCTTAATCCCTTTGAGATATAACAAAACAATGGTAGCATTTAAGTTAAATACTAATTACTTATGGTGGGATTGTTCCTCTTTTATAGGTCTACAGAAAAGGCATATGTCTGTCTCTTAAGGATAACATACTATAGCCATTTTAACTTGTAAAGTAATAGTGACGTATTATAATGTGGCTATTCGAAAGCTATATAAACGGATACATATTAATCCTTATTGAATGAAATACGTTAGTTGCCTTAAGCATTTTATATAATTTATTTTAAATTAATATCTTAGAAGTTATCGCAAAATAAAACTAAGGCGCAAGAAAATAAATTCAAGCGGTCTCACATCGACGAGAATCGCTTGATGCAACATGCTCAACGCAAGAAGCTGATGCGACACTGATGCTCTGCTACCCACGCAAAGCCGAGGTGGGCCGCTAGTTTAAAATATAATATTATTAATGAAGATATCGAATATTTGAAATTACGCCCTAATAATATATAATAAGTTGTTTCTGCCAAATTTTACGAAGTCGTGCATAGCAGGTTGCTAGATGCACATAAATTGACTATGTTGCGATATTTAGCTAAAATCTTGGGTATAAACGTACGTAAAAGATTTTAGATAAACGTCTGGCCTGGCTTTTTACATTTAGTTAAGCTTAGATGACACTGAGTAAGGTAGCCGACTTAAATTTTTATAATTAAATTCAAATAGTTACAACTTCCAACAATTAAAATATAAAGATATTTTAAATCTAAAAGATTCACGACACATACTGTTCGAGGAACGTAGGAATATACCGCTTAATTTCTTATATCTAAATTTAAGATACTAATAAACTAAACTGCTTTATTTACAACCAATTTCGATACTGTGTGCAGAAAAAGATTTATTTTGATTGCTATTTGTTCTTGTGTGAAAATAATGTTCAAAATCATAATATACAAAATCAAACATAGGCTTATTGGCAAGATATTTATACTTCTACATATTCACTTCGGGTCATAGTACAAATGCTACTACATATTTGCTGTGTCCTTTAAAGGACGCGTAGGTCATTTGACCATTATAAACATACTATGGAAATATACAGTTGCGTAACAAGTACAGATTAAAATGAAATAGAAGTAAATACTCACTATCAGTAATTGCGAAAATAACAGATTGTAGCCTACACTGGTAAGCATCTCTCATAGAATTATAATTAATCAACAAAGTAACTATAAAGGCATTGAAACAGTGACAATCGTTTGGTTGAAAGTATAGATAACAAGATAATCTCAAGAACTTGACATTGACTAGAATGCTATATAGACAGCATGACCTGACTGTGCAACCTTGTGACAGCACGACGCGGACGGGGACATTTTGTAATTAACTACACTGCTAAAACATTGCTACTTATTTGCTCTAGAACCACGTAACACATTTAGAGAGCCTAATTTATATTCGTAAATATTAGACTTATTAAGTTTAGCCATACATTGTGATAAAATCAGTCAAAAGTACTTATGAAGGACTTCTCGTAGTCAAAGAATTACCTACGAAACATTTTATCTGCGTGTCATCTTTGGCCCATGGTTGCTGGCATGACAATTTTATTTATCATATTATACTCGAAGTTATACTCCTCGCTTTGCTAATTGTTTATAGACAGGGCGTGGGTTACCCACTGCAGCATCTACAAATTAAGAAGAAAAGAAATAGGTGCATAACTTTTAATAATAATAAACAAATAAACAATAAATGGTATAATAACTTTATACCATTCAATAATAAACAAGTTCTTACAATTATTACAAGTTCATGCTTAGACAGTACAGTATATCTGGAAAATTCACAAAGTTTCCTAAACTACGCTGGGCTTGTTACGACGGAAGACTTACAAATGCTAATTAATATTAAACAAATAAATTAATACATTCTAAATTAAAGAAAATATTTTGTACCGGATTTCGACCTCGGCTTCGCACGCGGTAATCTAGAATTCGGCAACAAATTTTGATCCCTCGGGAACAGTTATTTTATGCTGTATGAAAGGTAGGTACCCTATGTCCTTTTCTGTACCCGTGACAACGTGTATGCAAAATTTCATGATGATCGGTCTAGTAGTTAAGGCGTGAAAGCGTATAAACAAACAAATTCACATGAGCTTTTAAAATATTAGTTAGGATTAGGATAGATCCATTGTTGTTGTCATATAATATGTATCAAAAATTAAATATTATATTCGGTCGTAAAGCATTTTCTCTTAATGCGAATGATCAATTCAATTCAGACAGAGATCAATTATATCTACCGCGTTAGTCCCGTGGTTATAGGTTTGCGATTATGAGTTGCGAAGCTGGATACGGGAACTGTTATTTGGTACTTCCAGTAGGAAAATTCTGGGTAGCAATATAGTTTCCGGAAATGTGCCCTATTACGTGGAACCTGGCATATAGCTGACGAAATGTATGCGTAATACATCTATGCCTACCCAACCAGAAATATATAAACGTGAATCTACGTTACCAATTTAGAGCTTTCCAATAAGGTTTTAATAGCATTCAAATCATAGTGTATAGGACTTCTAAACGATAACCCTGGATAGCCGTCGTAACTTCACTCATAGACTGTAATTTTTATAAAATTAATCTAATATTTATAGTATCCAACCGAACTTTCGGTTTCGGTTTCAGTTTCAGCCAAGTTTCGGCAAAGAAACGAGTTTCGGCTTAGTTTTGGTTTCGGCTGCTATCCAGTCGAAACTATGGCCGAAACCGAAACTAAATTGGACAGATTTCGCACTGCGATCGGAAATCTTCGGTGCACTGAGCTGCGAGCGACAAAGTGTCATTTTGCCGTGTCATAGTCGTATCGTGTGTATAGTTTGTTTTGTTTGTCGTGAAATTACGAGTGATTATAAGGTTATTTTGCAACTGGGAAATATTAGTTCGCTATTGATGTGATTTAGTTCATGATAGTTGATGAATAACAAAATTCGATTTCTTTAATACGTAGGTTTTCGTACGTTACGTACTAACAATAAAGGTTAGGCATCTATTTAAATGTTCTCGGTCTGTATAACTTTGTTGTTAATGCTAACTGATACCTATTACTTATCAGACCCAAGGTAATAAATTAATTCTTACTGGGATTCTGGACCATTTCTGTCTTTGAGAAAGGGTGCACTGAATTTCTTGTCGGTTCCACTGACAGTGTTTCCGGTGTTTAGTGTGACAACTATTTATATTTATTTATTTATTTCTATTTATTTACAATTTATTTTTATTTACTGGTCAAATTTATTAAGACAGAAGAATCGATTTGCGAAAATATTAGAATCAGAATCAGAATCAGAATCATTTATTTGTTAAACATAGGTAAATATTAAGGTGTTACATTTGTTTTAGTACTTCTATGTTTTGTCTTCAGGACATACAAACATTTGATAAATAAAATAAAATTGTTAGTGATATTAATTATTAATAAATTATTATCATAATATTAGATTGTGTAACTATGAATACTGATAATTATCGGGCCATTGAAATTAGTAATTATTGTAGCTCAATTAAACATATAATTTGCACAGTATTTTTTGTTCCAGAGAAATTTTTATTTTATTTTCATACCTTGAATATTATTTGCATAAGACATGTTTAGTGAGTGTACGTTTTAATTTTATTGTAGTTCATAGCCAAGAGTGAGTTCATATACAAAATGACTGAAGTTTATAAGATATTATTTTGTTCTTAAGATGAGAGAGTATTGTTTGTTTTTTGTATCTAAACATATTAGGTAGAAAGTATATTTCCTTTTTTTAGATTTGTAACTTTTATTATATGTTATACGTAAATAATATTAAAAATCAGTAGTACGTAAATTTATGTTACAAAAATCCTTATTTTCAAAAGCACAAATAATTTAGTTGGAATAAGGAGTGATATAATGTTATGTCATCATTAGTTCAGTTCAAATATCTGAGACAGAATAATAAATATGTAATTTAAAAAAAGCTGTTTATGACTGTTTGAATGCCTAGATCCAGTTGTGTGGCTGGTGATCTTTGGCTGCATTTGTGTGCGTTTAAATTCAACTATTTTTATATTAATAAGTAATATAGCAGTAAATTAATATTATATTAATTAACTGCTATATTACAATATAAAATACAAAAAAATGCATTGCGCACGCGTGGCGTGTATAAGGATAGGCGAGCGAGTCCGTAGTGAGCGGGCCGGCCGACCGAGGTTCGGTCGCTGTGTCGTAGTAGCCTGCGAAACCGGTTCCCGCCGTTGCGCGCGCCCGATGAGACGTAGGAACAATTACTGATTATTTGAATTCCCACGAAACATGACCTTATATGGTAGTTTCGGTTTCGGTTTCGGCCGAAACTGAGACCAAAGCCGAACTTTGGTTTCGGTTTCGGCCCTAAAAACTAGCTTCCGTCGGACACTAAATATTTATTAATATGAAACATAATATCATTGCCAACTTATCGTTGTATCTCTTTTGTTATAGTTCGAAGGCACTCCCTTCTTCCCGGACAATGACCGCTACTGGTCCTGCATTGAGAAGTACAAAGTGACGCAGTTCTACACCGCACCTACAGCTATCAGATCTTTGATGAAATTTGGAGACCAGAATGTCAAAAGGTAAGTAGGTATTGGGGAAACAAGCATACTAGATTATAATACCTTAGTTTGTATCACTGACACAGCTGTGGTGAGATATGGCTTCCTTCAACTAGCGGTAAGTACGTTTGAACATCGGCAATATCACAGGCATAGTTTATATACGTTTTGATTCCACTCCATTGACTATATGAAGTGCCTAAATGGGATTCCCATATCTCGCTGAACACACGTTGCTGTCTTGTTCATAAAATAATATAGTAATGCTTGTGACTACCTAAAAATGATTTGTTTTGCAGTACCTACTTACAAGTCATTGTGCAAAAACAAAAAAAGGTATCAATATGCTTTGTAATTGTTAAAATAAAGTGTAGTGGTGTTTAGATTCTAATTTAATTCAGATCATATGTATTTAGAAATAGTGGAGTTAGATTATTTGAAAAGAACTGGTTTATTATTCAAAAACCAGTTAATTATTTTGCAATATACGAATTATCAGTATTTTCCGGAAATAATGAGTTAATCAATTATACTTATATAACTTATTTTGTAGATAATTTTATGCAGTATACAATTTCCTTTTATCGATGCCGGCGTCAACAATTATTCCTTTCACTACGTGATGATCAGCTTCAAGAAAGAAGATAGGTATAAGTAGAATGAGTACAAAAGCTACAAGAAGGACGTCGTGCCCTGCGTCAACTACGGCAATATCATAAATAATTAGAGATAATAAAAAGTGCGTTGTAGCGCACAGAGTATGTAAATCTTTAGCCATTTCCTAAACCGATTTGATCACTTCATACGGAGCCGTGCTATCAGCAGTGGCGATCTGATACGTTCCCTTATTTAATTACGATTATTTGCTTAAAGCGTATTGTTTGATCGCCAACTCTGGACGCGTTGTGATCGTTGCGGTTTACGCCTATTTCCCTATTATGATAGGGCTCCTACTATATGTGCATAGCCAGATTAAAGTAAGGCCAAAGCAGGTTGCTCAGGTTCGTTGCAACTAACTTATATTGCGTAGGAAACCACCTATATTTAGGCCTTACTTTGCTCAGAATTGTTGCAACTAACTCATGATGCGCATTTTATTATATTCAGCTCCGACACTTGCATCGTTTAACGATGCTAGCATAGATTTATCCGCCCCTGTATGTCCGTAGACGTATATAAAAGATAATGTTGCTTGTTGAACTCAGTCGTTCAGCTCATGTTAGCTAACTTTCAAATAATTTCTATGACATAAGCGACACTACCTGTTAACATAACATTACGAGTCTAACTGTATTTGGCTCATAAGCAGAGCTCAAACCCATTTGATCACTTCATACGGAGGCGTGCCATTAGCATTGGCGCTCAGATACGTTCCCTTATTAAGTTATTAAGTACGATTATTTGCTAAAAGCGTATCTTATGATCGCCAACTCTTAATGTGTCGTGATAGTTGCGGTTTACGCCTATCTTACTTACAATAAGTAAATGGTAAATAGATTACATAGCTACGTATATGTCTGTAAATACAGATGGTTGTGTTGAGATACAAAATTTAAGTAGATTTTACAATAACCTAAACCGTAAATAAACGGTTAGAGGAGGCACAATGACTGTCAATACAGGTTTATATGTTCGATGTTGTATATACCGCTAAGCACGGAATACGTTAGATACCTGCTCGAAATATTTCGTGCTCCGTAGTCGGTTCCCAATGTCTATAACTATAAATTAAGTAATAATAAATTCATTTTGAAATGAACATAGGTATATAATAGATAAAGTTACTAATACATATGAATAGCGCAATATAGTGCATACCATCTTAATATTATAAACAACATCTATAATAAATAAATCCTAACAGATAAATTTGTAATTTGCACAATGATTTCCTGATATACGTAATGAGACAAGCCAAATAAATACTAAATTTAATTTAATAACGCTTATGCTACCATATTAATTAAAGGAGCATGATTGTAGGTAAAATGTTTAAATTTTATCTGTGTTTGTCTCGTTATCAGAACAGGATCCCTGGGTAGTTGGATCAGATGGATCTAATGGCTCGGGAGATATCAAATCTTTTACGTTTTCACCTAATGCTAAAATATTAATTATAAAAGTTATAAAATTATAAAGGAGTTTAACACTCCTCTCACTCCCGAGCCGTTGGATCCATCTGATCCAACGACTCAGGGGTCTCCCCACCCCGCTTGCTTTTTGTTTTTAGGCACAACCTGTCAACACTGCGGGTGCTAGCTAGCGTTGGCGAGCCGATCAACAGCGAAGCGTGGCTCTGGTATTATAAGTTGATTGGCAGTAATCGCTGTTCTATTGCCGATACCTTTTGGCAGACGGAAACTGGAGGACACGTTCTCACTAGCCTCCCCGCCGCTACGCCGATGAAACCTGGCGCTGCTGTAAGTCTCGACATTTTCAAATGTTGGTTTTATTATGACAAAGCGACGATAATGATTTAGATAAACCACTTTATTTCTTCCTATTATAGTAATATAAAGATTGTTTTATCAATAAGGCACCTCTAATTAAAGCACAACGCTGATTATGAGTCAACTTTGTGTAAAATATCGTTTGCGTTGCGTTTGCAAATTCATATCTGTTTCACTGATCCTATAACAAGCAGTGCTTTTACAAAGACACTTATTTTTGTAACATATCTAAAGGTGATATAAGGCTGACAATCTATTCTTTCTCCGTTGCAAGAAATGTTATGATGTAAGTTTTATAACTTACAAATATATTTATAGAGGCATATGTTTAAAGTGGCTCCTTATTTCAGGGCTACCCATTCTTTGGCGTCGAACCCGTTCTTATGAGCGAGGACGGCAAAGTGATCGAAGGTGAGGGAGAAGGATACCTCACATTCGCGCGTCCTTGGCCAGGCATAATGCGCACCTTGTTCGGGGACCACAACCGTTACCAGGAAGTGTACTTCAGTCGCTTCCCAGGATATTACTGCACCGGAGACGGTAAGCTAATCATCTTATGAAAGTACAACTTTTTAACAACATCTGGCTATTTCTATTAGAGAGTGACGTACCAAAAGAAGTTTAAAGGAAAATAGACTCTTTGATAATATTTTTAACATAATTTATCTATCCTCAGGTGCAAGGAGAGATGAAGACGGACTGATTTGGGTAACTGGACGCATCGACGACATGCTCAATGTATCTGGACATTTGATGTCCACTGCTGAAGTAGAAGGCGTTCTCACTGAGGATCTTAGAATAGCTGAAGCAGCAGTCGTATCCAAACCACATCCCGTCAAGGGCGAGGCTCTTTACTGCTTCGTAACTCTAGCCGAAGGTGCCAGTTTTAATACCGAGCTGATTGATTCCTTGAAAAAGCGAGTGAGGCATAGAATTGGAGCTTTCGCTGCTCCTGATATTATCCAATACACTCCCGGATTACCCAAGACCCGCTCGGGTAAGATCATGAGGCGGATACTGAGGCGGATTGCGCTCGGTGAGACGGATCTGGGCGACACATCCACCCTCGCCGACCCCGGCGTCATCGACCAGATCTTGAAGCATAAACCTACCTAGAGGTACGCCCGAACCTCCGCGACCGAATTCTACGGCTACATAGGACCAGCTCCAAAGCGGTCTCGTCCCAGCACATCTAGAGCGGAGCCGTATGAAGTACATACCAACTTTATTGAGTATTAACTCTTCGTATGTTTCTGGGTCGCGTAGGTGCGCGCAAAGCTTATTTAAGATCTAGGAACTGTTAGCTTGCGCGTCGATTTTATGTTCCTATTTGGAAGCAAAGCAGCCTTTCCCGTTATTTATTGTATGTAATCCCATTCCTTTCTGCTTTGATCCGTCCGCTGTTGTCAACAAGGCCAGATGAATAACATTCATCAGAATTTAGGTTAAAGCTTGCGTTTTCACCATATTTATATATACATGTAATATTATTAACATAGTTGCGTGAGGTACACATGGGTTTAGTGTAGGATTCAAATACAACATACTCAAAGATGTTTGTATTATATTTTAACCGATATTTTATAATGAGTCACTAGATGATGCTTTATAAGGCAATAATGCAGATTGGCGCTGGTTCCTGATTATACAGTGTCTTTTCCGATCCAGTCCTAATGTACATAGCTCGAAATATTATAGTGACTCAACATGTATCATAAGTTTACAGTACTACCGTTTACTGGGGTAGCCACATATATCTATAGGTTATGAAATAGTCTGGTACACAAATAGTACTTACACATGTTAATTAATTAACTATATATACTATTTGGCATTTATATTAGTTCAGGGCTCGATCCAATCGGTTCTGTGGTTGCTTTACATGCGCTATGCGTAGTCGAAGGTCGAACTTGCTAATAACATGGTTTCTCTTTTATCTTACAGTTTACGGGACTAAAATATGATATATAAAACAATGCTATATATTTGTATCATAGAATGATACTTTAATAAATATTTTAATCGATAAAGTACGAGTAGGTATCTTATTAAGTAAGATTAATTTATGGGAATATTTATAGCAACTTATATATTATATAGATCGATATGACTGCTGGATTATAGATCATTATATTCTGTCATTCCATAATAGGTTTAAATAACATAATATCTTGGTTTTCGATAGCGTTGCCTACGCATGAATGTAGGCGGATGCACGAAACATTTCTATATTATCATTAAGAGTACTGTAGATATCCACATTGCATATGCAATTATTACATAAGTATAATCATATTTGTCAATGTAAATGTTATGAGTTATGAGTGTTATGACACTACCGAATTAAATGGACATGTTTTTATTATAATAATAAAGTGGGCTTCTTTTACGTTTACATACAAAATAGTTTTACAGGCGTGTTTTTCTTCGTAGCATCCTTAAGCGACAGACGCTAACATTATAGGTACGATGTAGAGAAGCGGCTGACGTTAACATATAGATATGTATTGTTATGTAGTCGTGTGAAAAGTGCACAGTTATGCCACCCTTACAGCTCTTTTGTTCAATTATTGTAGGTATCAGTCAATGTTAATTTATTTATCCATCTTATTTTGAATGGGTTGTGATATTATGAGATAATTTTGTCTACAATATATTTTTATTCCTGCACAAAGGTTGAAAAGCATAATATGTTAATATAACTCTGTGTCTATAAACAATACGCAATGTAAAACTAAACATTTAACTTTGTAAAGCTCTACACACGTAGCTTGGCAAGCGACAGAGTCTCAAGGGTTTGATAGGAAACGTGGGGAGTAGGTACTAGCGTAACGTTATGTTGCTCCACATGTATACTTATCAATGATATGGTTGCCCACGAGATTTCATGAAATGAAAATGTTTGTTAAGAACTGCCATATTATTTGGTATTGCACCAATGAGCGTCGGGCACAGCTCCGCGATAACGACATCGTGCCAAGTGACATGTGTAGAGCTGTATTATGTATTGGACTGCACCTATTTGTGATGCACAATGTTAGTAGGTGTAATGTTAGAACTAAGTTATACTCGTTACTCGGTTAGGTTAGCTCGTAGGTAAAACCAACGTAGGATTATGTTTTTGTGTATTCGGTGCATATAAGTACTAAATATGATTTAATAGTAGACGAAAATCATGCTGAATCTTTCAAAACATACTTTGATTAATAGAAAATAATTGTCACTAGTTACCTGTAAACTAACCTTTATGAATTATTTGTTGCAGGAAATGTAACCAAAATGAAATAAATATTTAAATTAAATGTCAAATGTATAATTTGCCTGCCTAAACAAACAGCAACTAAATATAAACGATTTATTATCGAGACAAAATATTTTATTTATTTAGGCCATTTCAAAGGGCTATCATTTTAAAAAAAGAGTTCTAAATTCTACAACTAAAATCATTATATTATTTTAATTATGTTTAATTAGAATGGTACAGATAATAGTTTTATCTCATGACTGGGTACCTTTAACGAAAATTATAGGTGTATTCATTCACAGGTCACTCAATATGTAGTCGTATAGTATTTAAGGGAAATATGTGATTGTATGTCAAAATGAACATATCATTAACGTGATTAAATGATATTAAAAATAAATTGGTCTTCTATCATTCCTGTCTGTGAGAACAATGATAATCACATTAAATTACAAAAGCATTTGAGACACACACTCACAATGACAAAATCATTAAGTAGGTAACTAATAGTGAAGTAAGCGCACTCGTAACACTAAATTACTTGATGTCCCATTTCGTCGTACCAATTATGGAAGAAATGCGGTTATGACAAGGTTGCCACGAACTTACTTACAACAATAGTTTCTCTGATATTGACCTATTCCACCTTTCTAAAAGTAGCTACCGGGAACGTATCCTACAATCTGTTGTTGGTTGTTAACTTATAGCATAAGTCCACGCAGCATGTCACATCATTACATGTAATATCATTGTGGTACTCCTTGGTTGCTGATTGATTGTTTGTCTCTGTGTTTCACTTGTTACCGCTAAACATGCCAGAAAACACAGTACCTAGTTGGCTTAAACATAACTTTTTGTTATAGGTAGTACTAGCAATGAATTCTACGATAATCCTAGTGTTTAAGGCGTTGCTCAATATTGCTAGTGCTAACTAATTTCTTATTCATGTGTATAGAAAACAAGCTGTTGAGTTCCTAATAAATAAATAAATAAATAATAACTATGTACATACAGTGACACATCAACCTAGACTGTTTGTACTTTGAACTATTAGAAGTTGAACGCTGCGAATCGTGCGAGAGAATGCGTTATATTTTTATTACGCTCTATCCTTATCATTACATCGACACCACTGTACACTGTCCCTTTCCGACAATCCTCTATTTTGTATGTAGCGTAGTTATGCGTCGGTATATAGGGTGTCTAACTTGATGTGTAGCTGTGTGTACTTACAAGTCTAATACACTTACACATATTATTATATAACAAACTTGCTGGTTATATAACAAACTTGCTAGTACTTCATTTTTTAAATTCTACTACTGAGATGACAATTGAACATACAGCGCCCATATTAGAGGCGGTCACCGAATCTAATTCTTATAATACCAGCGAAATGACTTATATATTGCCGATCCTACATCCTTTGTATGGTACAACAAAGATATGGAGACACTTCTTTGCTAGAGTAAGTAACAAAACATACTGTGCCTCTACAGCCAGCATAACAGGTTCTGAAAAGTCTGGATCCCATAAACACAATAAAAGGTTTTGTCTGCGATTTTCTGTTGAGTGAGTACAAAAAAAGCACAGTAAGTACACTTTTCTTAGCCAGGCTGCGTCAAGTTAAAAAGAGTATTTTGCTATACCTTATTTCCAAAAACCACTCATCAAAGTAATAAGGGTATAAAACGTAGATATAGCTAGATATAACCTTGGCTAATTGGTCAGTTCCTAGGTCTATTTCACTTTCATGCTTGCAATTTGCCTATTGAAATATATAAATATTGGTACAACACGATGAAATATGAGGCAATTAAAGGTTTTTGCATGCACACGCTCGAGTTATCCTCTACTGGACGTCGGCCATTTTGCTTATTCTACTAGAGACCGGAATAATCACAGTATAGAAAACATGCCACGAAAGAATCTGCTTTCAGCTTCTCCTGTCGTATGTGGTAAAAACTTTTAAATATTGGGTGCTCTACTAAAATACTTAAGAGCAAGATTATATATATAGGTTACTAAGTTACTTTAATCAAATGACTTGATATGGAAATATGAACACGCTGGATGCGAGGTCTAAAATCTACTGATTTGATGAATCTAATCTATCTACAAAAAAGTAAGTATACATGTATGTTTATTCATTGTCTAGAACCCATAGTACAAGCTCTGCTTAGCTGGGGCTAGATGGTATTGTGTGTACGTGGTACAATATTATTATTATTACTAAGCGATGGGATTTGTCTTTTTATATTTGTTTATCAAACCGCCCCATGCTGCCTGATTGTAAATCTGCTGTGAACTGTAATAGCTGCTGTCTTAATTATTGTCGTCTCTTAGACGACCGAACAAAATATTGCGATTTTTATGATCCGCTTAGGTATAGAACCCAGGATAAAAAACGAAGAGAATACTTGCCCTGGTTATAAACTCCATATCTGTATGGTAGAACGAAGATAGATGTCATCGAACTGCTACATGCGTGACAATGTCTGTTCTACTGTGTAGCGTTGGCACGTCCATCATCACGTTTTATTTTGAACAATGAAGCAGTATAATAATATCAGCCCTGTATTAAACTGTCCCACTGCTGGGCACGGGCCTCTTCCTAATGTGAGAAGGCTTAGGCCATAGTACACCATGCTGGCTCAATGCGTTTTTGCAGACTACACATATCTTCGAGAACATGACGGATAGCTCTTAAATATACATGTTTCCACACGATGTTTTTCTGCACACATAACTTCGAAAACTCTGAAATGCACGCCAATCAAACGACCGGATCAAACTCGAGACCTCTGCGTGGCAGTCCAACGAACTCGCAGTAGGCTATTATAAGTGATCAAAGCAGTATCTGACATTAATAGGTAAAGTTCTTTAAAAGACCACCTAGGTAGGTGTAGAGTTAAACAATAAAAGCTAACAAAGGAAACTAATGTCCCTTGCATAACAGTAAAGACGTGAAAGTCCTCTTGCCTCAAGATTAATTGATGCATAATACAGAAAGCACGTCGCTAATATCTATCAAACCCTAATAAGTATTCAACAAATATTGAATCACCCTAACGGTAACTAGTACCTATACACAATAGCTGAATCAATAGCGTAATCGCCAGAAAAGAAAGTAGAAAGAAATAGTGCTAACTTTGCCAGAAAACACACATCAAAGGTTTATGGCACTGAACTAAAAAGGCACCCGGTTCCTCAAACAGAGATACGTGTTCGACCTAATTATAGCAATATATCCTGCCTCATAAATTATAACTGCCGATATAAATATATTAGAAATATACAAGACTTTAATCATCAAAAGCATGAAATATACATATACCTATTAGAGTTCACCCAAGAGCGCTTAACGTCATAGAAGCTGAGCCATTGGCGTTTACTAGGCACAAAACGAGCTGCTAATGATAATCTCTGACTCCAATTGGTCCAACAGATCAGTATTTTTCCTAAAACATATCAGGCGCATTCGACAACGAATGATAGCCAATGTTAGTGTGTTACATCTAATGGCAGTCGTTATTGGGAGAGTGTCGACTCAAAAGATCCCACTGGGTCGAAGTGTCGCCGGTCTGCACTGACTGGCTCCCACATAAGATACATACATACTGTGTAAATGAAAACCTCGTGACTATAGTAACATCTACTCTACATTTTTTTGTTCTTCCTTCAGGGGAAGCGGTTGGATGCGGGTGGCCCAAGACCGGACTATGCGAACACCCTTGGGGCAGGCCTATGTCCAGTAGTGGACGTCTTTCGGCTGGAATGAGTCATGGGACACCAATATTAAAATATGGCCATTATGCCGTGTTGAAAGCGCTTTCGATGGTCGCTCCTCAGGGATCTGCGATACGACCATATTAATGAAATTAAGGATTTGACGATTTCCCGGATACGCAAACGACAATCTTCTATTTCTTCATGCTCTAGTGTTAGACAGGGCAGGACTTGTAAAGCTAGCGGTTATATCTTTAGATTTAGTTAGCGACTAATGAAATCGTACCTGTCCACATGAAGCACGGCAGAAAAAAAAATTTGCTATTCAAAGGGAAAAACGACACCATGTGTTAACTGCAATAAGTGACACTACTGTCGCTTATTGCAGTTGAAACATGGTAAGCCATAGTAAGCCCCATGGATAAGGTATTGAGTTTGCAAGTAAGAGGTCGTGGTTTTGAATATCGTCCATTGCTATTTTGCTCTACTGGCCTAAAGCCAATCCTAACACAAGCAATCTAGCTGGAGAGGTTAACACGAATACTAATATTTAGAAAAATGTTACGTTGCTATTAAAAGTAGGAAATCAGTCTGTCTATTTCTTATTTAAATTAGAGATACACTTTTTGTATGTCCTACATAATAAAGCTAAATGTGCAAATCTAAAAGAAGACTTTAAGACTTTACTTTAGGTTTTTCTACTTCGATACTGATCTAAACTGTGACATGAGGTATTTTATTAGCTAGAAAGAACTTATATGGTGGTACTTCTTCGTAACTGTCTAGGCCTAGGTTGTATTAACATATTATACAGTTAGCGTGTACGGGCCGATAGAGCTACTATTGGCATAGTTCGTCATAAATGCGAAGTTCAAATCTCGCGTTTCTATGGTTGTTTGCTGTTTTTTATTTTTGTATGTTTATTTATAATATTGTATGTCTCAAGACGGTGTTTAAATTTGACCGCCGCATCAAAAAAGCAAAAGCTTGCTCTCAGCGCCGCTACGATTTTATCCTTTAATTTGTCATGTGGTCGTGACCGTGTGACCGTGGCGTGTTGGACACATATATGACTGTGGCAGTCAAATACTAAAGTTTGTAAGTTTTATTGTTATTTCAGAAATTACATTTATTATTATATACTTTTTAAATTACTAATTCTTTTATATAAATTATGTTAATTTTCCATGATATTCCTTTGCCTTATTCTTTTAAAAAAAAATCTCCCGCACTAGGACTAATTCGTATGTCGGACTTTACGATTATTCAAACGGGTTGTGCAGGTAATAATTTTAAGATCTATTCTAAACATAAGTACAGTTTTATCTTGTCTTTGTAACTTATAATTTTTATTATTATCATTTAAGTTCCTAGACAAATATTATGTACCAACTCTTTTTTCTTTTTTTTTTTTTACGTGGGGGAATGCTTTGACGCATACCTCTCCGCGGGGCGACGGAGAGGTTATGTCGGGCTCACCGGGGGAGTAATACCCCGGTAATACCGTCTAAACCTACCACGGTGTTCCTCGACATAACCATAGACGGCGGGGCCGCGCGAATCGCTTTCACATGCAATCGCGACCCCGCCGAGGTTTCGGCCCGCCGTGTGAAACGGCAGGCCACTGCATAATAGACCCTCTACTGTCCCCTTGTAGGGAGACAAAAACACGGCTCAGAGGCGCGCGTGGGAACACGCACGCCGCCTCTTGGACCTGGTGCTGATCGGGTGGCGGGCAGGCCCACGAAGCCCACCACCCCCAGGTCAAACCTCAGGGTGGCTGGAGGTCATCTCGCGCCCTCCGGCGCCCGGTTCTGCGGTTGGGGAGAGGGTTTAAGCGCTCCCTCTCCCGCTCCGCCGCCTCCTTGATGGACATGACTTCCTCACAGAAGGAGGCGACGGCGTTCCACGACGTCTCGCTCCGGACCATAGATTGAACCACGGCCGGGAGCGAGAGGGCAACCAAACCGACTGCCGCGATCAACTCACGGCGCTGCGATGCCCAGGCAGGGCAATCCGTCAATGTGTGCAGCGCCGTGTCCTCAACAACGTCGCGGCAGTCGCCACAGTGGTGACAACCGGGCGTCTCTTGCCGACCTATGCGACACAGGAACTGGCCAAAACAACCATGACCAGTCATTACCTGTGTCAGCCGGAAGGTGAGGGCGCCATGCCGCCTCTCCAGCCACTCCTCAAAAACGGATGTACCAACTCTGTAACAAGCATGCTATGGAAGAGCGGAGCCTGCTAATACAGGCACCGTTTGCTTAAAAGGAATCTCCAATAACAAACATTGTTATACACTTTTTCGGTAACAAAATAAATACTTTGTATTTGTATTTGTGCAACAGTATAAGTAATAATATCAATGTTTTTAACTAGTTTTCCATTGAATATTAGACAACAGGTCTTAATTACGTTTTGTTTGAATTTGCTTTTCTAGCATACCACTAGAAAAGCAAAATCAATTATTTCAAACATAGAACATACTCCACGCGCGGATAGTGCGAGACACGTTTAGTTCAGGCCAGTTCTTTCCATGAAAGACAATAGCAATATCATCGGCATAAGAAATTATTTTTGCGTTTGTGACTTCGACGTTACAAAGGTCATTAATGTATGCCAAAAACAATGTAGGACCCAATACGCTTCCCTGAGGTACGCCACATGATACCTCTGCGTTATCACTAGTATTACATGCTATCTTAACCCTCTGCTTTCTGTTAGATAGGTAATCCTTAAATAATTTGAGAGGGCACAAAAAACACAACCTCAATGAATTGGTAAAGTCTTTGAGAAATTTGATAAATGCCTAGGATCTGAAGAAAATAGTTAATTAATATTAATTAGGCCAAATTACTATTCTCATACCAGTAGTTCAAAAAGCTAGTGTCAGGAGGAGACTTAATTACTTAACTGGTGAACTGGCGAACTTTACTCCTTTCGTAATATATAGACTTGAGTATATTATTTTGTATAAATGTATGTCGGTTGTGTATATCTATGTACAAAATACTATACAGTTATTGAAACATAGGTTCATTTTACATCGTATAGAACCCAATAATACACATTAGGTATTCAAAAAAAAAGGAAGCATTCTTATATTCTAAAACAAAATTGTATTGTTTTAAGCTAGTTGACACATCGTTATACCAATGTTTAACCTCTGACAGTAATTAAAATCATCACATAATGTGGGACTGTAGTTCTCGGCAAAATAAACTTTATGTTATGTTTAACAATTTACAAATGGTTTCGGAAGTTGTATATAATGCAAACCCTGTGTAAAGTAGGACAAATTACAGTGTGCCATACATATTATATAATAATATCAGCCCTATTTTTAACTGTACCACGCCTGGGCATGGGCCTCTTCTTTGATTGTGAGAAGGTTTAGGTCATGGTACATCACGCTGCCCTAGTGTGGGTTGGTAGACTTTGCATATCTTTAGCTGTCGGACCTGCAGATTTTTTCAAGAGGTTTTCCTTAACCGTTAAATCCATCTAAATACACTCATACATATCTTCAAAAAGAGAGAAGTCCAGACTTTTGCGTGGCATTCCAACAGTCCCATTAGGCTATCGCAGCTAATGTGTCGGTGTCCATGGTGCTTACCTTTCCTGGTATTTACACCATCAATATATTTAAGAATCATAGTTTAAATCAAAACTAGTTAATATTACTTTTATACCCTATATGTAAGCACTGTTTTGTGTGCCTTATTAAATAAATAAATTGATTTATAATTAAATTAATTCCTATTCCTATTCAGATCAACGATGCCGCTATTTTACGAACACAGACGTTTCTTCTTAGCTTTTCCTTATAAGAAACTGACAAGATCGAACAACAGAAAAATAAAAAATAGATTGCCTTTGACATGCTACAATTAGTTAACGATGCAGCAGTAGACTTTGAAATATCGAAGGACCAGCTCGTCCCGCTCTCGAGGCGGTAAGGTCCGAGCTCCGCCAGGTCCTAGTGGCAAATTGGAAGGAGCGACTTGTGCACCCCAGTGCCGGGCACGCAACGATCGTGGCGGTAAGTCCCTTAAAGCCCTCACACTGACACAGGTAATGACTGGCCACGGTTGTTTTGGCCAGTTCCTGTGTCGTATACGCCGGCAACAGACGCCCGGTTGTCGCCACTGCGGCGACTGCCGCGACATTGTTGAGGACACGGCGCTGCACACTTTGGCGGATTGTCCCGCCTGGGCATCGCAGCGCCGTGAGTTGATCGCGGCAGTCGGATTGGTTGCCCTCTCTCTCCCGGCTGTAGTTCAGTCTATGGTGCGGAGTGAGAGGTCGTGAAATGCCGTCACCTACTTCTGTGAGGAAGTCCTTTCCATCAAGGAGCCGGCGGAGCGGGAGAGGGAGCGTTTAAACCCTCTCCCCAACCGCAGAGCCGGGCGCCGGAGGGTGTGAGACGACCTCCAGCCACCCTGAGGTTTGATCTGAGGTGGCGGACTTCGTGGGCCTGTCCACCACCCGTTTAGCACCAGGTCCGAGAGGCGGCGTGCGTGTTCTCACGTGCGCCTCAGTGTCGAGTCCGTCTCCCCTCTAGGGGGAGGGACAGTAGGGTTTTATTAAGAAGTGACCATAGGGTAGGTCTTATCGTGTAGTGGCCTGCCGTTTCGTCGGTCGCGACCGCATGTGCAAGTGATTCGCGCGGCCCCGTCGTTAGTGGTTTTGTCAAGGGACAGGGGGGGTTTGGTAGGGTTAGTCGGTATTCCGGGAGGTACATTATTCTTATTCCATATTTCGCTTTTACCCCGGGAGTCCGACATAAAGCCTCCGCCCGCCCCCGCGGAGGGGGATGAGTAAATCTATTCACCCATGTAAAAAAAAAAGTGGTCAAATCCAAGGTAAAAAGTAGTTACCAAATTATGTTTGAATGTTGGCAAAGTCCAAGACACAGGCATTATTCCAAGACTTTTAAAAATTATAATAGCAACCTATCTTATCTTTTGTGGGGGCCAGTCAGTGCAGACCGACGACACTTCGACCCAGTGGGATCTTTTATGTCGACACTCTCCCAATAACGACTGTCATAGATGTTCATAGCAGCCGGGACTGACGGCTTAACGTGCTCTCCGAGGCACGGAGCAAGCGATAACTGTCAATCAATACGCATATAACTTCGAAAGTCAGGGGTGCGCGACCTGGGTTCGAACCCAAGACCCTCTGCATTGCAGTTTGTTGGTCTCCCCATTGAGCTATTGTTGCTCTTATCAATATAAAAAGCAAAAATTTCAAATAGCAACCTAAATTACACAAAGACATTATCATGGAGATAAAAGACATTGCTGTAAAAATACCTATTGGATCGCTTGTAAACGATGTTTTATATTATCTTCAGCATATAGTGTCAAGAAGAAGGATATAATCCTAAAACTTGGTTTAGCCAGAGTTGTTTGCTAGAAAACCGAACTCACAGCTAATTATTACTTCATGAGAATAGAGGGCCAATTCTTGTGCCGATCTAGTTCATTTTATAATAAACGTTAAATATGAACTGAATTATAATGTACTACATTTTGTTCGCGGCTTCGTTCGCGAAAATGTAGCTCAGATTAGGTTAGGTTAGTAACAGTACTTTTTTCTGGATGAAAAGTACTCTATGTACTTTTCTGTTCCCTTGACAACGTGTATGCGGTATTTCATAATGATTAGTCGAGTAGTTAAAGCGTAAAAGCGTAACAAACAAACAAACTCATATTCTAATTTATAATATTACTTAGTTAGTAATTTAGGATTAGTTAAGATGTCGATATTTAAAGTTGTCTTTAATTGAGTAATATCAGAGAATACAAGTAGCGATATTTAGGAGACTGACACTAGATCGGAACTGTATTTTCAACAGATTTTATTACCAACTCTGACAGCTGACGGCGGTTAAAGTTTTAGATAAGGATTTAAACAGTTGTAATCGATGTGACGCAACTCTGCCGTTAAAGTAAATCTCTCAAATTCCCATCTCTTACTTTGTTTCTCTATATTCTCCACTAACTAAAACTGAAAAGATTTATTGTTTGTTTGAAAGAGCTACGCTATAACAGTACCAGTCCATAAAAAATTTTGCTTTCTAGTTAAGGAACGATATATACTGGCCTTAGGAGTGTAGCAGGGCATAGCTATGATCTAAATTAACAAACAACATTTCTCAATAAAATATGTTTAATGAAATAAGATAGGAACGGCTATCAAAATATCCAATGTCCGGTCAACAGTATGAAAAGTAAATATAAATGTTGGAGCTGAAGCAAAAATATAAGAGATATCATAAAAATTACAAAAGTCAAAGTTAAAGAGAGCGTGGATAAAGAGATTATATACATATAATTATACATTTTGTCAAGAATTACTAAAGTAAAACACATCACTGGCCAACTCTATAAAAAACAAACAAAAAATATTTATTATGCTCTATTCATTACACACATTACATACTTACTAGACTTCAAACGTACAGTGACGTTACGAACGTTTGTACGCAAGCGCACCAAATTGGTAAGTATAAAAATAAAATCAATAATCTGACCACGCAATCCTTACCGTACACAAATTGTTTTTAACAACAATTCTGGAACAAGAACTATATGCAATTTTCTAACTTAGCAAGGAAATAAAATAAAATATGATATAAGTACATATTTATTTAATTATATATTTATATTTTTTTTATATTATTTTATTGTGACCGGTAGGCAATACGCCGCGGCTTATAACACAACTAGAGACAAACTACGAAATTAAAATTAACGTCATCAAAGTGACATGTGGTATAAATAAATAAAGATATCAGTTTAACGCATTACAATTTAGGCTTTATACCCAACGAGGGCTATCGCGCTTGAACTCACAGCTAGAGGTGCTAATGGATAGTGAGGTTTAGACGTCTAACGCTTTAACAGTAACACCTGCCACAAATATTACCGCCAAATACGGCTTTTGACAGCAGTTGTTACAGTATTGACCTCACTCGCTTGTGGTGCCGAGTGCCGACTAGTAAGCACAAAAACGATTGCCCCCATTGGCCTTTCCTTGACGACTCGAAAGAGTGACAAATGAACAATATGTGTGGTCAGATTAAAAATAAAAATATAAATAGTAGTACTTAAAATAAAACAATGTCAATTATTTCTTCTTTAATTTCTTTGGTGAGGCTTCTTGGCGCGGACCGGTCTTGAAATACAACATGTAGAAGACTCCAGAAGCGAGCACTAGTATAGTTGACAGCACTGTTATATATTCGGCGCGGTTCCTGCAATCAAACAATATACCTAATTATAGTCAGGGTCCTAATTTAAAATCTCACGCTTAGAAACTATTACGACGAAACCACTCAAATTGATTCCAGTAGAGTCTTAAAGTTGGTTACCAAGACATGAACAAAATATTTCAATATCTTTGATTATTTAAAGGCTAATCTTGTGCTGTTCAGCATTACGATTTCTGGCCTAAATTTGAACTAAGTAATTTTAAATATTCATTATTCATTCGTTAATATCATTAACAAGTTCAAGCTATTCAAAGTTGATATGTATATCAAGTTTTAATAGCTATATAATCTATTTTAGGTGCTACTTATTATTACTCACGTCATTAAATAATATTAAAAGTATTTTCTTTAATAATATTGCGTACAAACTTTAGAAAATTGCTTAATATTTCCCAATTTTCTACAAAAACCGCCATATGCGTATCTACTTACTACTTATTTCTAAACACAGGAAAGGAAACGAGAGAATGACGTAACAAATTACACACCGTTTTATAATAATAATATCAGCCCTGTATTAAAAAGTTCAACTGTTGGGACGGGCCTCTTCTCTGAGTAGGGTCATGTGCCATAGTCTACTACGCTGGCCCAGTGCGGGGTGGCTGTCTTCACATATCTTCGAGAACATTATGGAAAACTCTCAGACACGTAGGTTTCCTCACGATGTTTTCCTTCGCCCTTAATGCGAGCAACAATTAAATGTTAATACGTACATATCTTTAAAAATTCAGAGATGCGTGCCTTAGGGATCGAACTCCAGACCGCTGCGTGGCAGTCCAACGCTCTCCCACTAGGCTATCGCTGCTGTTAAAGTAATAATAAATAATGGATAGAAATTGCACTCACTCAAAAGGTGTTCCACAGATGGTGTACCAGGTGGCGCCGTTGGCAGGCAGCTTGTTGCCAACGCAATGGAAGTCGAAATATTTCTCATCGTAATCCGTGGGGCAGAAGTATTTGCGTTTGGCCAATTCCTGTAACGTGAACAAATACGATACTACATGTAATGAAAATTATTTACACTTGGGTATCGAATTCGACTTATTAACATATGTAGGTACATATATACCTAATGCCACATCTTACTATCTTTCATTTTTGAAAAATACTACTCCTGTACTAGGAGTAATTCCTGTGTCGCGAGGGACTTTACAAACATCAAAAACTGACATAAAGAACAATCAGACTCGGTACAATCATTTGTGGATCAGACAAAGTTTTGTTCCGTCTGGGATTCGAACCCACAACACCCGGCGCAGTAGCAGTCGCGAACGACCGCTTAAACCACTTCGCCATCCGTGCAGTCAACATCTATATCCAAGCGTAGGTAAAGGTGTCTGTTTTTTATTCTTTGCCTTAGGAGCTTTGTCAATTATATGACTATGCCGCTCCATTGGACCTACTCTTACACTATACTTCACAGCAAAAACTTAAACAATACCTAACTAATCACTGTAAACGTCGTCGTAAGCCAACTTGTACAGTACGATACAATAACTTTGCTGTCTTACACAGCAGGTATGCCAGAACACTATAACAGCAACCATTATTTTCTAAATCTATTACTTGCTCAATACATCGAATCTAATGTCTTCGTTCCGGACACACTCCAACATAATATGTAATACATCCTCTATTACTCCGCACTCGGAACAAAGTGCAGATGGCATATTTTCCATTAAAAAATAAAATTTATTAAGTGAAATATGTGCGGATCGAAGTCTAAAGACTCTTATCAACGTATCTCTGTTTGCAGTGAAATGCTCAAACCACGGACACTTCAAAGGTTCACTTTAAAATGTATAAAGGTATCTTGAAGGCACATTTCGTGAAGTATGGTTGTATACAACGTTATAAGGTGCGTCTATTGATGTTCACCGAGCACAGATCCAGAGTTGTGACGCGCTGCTATTGAGAATTCTGGTCAGAAAAACCCAATTACACTTTATACGCCCCGAGAAGCGAACCAGAAATCTCATGCAATGACTTGGAAAATTAAACAACATCAAGTATGTATAACATGCAGTTCTGTTTTTGTGTTGGACCGAAGGGACCTGAAAACATGGCGGAAGCTAATCTGCCGTCATAATGGGTAAAGACGTAGGTATCTGCCAGGTTTTTTTATATCACTATCTCTACATCACTACACCATCACTACATCATCACTAGGTACATCATAATAATAAATAATGTCCTCCAGACCGAATTTTGGGCATGCCGGCCAATCTTAACGGAGACTGTCCATCTGTGCAGGACATATTATAGTTCACAAGCGTGTGCGCAAACACAAGTGCACTCTCTATTCCCTAATTCTCCGATGGGACGGATAATCCGACACGACCGTTTACGTACTTTCCGACCCACGGGGGTGTCTAACACCGCCAACTTCCTAACTCCGGGCTCGTATTGAAATTTCTTAAACAGACAAATCCAATAACTTTTTGTTAGCCGACCCGGGATTTGAACCCGAGACCTCATGCACAGCAGTCGCATTCACTACCGCTGCGCCACGGAGACAGACACTACATGTTATAAAACAAAGTCCCCCGCCGCGTCTGTCTGTCTGTCTGTTCGCAATAAACTCAAAAACTACTTAACGAATTTTCATGCGGTTTTCACCAATAGACAGAGTGATTCATGAGGAAGGTTTAGATGTATAATTTATTAAGGTTTTGTACTACCCGTGCGAAGCCAGGGCGGGTCGCTAGTTTTATATAAAAATACTGGCAGATGCGTCTTTGTTTACCGATTCCAAATAAGTAAATTACCTAATTTTGAAAGAAATGTTAGATACGTCTTTTTTCCTTATGCGCGCAGTAATGTTTTGATTTAATGACATAGCCAATGTTTGCACTCATTTAAAATAATTGTTAACTAGGTGGGTAGTGGGTACCCTACAAAAAACTTCAAAAATTAAATAATAATGAATATTTGAACAAAAAATGAGTTACCAACAAGGTTATTACAAAATTGTGTTATTTTTAATTTTATAAAAGGTACTGGTCCTGTATTTTGTATTTTGCGAGACAGTGCTCAATCTAAAAGTTTTACGCTAGACACAGTGGTGGACATGGTTTTATTAACTCGCTAAGTCATAAAAATATTTTATATCGAAATATAGTTATTATAAATGTAGTAATTATGCCTATTATAGGTATATAAGCTTATTACTGCCGAGATATTCGCGCATTCACTCATATTAAGTTATATTTACCAACTGGTCTTTACACTTGGGCCGAAGAACTAACAAAGGACCTAGGAAATTCCGTCTAGTTTTAGATTATTATTAGATAAGTGCTACCACAACAAGCGTTATTTAAAATAATGGTTGGTTTCCAGAAGATGCAGTATTAGACCTTACTACTAACATTACTAAAAGTTTAGACAGCAAGAAGTCTCTGTGCATATTCCTAGACCTCAAAAAGGCATTTGATACCGTCTCTGTCCCTAAACTACTTTGTAAATTGGAGAAGATAGGTATTCGAGGTAATTTCATTTCCATGCTCGCTAACTACTTACAAGATCTTAAACAGTGGGTTAAATTAGATAGAGACACGCTAAGTGCCGATCAGATGACATTAAGCTATGGAGTGCCACAAGGCAGTGTCTTGTGACCAACTCTTTTTTAGTCTATATAAATGATTTGACAAATACGAAATTAAAAACGGTGTCGTATTTTCATATGCTGATGATACAGCACTTCTGTTTCATGTCCAGACTTGGAAGGAAGTATACCATACAGCAGAGACAGAACTCCGAAAGGTGATAAATTGGCTAAATATAAACCTACTTTCCCTTACCATATTATTAAAAACCAATTATATAACATTTTCAATTAGAAACGCACAACAACCAGAGCCTGATTCAAAATTAATAGCACATTTTTGCTGTACGAAATCAAATATATGCAATGCTCAATTTTAAAAAAGTATCCTGCACCATGTATTTAGACGTGATTGTAGATCAGAATCTCTCGTGGTATTCTCACTTAGAACTTGTCTCAAATCGAGCACGAAAACTAATCTGGATTTTTAAATAACTTAGAGATATATCTGATAAAAAATTACTAACCCACATTTATATATCACTTGCCCAATAAATACTTTTGTATTACATTCCGGTCTGGGGCGGTACCTATAAGATCAAAATTGTTAGTATTGAACGTACCCATAGATTTATTCTAAAACTAATGCTACACAAAAAAGGTATTTTGGTACTGTCAGTCTATATTGCGAAGCTAATGTTTTAACAGTTAGACAAATTTATATATTACAATGTGTTCTCAGAACACACGGTAAAATAAATATCTCAAGTATTCATAAAAAACGAACACAACGTTCAGTTACTACAGTTACAGTCCTGACACTAAAACAGTATTTTCTTCAAAACAATTTCATTTTAATTCCCTAAAACTATATATATATATATAACTATATAATAATATATATAAAAAGCTAACTATATATAACATGACCCACTTGCAATGTAAAACTAAGGTAACTGAATGGTTAAAAACGCTTACTTACAAAGAAACCGAGGAACTCTTAAAATGACGAAAGACATTATTCATATACACTACATACGTCTACATCACACTAACACTTTACATTGAGTACTCTCTCACATGCAAAAAAAGCACACACATATACATCTGCACACACACACACACGCACACGCACACGCACACACACACACACACACATGCACCATTAGGTGATTTTAGTGATTAAAAATCATGAAAGAAAGAAAATATACAAAAGGTTACTACTACCTTAATAAATAAATAAATTATAAATAACAATGGCGGCATACAGAAACAAACGTTCTTTACCTCCTGTGCTAGTCGAGACTGTGTTACTGCAAGATAAGATTTTCGCTAAAGACCTAATACCAACTTTAACTAATTGTCATTAAGACACTTTTTCTATTTAACCGGATAGTATATTAAGTTAAAATCTATACTAATATTATAAAGCTTAAGAATTTGTTTGTTTATTTGTTTTTTTGTTTGACTGCGCTAATCTCAGGAACTACAGGTACGAATTGAAAAATTCTTTCATATTTGGATAGCCCATTTATCGTGAAAGGATATGGGTTATATAACATCACGCTAGTACCAATAGGAGCAGAGCGCAAATGAAAAATGTTGCAAAAACGGGGCAGATTCTCTTATGTGAAGCAGACGAAGTTGCGCGGGTCAGCTAGTCATCTAAAATAGGCGACGAGTTTTAACTAGGTACATGCACTAATAACAGATAAAATCATAACATCAATCACTTAGATTCTATATTAAGTTTACTTTTTCTATTATTTTTATCGTTAATATTTTCTATTAGATTTTGCCCGCGGGTTCGCTCGCGTAAATGTAGCCTATGTAAATTTTCTATCCCAGGGCATCCGTATTTTTAATACATGAAAGGTGCTCTATGTACTTTTCTGTGCCCCTGACAACATGTATGCGAAATTTCATGACGATTCGCCGAGAAGTTAAGGTGTTAAAGCGTAATAAATAAACAAACTCACTCGCATTTATAATTGGATTGTTATGATTAGGATGTTAGTCTTCTATTTCACGATTTACCAGATGAAATGTACGATATCCTATTAACAGTTAGGATCCTTATCTATACTAATATTATAAATAGGAAAGGTTTAATATCGTATTTGTTTGTAAGAGTTTAACTCAAAACTACTAGACCGATTTTGAAAATTCTTTCACCATTAAAAAGCTACATTATTAACAAGTAACATAGGCTATATTTTATATTAAAAGTATTGTTACACCTAATCTAACTTACTTTTACGCGAGCGAAGCCGCGAGAAAAAGATATCCTAAATAAACGAAAAATTTACTATTAAACTTAAAGTCTATTTTTCTTTCTCGTCTTATTCGGTAAGTACATGCCTAACACCATACCCACAACCCAAAGTATACATGTACATAGACACCCATCTACATAAAATGTCATTCATATAATTTTTTTTTTAGCATACGGATACATTCTGAAATCAGTAACTGAATAATTTATAGATCATAACGAATTGTTTCTTTGGCGAATAAGACATGTGACAAAATTGTTAATTTACTTTAAATTGACGCAGTAGCATAAGATTGCGATTAAATTAATATGTCGGAATCTTTCTTTCTGGAATCTGTAATTGGTGGCTTCTCCTCTGGGAAGGTGGTCTATTTATGAATTATAGTTTATCAATACGCTAGAAAAATGACGGTGATTATAAGTGTATGTTTTATTACTATTGTCTGTAAGTTTTGCAATTTCCGTAAGAATGGCAATCGCATAACACTATTCGCTACTGCTATCTGCTTCGTTTTTCTATAATATTTGAAGGTGGAACTAGTTATACAGTATTCATCTATTAAATCTTTATTAATCATAATTCAACTGCCGCATGTTTGTGTCTGTATAACTCGAAAAGTAGTTTATGGATTGACTTGAAACTTATACAGGACGTATATAACAGTGCTTTTATAATTATATACTTTTCATGCCAAAGTTCTCTCGGCAAAGAGTAGTTACAAAACAGGTATAAAAAAAACATATGTCTGAGTGACAGCAAAGTGTGGCCGCGTGGCCGGGTTTAGCTGTTCGTCAGTTATTATTTGCAATACTATTGAATAAATAGTTATTAAGTGCATCATTGTAACAAATGCACATAAAGCAGCATAGTAACAATGAACAGAATTAAATTTATAAACACTAAGTACTACAATTGAAATGTGAAATCTCATAATTTGTTAGTATGCATAGAAGTCATTGGCAAGTACCCATATTTACGATATCGTTTACCATTTAAGAGAAATACCTATGCGAAAAACCGACAAGTATCCTTGAATTTGTTTGCAGGTGTATGATGTGATGTGGACTTTAGATAGATGTTTTAATTGTGCCTACGTAATAGTATTTTACGATCTGTACCAAATTGTGAAAATGCATCTAATTGACTTGTCTAAAGGCATTGGACTGGTCTAGTTCAAGAGTGATAGGATAAAATATACCTACTCATAATTTACAGCGGTACTTTTATAAATATTTCACATTTAAAAAACTCTTCATCCAGACTTTACGAAGATTCAAACAGCGGACACAAAGAACACCCAGACTCGAAATATCTATATGTAGAACACAGATTTTTGAGTTGTGCTTCGAAACCACCGCACTCGGCGCAGTCAGTGTCGAGGCGACCACTTCAGCCTCTATAAAATACATAATAATTATAACGAAAGAATATTCTATTAGAATACAAAATAACGACTATTCGCTGCACCCACGTGTTACTGTTATATCATCGCGATAACATGTCACGCACCGTTATAGATACACAAGATTTTAGAGAATTAATAATCTTATCTACTAATTTTTAATCACATATCGTCATGCTAAAGTAATGTCCACTGTAATTTTGATTTAGTGTTCTGTAATATTATATTTAATATAGTATAGATATAATTTAATTTAATATAGTATAATATAGATATATAAAATAAAACAGGCTTTTTTCAATGCTGAGTATTCATTTCCTTCTATATTCTTATATTATTATTATTTTATTAATATACCAGTTAAATGACGTGTCCAAGAATTGTTTACACATTTTACTTGACTTCTTCTTCTTCTTCTTCTTGACTTGACTTTGACTTGACTATCATAATGCCCGATTTGGTATAAGATGATGAAAAAAAGAAAATATGCGTAAAGCTAAAAGATGAGCATTAGCCAATCAAGTCTTAGAAAGCCAGACATAATATAAAACTTTTGTGTCTGGACGCCAGAGTTCCGCTGCGATTTAATAGATTAAAAACTATAAAACAAATTAGGCGAACATTTAAGATGTTTTCGTTGCACGTATATACTTTTTACTATGCCTAGAAAACATAATAAATAAAGAATATAAAGATGTTATTAGTACTTAGAATATAATTACGTAATATGGTGAGTTCTAGAATACTAGAATTTTATCGGGCTAAGTGTAATTGGATCTTCTGTTAGGCAATTCTTTGTATCCGAACAAACCCGAAAAGCGTGCTCTTTAGACTAGAAATAGCTCCGCCTACCATTACGTGCTTGATGTACTATGCCTACCTTCTCAACAATATGAAGGCGTACATCTACATAGTATGTACCTATATATAATATGAACACCACCTTATTATATTATTATGGAATGCAATAAAAAATTAAGTACTAGCTTTTACCCGTGTCTTCGCTCTCGTAAAAGTAGCTTAGGTCATACAAGTAAACGGACATTTTTAAATAAAATATAACCTATGTTACTCAATGAAAATACAGATTACAAACGACGAACGAATTTTTAAAATTAGTTTATTAATTTGGAGTAATTATCCTTATAAACAAACAAACAAAATATCAAAACTTTCCTCTTTATCATATTATTATTCAATATAGACTAGTATAGATTAAATATGAAGTATGTGATAAACGAAATTTAAAGTTATACTGCGGACAGAAAAACAGTATATATATAAACATACCTAATCAGTAATCACCTACAAATCTTGAAAATACTTGAACTCGGTTTAACTCTACTTAATAACGGCGATATTAGGTAATTATATTAAAAAGCGATTGTAGCCTTATAGATAAGGCATCAGACTAGTGAGACCGAGTCGTAGGTTCAAATCAATTGCAAATCCGTGAACTCATTTATAACACAAGCATATTAGCTTAGGTGCAGTACTAGTATAGTATTATCTGTGGCTGGAAGGGTTCACAAAGGTACTAGTCATTTGCGACCAAAATCGCTAGAACTCTCTCTCTACCAAAAATAAATATCAATATAGGTTAAATATTTGTATTTAAACATAAATATAAATAGTTTTAATAGCTTTAATAATTTAAATAGCTTAAAAATTAGTAAAGTTTAATAGTATCTTGTAGTAGTAGTGTAACAGTTTCTAAATTATGTGATAAAGTGTAAAATAAACAACGCCATAAAATCCGTATATAGTAGTTTAATTTCAATGAATAACATTCGCGTAAACAGAAGACAATATTATTAACATAGGTAATTCACGCATTTTGAAGCGGCGTGGGCAATACGTTATCTTTGTTACACTATGAAGGATTGTAATATGCAAGAGGGAATTATGAATATGGTGATTATAGTGGGCAAGAGGGAATCATAAATTTGGTGATTATAGGAGCAAATAAAAAACTATATACATCGTGGCGCAAATGTTATCACATTATTTGATACCACATACACTAGGTGGTATAATTTGACGATTTACAAATTATGTAGCAAATGTATTCAGTAGTTTAGACACAGGATTTTTTTTTTGATTTCATTATTTAGTGCATCATGTGTAATGCAGAGATAACGACTCAGACGTCCGCGCGTCGGTGACACATTCCGGCGCTACGTCCGCATCGGGCGGCAAAATTATGATCCGCGAATCACAATTTGTTTGACAATTTTGTGTAGGTACTTATTACAATGGTATTCCAATTTGTGTCTAAGTTTATTTTACTTATTTTGTTTAAAAAATCATTTCTTAATTTCTGCGAAAATAGGTTTTTGTTTATGTTAACCGTCTTATATCAACCAGCTTGAGGCAGTACTTCATTTAATGTGATAACATTTGCGCCACTTTGTATATAGTGATTATAGTGAAAATGCAGGGTATAATTAATGTGGTGATTATGGTGGGCAAGAGGGAGTCATAAATATGGTGATTGTAGCTTACCTGTCCAAAAGGTGTGACGAGCGTCGCTACCTCATTGCAAGGTCCCACGGGTTCATGAAGACCCACAGACACTTCTTTCTCTGGGTTAAAGAAGCTTACGAAGCCTAAGTAGATGAGATAATGGATCATCAGCTGCAGGATCAACACATAATCGATAGCTGTTAACCTGTGGTAAAAAAGGGGACGCATTAGGTAGGTACTAATAATTAATTTAACTAACAACCGAAAAGGTGATGAACCCACTTAAACTTGGGATTGATGTTCTATCTGGAGTAATCCGACTGGGTACGTATCGCCGCCTTAAAGAAGGTCGCATTCACACAATCTTTTTTTGTTTATAATAAAAGACATCTCTCGCAGCCTACTGCGGTATCGATCTCTGGTGTTGCGTGGAGTTTACAAATCTATATAATTATATAAAACTCTTCCGTTACTGAGTGACTGACAGACAACGCACAGCCGAAACTACTGAACGCAAGAAGCTGAAATTTGGCATGTATGTTCCTTGGAGAGTGTAGGGGAGCACTATGAGAGAATTTTGGGAAATTCCACCCTGAAGAGGGTGAAAGGGGTGAAACCCGATATTCACACGGGAACGGGACTTACGCGGGTGAAACCGCGGGAAAACTACTAGTACAATATAATTAAACAGACATTTGTGTCTGTTAATTATATATTTGTGAAGTAGAAGAAGAAGACTAATAACAATGTATTATGGATCACACGAATAATTGTCTCCTGTATTTGAACCTACAGTACTTAGCGCGGCGGCAGTGGTGAGGCAAGAGTTTGTGTCATCGTTGCAGTCGCTCTCATGTTCTGTTCCTATATAAGCAGGGTATGCAGATTCTTCGAGGAAACGATGCTGCCAACGGGAGACGTGTGATCTATGTCTCCGAAGCGCCTTTAAAAAACCTCAATATGCTGTCATGCGCTGACTGTACATCGACCCTTTTGCAAAGACCCAACGCGCCAGTGATAAGCACGTCTAATATTGAAAATGCTTATTAAATACGGTCACCATCAGGCAGGCTGCTGTAAAATTATTTCCCATCTTGGTAAATAAAGTAAATAACACTAAAGTGAATCGTGGTTAATTTCATTTTTGAGGGCACTTGATCATTTTAACTAGTAACTAATCCAATTTAAGTTAATATGTCGAACTTAAAATTATTTAATTAATATTAAATGGGTACTGGCAAGTAAACATAAGGTTTTAAGCCTAATCTTATATCGCCCACATATCAGGTAATATACTTCTAACAGTACTTGGTGTATAAACCAAATCCTTACTTTTTGGCAGTCTTCTCCCTGTCACTTAGCACTCCGCTAAGCACAATAACACCGAATATGGCAAACAGTAAGAAGAACGTCACTTCAGAATGGATCTTGTACACGTCATGGAGAGGATGGTAGATCGGAATGAACATCAGCACTCCACCCGGCATGCCCAGCAGTGACGAGATGATCATAGCTTTCCATTCTGCTGCTTTGCTGCACAAATACAAAAACATCCTCAATGCATAAGATGAAATAATAATGCAAAACAGTTCCGCTAATAAAAAAAATTACATTAAAAAAGAGACTCCAGCAAAGAATATACTACTACAAAAATCCATTAAAAAATTAGAAAATAATTGCGTATTCTTGTGTCTACAATTTCTAATCAACTTATTTTTCTACTAATGTACAATCAATGCGTTTACCACGTAAACCTTAACCACTGAAACTTCACATCTAACTCAACACAAACCAATGACTAACAAACAATGATTAAAATATTTAGAGTTCACCAAAGCAAAAATCTTTAAATATAATATGTGTAGGCTGCTTAAAAGACAATCAAATTATTAGGATAATATAGTGTACAATTATTTTTATTTATGTATTTGGTTAAAAATTACAGACAAATTAAGAAACTGCCCCCTTTTTTTGAAGTCGGTTAAAAATTATCTATGTCTAGGTACTTCTCCAAATAAAGCCAGCAACACATGATTGGTTTTGATTTGATTGATCTTATGATGTAATGTCGCGGGAGCTACCTAACTATCAGTGTCCGTTATTGACGAGTTCATAGACTCCTAAATCAGGCTTGAGGTTAGGCATAATTAAACAATAAAGGTCTTTAAATTGATTTTATTTGCATTTTAAGACTATGCCATGATCATGCCATTCGCTTGAAGGTTATCAAATTCGACTTCACCGACGTTTATCGTCGACCATTAAGAACATCTATCGCATATTATTAACACATAACATCATGTTATATCATTTACCGAAATTATTTTAAAAATTACTTGTGTAGGTTAACGAAAAAAATATTACCCAGCTGAGTCCCACTGCGCGACCTTCGGCGCAAACCAAGACCTGCAGGCGTTGAAGAAGAAGAAGAAGCTAGCAGCAAAGCTGGCGTGGAAGTAGTAAGAGTTCCAGGGGACCCAGTAATGGCGGTCAAACACGTTGGGGTCGGTATCGTGCCACGTCCAATGAACAAACTTCACGGCGACAATGTCGTATGGAATGTCTATCAGTACAGTGACCAGACCCACAGCAAAAGGCTCTGCGTATTTGGGTAGGTTCAACCTGGACACCGCGTATACGGCGTGGTAGATAAAGGCAGGGTCTGGAAGCAAAAGTAATCTATACTAATATTATAAAGCTTAAGAGTTTGTTTGTTTGAACGCGCTAATCTCAGGAACTACTGGTTTAAATTGAAAAATTATTTCAGTGTTGGATAGCCCATTTATCGAGGAAGACTATATAACATTACGCTAAAACCAATAGGACCAGAGCATAAATGAAAAATTTTGCAAAAACGGCTAAAATTATCTTATGTGAAGCAGGTTAAGTTGCGCGGGTCAGCTAGTATTTATATAACACCAGATTTACATAATATTGTCTTCTATTTACGCGAATATTATTCATTGAAATTAAACTGCTATATACGGATTTTATCGCGTTGTTTATTTGACACTTTACTACAAAATTTTGAAAATTGTTACACTACTACTACTATTAAACTTTACTAATTTTTAAGCTAATTAAATTATTATTAAACTATTTAGATTTAATTTATTTTTACACTTTCCCCGACGTTTCGGTTGCTTTTCAGCAGCCATGGTCACGGGGAGACCAGAGTCTCCCCGTGACCATGGCTGCTGGCTGCATGGCTGCTAAACAACGCGATAAAATCCGTATATAGCAGTTTAATAACACCAGATTCCTGGTTTATCTTATTTAAATAAATAGAAACTAAATGTTTAAGGTCTTCTCATAGTTTTAGGTTTTCACATGCTAAATATGAGTAGTAGTGACTTAATAAAATTAAGGAGGCTTAGCGAATAGCCTATCACCTGACATCATATAAATACACCACGAAAATATTCGCAATATGCGCCCAGTTTTAACAATTATTATAATTAATATATTAATATTTAAATTTAATAAATACTTACACAAGAGAACAATGTGAAGTGGCAATCTACCACCTAGCAGGATTACCGGGGTCTGGGAGTGCCAAAAGTTGTCGTACTCGGGTACCACAAAGTGCCAGAAGTTGTCAGTGAATATCCCGTGTAAGATTGTACCAAGCCACAAGTATGGCCACCGACCGCCCTTTCTGAAAGCTTTAATTAATCGGATATAAAAATTACAGGTGTCATATTGCAATAAGAATAATATATCAATAAATTTTTTTTACGCTTAACAGATGACCGCTTTGCCTAAAATATATGAAATATTATTTATTTGCATTCCAAACAAAGATGCCTTGAAGGCGATGCACAACTTAATAACGATTTTAAATAATGAGCAAAAGACAAGATGAGATGTGCAACAATTATATACAGGGTTGCCACCTTTATTTTAAATGAATAGAGTACATTTACTATAATGAGGTAAACAAAAAAAGTAAGTACATGATCTGAAAATAAAGTACTTATTATTTATTTTACCTGCTTTTTGGTTACCATATTATTGTTGATGCTAACATCTAATAAAAATTTACTGGATCTTTACAATATATTTCTATATTAAGATATACAAACAATTATTTCTATTCAACAATTAAACCTGTAAAAGTCGACATAGGTAAAATAAAGAATATTCACGTACTTTATTTACCTAATGAAATATAAAGTACGTTTACCCGAAATAACGTACAATCTCCTTCTGCTCTCTTAGCCTTCATTATTCCCAAGTCACTTGGGGTCGGCTTTTCTGGTCTAACCGGATTTGACTGAAATCACATACAATAGGTACTTTATTATAAAGTACGGTTGGCAACCCTAATCATATACATATAATTGTTGCATCTCTCGTATTGTCTTGGCTTTGTATGTATGCGCGGATGGCGTGGCCACTGCAGACAGATAGACAACTTGAAGAAATAGTTGTACCGAGCTTGGGTGTACTTTTTGCCCTTTTTTTGAATGTTTATAAAGTCCTCCGCTGCACATGATTTATCACTAGTGCGGGCGTCACATATTAAAAGAAGTATCATACGTACATAGGTCAGTAAACACAAGTTATAATCTAAAAGTTACACGAAGTACTAAAGCATCACTCATAACTACATATGCCTAATAGTACTAGTGGAATTTGAATCTATTGTACCATGTATGAGTGTAAGCAGTCCCGCTACCATGTAGACGGCCTGCGAGATGATATACGTGGGTTGCGCCGCCCACAACTGCTTGATGTCATGAGTCTGCACCAACCATTGCGGCCACTGTCAAAATATAAACATCTATGTATTTTTGTTACGGTTCAATGTACGTATACATATAAAAGATTTTTATTGATTACCGTAATGGCATCGCATGGGCCTACGTCAATAACCTTTACGTCATCTAAGCAAATAGAGTTGCTCTTTACCTGGTTTTGAACTAAATAACATCGGCTGTGGAAACGAACATGTCCTTGACCTGGAGTTTTAATGATGACAGCTGTTCTGAATATAGGTCCTTTCTTTCCTCAACAATAGGATAGTATCCACTAATCGCAAAGAGAATAATAATTGATAAATAGTTTTATCTGAGAAAGCATATATTACCTATCTGCGCCTCCTGTGATTAGTGATATAAGTCGAGTTGTACCATTTTTGTAATTTTTACATAAAAATAATCAGAAAAATATTTGTATTTATTAGATCTAACTCACGTTCTTATATCTACCATAGTTTCGGAGATAATTTTGTGCAAAGCGATATATCTGGTAGGATTGCTGCAAAAATATCGTGAATATAGATATATTTCAAGTTGTAACCTCTTTACGTAATTGCTGCACACATTATTTTTCGTGTTGCAAGGTGATATATATTTATTTGCACATTTAATTTTTCATCTTAAGCGATGACAACTTATAAGTGCAATATAATTTTAACTGTAGTTGTATCATGTATCGTCAACGTCATTTTAGCATGTATTAGAAATAAAAAGGTACAACTTACAGATTTTTTTAAGAATTAATTTAAAACTATAATATTGAGCACACAAATGTAAATGAACAGTGAAAGTGTCATTATCTACAAAAAAAAGTACTCAAGTTTAACCTAGCACATTTAGAAAGCAAAGGAAATTTTTCTAAATTTTGTTTTTGTTCTCCTGTAAAGTGTTGATTTTTGACTTATTTCACTTTTCACAGGAGGCACAGATATATTCGTTAGTATATTAAGTCAATAAGCGTTATTTAAACATAAAACATGTAAGACTTAGTAATAACACAAGTTAATAAAAAATCCGACATAGGCAAATTGATTTCGACACAGATACAACATTTTCACCATCTGTTAAAATAAAAATGTCGCAATGCATAACACCGTTCGCATTAAGTAAGTACACAAACACTAATTTTAGATTGAAGAATAAACTAATGTAAATATCATAACAATAATATTATAGAAATATTTGTCTAATATTTATAAAATGTTTTACCGTTTCACCGGGTGCGTTCGCCATGTTAATGTATTGACGTCCGCCTCAACCGAACGTGGTCGACAGTGTGATTCAATTAAAACATTTTTTTTTACATTCATTCATTCATATTGGTAATGTACCAATTCGTATATCGATACAGTCAAGTTCCTTTATTCGTGATCGTATCGATATTGAAATTAGAAAAATTTATTAAGATAAGATAAAGAAATTAAGTTTTAATCAATTATACGTAAATCATGCCATTGTTTAGTCATGTTAATGTTGTAATTTTTATTCAGGTAAAAGATTTTTATAATATATCTAGAATAGGTATTTTTCCCTGGAGTATCTATAGAAAAGAAATCTAAGTATCGACAGAATTTACGAACTGAAGTTATAAAGAACGGGGAATTTGTTCATCAAATCGTAAGTTTGCTTCACATTTAATTAACAAATCACGAAAATCATAGCTATAAAATAGTTTAATTTGATAGTTCTTATATTTCATTAATTTGTGAGATGCATACTAATGTGCAATTACTAAATATCCCCAAACCTGTGACTATAAAATATCTGAAATATTTGATACCCATAGATATGTGTTTATGTCTCATTTCAGTCAGAAAAATCATAACTGCTATCTATCTGGCACATTGCATGATAGGAAAAAGTTGCTAAGGAATCGAATGCGGAGTAGAATCGAACAATGAGCGATACAATTTCAGGTAAAATTTATATTATCGATAACGTTTATCGATAGTTGTAATCTCTACTTTGTTATCTATTATGTCGTGTTGCGCGCTACGTGTCTACATAATATGCCAACGAAGTGCCACATAGATTAATATTTACTGATAATTCTGCTTTATACCACCTGCGCAAAGACTTTTCACCTCTGATAGATGTATTGTAAATTATATCTAAACCATATGTACACTCAGCCATGATACGTATGAATACTACTAACATTAAGTTAAATTTATAAAATCATTGTCTCAACAAAATATCTAATCTATAGTACTGGCACCATGTGGACGAATTTGATTTGATGTTTATTAAATCAATGAGAGATTAATGAAATAAAGTTTTATTACTATAACAAGATTAGATATAACAAGCAAATATGTTAGCTAAGGTAAGGTAAGACAACAGGCAACTGTATTGGCTGGAGACATAATTTTTTGATATATAAGCTTTTTAGATGTTTAAAAATACGTGGCGCAACGGCAGTGAATTCGACTGCTGTACATAACGCCTTCATACCCCTTTGAATTAGGAAGTTGTCGGTTTTACATCATGAGAGATAGGAAACACAGAGTGCACTTGTGTTTGCGCACACACTTGTGCAGATGGCCAGTCTCCGTTAAGATTGGCCGCCGTAATCGAAATTCGGTCTGGAGGACATTATTATTGTTTCTATTAACACAGATATTTTCTAACATATTAGAAAAATATTTGGCTCTTTGGTAGGCTTACATGGCGACATGGGTCCAACGTTAAGAGGCCATTCGAGAGTTTTCATCTAAAGTGGGATGGAACAACTACGGTGGCACTAGCCGCAGCAGGCGTATGACTATTGCTACAATGTATGTACTCTAATACGTCTGGGCTATGTGTTTGATTGTGACTATGGATGAAAAGCGGCATCTGCCCAGAATACTATGAAATTAGTATATAAGTAGAAATATCAGAAATGGACATTTTTAAATTGCATTGTTGCGATTGATAACAAAATTCAAATCTTAAATTTGGCAGATTATCAAGAATATATCATGCAGGCATTTCTAAAAATTATGCATTACATAATCGTTGCATTGCATTGCATGAGCCAATTATGTATGTTCAATGTTGATGCATTATCTATACAAATTAATAAAATTTAAGTGTCTGTTTATAATGTCAAAATAAAAACAATATATTGTTAAAATTCATGTTAGCTTTGACTGAATCTAAAGGATTAAAAAAGTCTATTTTTTCATTATTCGACGATACATGGTCATTCATTTTTTTACCAAAAGATCGTGATTTTTGAATCATAAGAAAACCGTTCGAAAGCATGATCATATCTATCTCCCAGAACTATACATTTGATTTCGAACTCCAGCTCAACATTTACAAAGTCACTGAGATGTTTTGGAATACAGAAATGGTGGCAATTTTAAATAAAAAAGAACAAGCATGTTTGTCAACTGAATACTATGGAAAATGTACCAAATGAACAAAAAAAAAAATCAGTATAATTCAGTCAAAAAGGTAAACCGAGAAATTTATTGATGGCCTCGATTTTGTGGCTCCGCTCGTCTTAATGTAAGTTAGGTTAGTAACAGTACCCGGGCACGCCACGTTCGTGGCGATAAGTCCCGTGTTTGAGGAGTGGCTGGAGAGGCGCCATGGCGCCCTCACCTTCCGGCTGACACAGGTAATGACTGGCCACGGTTGTTTTGGCCAGTTCCTGTGTCGCATACGCCGGCAAGAGACGCCCGGTTGTCACCACTGCGGCGACTGCCGCGACGTTGTTGAGGACACGGCGCTGCACACTTTGGCGGTTTGCCCCGCCTGGGCATCGCAGCGCCGTGAATTGATCGCGGCAGTCGGATTGGTTGCCCTCTCGCTCCCGGCCGTAGTTCAGTCTATGGTCCGGAGTGAGAGGTCGTGGAACGCCGTCGCCTCCTTCTGTGAGGAAGTCATTTCCATCAAGGAGGCGGCGGAGCGGGAGAGGGAGCGTTTGAACCCTCTCCCCAACCGCAGAGCCGGGCGCCGGAGGGCGCGGGACGACCTCCAGCCACCCTGAGGTTTGACCTGGGGGTGGCGGGCTTTGTGGGCCTGCCCGCCATCCGTTCAGCACCAGGTCCGAGAGGCGGCGTGCGTGTTCCCACGCGCGCCTCTGTTGTTTCGAGTCCGTCTCCCCTCTAGGGGGGACAGTAGGGATAATTTGTGAGGAGTGCCTTTGGGTAGGTCTTTTGTGTAGTGGCCTGCCGTTTCATACGGCGGGCCGAAACCTCGGCAGGGTCGCGACCGCATGCGAAAGTGATTCGCGCGGCCCCGTCGATAGTGGTTTTGTCGAGGAACACCGTGGTAGGTTTAGTCGGTATTCCGGGAGGTACTTTAACATCTTTACCATCTTTCTTTTACCCTGGCGAGTCCGACATAACCCCTCCGCCCGCCCCCGCGGAGGGGTATGCGTCATGCATTCCCCCACGTAAAAAAAAAAAAAAAAGTAACAGTACTGTTTTCTGGATGTGTCGTATACGCCGGCAAGAGACGCCCGGTTGTCACCACTGCGGCGACTGCCGTGACGTAGTTGAGGACACGGCGCTGCACACTTTGGCGGTTTGCCCCGCCTGGGCATCGCAGCGCCGTTGATCGCGGCAGTCGGATTGGTTGCCCTCTCGCTCCCGGTCGTAGTTCAGTCTATGGTCCGGAGTGAGAGGTCGTGGAACGCCGTCGCCTCCTTCTGTGAGGAAGTCATTTCCATCAAGGAGGCGGCGGAGCGGGAGCGGGAGCGTTTAAACCCTCTCCCCAACCGCAGAGCCGGACGCCGGAGGGCGCGGGACGACCTCTAGCCACCCTGAGGTTTAACCTGGGGGTGGCGGGCTTTGTGGGCCTGCCCGCTATCCGTTCAGCACTAGGTCCGAGAGGCGGCGTGCGTGTTCCCACGCGCGCCTCTGTGTCGAGTCCGTCTCCCCTCTAGGGGGGACAGTAGGGAGTGGTAGAAGTGCCTATTGGGTAGGTCTTTTGTGTAGTGGCCTGCCGTTTCATACGGCGGGCCGAAACCTCGGCAGGGTCGCGATCGCATGCGCAAGTGTTTCGCGCGGCCCCGTCGATAGTGGTTTTGTCGAGGAACACCGTGGTAGGTTTAGTCGGTATTCCGGGAGGTACATTTTCTTCCTAACATCTTTCTTTTACCCCGGCGAGTCCGACATAACCCCTCCACCCGCCCCCGCGGAGGGGTATGCGTCATGCATTCCCCCACGTAAAAAAGAAAACTGTTTTCTGGATGAAAGGTACTTTATGTCCTTTTCTGTACCCCTGACAAGGTGCGTGCGAAATTTCATGATGTTCGATCGAGTTTTTAAGGCGTGAATGCGTAACAAATAAACAAACTCACATTCGCATTTATAAATTTAGTACGCATAACAAATTCATTCTATACTAATAAAAACTCACAACTTCTGTTTCACTTCCAACAGCTAAGGTTTATGATTTAAGTGTGCCCATTAACAGATTTTTTTTAAATTTAAAACGATTTAATGATAGCCTTCTGGAGGAGCATATAACATTTTATGCAAACATATTTAGCTAGGCAACTCCAAATGTTTAAGATAATCCAAATGAGAATGATGGTGAATATGATTATGCACCATAAATATATTACTTAAAACAAGTAAAATTAAAATATGTGAGGTGTATTTAAGTTAATGTTTAAGTGCAATTTTCAATAATAAGCAATAAAATATGTTTCTTGTTTAAAACAACATAAGTGAACAATTGTTTTTGGGGTTTTTTCGTTATTATTGTTAACGAGATGCGTGTAAAAACCTAGGATTCAACCTCTTCGTCTTAAACGTAATCTCAATCTCGGGGATCTTTTGACCCACAGGGCCCATATGAAACTCGACCGAGGTGTGACCCCAAGGTGTCTGCACACCAATTTACAAGTCAATCGGTCGAGTGGTTCCGTAGTTATGCCTGACACTAACACCAATCTGTCACTAACACGCAGACCCATATAGTGTTTTCATTAACCTCTGAAGAAGACTCAAAGGTTAATAAACTATGGAGGTTACGCCACATTTTATTCTTTTAAAACTCATATTCTATATTAAGTCATTTATTTTTATTATTTGGGTATGACACAGCTGTTGTTATTGCCTCCTGAAAAATTCAAATTGTACTTATGACTTATGAGGTTTTTCAAATGACAGATTTATTTATAAATCTAATATGTTACTTGTGTGGGGATCGAACACTTTAGATGATGTACGAGGCACGGCGACCAGTTATACCACTGCGCCTTCTGGTTTCTGCCGCCGAGCACTACAGTTTGCTGTTGTTCGTCTATTTAATTGTACGTGTTGGAGTAATTCGGGATGCAAGGTAGGTACTTACTATGCGTATAGTACATTCGTACCTTGATTTACGAACAACTTCACTATGACGTATTAATGAGCTATCTCTTCATTGTTAGGCGTACAAGAGATAAATTGATAAATATTTAATATAACTACAATACAAATTGTTTATATTCTGTCCTTTTTAAAAAGAAAACGTTCTAGCTATTTTTGACAAATACCGCACTTTGCATAATTCGAGTGTCGCGGGTGACTTTACAAACATTCAAGCATTCATTCAAGACACAAAGAACACCTAGACTCGGAACGACTATTTGCAGACCACACAAACTTTGTTACCGCGACCACACATGGTAACAAATTATGAAACTTTACACTATTATTGTTTATTATTTTCAGCCTGTATTGTTTCACTGCAGGGCAAAGGCCTCCCTCCCGCTTTTCCACATATCCCTATTATGCACTAGTTTGCACCAGTCTTTCCTGTAGTTTGTTTATTCGTCTTGCCATCGACGTTTTGGTCTACCACGTTGCCGCTTTCTGTCACTTACCGTTGTTACCGTCTAGGATCCAATCTGTGCTGATTTTAGCCCAAAGCTCCTGCGGCATACGGCAAACGTGTCCAGCCTAATCCCATTTGAATTTGGCGGCTTTCTGGGTGACGTTTGCGATTTATATGTTTTGGAGCGTAGTGTGGAATTTTTAATTCGGTCCGTTAAATGTACCCTAGGATACTATGGCTCGCTAACAAACCTCTAGCACGGACCTCTGCTGACCAGTCAAAGACCATGTTTGTGCACCATACGTAAGAATGGGCAGAATGCATATGTCCATGAGCTTACGTTTGAGACTTAAGGGAAGGTCTTCTTTTATGAGATCCTTCATTGACCAGTAGCTCCTCCAGGAGTTGCCGATACGTCGGGCAATTTTTTTGTCTTGTCTCGACTGGAAAGAGACTACTTGGCCCAGATATAAATAATCTTGGACATATGCAATCTCCTCACCCTCTACGTATAGTCGTATTTTGGTGCTATTAGTCATAATTTTAGTCTTTGACATGTTCATTCAGAGTCCAATCTCGTGGATGATGCTTGTCTGTACTAGTTTGGAAAATTGTGTTAAATAAATTTGTTAAATGGAGTTGTAGTACTGGCTACCACCTGACCTGACTCAACCGCAGAACTGGGCACCGGAGGGTGCGAGATGACCTCCAGCCACCCTGAGGTTTGACCTTGGGGTGGTGGGCTGCGTGGGCCTGCTCGCCACCCGATCAGCACCAGGTCCGAAAGGCGTGGGAACATGCGCGCCTCTGGGTCGTGATTTGTCCCCCCCACAAGGGGACAGTAGAGGAAGTGGCTCGCCGATTTTCAAGATTGCCGAACTTGTTATTCCGTCCTTGCCTCAGCTTTGCCGTATTTTACAGCACGTAATGCGCAATGTACCTACTTCATACTTTGTTATCAGAGGTATGGTAGGCGTGGTAAGGTGAATATTACCGTTTGCTTGGACTGGAGCAGATGCAACCTTATTAAGTGTAATATATAGCATCTCGTAAAAGTTTGTGCAGATGTTTAATACTAAAGCTCATACAAAAAGTGGTCGCTTCTGGCGAAAGTGCACGCTATAGAAAGTTGTTCCGGATCTTTCGGACACTGATTCAAGCGCCAGTAACGCCGGGACGACCCGAAAATCTTTAGTGGCCAAAAGGGGCAGAGGTCGGCCACCATCTACTGGCCAATATGTAGGCTTACACAAGGCCAAGAAGGAAGCTGCGGCAGCTCTGCTTGCCGAGCAGCAAACTATCGAAGAGCCGAAGAAGGCAGCAGTCGAAGATCGTTTAGCCACCAAGCCCCAGATCAAAATCAATAGGTTGTCTGGCACCTCTGCGACAGACACCCAGAAGGAAGCGGAAGATTGCACCGCCCTAAAGCTAAACAGCGCCAGGATGCTCTGGCGCACATAAAAGAAGTTGCGAAGGTGTCAAAAGGGTTAAAGGGCGCCTGTCAAAGAACGGAGGCCATTGTGGAAAGAACAGCCTCTGTGAAGGTAGCCAAGGTGCGGGCTGAAAACTCCCGCCTCGCAGCCAAGATGACACAAATGAAACAGGTTCAATAGCCGCTGCAGGCAGGTCTCGAAAGCCTGCGAATTGAGCGCCAACAAAAACCTCCACCTCCTCACTCGAGACCGCAGGATTCAGAGCTGTCCCGGTTACTGGCGGAGATGGCGAGTCTTAACGCCAGGTTCTCCGCTATGGAGAGCCATCTGCTGCGTCCACCTTTGCAGGGCAGCGCGGCGTCCTACGCGGCAAAAGCTGCCGATCCAAAGGCAACAGCAACGATCCCAGCGGCTTAGAGTGTCAAAACTCCTCCAGTGACTGCAGCAGCCCCATTGGTGGCAGCAAGCACATCGGCAGCTCCAACTTTGAATAAATCAAAGAAGAGGTAAAAGGCAGCCATATCCATCCATGTGGCTACCTCTGTCGCCGAAAAAAACAACCCCTACTATAACACCCCGACCAATCACGGGAGAATGGGCGACCGTTGGGCAGAAAGAGAAAGCCCTAAAGGCAAAGCAAGCAGCCCGCAATAATGGCAAAGTAGCCAACAGGCTCCGCGCCCCACGTTCGACTGCTGTGATCATAACCTTACAACCTGCAGCCAAGGAGAGCGGCTTGGACTACGCATCAGTGCTGAAGCAGGCCAAAGCTCAAATAGACCTTCAGGCACTACAGATAGACGGCATTAAGATGAAGCCCACAAGGACCGGAGCCCGGTTAGTTATCCAGGCCGGCCCGACTTGCGCGTGGCCGGCCTGGATAACTCTGTGACAACTAAAGAAGTCACTGCCGCCATAGCCAAGGAGGCTGGCTGCTCCTGGGAGGAAGTGAAATCTAGCCCGACCGTAGCAGGACCCGACGGCATACCTGGTCGTGCATGAGTCCTGGTTACGGAGGCTCTCGGGCTCCGACTGAGAGGCCTCTTCAGTGCATGCTTCGAGCGGGGCCAGTTTTCGAAGCAGTGGAAGACGGGGAACGGGGACGGCCGCCGCTCTTTCGCAGCTGCTCCCCAACTTAGAGCGGCCAGACGCCACCTGCCGGAGGCTTTATAGTGGGATCGTGCGGTCCATGGCGTTATATGGCGCCCCTTTCTGGGCGCCCTCACTGACGGCCGCAATGCGGCAATATTACATCCGCTGCAACGCGCGATGGCCTTCAGGATTATAAGAGGTTACCGCACGATCTCCTTCGAGGCGGCGAGCCTCCTTGCCGGCACTCCACCCTGGGATCTGGAAGTAAGAGCCTTCGCGTCATTACATCAATGGCGTGGGGAGGCGCTAAGGCGCGACATGCGCCCCCTACTGCGTGAAATCGAGGTGCAGCTATGCGCGCTACGTCGGATCCTGATGGCGGAGTGGAAAGCGCGACTTGTGCAATCAAGCGCAGTGCACGCCGCGATAGCGGCGTTAAGACTGCGCCGAGCGAAATGTGCCAAAACAGGCGGTCACAGTTAAGTGAATAAAATCAACACTTTTTGTTTAATACAAATATACATTTACCATAACAATGAATGTGTTTACAATAACTCCGTGTAAAAAGCTTAAAATAATTAATATATTCGCCGACAAAATTACGTAAATTTGCACGAAAAATGCAAAAACGTAAGCTCGTGTTGCGTGATTTTTAAATTATAACAGTAGAAATCTATCCTATTTTACAGCTTAAACGAAACATAAATAGTTATATTACAATTTGTCCGTCCCAAATATTTAAGTTATTGGTTGACAATAAAGATACATATTTATCAAAAATGCTGCACTTCTAATACTCCATACAATTTTACTATGGCGGCCGCGCGCCGATTTGTATATGCGCCGCACAAGCTCTGTCATTATCTGTCTTACGCTCGGCGCAGTCTTAAGACCAACCATAGAGGAGTGGCTGAAGAGGCGTTTTGGCGCCCTCGCCTTCCGGACGACGCAGGTGCTCTCGGGGCACGGCTGCTTCGGGAAGTACCTGTGTCGCATCGGCCGAGAGGCGTCATCCCGGTGCCATCACTGCGAGGATTGCCCCGAAGACACGGCACAGAATACCCTTGAAGAGTAGCCCAGCCTGGGCTTAGAGCGTCGTGATCTCGTCGCGGCAGTAGGGGTGAAGTGTCTCTCGCTACCTGCCATGGTAGAGTCTATGGTCACGAGCGAGAGTGCATGTGTAGCCGCCCCCTCTTTCTGCGAAGTAGTAATGTTCGCTAAGGCGGTAGCGGAAAGGGAACGGGAGGCGAACACCAGCCTCCCGGCCCGCAGTCGACGCACCGGGATCCGAAGGGCGCTAAACGATCTCTGGTTAAATAGTTGTTGTAGTTGTAATATGAGATTTTAATTTTTAAACATTGAAATCTCATATTACAAATTCAATATTAAATCATATTTCGCGGGGGACTGAAAGACATTTAAACTACGGACACAAAGAACAACCAGGCTAAGAACAACCATTTTTGAATCACACAAGTTTTGTTCCTTGTGGAGATCAAACTCATAACACTCGGAGCAGAGGCAATAACGAGATGACGTCGTTGCATTTTCTACAATCACGCAAATTGGCAACAAATGTTATTACGTGGGCTAAGTTCGGATTCATGCATATAGGTGAACGTGAGTTGACCACACTGTTACTGAGTTTTTTAGCTAAGAATCGCTCTCTCATTATATTAGGTACTCTAGCACAATCTAGGGTCGTTATCGTATTGATATTGTTACTTGCATAGACGAATTCATAACAGGTAGGCGAAGATATTGTGTGTCACATAGACACAAATCTCCGCCGTAAAGGAAAGGTATGCCACAGCTAAATTGCAGCTATGTGTTTAAATCGCTATTGGAAGCTATCTATTTTAAATAATATTATAGAAATAGGGAGCGACTGAATCCATCCGTGGGTGTGTTGCCAAACTCCATGCTGTTAAACTTGAAACCGCGACTTCACCGTACCGTTAACATGAGCGACAAAATATTCCACAGAACCGCTGAGGCAAATCTATTGATCTCTATTGCACTTACGACTTATTTATAAATTTGAGTACTAGTATGTCCGTTCTCTATTAAAAAACTGACTGTGCAAAGTCTGCAATTATAATTATATACTTCAAACGAATGCCAATTACATTCGCAAATCACGAGCTATAAGTACAAAATAATCTACAATTATTGCTTTTACTGTAAATTAGTTAATAAATTATTACACGATAATTATTGTGTATTCTTTTCTATAATTTATTATGACTGGCAACAACTACCCTCAATTGTCAGATTGTCATTTTTAATCTGTGCTTACTTTAGAATTATTATTACCATCGAAAACATTGACATGACATTGACTTCAAAACTCAAAAGCACCTGTACTGATTGAAAATTGTCAACAATGTTTTCAAGTTTATGTAAAGTGTCCCGTCAATTGGTTATTAATTATAACAGTTGTTCTACAACCGTACTACGAAATGCTTTACGGTACAATGTTACTGTTGCTAATGCCTTTAGATCACAAAGAGTCAGACCTAAAAAGGAACCTGGAGAAATTTTTAAGTGGATTTTGCTGGTACTCTATTAAAGCTTTATTTATTTTGTGTGTATGTGGTAGAATATTATTTAATATATTAGATCTACTATATGGTTACATATTACAAGATTGATTCGTCTAAGTTGTCACCTATGCCTTAAATATATTTTTTACATAATATTTCATCATCATAACATAACCTATTTGTATATTTATATAATCTGCTGTCTGGTAGGTAAAATTGTATATAATATTCATGTCAAACCTAGTCCTAAATTACTAACTTTATTTTAGATGATTCCAGTAGGCTCTTTCAGCCTGGGGTGCTGGCAAGTCTACCGTTTACAATGGAAATTAGAGCTCATTGACATCATGCACTCTAAAACAAATGCAGCACCTGCTGAGATGCCTCAAGAGTACGTAATCATTGTGTTAAATAAGAGTATTGATATTTAATCTTACTTGAATACTGGTAAATCCTTTTCCCGAAACAATTACTTCTGTAGCAGACAAAAGCGATTCAAAGTCGATTCGTCGTATTAAAAACGCCGATTATCTCATAAACCACTCATCTTAGACAAATAGTTCCAAGATGACTTTCGACTTATTTTAGTCGTTTTATAGGATAGAATTAAAAAAACAATGATTTAACAGAATTTTAATTTTTATGAAATATTTTCTAAGTACCCAACAGTTGCACACCCTTTGCTACACTCCAACCACACATGCGGTGGCCCAGGTGGAAGCTAGTTATTTATATTTATGTATATGTTTCCATTTACTTGCTTTACAGTTACTCAAAACTTAACAAAATGGAATACATGCCAGTCAGAGTTAGAGGCAAGTTCATCCATGAGAAAGAGATTCTTATTGGACCCAGAGCATTGATAGAACAAGATTCTGCGTTGCCTAGAACAGGATCTCTGGTATCTGACCCTAAAAAAAATCAGGGATGGCTTGTAATCACACCGTTTATGTTAGCAGACACTGGGTAAGCAAGCTTCTTATTAATAAAATTATATATAGAAACTGCAAGATCTCATTTACTTTTCAACATTTCATTGCTAAATTGAGGCTATTCTTGGCTTCACAAACTTGCTACTTACTCACACAATTGCTTGATTTATTTGCACTTATACTAGTATCTACATAGAATTTGACTGACATTACAATTTTTGTAATTAATTTATTAATGTAATGTAATTATTTAATAATATAAAAATCAATCATCAAGGATCTATAAGCTAATCTTTGATTTCTATACATACTAATATAATACACCACCTATGACTCGGGCAATACTTAGCTTCCGAAGGTGATAAAGCTTCACCGCTGTGCCTTGATTTTGTCTCTTGAAGAATAATATAACCAAATATTATAATAATTGGTATTTTTAAACATAATAATTTTGAAATATGCCTTATTATTCAAACATTCATGGAACTTAAAAACATTTATTCAATTGTCCAGTAATATTGGACAGGATATATTGAATGCATGGTGCCATAACAAGATAAAGCAATATTTACTCCTAAAAATTATGTTATACATCACAATACCTATACAAAATAACCTGCAAAATGTTTAACCTGCTTTTGTGAGATGTAAGAATAGTTTACTACTTAGGTGATGAACAAAGGTTTGGCCTGCATAATTGTTTACAATTACCATATCCTTAGAGTATAGACAATTTGGCCACCAATGTGAAACTTCTGAGTTCCTGAACTGATTGTCCTTCAAATTCAAAGATGGCTACACATTCCTCTAAAAGGTTATCACTTCTCAGAAGGTTGCAAGTAACTCCAATTGGGAGAAAGATATAATAACACAATGAATGCCATGCCAATCATAAATGACGCAAACAATACATTTTCTATTGTGAATCTACATGGCCTTCAATGTGTTAATGTTTTATACTAATGATTTTAATTATTTTATTTTGGTTTTATAAACTTATTTTCTATAACAGAGAAGTGATCTTAATCAACCGTGGATGGATTCATCAAAATATGCGGCCAAAAGAGAAACGTGAGCCTTCATATGTCAAGGGTGAAGTAGAGTTGGTGGGCGTTGTGAGACTATCAGAAAAGAGGGCACCTTTCATGCCTAAGAATAATCCTGAAAAGGGATCATGGTTTTCAAGGTATGTATGCCATGCTATTTGTGGTAGATTTAAAAATACATCCTTGTGTTTTAATGCCTTCCACTCAACACAATTGTTAAAATCTGATGATTAAAATAACCAAAATTGAGTTATTTATAATCATCTTATCTACTCTGAACAGAAGATTAATTCTACAGATCATGTCCTGGGTTGGATGGTTGTTAAGTAATATAAATAAATCAATATATTATTTTAATACTAACTTTCCAATAGTATGTATTTACTTATGTTCTTCCTTAAATTTATAGTTAAGCAATATACTTGCCCACATCAACGGTGACGTCAACAGAAATTATTAAATTATTTCTCTTTCAGAGATCTTGACCAGATGAGCGCTCATATTGGTTGTGCTCCCGTTTGGTTAGACGCTCGAGGTATACCGGACCCGCCAGAAGGCTGGCCTATCCCCAACCAGACCAGAGTTACACTTAGAAACGAACACCTGTCTTATGTAATCACATGGTATTCCCTCTCAGCAGCAACCACGTTCATGTGGCATCGTTATTTCATTAGGAAACTACCTCTACTGTAGATGAGATTATATGCACAAATCATGTATTATATGTACCCTTATGCTTTATACTGTATGCTTTTAACCTTGTTGCATTTTTTAAGTTTTAACACAGGCCTGCTATATAAATATACGTACTTGTTACCTGTAAATGTGTTGTTATAGTTGCCGACAGATTTCAAGTACGAAGGTACATGCAGTACCTACTGTCAACTTGGGGTCGTGCTTCCTAATCCTCGAGAAGTTTCAAAACTGAACGATCGTTAATGCTATTCATTGCGTGTCAATTTGCAGCAGATAGTTACATATTCGAGGTCCTAACCTTAGAATGCTGTTGATTATTAATTTTAAATATAAAGACACTCGTATAGACACAATTGGATATCAAAAAGCTGTAGGTACTAAAGTACCTCTACTTTTTCTCTGATCATCTCACGCTACTCACATTGTACCTATGTACATATGTTGATGACGAAATTAGGTACACAAGTACCAACGTATTATCTTAATGTGGTAGAAACTTAGTGTTATTGAATATATTCGGTTTTGTTTTTCGACATACATACATACATAGATTTACGCCGGTTTCCCAGAGGGGTAGGCAGAGACTACGGATTTCCATTTGCTACGATCCTGACACACTTCTCTAGCTTCATTCACTTTCATCACATTCCTCATACACGCCCGTCGGTTCAAGGTGCTCTTAACCTGGCCTTTGTCCAGAACGCCTCCGATCTGATCAAGAAACGTTCGCCTAGGTCTTCCTCTTGCGAATGTTCCATTCACACTAGCCTTATAAACTTTCTTAGTCAGTCTTTCCTCGTCCATTCTTTCTACATGCCCAAACCAGCTTAACATACCCTTTGCTATTCTTGTCACTATATATATCCACTTGTCCTGCTTTTCGACAATAAGTGCATATGTAGTCATACTAAATATCTTGGTTTCTTATCTTCTAAATTATATAAAAGAAAGTTACTATCCGCCTTGCCTATTATGGCGCTTATTTCTTTGCCTATATAACGGATTGAAAGGCGATGAATTTAGAGAATTTGTTTCGAATGTTTTGTATGTATAAAAAATTCTATTTTAATATATATGTATATTGTACAGACAATAGATAGAACAATAGATTGCACTAAAGTCGAGCAACATTATTTTCGAGCGCTTACATGGCCTACGCTAGAGTGGACATCAAAATAAAGGATTAACCCTTTCCTAGCCAATATACCAAAAATAATGAAAAACAAAGTTTTTATGATTCTATATGGATAAGGGGTAGTAAAGAAATCTCATTTATTTTTTTCAGATTTTTTTATTATATCTAGGTACTATTTTTATAACCTGGACTTACAAGTACCGTCAGGAACTTTGGGTTACAAAATGACTAATAAAATAGGAACATTAAGTACTTCTTTTAGCCTCGAATTAATAATAGAATAAAAAAGTAATTAAACATTAGCATCGTGGTATTTTGCAAAACAATTCTTTTTTTCATTTATGCACAAAAATATATTGCAGTGTGAACATTTTGAGTGAGGCTTTGATTGCACTTTCTTCATGCTGCATACTTCACACCTCCCTCTATTTGGCACAAACGTAGGCCAATGTACGCCGCGGTTTCCTAAACGAACGTCTTTCAACGTTGAGAAGCCAGTTTTACGCCTCTTAGATGGCCCAGGGCTAGGCACAGAGTCTCTTGATAACCTGTTCTTCTTGTTATCTTTGATGTCCTTCATAGACATCAACCCTTGCGCAATGGATCTCCTAAAGTCTTTTACGGGTATCTTTTCCATTATGAGTCCATGAATAACATATGCATTTACAAATGTAATATCTAGAATACCCCAAAACAACCTGTGCCACCATTTTGGGGACTTCCTGTCCACGCAGTACAGTGCTCTCAATCTATCTGCTGTATCAACACCCCCCATGTAAGAGTTGTAGTCTTTGATGGCCCTTGGACAGGTGATTGTAGATTTAGACCCATTTTTTTCTTTGCGCGATACTGTAGCTTCATCATTGCCATGAAAATTAGAAGCCAAATGTACAATTTTGTTGTCCTTCCATTTATAATATGCAATATTCAAATTAGAAAATCTATAATCATATTGGCCACGCTTCAGTTTAGAGTCCAGTACCAGATTATTGGGAATGCCCTTACGGTTAGACCTTATGGTTCCACAGGCATAAGTTCCTTCTGTTTTCAGTTTTTCTAATAAAGCAATGGATGTAAAAAAATTATCATAATAAATAACTTTCTGTTTACCCCATTCTTTTTCTGTTAATTCTAGGACAACTTTTTCTCCTAATGAATAATCTGCAAATTTTAAAGTTATTTCTCCATTTTTTCCTTGGTAAATTATAAAGTTTTTGATAAAACCTCGTTGGTCAGCGAGGCACCATAGCTTATACCCTCTTTTTATCGGCTTCATAGGGAGGTATTGTTTTAATACCGACCTGCCTTTGAATTTGATCATAGACTCATCTACACTCAATTCTCTGGTTCCATAATAACATTCTTGAAATTTTTTATTAAGTGCATCAATTAAAGGTCTGATTTTATATAATTTATCTTTACAATTGGAAGGCATTTGTGTGTTGTCGTTGCAATGAATATGGCTCAAAATTGCTGCAAACCTGTTTCTAGGCATAGTTTTACATATCAGGGGGTTATTCAAATCAGGTGCCGATGAATAATGATCTGTCCACGAAGGCCGGGTGTTGTACCCCATATAGAAGTTCATTCCGATAAAGGCCAGTAGTTCTTCTTTTTTCAAGTTCAGAATTTTATCTCTTTGTGTTGCATATAAGTTACTTTGATACACAATATTATCCAGTACATCACTAATCAAGACTAAAAAAATATCAGTTGGAGTAGTGCATTCAGCAAAATATTCGTCAACTACCCCCGTGTTTACAGAATATTCTGGTAAATACGTTTCTACATCACGTTTCTTCCACTTACGATTAGGTTCAATAGTATTTTTTTTGGATTGTGCATGTGTTGACGTAACAGTTTCCTCAGTCTGTAAATTATCTGGAACAGTGATGGGAATAGAATATACAATTACCTCTTGGTCTGTTTCCGCACCAGGATCTTCTGCCTCATGTCCAGTATTAAGTTCAGGTTGGCTCAGCATATATTCTTCTAATGCTGCCTCAAAATTTTCATCAAAATTGCTAGTTGAGGGTAGTTGTTCTTCGGGAATGTTTTCTTCGTCAGACAATTCCACATCTGAAGTTTCGGAACAATCTGGAAGGTCTTCCATAAGTAAGGCTTCTATCAAAGCCGTATTCTTTGTTATATTCATTATAAATATCTGTAATATAAGATAAACAAATATCATAATATATTCGATCTAATTAACAAAAAAATTAACCAAAGTCCCTGACGGTACTCATAAGTCCTTGTATATTTTTATCGTTATTATAGCACTAAAAATTAAAATTATAATCTAAAACCATATTAATTGTATAGTTAAAACTACAATCTAATATAATAATATAAAACAATAACACTTACCCCGCTTATTCTATTTTTAAATGTTTTCTAAAACAAAAGCAATCCGCAGGTCTCAAATCCGAAACAGGTTGTAACTTGAAAGTGTCACTTGCTGGCGGTAAATAGGCAAAATTAAAATAAATCACTGTGATTGGCTAGCGGAGTAGTACTCAAAAGGATCGTCAGTATCGAATACGTAATGCGCGATCGTATTGTCGAAATAATGGACGAGGAATCACCCGGTACAAATTGGTACCGTCAGTTAGGAAAGGGTTAAAAAGAATCAGATCATTCAAAAATGTCCGCCAGGTATGTCCCCTGAGGTTAACTCGCAGTAACCATTGTTATATTACATAGTCTAACGCTTAAACCATTTCGGGATAAGGTAGAGGTTCAATACACCTACATTTTGTCAGCTATGGTTTTAAGTCGTACGTTTTAAAGACCGCGAGCCTCCAGATTCTATCTGTTGCTACTGAGGATTTCTAGACAGTAAAACCAAACAACACTGCCCAACCTGGGCACCGAACCAAGAGCTCATGCGCACACTGTCTCATCAACTACCGCTGAGCCACAGAAACAGACACAAATTCATTTTGTTTACTAAACAAAATAAAATTGCATTCAGTTGACTCAAGAAAAATAATCACCCAGGATCAATTAGTCTAACCGCGGATCAGTAGCGCGTTGTGTACCTACCGCGCCGCATGAAAACAAAATTACATTCGATAGGTATAGGCTTTGGACACGGACAAACTTACATACACTTCCACATTGATAGTTTGCAACATGGGATTAAGAAAGTATTATTTTTGTAACCCTGCTTTCAGAGGTTAAATACATGTTTTCAGTTCTGGTCTCAGACAGCTCAAGTCTCCTTAGACTTCACGAATTTTAAAAGACCGGGCGATTTTACATGGTCACCACTGCTAATCCTGGCTGCTGTTAATTTGTCTTTTAATTACTTACCCATTATTACTCTTAATAAAAACTTATTATTGAAATATTCTATTATAAACCTTTCCCAAGCTGGTACATACTTTTGTGGCTGTTGATCCAAATTTAATATCGGCCAGGCTGTCACTTCTGACATATTCATCACCACGACATATTCGTATGTCGTGCGTGGCGATCCTATGCCGACCGCAACATGCGTATCTACTACTACCTATGTCTCACCTACGTTTTGGCAACGAGCACAGACAACCAATAGTAAACGAGATGGGTGTAAAACCCAGAATTCAACCTCTTCGTCTTAAAAGTAAAAGTAATGAAAAGAAATAACCCCTATATCTCAGGGGTCTTTTGATCTACAGGGCCCATACTCAAACTCGACCAAGGTATGATCCCAAGGTGTCTGCACACCAAGTTACAAGTCAATATTTTGCCATTTAAAATACATGTGACCTTGTGACCCCTATATCTCGGGGGTCTTTTGACCCACAGGGCCCATATTCAAACTTGACCGAGATATGACCCGAAGACGATGTCTACAAATTAAGTTACAAGTTACAAGTCAATCGGTCCAGTGGTTCTGGAGTTATGCCTGTCACTAACACACAGACCCACATAGTGTTTTCATTAACCTCTTCGAAGAAGACTCGGAGGTTAATAAATTAAAAACAAGCTTTTTGTTTTGCTGTTTAAATATAGAAAATCCACGTAGTGGACTTTACCCAGCAGTAGGACATACAAAATATAACAGAAACGTTGAAAACCTCACGTGCAAATTGGGATTATGTACTTTTATCTATTAGGAGGGACTAGCGGTCGCCATGTGGTCGAAATTCGACCATAATTAATAAACATTTTAAGTTTGATCGTTATTATAATACCGCGAAATTGCAATAGGTACTTAACACATTCATCGCCTTGGACCCACGTCGCGTCGTGGGCTCACTATTGCCGCATTTGAGAGCACACTAATCCACGTCGAGGGCTCATGTTAAAATACATTTTTCTTTGCAAATACACAATAAAAATTAAAATAAAATACTACAGTATATTTTTTAACAGATCTTCCTAATGGTTGCTTTGGTTTATAGAATTCGATATTTAATTTATTTTTCTCTTCATCCTAGATGCCAAGGACGTGGGTTGTATGACAGGGCTGGTAAACAATAATATTATGCAAACAACTTCAATGTTATTCACAAAATCAACATAATTTAAGGACATTTTAATCAATTATTAACTGAAATTTATATTCATTTAAATTTTATATGATACGATGATTTGAAGTTATACGAATAATTTTTATTCAAACTTATTTATTTTATACATAATTATTCGTACGATTTTCTAGAACTCTTGATGTCATAAGTTCCTATAGTAAACTGCCTGAATATAATTATTTGCAGAATAATATTTTAAAGTGGTACTATTCTTCAAAATATCCAATATTTCCCTTTATCTTATTATAACGTGTATTGCCGTGTAACTTTGACATCTCCAATGCTACCATTCTCCCAAAATATTCGTTACATTGAAATTGCTTTTCTGCACTCTGTTGTAACCTTGGTATTCCGTCATAGTACCAATTTCTCTTGTTGCGATAGTGGTATTTTATGGATATATTTATCAAATTCTCTAGAATAGGATAAATCATCAAAAGGTTGAGAATCAGGTAATTCATCTTGCGAGACACAGGTTCCCTGGCTGTCTGTTGACACCCTGGTATTCTTTGGCAAAGTTTCATATTCTGTAGGTACACATATTCTGAGATTCAAAATTAACATTTTGCGTTTCGCTAATTAAGTTACTACCACGTTTTGTATAATCCTGTGCTGATCTGAAAAAAGAAAATTAGTAGGTAAAGACAAGGATGTGATAAATTTAGGTTCAGAAATACATTGAAAAATAAACAAATTTAATTGATCTTTCTAAAAAGGTTGACGATACATGTCTCATGATGACAACGAATATAAAAAATTGTTTACTTAACCTTATCTTAGTGTATGAAGAACTATGACCATATTCCTAATAACGAGAGGGTTTTGTGTTACAAGTGATTGCTGTATACCATAGACTCACGTCATGGGCTCACCCCAGTGCATCTGTATTACCAAGGACACCGCTAGCGGGTTCACTAGTAAAATGTATAGCGGTATGGCGTATGAAGCGTGTAAAAGTTATGAGGATGCGAAGTGTTAAGGTATGTAACCATTGTTACGAAGAATTGTACGACATCAACCGAACCATGCCGATATACTACGAACGCGATTCGACTGCGTGTGTCAAATGCATGGTTGTGTGCGTGTAGTGTTTCTTCATTAATTTTATGTTTCTAATGTTCGTCGTTAAATTCGCACATTCCTCCATATTATAAACTTTAACTGTGACAAATTTCATACTCCTCCGTCCGCGCAATTTTCGTAAAAAGGGGTACAAAGTTTTTGCTTCACGTATTAATATATAGATATGGAGAGATCTCCTGAGATACAAGTATGTTTGACTTCGTTTAGGAGTCAGCTGTCCAATTTGTTTTTCGTTATTGTTTGTACAACATTTTTTTTTGTCTTTGTACAAGGTGGTGCAAATGTAATGAGTAATTTGGCTACCACTTCGCTAAAATTAAAAATAACTGCTTTCATGAAATTTTATTTGAAGATGTAAAGAACAATGGCAGAAACCCATACATTGTTCTGGCTGAGATAAAATTCCTGCGCCTTGAAATGAAATACATATATCTGGTTTAACTCAGCGTCATCTTCTGAATTAGTTTGTGCAAACATTTTTGTTCGAGAAGACCGAGAATAATAGATTGTTTGAGAATAATAGTCATGAACTTTTCTTGTGTTTTGTTCTACAGGTAACTTTCAATAACATGTTTAATATGTAATATTATTCAATTTTGAGGGATAAAAGGCAATATCGCATTAGTATTTCCCTTACTTAGTTATTTCAGGATAAAATGTCTTGTAAAATATTTTAAAAGTAGGTCTGTTGGTAAGTCCAGTGATAACACGGGCTAAGAAAAGAAGCACTCTGCGTCACACATATTGAAAGTGCACCGTACTCATATATGTGTGCGTGATTTGAGAGATAGCAGATGAATGGATAGGCAGTACATGTACATGCAAAGATGTCCGTCGTGTCGATCGGCGGTCCGACGTACTTATTGTGCGTCACTTTTGATATACGAGGCACTGAGTCCTTTATTTCCTAGTCCTAGTCTTTTTTTATCCGGCCCTAACTAGTTATGGTGATACTTTAAAAAACGTAGACAGTTCATGGAATTTCTTTCCTAAGTAATTCACTTTTAGTCGCTCAAATTTACGTTAGCTAAGATCTCGCCATTGTTCATTGATGACATTCAAATAAAAAAGGATATTGTCCGAGTTGATGAACAATTATGCTCGTTTTACGGCATTTTGAATTGTTTCTCCAAATTGGCAATTTCTTCTTCAATGTTACTTTCGAGACATGTAAGGTTTGGGGTTTGTTATAGTAAGCGCGAGATATCAAAAAACTCATGGAGGAAGTCTGGCATCGTTAGATGTGGTGATCTGGACGGCCAGTTCAAATCTCCAAAACGGGAGAAACACTCGCTTCGGAAATTGGTGTCACAAAATTTTCATCGTTGCCCGAGCTGTGTGAGCGGTTGTCCCGTACTGCTGGAACCAACAATACTCTAGACCCAATTCATCAGCATACGGCAAAAAAACTCGTTTAACATCTGCCTGTAACGCTCACCAGTTACGGTTACGGGGATGCCATTGGAGTCCTAAAAAAATAAGGACAAATTACTTTTTCTTTGCAAATGCCACATCAAACAGTCACTTTGAGGGAATGCAATGATGCTCTTGATGCATTTTATGTGAGTTTTCTGTGCCCCAATTGTTCGCGCACATGGAACACGACGACGAAGAAAACCACGACGAAATTCACGCTGCAAACAACAGACCGAAAATTTGTTAAAAAAGTAGTAACAATAATTCCTCTATGTCCTTCAGGTTTGTATCGCTCCATGGCTTGTCAACTAATTATTTATCTGTCTACTACAACATATATATCTTAAGATCCCACTGAGTCGAAGTGTCGCCGGTCTACACTGATTGGCCCCCGTAACAAGTGAAAAGACACAATAATTACATCATGACATTACTTTTGCGCCACCTTGTAATTTTAATTTGTAATTGTTATTGGAAAAATAAATAAATAATTATTTATTATTATTAAATAAATAATTAGTTAATATAAGATGTACTAAAAAATTTAATAAATGTTGCCTATTGTAGATAGATGAGGCGGTGTGTCTGTACCTACCTGGCTATAGACCATACCCTGCGGTTTAACAAATGCACTAAATAATTAGTTCTACCGAAATATATATAATACGTAATTTGTTCCGTCTTGGAATAAAAATTAACGTCAATTATTATAATAGTTAGCCAGCGATGTACTTTTAAATTATACTCTCTAGGAAAATATCTACCTAGGCAATTAGTTCTATACCAACTCTAATTATATATTTACTTTTCACTCATTCAATTCAATGAATTATCAAAATAAAAATAGAAAGAAAATTAAAGCTAGCGATGTCCTTCTAAAGAACTTCATATAAATTCGTGTTCCCCTTTTTAATTTGATTAAAATAATCTTAGCATTTTATAGATATATCCCATTTAATGCATTGGTAGGTACTTAATTTCTAGAAATAAATAAAGCGATGTAATCAAAATACCAAATCAGTAATAGTCAGGTAGTGCTTAATAATTTGTAAATATAAACATAACAATATAAAAATATCAGCCCTGTATTAAACTGCCCCACTGCTGGGCACAGGTCTCTTCTCAGTGTGAGAAGGGTAAGGCCATAGTCCACCACGCTGGCCTAGTGCGGGTTTGTAGACTTCACATATCTTCGAGAACATTATGGAGAACTCTCAGACATGCAGGTTTCCTTACGATGTTTTTCTTCACCGTTAAAGCAAGCGATAATTAACTATTTAACACGCATATAACTTCGAAAAGTCAGAGATCGCGCCTTGGGTTCGAACTTGATACCTCTGCGTGGCTGTCCAACGATTTCTCACTAGGTTATCGCATTTACATAACGTAACAATACAATCAATAAAAAAAATACATGACATATGCAATTATAAAATCATTCCTCGTGTATTATATGTACTACCTACATAATATGTAACAATTGTTCATTTTCTACAACATTATAGAAAATGAACAGTCGTTACATAATATAGGGTATATTATTTTTGAAGCTGACTTTGAACGTAGCATAGCTTGTTGTAGTAATTAACATGTCATAAAATACACCTATTTACTTAGAAGGACATCGCTAGCTTTGATTTGCTTTTTATTTTGATAATTTAATGTTTCGAATAAGTAAAAAGTAAATATATAATTAGAGTTGGTATAGAACTAATCGCCTAGGTAGATTTTATTTTCCTAGAGAGTATAATTTAAAAGTACATCGCTGGCTATTATAGTTGACGTTAATTTTTATAAATTCCAAAACGGAACAAATAACGTAATATGTAATATATATATATATATATATATATATATATATATATATATATATATATATATTACATATATATTATTACATATATATGTATATATATATATATATATATTATTTATTTCGGTAGAACTAATTATTTAGTGTATTCGTTAAACCTCAAGAGTATGGTCAATCGCCAGATACAGACACACAGATAACGTTATTGTTTTAGAATAATTAGCCATTAAATTATGATATGCTCGTTAATTTATTGGTTTAATAGGTGTCATGATTGTAGACAAATAAAACAAAGGTTTGATTGAGATCTAATTGGACTCATAAAGAGTTTTAATTAATGAAAACAGTTAAGAAAATACTTCAAGACTTCAGTAATTAGTCACTTTGCAGAACCAGCTACTATTACCGACTAGCGATATCGGATTTATGAGTACGTTAGTAAAACTTGTGCTATCCATATTATGTAATACTGCTTTTTAGGTTATTTTGATGAGTAATCATTGAACTAGTGTTAAAGCGCCAGCATGCCAAGTGACTTATTTCCTTAAAATATGATAGTCATAATTACCCTAATGGATGACAATAGGTATATAAGCTTGAGACAAAACAAAATTACAGATATTTATAAATTAAGGAACAACTATTAAAATGTAATTTTAGACATTCCCAATGTAAAAATAAATTGTATGCTCAAGTGGCAAATAAGACTACAGCGTAAGTTAATCTATATACGCCATAAAATCATCATAAATTTCTAATATGAAATTAATATTACCAAAATATGCATAACATACTACAAAAAATCTAAACCTATTGTGTGCTTGTAAAACAATTAGGTTTGGTTCGGGAAGACATCAATGTATCACAATAGAACGAAAATCAATCATGTAACAAACCAGAAGGTAACAGCTATGCATGAATTATTATTATGATGATTTTTAATATTAGACTATTCTTAATAAACTCAATATACATATATGTATATGTACAACACAAAGTAAAAACCTAAACATATTTCATTATATTTATATAATCATTAAATAAAATTCTAAAATTAATGTAATTTACTATGAAATAAATTTCTTATGGATGAATGTCACTAATTTAAAAATTATATAATTATTACAAATAAATACTACTTTAAATAATATAATACAAATTAATTAATATTTAATATGATTAATTTTAGGCAAGGACATTTTTAAATCAAAAATATATTTTTATAATATTCTTTGTCCTTGTGATAGCTTTAAAAAACTAAAATTTAGTTTTCGGCCATGTTCCGGTACCAAGTTAATCAGTCAATTTTGATGATAATTATGTCAATTTGTTTTAGATTAACAAGCTACCGGAAAATGAGACGCGGGAGAATTAGATAGAAGACTCAACGAATGTTGAGAAATTTAGACCTATATAATCCAATTTAGTAGCTCCGCTTGATTCTTGTTACCAATTGATGTTATAATGCTTTTTTAGACCTTAAATTAAAATATAATGTAAATAATAATTTATGCCAACACGATTAACGTTGAGTTAACGTGATGACGTTACATGAACACAGGCAATATGAACTGAAAATTCAAGCGGGCAAGTCAAAATTCGACACATGTATTTGTGGAACATGTGTCGGATCAATTTTTGGCGTTGTTTTGTAGTCACAGATGCCGCACTCTTTGAGCTTCCACTCCCACCCCATTGTCTGCACGGCATGCAACGTTTGGGCCTCGGTGTGTTGGCGCCGAAGCATTCCTTCCTGTAATTTGGAATAATTGACAAATTAATTTATTTACTTGGTATTGACAAACCAACATAAATTAGACTCAGAAATAGCAGGCACTGCACTGTACAATTTAGTATTTACTCTCTGGCGACTACAAAAACAAAGTGGAACTAGAAGTGGTTGCCTAGCCTGAGACTTAAGGACACTAGACAAGATATGAGAAGTGTGATTACTATCATCGAAAAGAGTACTCATTTATGGTATAGAGTTTGTGGTATAAAGCGCCTGTAGGACTCTCAAACCTGGCTTGCCTTGGTGGGCCGGTCAGAGGGGGACCGCTAGAGCTATATGCTTGGGGTGGAAGTGTCATTTTCAAGGGCATAACTACGAGGAAACCCGCTCCGGGTCTCCGTTGTCACGAGACCCGTGATGGTGAAAGCGGCGCTGCACCGCTCGACAGTCCTAGCCGCTCGCACAGGTGTTGCCCTCTGCTGCTCGCTTGTGTGCCTATCGTGGCTATTCAGGAAGCCCATCTAGTGAGTTGGCGAGACACCGTCTGGCCATTCGACTTGATACTATAAGAGTATTCAGGGCAGACGCCGTATTTCATCCATAGTTACCAATATACCGCTCCACCAAACACCCATACCCATAGCCCATATATTAGAATCCATACGTAGCAATAGTCCTACGCCTGCTGCGGCTAGTGCCGCTGTCGGTGTTCCATCCCACCTTTGATTAAAACTCTCGAAGGGCCTCTTCACGTTGGACCCATGTCTCCGTGTAAGCCTCCCAAAGGGCCAGGTATTTTCCTAATATAATATGTTAGGAAATACCTGTGATAAGAGAAACATAATATTCTACACATACACAACACCATCTAGTCCAAACTAAGCAGAGGTATCATTTCAGACAAACGAGAAAGTAAAATCATTAAATATACCTTGATCTTTTCCCATTTATCGTCGACTTCTTGAAGCCACGAGTTAATCTGTCTGCCATTGCATCGGGAGCGCTGCGCGTTGCGCTTCTCTTCCTGCTCTGGCGCTAATACATTGTACACTTCACTGTCACGAAGTATTGTGCACACAGAGAAAGGAAGGGACTGTGGAAAATAATGTATAAATTAGTGTTTATGTAAATTGTACAAAAGTGTTTATCTCTTATGTGTATTGAGATGCACTTACCTGGTTTGCCACAGCGCGTTCGGCGCGCCCGTGAACGCGCAATATCTCCTGTTCGACAGCCAACACAAGCTTCTCTTTTTCTACTAGATGTTGAATACGCAACCGTGTCCTGGCAGAAACATACACAATTAAATACCAAACGCAGTTTAATATATTAATAATATTGAAAGTAACAATTTTATTTCAGACAGCATAATTTATTGTATTTGCGGTAAATAAACAAATATTATACCTTTCTTTTTCTTGATCCGTGAACTCATTTAACATCTGTGGGGGTAAGTTGTGTGGGATCTCCACTTGGGGATCTGGATTCACATTACCCTGGAGTGTGTATGTGCAGCGATTCATCAAGTATTTGTTGAAATCTTTTGGTGGCTTTGGTTTGACAGGGAATAAGCTTCTTTGACGACGATCGATCTGTAATTGCCAGAATGTTTAGTACCAGACTATAAAGAATCAATTGAACTAAATAATGCTAAGACTTAACATACCTGCTTTCGAATATGGATGTACATTTGGTAGGGGTTGGAATGAGTAATGTTATGGCTTGTACTGCTGCTCTCGTGAACTTGCTCTGATTTAGACACGTCACGAGAGTGACCATCTTTAGAAGCTTTAATCTTTCTCTTTCTGGGATGTAACTCTACTGACTGGCCAGACGCTGCAAGATACATACAATTGACTTTATATTGGATCCGTTTTACCAATGAAATTGTTGTTTTATGAAAAGATAATTGATTATGTTGCTATTGTCATACAAACAATATCAACAATATTTTTATGGGCTTATTCGAATGCCGTTATAGTTTAAATATATAGTTGCTTGACTGGGCCAAATATGGTATATCTTGTATAAAACAGCAACCAACTTTAAATGATGGAGCATTGAAACAACGGATCCAGAAACACACCAAATATCGTAACCGTCCATCGAATTTTAAAAAGGAAATTATAACTTGATTTTTATGTGTATCAAATCTTTCCACCTTAAAATATTAGTATAGATGTAACATCTATATTATAAGGGGGTAAGATTTGATTATTTGTTTGTAAGGATTTAGCCCATAAAATACTTGACCGATTTTAAAAATTCTTTCATCATTATGTAGCTATATTATTACAGAGTAACATAAGCTTCATTTTATTTTTACACGTTCAGTGCCACTACGATTTTCATGATGTTTTCCCGGATGCCGCATACATTTCACATTGGACTCACCAAGCGAGTCGCCGGCACTACAATATAAATTGAATGAACTTGCCAGGCGAGTTCACTGGCATTATGTAAGGGTAAAATTTATATTTTGTTATTTTTGTGGCTGTCTCAGTCTTCGTAACGTTTGAATCGGAAGTGACACGTGTTTGACGATTGTTCAGTGTGTTTCAACTTATAAACATGGCAAAAAAACTCTAAGGCTATTATAAAAGGTAAGTTTGTTTCGTAATTTAGACAGTGGTTGTCAACATGTACAGTGGTTATAGTTAAGGTTATATTTTGCATTACTAAATATTGTTTCTGAATAGCAATATCACCAGCTATGACTGTCGTACCATGATATTAGACGAACTACTTTCATATTCAATGTTCATAATGTACAGTGATATCCACATCAACATACACAAAATCTGAAGCCGTAATTTATATCTTGTCTAAATTTTTGTGATACTTTCATTCTGTTTTAGATTCATAATATAAGTAAGTAGTATCCAAGCTATTGTGTTGAAGTTGTTGTCTAATGTTTATTTATTTAAATTTTGAGATCCGGCGGCAGTGAACTCTCCTAGCGAGTTCATGGCATTGTATAATTACTTTATTTCTTTCATATAAAAAAATGTTTGTATCATTCGAGCCACCATGTAATTGGTTAAATAACATCATATTAAATCTACACTGTAATTTTGAACAGAATATACGGATGCGTTTTGGAAATATTACCGGAAATCACCGAACTAACCACGCGAGTCGTCGGCACTAGAATAAAATTAATGCGAACTCGCTGGGCGAGTCGGTGGCCCTGAACGTGTTAAAAAGGTACTGTTACTAACCTAACCTAACTAACCTACTTTACGCGAGCGAAAGCTAGTACCATATATTCTTATATAGTTTACATTCAGGTACGCCTAAATGTAAGAGAAAATGTGGGTTGTGGATTACAGCACCATCTGCTGATGCTATAGATGTGTAGGTACATAGTTGGTACAACAGCAACCCTCACATCAGATTTTAAACATTCGTAAGGTAACCAAAACGAAAATCACAGTTTAATGCAACAAATTTTGCGATTTTAGTATTTTTTGTTTGTTTACTGTACGATCTTAATTAAATATACGAAATATATATACATGAGTATAAGGATAATCTTAATTATTATTTGATAAAACGCTAATCAATATATATATATATATATAAATCTATAACCAACATGAACAAAGAAGAAATGTTGTTGACTGTACATTAATGTCGCGCTTGTTTTGTATTTTGCAGAACAGAAAAATGCATAATCTTTCACAAGATTATTTCGGTTATACGAAAGATCTATTATACAAGCATTTTTAAATATTTTAATAACATTTTATGTAAAATTAATGTAATTTATTAATAATAATATGCCTTGGCATATCGTAAAATAAATCGGAATTATATTTAATTATGTTTAGTATATCAAATACGAAATTACATTTTCTTTTATAATATACCTAAATAAATAATAATAAATTTTATTTCCAAGAACAATTGCAAAGTAGAAATACAAAGACTAAGTAAATAAAAAGATAAGAAACGTTGTACAATTACAAAAATAAATTGGACAGCTGACTCCTTAACTAAGTAAAAAAAATATTTGTATCTCAGGAGCAATGTTTCTCCTAATAAGTGGTTATGACAACTGCGAATACAAGATAAATAACTTATGAAAATAATCAAATGTAGACAATTTACATTATTCCATGTAAATTACGAACAAATAAATAGAATAATAACAAATTGGAAAAAAACAGCATTTTCATAGCGAATAACTCAATAAAATATGAAAATTAAAGTAATCTGTTTAATGTCGAAGATAGTAACTTACATTCTCCTCTTCCCCCAGATGTAGAGGCATGATCATCTTGGCCCTTAAAGAGAATGAATAGTAAGATATGACAATGTATTAAAAGACTCAGAAAACGAACAACAAAAAACGGTTACTTAATTTTCCAAAAGGATCGTGTGAGTTAAATAATAATTTAAGGTTAATAAATTGAATCTACTCATGTACTTACAGAGCCCGAAGGTGTTGGACTTTTATTGGAATTCAAGTTAGCTTGAGCCTGTCCCGCCCCGGAGCGGCTGTCATTCCCTGTCTGAGGGGACGTCCTCTCCTTATCTTTATCTTTCTCCCCGTCATTCGTCCTATGAGAACGGAGGACTCTCTGTCCAGCCTTCGGACGAAAAGTAGGTTTATGAGCATGTTAGTTTCGGTATTTAAAAATGTCATGAAATTAATAAAACGTAAAACTGCATTCTACACTAAACTATAAATTTCAACACACGAATGTTTTGTAAGCTTAAATGTTTGGAAATTACCTTGCCGCCTTCCCCAGCTCTTTTATCGTCCGAGTTCCCGTCTGAGCTGTCGGATGTTTGCCCTGTGTCATTACTTGTACAAGGAATGACATAGGGCAAAGTCGACGCACTGCCCCGACCCTTGCCGCTGCCTCTTTGACCTGTAGTACCACCTAGATAAGATTAGTCATCGCGAATAGATAGCTCATCAAGATTTTACAACAAAACTATTAAATCAAAAGTGTGGAATAATTAGCTGCTTAATAAAAATTTACTAATTCGTTTGTAAAATAAATATAACGAACATAATGTGAAGAAACACGATTGTTTGAGTCTTACCTTCTTCCTGTTCGTTTCTGCTGCCCGAACCACTCGCCCCGCCCGGTATGACGATCTTGAGCGGTGGTACCTTGGGCGCAGCCGATTCAGTAGTTTTTGGTTCATCGTCCTCATTGTTATCCTTGGATTGATTTGGCTTAGGGCTGGCAACAGGACTCTTCCTGTCCTGCTTACTCACTTGTAACCCCGAGCCGCCCTTTCCCCCGCCTGAAGATTTGCCCTGCAAGAATTTAACATATAAACTGCATGAAAAATCGGCATATATGAACAGTAAGTTCTTTCGGTGACGAATTTCAGCCATTGATATATAAGTGTGTCAAATTCACTCTCACTTTTGTAATGCTAATATCATTATGTTATTAATTGTTAATGACTTAATTACAAGAGGCATCCTGTTGCAGCAATAAAATCGCAAGCAAGTGTCTTATTATAATGTTACGTCAATGAGTTGTTGCTTAATTCTGATTGTTTTACATATATAATTTGTAATTCTGATTATAATACATATTATATATGTATGAATTGGAATTAAAGTTATACAACTAATCATACTCAGTACCCTATGTTACTATGACTGTTACGAAAGCCTTTGGGGGAAAACTAACATTAGCAACACTGTTACCATAAACCTCTTACATATTTGCTGTAATGTCATGTCAGGCTTTTATCAAATTCTCGCCTGACTATTTGTTGATTCGATATCCCCTATATGTATTTAGTACTACAAAGATGGGTGAAGTAAAGTTCTAAAGTCTTACCTGATGAGACCCCTGTGCACTACCCTTCGACCCTGCACCTCCGCCCTTTCCCTGGGTCTGAGGGGTGCCCTTCCCTGAGGAGGAGCCACCTGCCCCGCCTTTGCCGACGTTTTGAGCGCCGCCGCTCTTGCCTAGTGGTATAGCCCCAGTCTTACTTGCTGGCCCCGGTGGCTTGCTGCCAGTTAAGATACTGTAAACAATGATTGATGCCGAATGTAACATTTAAATTAAAATTTCTAATTAATAAACTTATGAATATAAATAAAGCAAGTTTGCATTTTATTTAATAAATAGTAAGTTATTTTAAATATGCCATTATACGAATACTACAAAGTTGGACTGGTTTTAAAATTGGTTGTCATGTGTACGGCAGCATCGGTCGGTATTAAACGCGAGTGTCAGTTTGAACTTAATATATATTATCAACATAAGAACAAGATACAGTGTAAGTCGCGTTTGAGTAGTTCGTTCTAGTAGTTAGCTTAAGTAAGTAATGGATTGAAGATTTACCGGCCAGGCCCCCCTCGCGCCACCGGAGCCGGCTTGCCCATTGGTTCCTTCTCTTCATTATCTTTTCTCTTTTTCCTTTTCGAAACGTCATCATCGGCAGTATCATTATCATTGATTTCATCATACTGTCGTTTATTGGACTCCTCTTGGGTCGATGACACGATACTGCTACTTAACTGTGTGCCATCTGAAAGCAAATTATTGTAATACGTCCACATGTAACATATACATTACTTTTATAAGTTCTTACTACCTATTTTAAAAAACTATGTCGCTTTCTTAATGTCTAGTCTAAATGTCTTAAGGTAATACAATGCTATGTTGCACACTTCCAATATTAGATCATGTGATACATATTCAGTATGAGTATGTATCACATGATTTAATCTTCCTGTAATTGTTATTTACTCGAAGAGACATTATTCTACTATTTTATATTATAATTAACAAAGCTGTCCTAGCATACAAACCTAATTTTTATAATTAAGTACATAATTAAACTTAAAAAATAACTTGAAGTTTCGGAATTTTATACAGTGTATAATATTCCTAAAATTCAATCACGCTTGAAGTTATCATAGCGTATTGTGTATATACACTACGACAATTCCATGCGTTAGGTCGATTCAGCATGGGCACAACTGCCGATAGGGCTTGCTAAATCGGGCCGCGTCTTCGAATTTTTTTATCAGGAAATTCTCAGTGTTAATAAGTAGTATGGTACTGTATCCGATAGATATTAATTAAATCGCCATCTATAACAAAGTATCCAAATAAAGTTGGTAAAATGTGGGTGTGATACATTACATCTCTTCGATTTTTATAACTAGTTTGATTCTATATGTTACGTTATGTGAACCGGTACTTAAGCAATAAATAATACAAATAGTCTATAACCTAACCTAGAAAATATGGATAATCAAGCAACTTATTATGCGCCTAGCAAAAACTTAGCTCTATCTAATTTCAAGACAAAGATGAATAATAGCCGCAAAAGTAATAATTATATTAAAATAATGGATCCCATGTTTATTGTAGCAATCTCAATGCACATTTCATTTGGTGAATCATTTTTTTTTGGGCTCTTCGTATGTTGCGGCCGGAGCCGCGGCCCTCGTTTGAGTTAATGTATTTCTGCTGATGATGATACTGCGTAGATTATACAAGGCAAATGGATGCAATGTGTCGTCATAAGATTTCAACGCCTTTTTATCGCCAATCATAGCACACAGTTCTCACCGTCTCTGCTCTCGGTGGCGCCGCCTTTTTCCTGTGCGGTGACGTCCTTGCCATCGAAATGTTCCCCCTGCGCTAGGGTCTCCATGTTGTGCCGCTTACTGCAATCACTATTACCACTGGCATTGCAACCCTTCTTGCTGCTGTCATCCCTTGCCCGACTGATGTGTGTTGCTCTCGCGTTATTATCTGTTATTTTAAAATTTTCGTTCCACATGAAATAATCAAGATTTTCTCACCAATCCTGCAGTTTTTGGATTCATGCCTAATATAAACTAGACTAGAAATATAACATCATTTTATCATAATTCCAAATCACTGTCTACTAAAATGCATGCTTCTGGGATTTTACAGATTTTAGAAAATGCCAGTACTGTATGGTTAGGGCTCTACTGTATGCACAATAAACTAAATACCTGATATTTCTTATTTAAATTAAGCTATAAAATACAATTTCGTTTTCGTAACAATACAAATTGATCATTCGTAGCTATAATAAATTATACTGTCAATTATAGTATTAGGGTCAAACAGTGACAAACGTTACATTAATACAATTTATGGAATTGTAATATATATATTGATGTGGACAAAAGTGCCAACCTGTTTCAAATATAACTTGCTCATATAGCTGTAGCTGTGATCCTTTAAATATGGTATATAAATATATCACATGCAATATGATTTACATGTGATAGATCTGTGTAGAATTGTTTTACCTTTTATGAAAATATCTATATTATATAGATTTCATGTGGTCATTTTGTCAGTCTCAAATAGATATCTTATTTACTTGTTAATTGTCACTAAACCAATCTCAATGGCATATTTCTGAAGACTTAGGCATTATGCTCCAATGGCTTATTAATTATAAATTATGCTCAGTTGTTAATTTACTTGATTCAATTTACTTGAAGATGTATTTTTATAAAGATAACTTTTAAATATAAGTAGCAAAATCACTAACACTTTCAACATAACCTGATTCCATTAGCTAAATGATAAATAAAACAGATGTGAGATATCATTTTAATCTTCCAACAATCAGCCTAATTACAAGTTATGGATTAAGAATAACTCTTAGACTTAAAAAACCTGGAATAAAATATATATTACACCTCTTACATACAAATGAATTGATGTACTTATTTAAACTAGCACATTAACTTCAATATACTTAGTCACAAATGTCTAATTATCCATTTTAACAGAATGGCCTAATAATGTATGGTTTAATTAGTGAACAAACCTTTGTCATATTGATAAATAAACTAGAATAAAATTACTACTACAGATAAATTGAGAAAATCTCACACTACATTTTAATGTTGACAATAGTTTCAAATACATTGGTCTCTTACCTAATAATAATACTTTATATCTTGCCTAATGGTTCTACATAATAGGCACAGCATGTTTATTAATTTTGTAGTTCTTGTACAGTTAACTGCTAAAACTTGACATATGAAAATATTTCATTAGTGACAGCTACTTGATGTATTACTTACAAAATTTTTAATCTGATATAGTTTACAATAAGTATGTAGAGCTTTCAGATAATCTTCTAATATACTATTACATATTAACTAATTGATACTACTTAAATACTTTGTGAATAAAAGCTGGTGTCACAGATAAGTTTCATAATTAACTAATATTAGCACCTGTACTAACATAAAATATTGATACATTTGACCCACTACTAACAGTTGCAATAAATGTACATGTTGAGCACACAGTTTCACATTTTCTCCAATAACATCATGGAAAAATAAATAATGCATTGCAGCATAGTAAGAGGCTAGTGATCTTGTTTATGACCAGATAATACAGTAAATTAATTATATACATGATTAATATCATTCACTTAACAATTTCCTTTTTGCATTCATATTATACATAATTACCATTAGTATAATAATACTTTAACTAACATTAACATGCTAATAAATGAATAAAAATGACGAAAACATTACCACTATATCGATACAAACTATTGATTTATTAGGTCCTTATTTAATGATAAGACAATAGAAACACTGATATGAACGACATACAGAGAGACGTACGTTACTGGAGTAGGTAACTTAATAATGAGATTGTAAATTACCGCGGTTCCTCCAGCTGTACAAAGAATAATGTACTTACGTATATCAAACAAGGTACTGCAATGTTTCTGTAATGAGAATTTAATTACCTCTGCGCCTCCGCAGTACGTTTACAGTGACATAAATATGAGGCACTAAGATTGTTAAGTGATTATCTACGATCTGCTAATATAATATCTCGTCTAAAATAATCATACTGTCACGTCAGTCAGGTCATTATTAGGAGAAGTTTACGCAGGGGTCACAGCTCGATCGCGGTTGATGTGCGGCGTGCATCACGATTATACGCATACTCTATGGCGAATAATGAGAAAACTTAAACTCCCCTTTTGTGTGCGAGAGCGCCCTTCTTTGCATTTCACGTTGGCCGACAGTTTGAAGAATTTATACTTGTTTGTACACTGTAATTTTCCACAATAAAAACTTATGCTAAATCGGTCTACAAGACCGCCACGAAGTTGGCGTCAGGGATCGGCCATCATTCGACAGCCCAAGCAACACGCCCCGTAACGTTCCATTACACCTAAACATGAATATCTACATACGACTATAAGTGACAAATGAAATACAAATATATTCATATTTCTATATTTATACCCACCCTTATCTTACTTAAATGTAAAATAAGAATATTATTGTTAGGTTTAGAAAGTGTAATGGTATTAATAAATACAAACTATGCGAGTAAAGGAACATCACAACACGCAGCTCGCGTTTCGTACGAACTTCAATTCAATGTGCAAATGTGCGTTTCGTTATTCGCAGCAAATGCTTTTATTTGTCAATTAATTTTTATAGGGTGCTAGAATATTTACCAATATATTTATATTGCTGACTTTAGTTTAACTATATTATCTTTCATTATATCCACGTTTTAGTAAATACGTCAGTATTAAGCTCACAATGTATGTATATTAGGTTTTACGGTGACTGTACCTAGTCACCGTAAAAAGATGTATGTATACGAAATATTAAACAAAGTGCCATCCAATAAGATAAAATATTGTATTCATCTTTTGTGGCACCAATGTATACGAAATATTAAACAAAGTGCCATCCAATAAGATAAAATATTGTATTCATCTTTTGTGGCACAACATGATATTTACTGTAACTTGTTACTGAGCATTGGGTTAGAAATTTACGGTCACCATCTAGTTAGCAAAGTTTTGATATTATACAAATATGGCGGGAGTGTAAGCAATAGAATGAAATTGCCGTTTATGTCCTACATCTAATTTCGTGGTCTCTGTACAAAATGCAACGGTTATTTTAAAAGTTCAGTTATATTTCGAGAATATACTATATGTAACCTTAGGGTGGATGCCCCGAATAGCGGCCTTTTTGTACATTTTTTATCTTTGTAAAATCATAGCATGTTAACTATACCTTAATATTAATTGGAGTATTCTTAATCAACAATCAACGAGAGAGATGCGGCATGAAAGTTGATGTAGTGACAAGAATAGAAAATGGTATGTTAAGCTGGTTTGGGCATGTAGAAAGAATGGACGAGGAAAGACTGACTAAGAAAGTTTATAAGGCTAGTGTGAATGGAACAGTCGCAAGAGGAAGACCTAGGCGAACGTTTCTTGATCAGATCGGAGGCGTTCTGGACAAAGGCCAGGTTAAGAGCACCTTGAACCGACGGGCATGTATAAGGAATGTGATGAAAGTGAATGAAGCCAGAGAAGTGTGTCAGGATCGTAGCAAATGGAAATCCGTAGTCTCTGCCTACCCCTCTGGGAAACAGGTGTGAATCTATGTATGTATGTATGTCTTAATCAACAGGTTATTTAATTAAGATAGTAATGTAAACCTGATACTTAATAATAATTGTTATATAAAGGTAGAGTTACATTTAATAAAATGACAATCTCGAAACGGTCTACTGGCCGATTCTACGTTTAGGATTATACATTTTGCGTTCTTGTGTTGTTAGCTGTTAAAACCAACTGACAGAAAAGAAAATATTTCTGAGAAAAACGTTCTTTAGTAAATTTTTATTTCTAACGCCAATTAGAAAGCGTAATGACAAAATTATGCGAAATATACCTTTATATTGTTGGATCAAAACTTAGCAAAAATATAGAAAATGGCTGACGTTCACAAATCTCACAAATCATGTTTCAATTCGCTGACACATTCATACCTACAATTTGTATTTAAAGTTATGTCGCTTAGTGTCTACCTGTATTCTTTCTTTTAATTCGCTGATGTTTTTGTTTATTTAAGACAAGCCATTATGGCCTCACTACAAGCAACTATTCATAAAAAAAACAAATGAGTAAAATTTGCCTTTCGAAAAATTTTGATGAAAGTGTTAGTCACTTTATGAAAACCACAATGTTACCAATTTTCTACATACAAAGCGGCAACTTCATATTTTAACCCCTATCATTTTAATAATACATTACACATTTTCTTATCATAAATAATCACTATTTACGTTTGAAAGTGTTATTTTTAACACACTTTTATTAGCTTCACCTGTATGTTTGTTAGTTTGTTTGTAACCGACTCCTTTGGACTTGATTTTGACCCAATTCAAACGGTCAGATTTCATTTAAACGTTGTAGACTTATCGAGGACCGATGACAATACAATAATTTAGAAAAATAATAAAAAGTAAAAATCGTGGGTGCTTTCTAAGATATTTTGATAACCCCACGCTTTTTTACATTAAAATTTATTTATTTATTATATTAATTCTATCCTTAATTCAAATAAATAAATAAAAATTGTGTTTGGTTTTATAAATAAAGCGTGTTATTTTAGTTTTTTAAACTATTATTTATTTTACTGAACGCTATCGATTGTTATATCGCTCTGTCGTATCTCGTAATGTCCACTTTTCGGCCGATTGCAGTAGTGTGAGTATACGTACGAGCGGCCAAGCTTTATTGAGAGAACAATTACTAGTTTGGGACGTTTCGACTGTGCCTACGTCTATGATTTTAAGTCAACGTGACTGTTTTGTAAGTTTTTATGCCCCTAGTTAATCAAGCGTTGTATTCATCTAATGTTTAATAATGAGGTAAGCAAATTCAGTCATCGGTTCAATAGAATTACCTATGCTGCTACACTTACTATATTATCTTGAAATATTCTTAGGAGTAACGATCTTATAATATTTAGCATCATCAATAAAATCATACTTAGTACTTGCTGCCCGTATAGTTCCTGCAGGTGGGTTTTTCAAAACTTATCAAAAAAATATAGAATGAAATATCGAATATCAAAATAAAAAGCACTCATTTAACAATAGACACCTAAATGAAAATATTACCGAGATCGTGATCATATTATTATTTAGAAAATCAACCAAAGCCTTACAATTACAAATATTTACTAATTTGGACACTTAATCTTAAAATGATAATTGTTTGCACAGGTAGCGTAGTGGTATCAGTGGTCGCTTCGCCGTTGCCACTGCGCCAAATGTTTCTCTCCCACCAATTTATTCTTAATGCGGGAGCTATACTTTTTAAGCTAAAGAATCTTGTTTAGCCGCTGTTAGCGTTGACAACATCTCAAAGTCTCTCTCAAAGACTTCGAGATGTTGTCAGTTTGTTGGAACATGATGATAATATAATATCTCATATTATCACAGACGTACCAACAAACTGCCCCACATTTCAGAAATACGAGTCAAGATGGATTTGTTGTCTTCGTACTAAACAATAATAGTATACAACGTTTTGGATTATTATAAACTTGAAACAGCCACATTTACAACATTTTGAAACAGGTCTTCATGTACATGTTACAGTAAATATCAAGTTTTGCCACAATTGATGAACGCATTATCTAGCATATTGGATGTTGACATTTTAATGAAACTGTTTCGCAAATATTTTCGCAGACACCCATAAAATTTTCACAATTACCACATTTAATTCCGTTGTAAATTGTACCTGTACAATAAATGACATGTTTTTACTAGACTCCATTTATTTTTTGATCCCATTATACACAGGCAGCTGGACTTATATAATTTACATGCTCAAAGCATGTTACTAGATGACACGCGATTTTGGCACAAAACAAACTTAAGACGTTTTTATAACGGCCATAATTATGACTGCAGCCATGTAATTGTCGTCAAATTGTTATCGTAACCATCTAGTAATTATATAAAATCATTGATTTGAACAGTGTTATTTGCCAACTTTTAACAAGGTAGGTATTATTGTATGTGAAATAAATTAAACGCAATTCTAAAATCTTTAGTTTTGAAGCTACTTCACAACAGTCTACATTACATAACGCAGAATTTGTATTTCTACGGAAAATGGTAGTTAACCAATTTTCGTGAACCATCAATTTTTTATTATTAAATATTAACATAAAATAAATTTTAAAATAGGTACCTAATGACTAGTATTTGTTTTTAGATACATTGTTCTTTACATTTAAAACAAGCACTTCAATAATAGCAACAATATAGCGCCTACAACTGCCTATAACTCACTATAAAAACATACGACGCAGAATAAAGAGCGAGGTCGAATTTGTCGAGATGTGTCAAGTAAATTGCCTATTCAATTTAACGAGTACATCCATCTAACAACGTAGTAGGCACAAACAATATCTGCAAATCTCTGAATGTTAGACGATGAATACGTTTCAAATTTTTTTAAACATTTATAAGGCGACGATCTTTGTTTAAATTGAATTTTAGGTGATTATATTTAACTGTGTTGTAAACTAGTGCAGTCATCATTAGAGATCGGAAATTCGGATGCATATTTACCTAAAGTTCAGGTGTTGGCTATTATGGAAAGCGGTTTTTTATCGACATTTACTACTATTTTCCATTTATTTTCTATGCATTTTCTGTATGTGTAAAATAAATAAATATTTTGTAAGATATCCTTAATAAATAAATAATACTGAGTTCGATAAAATATTAACTTTTATTTATGTTTTCTTTACAACACCACCTTTTCCTTCACACACTATACACACGTGTGTGCATGTAACACATACTTCCGACTATTTAAGCAATCCAGGCAACCCGGGATTTTATTTTTAATAAAAATATTCTCAGCTGCCGCTTTCTTAATATTGTTACATGCTGGGTTCGACAGATAAGAATGCAAACAATATTACCGACTAAAACACGTTTTATTCAAACACACAATTAAATTTAAAACGCAACAAACACACACTTTTCACTGTACTGCTTCAAACTCCGTAGTATTTTCGCTTCCGTTCGCTTCGATGAACACTTGACCGCTTACGATTGTAAACTGACTCGGTGGTGTGCGTGCGCCCTATTTATACGCGGGTAAAGCGTTTCTAGAGCTTTCTAGCAACGCCATACCCGGTATGTAAACAGTATGATGTTTCGAGAAAGTACCAGCGTTGTCTTTACGATTCTCGTACGCATACCTACTACGTAATTCCGTAAGATGTCAATAGATGGCGGTGTAATAAATTATTAGACGGAACTGCCGAGTCTTACCCACAATGCCGAGAGATGTCACTGAGCGTAACAATATGTTAGCCGAAAATTAACTTTAGGTAAATATGCATCCGATTATCCGATCTCTAGTCATCATATATCGTTCTGGGCCAAAAACACATAGCGACCATTCTCGATTGACACCATAAAAAAATATTTACCTGTTTTTATTGTAATCTCGTGACTTTGATCCTTATAATAATTAATTTCGCATTTTAATCATAGAACGTATAAACCGATGACGAAAGAAATCAGCAATAGTACTTTAGAGTAAGACTCAATAAAAATAATTAACGCATAATTAAATGATATTACTATTTCGACAATTATGGTCGAGTTCTTTAGTAGTAGAGTATGCATTTATTCATTTTTGCTGCTAATCTAGAAGCATCGAAATGCAGTACGAGCCGATTTATTTGGGTTTCATAATTATTTTACTCTTTTGAAGGCTGGTGCATATTGATGAGGTCGATGAGCTTTGTATATCGTTAAATGACGTGTCATTATTCAAAATACACATAAATACCACAGGCGTAAGGTTGAGATTTCGATAGCAACGGTTAAAATTGTATAAAGAAAAGTCTTTTATACAATATCACGCGTTGCTTTTGTGTAACACGACATCTTAAGATTCAGCTCGGGATATATTTGTTTGTATTGTATGTACTATACAATACAAACAAATACATCCCGAGCTGAGACTTGTAGATAGTATCGCGGCCGAAAACATTATGGCATTTTGTAAGACGAATGATAAATATCCTGCCATTCAGTAAGAATTAATTACACCGGCAAATTGTATCAAATTGTTTAGGAGGAATACTTCTGAATAAACCGATTTAGAATTGGCCACAAAAGTATGCCCAAATCTATGTAAGTATATCAGATATATATTTGGTAGTATTCTGAGCAATTAAAGAGAGAAGAATCTAAAATCGAGAGGATGTATTGCTTGATGCCATGCCTATGGATTTAACAGTCGACCCAAGAGTAAATGTAATTCAACGATGTGTCGAACATACGTTGGAGTTAGTTTGCATGTTTTGCTCTCAAGAGGATAATATTGCAGAATTACATTGTCATTTCATTACTACTTCGGACTGTCTATGTCTATAAAAGCTGTACTCGATATCGGGGGATATGACCAGGACCAAAAGAATAGCATTATCTGCTGCAGCGTCGGCCTTGGGGTAGAGTGAGAGGTGCGGTTATTCTAGGCGCCAGATGGCAAAGGGCACCAAAAACCCAAACACGAAAAAAATATTTTTAACCCAGCTTTTGGAAAAATTGAGACTCGTCTTTGAAATTTTGGGAATTATTATTTACGATTTAACATAAAACAGAAGTAGAATTTACGTGAAGTAAAAGCGTCGACCAAAGATCGACAAAATAAAAATATCTCTCTACCCTGATCAATGGCTATGGCCGCCGCTGCTCCGCTGGCGGCTTACGTAGCAATCTGTGATGAGCCACGAAATAACGCGTACTTGGTTTTTAATAAAGACAAGACGCAGAGCTACCTATGTCCCAATACTGTCATGAAAATAAGAAGCTTTAATCACCGTAGCACGTAAACTACGATTTTGAAGGACAACACACGAAGATTCTTTGTTTATAACAAGTTTGATAATAATTTTAGACGCGTTCACTAACTATGTCCAACAAAATTATGGAATAAGAAAGTTATCTGTGCTTGATTTTATACAATAGAAGAGAGCATTTAAACAAAATTGAATGCAAAATGAAACAGCAATTTTCTTTTTGTGTGAATATATGGAATCAAGGCGATATTAAACTATCTCCATCATATGTATGCTGTTAAATAGCGTTACGTTAGAAGAAGCTATTTGACTAATGTCTGGCTACCATCTCACATTATTAAGTGGTGTGTACCTAAACCTACAAATAATGTTAAATTATTTGAAGTATTTCATAAAAAAGGCATTACAAAATACACTGGTTATTTAAACCGTCAAATCGCATGCTCCGGCAGCATGGCGCGTCGATTCGTCAAGGGACGTAACGTAACAGATTTAACAGCAATGATAGAAGACGTACAGTACGTAAAATTATTTTGGCGTCACATGTATGTAGCTAATCATTTACGATCACATGTTATCAACAAAATTAAATTAAGTTTGTATTGGGCTTTTTGTAAAAGTAATTGATATTTTAATATACAGGATGTTTGGAGAGTGAGTAGCCATAGGAAAATGGTCGATAGGTGATGGTGTTGGCTACGTGTTGCGCCTACTTAAATAACATTTTGCCTTAAGTTTAATGAGTAATAATTTTTTTTCTATTTTTCTAGAAAATCTCCATTTTTTTGTATAAAAACTTTTATTATATTTTTAATAACCGCTGAAATGTTAAAAAAATTATGTCATTTGTTAGTGTAGTCTTACCTTATTCAGATTTAATCATAATTTTATACAAACAATTCAATAAGAAATAACAGTGAAGTATCAAACTTTCAAAAATAAAAAAAGAACATCCTTATGTCAACTTCACATGGTAAAATAAAAAAATCTTACGGTGTATGGCATTTACAAATGTTTTTAAAAACTTCTCTAGTTAATACTGTTTCGAACGGTATGTAACATGTATCATAACTAACCAGGTAACTCAACAAAAACCGGTTTGTCGTCACGAATGGATTAAAAAGGTGAAAACCTAAACTATTCAATTGAGCAGGTAAAATGTTTTGTCTCATTGTAACACAGCTAAAAGTATTGTGCTATCTCTTTCATCGGTTGACTATTATGCTCCCTTTGGCCCTTGCGCACCCTGTCGGGTGCATTTAGTCGACACTTGTCGTTCTTTGCTACTTCACGTGTTGTACTTTACAACTCCGCTCTGCGCATTATTTTGGTTTTCGTTTGTAGTTGTTAAGTTTTGTTGTTACTGTTATTTTTAATGGCTGCTTTTACTAACGAGGAATACGCTGATATGTTGATGGCTTACGGCAAAGCTGATGGAAATTGCCGAGAAGCAAAAAGAATTTATGAAGAGCGTTTTCCCAATAGACGTCAACCTAATCGTCATACTTTTGAAACGACATTTAGACGTTTAAGGGAAACTGGCAATCTAAATCGCCGTGAACCTGGAGTTGCCAGACAACGTAACGTTGCAGATGACGAACGCATTTTGGAAGCTTTTGATGAAGATCCCACAACAAGTATCCGCACTGTAGCTGCAACACTAAATCTAAGCCCATGGAAAGTGTGGTCTGTTCTTCGCGCTAATGGAAAGTATCCTTTTCATTACACTCCCGTGCAAGGTCTAGAAGAAAACGATTATCAAAGACGCGTCCAGTTTTGCCGTCTCTTGTTACACATGGGTGTTGACAACCGCGACTTCTTAAAAAGTATCCTGTGGACGGATGAATCAAAGTTTTCAAGGGAAGGCATTGTAAACTTTCGTAATTTGCATCATTGGGCCCCAAAGGATGAAAACCCTAAAAAGAAAAGAGCGGTGACACATCAAAGGAAGTTTTCGGTTAACGTTTGGGTAGGACTAATTGGCAATACACTTATTGGTCCACATTATCTACCAGACAATTTGAATGGCAATAATTATTTAGATTTTTTAATAAATGATTTGCCCGAACTCATGGATGGAGTTCCATATGTTCAGAATCAAGAACCCATTGTTTTTCAACAAGATGGCTGCCCAGCGCACTGGACATTAGCAGTCCGGGAACACCTTGACAATTCATTTCCCAACGCTTGGATTGGCAGAAATGGTCCCATCCCATGGCCTGCAAGGTCGCCGGATTTAACACCGCTTGATTTTTATATCTGGGGTCGTGCTAAAGCTCTAGTGTATACGGAAACCATTGAAACAAGAGAGCAATTAATTGAAAAAATAGATAATGCATTTGTGATAATGAAACAAGAAATCAGGTTAAGCCATACCACAACGGAAATTAGAAAGAGATGTTACGCATGTATCAGAAATAATGGACATCAATTTGAACAAGATTTGTAATAAATGATTTAAAAAAATACTTTTTTGTTTTAATTGCCCCAAAATAAAGTACATACATAGTAATAGAAGACAAAAAAGTGCAACAGCTAAACCTATTGCACTTTTTCATTGCGTCATCCAAAACAAAACATTTTACCTGCTCAATTGAATAATTTAGGTTTTCACCCTTTTAATGCATTCGTGACGACAAACCGGTTTTTGTTGAGTTACCTGGTTAGTTATGATACATGTTACATACCGTTCGAAAGAGTATTAACTAGAGAAGTTTTTAAAAACATTTGTAAATGCCATACACCGTAAGTTTTTTTTATTTAACCATGTGAAGTTGACATAAGGATGTTTTTTTTTTATTTATGAAAGTTTGATACTTCACTGTTATTTCTTTTTGAATTGTTTGTATGAAATTATGATTAAATCTGAATAAGGTAAGACTACACTAACAAATGACATCATATTTTTAACATTTCAGCGGTTATTAAAAAAATAATAGAAGTTTTTATATAAAAAAATGGAGATTTTCTAGAAAAATAGAAAAAAAATTATTACTCATTAAACTTAAGGCAAAATGTTATTTAAGTAGGCGCAACACGTAGCCAACACCATCACCTATCGACCATTTTCCTATGGCTACTCACCCTCCAAACACCCTGTATAATATGTCAAATTGCTTTTAACAATGAATAAGTAATTATTTTCATAGTTATTGCCAAGTAGTCTAGTATATTTAAGTATTCTAGGTTTTGGGTACCGTAACTTTTTAATTTTATTATTAAAAACTAATTTAATTAACTACTATAAAATGTTCATGCGTGATATATTACACTCGCGGTAATATTTACTCTTACTATTACGATGATAGTCTCGTACTCGATTATAGAAAAAAATTATGATACAATGGTCAAGATTGATTTACCTATTCTCGTGTACAATACTCACTATCCATTTTATCTAATATGCTGTATCGTAAGTCCTGTGACATAAATAACTTTGTTTTAGAGCCATTTTAAGTTATTTAGGCTTGCGTCAGTTTCAATTACTTATATATTTAATACATTTGCGACACTTTATGAAATATGATCGATGGTCAAATAATTTGACTACACAACAATTCCTCGTGACGTTGTGTATCATGAAAAATGCTACACATAATATACGCATACCTATACCTGACTTCGTTAGACAGCAGCGTATAAATAGAAATTTCTAAAGGGCAAGTCTCGAAAAAGATTCGGCCCTCGCGGTATATCCGCCTACACTGTCAGTTACTGATTAAAAAGGTGAAATAGGATACTACCCTTTAACGACAATGTCGATACACAAACACTCGTGCGGTAAATTGGATGTTTTATTCTAAGGACTACCTTTTAATATAAATTATTATATTTATATAGCAACCATTTCATTACATATTATAAAACAAAATTCTCCGCTGCGTCTGTCCGTCTGTTCGCGATAAACTAAAAACTACTGATAGGATTTTCAAGCGGTTTTCACCAATAGACAGAGTAACTCATGAGGAAGGTTTAGGTGTATGATTTGTTAAGGTTTTGAACTATCCGTGCGAAGCCGGAGCGGGTCGCTATAAAAACAAAATGAAAGTCACGTACTTTTTGCATTTGTAAATGGGATTAAATATGACCACCAAAAATACTAATTGCGCAGCAAAATATGCTTACTAAAATATATCATAACAAGCATCTATACGCCTCAAATCACAGCATTCCGTCTCGGAAGGGTTAAGTTATGTTAAGTACCTTAAACCCACCCAAAATGGAGCCTCCTTTTTGGGTGCTTATTCTTTAAATATATATATTTGATTTTTATAATTTCACATTAAAACGCGGTTTTAATCTTGGTGATCATTTACAATTTTTGACTGTTAAATTTTACTATATCTGGCGATAAGTTCAACATAAGCCTTTCCAAATTACAATTCGATAGTAGGTATAAGTGGTAATTCAATGACTCTCTAAGAAAACCGATTGTGAACATAAGCTATTATAAAATGTAGTTAATGCTATAGAGCATGAACAACGAATATAATTGATATTAAAATCATAAGAAAATGTTATAAATATAATACATGGGACTGTCCCCAGTTCACTGAATGGGACTTCACATACATAAAACATAGTGTATCAGGTACTACTGCTTAATTACTGGCACTGGGACGAGGTTTAGTAATGCGAAATTTGATTTAGATTAGCTATCATTTTTATCCTCACTGAAGACAAATACAGATAGATATTTTTGTTTTCCTTCATGGTAAAGAAGAAAATTTAAATTTTGTCAGAGGTACACAAACATTTAGTAATGTTTGTGTGCAGAGCTGTAATACCATATTAAAAAGCGAGTAATTTTATAAAGTCTAAAGGAATATGGATCAAAATATTCATATGATATTAAGTAATGCAATAATTACTTGTCATGATTTTTAAATGAATTGTAATGAAACCGATACATCATTTTAAAAGACTAACTGTTCTGAAATGATTTTAGAACAATCAATTCATAATCTATATTGGCATTCAACACCGTTGCTTTTATAAATAGCGTTTGTCAAATCCATCCCAAGCTCTGAAGTATAGCAAATAACTATAATTATGTTAATATGTACGTCTTACAAAAGATTATGATCACCGTTATGTAAGAGTCATATAACATAATAAGAGATGAAAATAAATATTAAAATTCTCTTTGTTTGTTATATATATGACGTCCTACAAATAAATGCAGAAATATGCCTGTTTATAAATTTGCAAAGTCATTTTTGATAAATAATGTCTTCCTATCGGCATTGGATTTTTCAATGTGTTTATTTTATGACTGAGGATCTTTATCATATAATCAATGTTCAGAAATATTAGTTATGATACAAAAATTTTTTTGATCACATTATTGTAGTAAAATTACAAACAGTTGTCTTAAATTTGAAATTATGAGCTATCTTTAAGCTTGGCACATAATACTTCTTGCATAAATGCAGGTTGTACAAATATCTAGCTCTGTTAACTGCTAGCTAATAAGTTAATAAAAGGTTTCACTAAATCTTCAGTGCATTTCATAGTGTGCTGAAGACATTAATAAAACCTTCAAGTAGCTATGCATGTTATGCACTTGACTAAAAACGGAGCAATGTGAAATGATGATGTTCAATTGAACAGCAATAAGCCTAATGCTGTCTAAATCCAGCATCTGGCAAATAGAAAGAAAGTATAATATTTATCCACAAATGTGAATTTAATGCATAAGTCTGTTTGACACTTGCTAATGTACTACTATGTTTATGTCATACAGTAATCAATAAAATCACTTTTTGTCTAAAAGCTTCTAAAGATTCTAATTCTATGTTCTCATCATCACCAATGTGGTAAATGTCAGTTCCACATTAGAATCTACAGATGATACAAGCACTCAGACACACATATTACCAACTATATATATGTATAAACATACCTTTGGTGCACAATAACAATGTTGTTGTTGTTCCAGCTATCTTATCATTTATATTTTAACAATTGACTTGAATATCTCTAATTACTACACATAACAATCAACATGCATGAATAAATCTATGTCTACCAGGTAGAAGTAGTTTTGCAATACAATCATTTTAACGATTAGAAGACATATCACAACAGTAAATAGTGGAGTTTGCAGGAATAGCCATGTCAACATGCTATCTTCTGGGTAACTATGATTACATATAGTAATATGACACAGAAACAGCTGGCACAGTGGGTAAAGACAAAGCTTCTACAGTGAAGCAAACATTCAGTGTTTGGAACAAGCATGACTATTCAGATTGACAAGTTCCTGAGTCATCATAATTATGTACCTATCATATAATTATTAGGATATTAATATAATAAATAGTATTTTATTATCCACTTTACAATATATTAGTATTAGTGTGTCACTAAATTGGTGTGTCAACATTTTTTGTAAGGTGAGCCGAGTAAATTGTGTTGCATGATTTGACTAGTAGAAATTGTTATGCCTTACACCTTTTAGTTGAATAATAACAATGTTCAAGTATTAAATCATATATGTACACCTTATTGTCTAAAAGATAAAGGCAAGGTGGTTGGATAGGTATTAATTTTTTTTTTTTTTTTTAATATTACATCTTTTGTTAGTGTCATAAGTAAGACTAAGGCATATTAATTTATACCAGACAATCACAAAAAGAAATACAATTGGAATTTGGAACACATACCTTTTAGGGACTGCAGGTACTCAAAGATGTGTTGTGCCGCATAATCTGATGGCATTTTTCCCTTAGTGTTCTTGACAAATGGATCTGCCCCATGTTCAATGAGGAATTTAACCATTTTGAGATTGCCAGAAGTTGTGGCATCATGTAAAGGAGTATCATCATCTAAACCCTTTGCATTGACATTTGCACCCCCATTTACAAGTACCACTACAACCTGGTACCACCCATAACTGCATGCTTCATGAAGTGGTGTCCACCCTATGATTTAAAATTTTATTTAGTATATTATTTATTTGAAGCCAAATATTCTAATTTGTCCTTTTATTTGTTTATTGTTGATCTTGCCAATATTATACTAAGCGTGGAATTTAAATTATTTTTGAATTTGAGAAATAAATGTATTTTAGTGTGCATACATAACAATAAGAAAATATTTTTAATTGCCATTGAGTTTCTCCCATTATATTTTAATATCAATAGTTAAAATTGTTATTATTTTAATTGAACACAGCAAATGCATATACCAAAAAATTAAGTGTAGTATATAAGTAGTTTTAGTTGAATATATATATAATAATTTTTAGTTTGTTATTTTAACAATATTATTTATAATATAGTTAAGTCCTGTTGCTATTTTGTTGTTATCCTCGCCAACCAAACTAATCATGCTTGTGCTATGGGAGGGTTTGTTACAATATCAAGTTCAAGCCCACAGCGAGATCATTTAGTTAAGTCTGTGTGCAACTTGAACTCAATCATAGTACTACAACAGAATAATGTTTACATTGTTGTGAATGTGAACAAATATAACTAAACATTAAGATAGTGATAGTAAATACAACAACGACAATGCTTTAGAACATCAACAGTCTCCAAAATGTGTTTTTTTTTATTTCAATGAATGTAAGCGAATGGTCATTAGATTGGTAATCAAAAGCAGAAGATATAGAAATATAACTGTATGAAGGTGTACAAAATAGTTAAACATTGACATATCATGGCAAAATATTACATTACCAGCAAAGTCGGGGACATCTGGATCTTGGCCTTGATCAAGGAGTTTTTTCACCTGATCATGGTCCCCTCTGATAGCTGCTACATGCAAGGGTGTTTCGCCGCGCTCGTTACGATGTTGTCTCGTGCGTTTCCTTTCTTCGGCTGGGGTCGGAGCGGCTGGACATGGAATGGCGGGAAGTCGCAATAACTGTTCCAAACTAGAAAACCTACACCTTAAATACGAGCACTTACCTGGCGGTGCGTCTTGTGAAGATATTTGCATCACTAATGCCAGCTGTTGCCGCTCCGACATGGGCGCTATGACTTGGGCCCGTGGCGCGCCGTCCGGCCCGCGCCCGGAGCCCCTCGACCGCGACGTCGATGGCATGCTTTTGGCATAACCACTCGACTATGCATAAAATAACATTATCGTACACTGCGCATTACAAGTCACTAAGTAAAAAATATTCAGAATCACTAACGCGCCAATACCTATAACAAGTTGTGAATCGACAATTACCTTACTTATGGCGCGGGATTAAGTCTGCCGTATTTAGCACATCGTTATATTACGCGTCGCACTTTTTATAGAAGAAAAAAGAAAACAAAAGAGAAAGACATCTCGTAATTCCACAAAATACTATAATATTTCGGTTTTGTAGTTCTGGGATGTTTCAGAGAGAGGACAAATCGAGACAACGAAAATTATTGTTGTGAATACAAGATTGTCTATGATACAGTAATTGAATCGATTTATTCGATTTAGCTTATTATAGCAACACTGATAAAATAAGTGTCTTTAACTATGATGGGTTATTAAAGCCCAGCAAAACATCATATTACACATTATACAGTCTGAGTCTTTATAATGTGCACATATCCAAATGAGGAGAAATTTATGCTTAATTTGATCGACGATTTTTTTATAAGGAATTTTCAAATTTTGTTCGCTACTTTGACCCCAATGTAAATAAAACGGTGTAACTTTTAAACTTAATGATCCATCGCAATGAGACAAACTTCATAATGATGGGAAGTAATTAGGCGTCCTCAGAAAATGAAAATTGTGGAAAAATCATCAATCATCAATGTTTACAATAATCGTAAAATTTCTCAATATGACGCCCCCATTACGTACCTTTTATATTATTTTAGGTTATTCTTCATCGTATCAGCCACTTAGTGGCAAAAATTGCATGTTTTTAACTCAATCCCATCATTTCTTATCGATTGTTAAAGTAAGGCTCAGCGCACGACTACGCACTAATTGTTTAGCAGGTAGATAGCCTTTTTTTTGTGAATTTTGCTGTGAATGTGCGCAGGTCGGGCTGCGGGGAGGTAGGGCCAGCCGAATGGACCTTGAATTATGACAGGCAGGTAGTCGCTCCGAATTATTTGCCGCTGCTACATGTGTTTTGTTACTTTCGTCCATAAGTACTAGACGACTGACTCTTCGTCACGGCATATCCCAAATCAGCGTGATGCATTTTAAAGAAAGAGGGATTGCATCCTTATCACTACCAAAGGGTGCATCATCTATATGAAGACGTAGATTGGCGTCCAAGGTGTATGATGTCCAATTGGATTCAAAGAAAAACCAGAGCAAATCCAAACTTTCCGAAAACCATACTGTGGATGGACGAAGCGACATTCACCAGAGACGGTATTACTAACTGTCGAAATTTACACAGATGGTGCCGTGCAGGTGAAAATCCGAAATTGAAACGTTCATCGACTTTTCAAGTAAGATTTTCCGTAAATGTTTGGGTTGGTCTTATCGATGACATGTCGATTGGACCAGTCATATTGCTGACAACGTTGACCGGTGAAAGATTTTTAAGTCTATTGACTAATGAACTACCTGAATTATTGGAGGATGTACCACTGGTTTTGCGTCGAAGGATGTTTCTGCAAATGGACGGATGCCCTGCTCATTATGTTAGAAATGTTAGATCATTTTTAAACGATAATTAACTATCGTGATAAATGGATCGGCCGGCAAGGACATGTAGGGTGGCCTGCGCGATCACCCGATTTGACGCCTCTTGATTAATTCCTATAGGCAACCATGAAACAATGCGTCTACAGTACCTGCTTTACCCCATCATTCATCATTCATCAACAATGAGGCCGATTTGCGTGACCGCATAATTAACTGTGCGAATGTTATTCGCAATGATCCCGAAATGATAAGGAGAGTGACACAACAAATTTTAATTCGCGCGGGTTTGTGCCTACAACAACAAGGTGGATATTTTGAGAACCTAATGCATAAAATTTTGTGTATAATAAATTAATAATAAATGGTTTTAATTGAACTCTTTTGTATTAATTTATCATCCCAAATAAACCACCTTAAGAGAACAATAAATGGTGCGTTCGGAGTGTCATCTTTTAACAATTAATAGAAAATGGTATGATTGAGTTATAAACATGCAATTTTTGCCATTAGGTGGCTAATAAGATGAAGAATAACTTAAAATAATAAAAAAGGTACGTAATGGGAAATCTGGTCTTATTGCGAAATTTTACAAATATTGTAAAAATTGATGGGAAACTGATTTTTGCTAAAAAAACATATTTATTTTCAATTGTGGGTAGTTTTCCCACAATTTTCATTTTCTGAAGACGCCTAACCATTTCCAATTATTATGAAGTTTGTCTCATCGCAATAGATCATTTAGTTTAAAAGTTACACCGTTTTGTTTACACTGGAATCACAGTAGCGAACAAAATTTTTAAAACCCTAAAATATATTTAAAAATATTTAGATTTTAAATATTTTACCGTCGATACAATTAAGCATAAATTCCGTCATTTCGATATGTGCACATTTTAAAGACTCACACTGTATTTTATAATTATGATAAAATATTTAATTATGTTGTTATCCAAGCACCTAATCTATTATTAAACCAATCAATTATAGTGTAGTGTACATTATTTACTTTGTTAGTAGCTTGTTCACAAACCATAACCGTGTTTTTAGACGCATTATTTAGGTAATTTTATTTTATTAATGCGTTGCTTTGTTGCTAGTTATTTGTCGTGTCTATCTTGCCAGTTATTTTTATTTGGGAGTCATTCGGATGCTGAACAATCGCAGTGAAAGCGGTTAGGTATCATCTATGTATATTTATGTAACCTGTCCTGCCAACTATTATATATGTAAAGTGTCCATATTTTTAAATAGGAGCTTTTGAATATCATGTCGATTCACACATTCCCTTGAGAAGTTGTTCTGTTCACATCGTCAACAATTTAAATTTCAAACTGTGTCTTTATTTCTGTTTTACCATATTTTCTTCCCCAGAGAGTAGATTAGTCACCAAGACATGACATTTTACACATGAAAGAGCGTGTACCCATCTTCTTCCAGGGTGGAAAGGTTAATTTGTTTAATATGTGTTTGTGTAAAAAGTCACATCAAGATTGTTTACCTTTAGTTAAGTACCTAACCAAATGGAGTATAGATGTACCCGCGGTTTTACCCGCGTTTATCGTTACTGCGCCGCCCCCGTGCAGTTGCGGGTTGTAGCGTGATGTTATATAGGTATGTTATGTCTATAGCCTTCCTCGATAAATAAGCTATGCTATCCAACACTAAAATCATTTTCAATTCGAACGAGTAGTTCCTGAGATTAACGCGTTCAACCAAACAAACAAACAAACTCTTCAGCTTTATAATATTGGTATAGATTATACACATATAAAGTAAGGTAATAAAAGCAAATTCAAATCATTGTAGTCAGAATATTGTTTTAATATTTAATAATATATATACAATATTAGCCTATATTTTGTACATAGCTTACTCATTATTTAATTTATCGATTACATGTGATTCAAGTGATGTCTATAAAATATATCAAATATTAATGAAGGTATCACCTCTCTTGTGCACAATGCACAAACCAAATCATAGACAATCTGGTGTACCTTAGATAATACGTCTGTCTGTGGCAAATCCACATCCATTGAGATTATTGAGAATTTGAGATTTGAGTATATTGCCGGTCTGAAAACTACCGAATTTTATTTCCTGTATAGTTACACACCTTGTATGTCTGCCCCTCTTATGTATTTTCATGTGATCGTCAACTTAGATTAATAAAATGTGGAGACCAACCTTTACTATATTACGAAAAGTTGTATTGCCTTCGCTGAAAGAAAATGTGGGCTTACAAAAAATATTCTTCTCAACTAAAGGACCTAAATCGGCCTCAAAGTTAACTCTGGTCAGTGCCAGTATTGGTGTTATGGTCGGTGCGGGCTATGGAGCTTATACCCATTATAAGGTCAATAATAAGAAAATGATCCAAAATGAACAGGAGTATACCTTTCTGAAAGAAGCACCTAAATACCAGGCTCATTATAAGGTCAGATTTAAATTTTCATTATACTTTACCTTATGTTATGATAAATATATCTTTTGCCTCTTAGTAGAAAATTAATATGACAAAATTAAATATATTTCCTCCTAAATGACTTGACATACAGGATTTCACACAGTTCAACAGGAACTGTCAGTAATTTATGTGATTATAGTTGTCTATAATATATTTTTGCCTATCACCACATTACTAATTTGAATGCACATGTGATAAAATTTATTTCCAATCATTAATATCTTTAGGCTTTATATTATATTATTATGATGATATTGTGTAATCATATGTGTTTGGAGATATTAATAATTTTATTTTAGCTGTGTGTTCCAATTAAATTTTTTTATTGCTCTGCTACCATATCTAAAACAAATTTCTATTGCAGTGCATAAATATCTGCTTAGCTATCTATACTAATAATATAATAAGCTGAAGAGATCTGTTTTTATTTAAATGTGTTAATTTCTGGAATTACTGATCAGATTTGAAATATTCTTTTTGCATTTGATAGCCCAATTATCGAGGATGTTTATAGGCTATAATATAGCATACTGCGAGCCATGGGGGCGGAGCAGTAATCATAAATGTGGGTGAAATACTGTAAACAGCGATAACTACAATAATATAATACAACTGATGAGATTGTATGTTACTTTGTTTGAGTCTACTAGTCAAATTAGAAAATCTATATTTTTCATTTGATAGCTGAATTCTTGAGGAGGTTATAGGCTATCTAATATTACATTATAAGCCACAAGAGTGGTAATTAATTAGGGTGAAATTGCAGGGCCACCTAGTATCTAATAAAAAGTAATAATTGTAATATAACATATTATACCTAATATTATGTTACAAGAATATTGCTTAGTTCAAGGTTATCAAATGCTTGGTAATCTGTAATAATTTCAACATTCTTGTTTTGATATCTAAATATTTAAATGGATAAATGGACTGACTGACTTTATAAATCAATGCATAGGCCAAATCCTTGGGTCCAGAGACTTTATTTTGCACAGAGGTTTGTTATACAAGTTAGGTGGACTCTAAGAATGGGTTTCTCTAAATTCATCTTTTAAAATATGAAAGGTCATTTAAAGTTTTGATTGATCAAGGCAGGGCCAAACTTCTTGTCCTGACTTACATGGATGAAACCGCATGGAGCAGCTACTCTGCCATAAAATGACTTTACTAAAGTCTCCTAGTTGGAAAAATGGGGATTTGTGATATAATCCAAATCCACAAGGACAAAGCCATGGTCATATAATAATTATCCTACTGGATGCTTGGCTTGGGAAAAATGAAATATGTAAATATAGTATATTTTAGACGCCCAAGAATCTAAACAGACCTAAACACGTGCGTAGCTTAATAGTGAGTGTTACTTTAAATACAGTAACCATAAGACCTAATAAGCAAATATCTTAATTTTTGTTTATGTATATATATATACACTTAGACTTTTACCATAAGATAGATGAACATATTACATATGACAGTAGGTCATTAAAATGTCCATTTAGAAAACAAACATGAAAATCACATGTTTAAACTAAACTTAAATTAAATTAATTTATCAACTAAATTTAAACTAAAATTAATTTTAGTTTAAGTTCTTAGTAATAGAAGTAAAGTATGACATAATGTAATTTATTTTACACATTTACTCTTTATTTTACAAGCACAAACTGCTTTTTGTTCACCTTTTTCTTATTTGATATTTTTCAAGTGAATTAAATAAATAAAAAATAATATAATCCATAATTACTTATTAAATTTTTATTAATGATTTGCTATGCATTTTACTCTACCTGAACTGCTGCTAAATGTATATACTATGCAATGACTTCAATCAATATTTGATATACTTAAGCTGCTCTTTATCTTGTGATTAGCTATAAGCAATAGCGAATTAGTAAAATATGTATTTGTGTCTGCATATTTATTATCAAATCAATTTCTAAGGTCTAAATGAATATCTGGCTATGTAATATAATACAAAATGTACATTTATTTATAGATGTAATTCCCGCTGGCGATTAACATTGTAGTGTACATGTTTTAAAACATGACCTAAGTAGATGTGATAGCCTAAGAATGGTTGTTATCAGCACTCTTTGATTACATACAAGTCTGAAATGTTGTTTACAGTATAATATAAATCTTATAATTGATTATGTCATTAAATACTCAGCTGCATAAACTAAACATACAACATTTAAAAAATGTCATTTTGCTATTAAGTATGTGTACATAATTTCTTCAACTGAAAAAGGATACCAATTTAGAGATGGCTTATTGTAAGTCAGATTTAAATTAGGCCTGCATGTAGGATTAATATACTGCACAGTTTTGAGACAAGGCTGCTTTGTGACATTCAGTAGATGATTTGAAACCAGTCCAGGTTTCTGGACTACTGTTTCTTAAATATGGCAAGCACAATGGCTGTTGCTGTATTTTTAAACCAAACAAGGAAAGCGCCAAATGTCACTTAGCAGACCTTTATTAGAGCAGTGTAGTGGTCTTATGTCTACATCCAGTTGAAAATTGAAATAGATGTAACAAACTATTTGCAAGATTGTTAGTACCAGAAATAAATCGAACATTTATTCACAGCTGTTGTTTTTTGTATTTCAGATAACAAATGAAGGAGATTTAAGTAACTTGCAACTCACGTTGTTCCAATATCGAACATGTCCGTTTTGTTGCAAGGTCCGAGCATACCTAGACTCGAGGGGTATTAGCTATGAAATCGTTGAAGTGGACGCCGTTCTTCGCCAAGCAATCAAGTGGTCAGGCTACAAGAAAGTACCCATTCTGTTAGCTAAAGTTGATGGAGGATATCAGGTAAGATAAATTATTTTATTTATTCTAGACAGTTTAAATCACAATACTTAAATTACAATTACTTAATTATTTCTTGAACTAATTTAAATTAAAGAAGATTATGTTTTCACTGCTCCGTTATGACTTTGGGAAAAGTCAATGTATGTATTAGGTATTTATTGGGTATCTGAATATAAGCATTCAAATATAACTATAATTAAGGTAAAATATATCAATGTCTAAGGTGCATAATTTATGTATCATTAGTTAACCCTGCCCCCTATGTTTTGCCCTGTGCCACCCACACAGTATTTTGATCCCGTGCCTGCCACATATATGTGTAGAAAATAACTATTCACTCCGGTGCCTTTTACACTCAAACGTGTTTCCAATATCTAAGTATAGTCAGTGCTGCCTTTGGCGCACATGTGTGTTTAACAACTTTGTAAAAACAAGCCCAGGCTCAGGTTTTTATACAATAGACACGCATCAGTGTCGAGGCACTGCTGCACTTAGGAATAGGCAAAATGTATGAAGCAAGTATACGTGTACAAGGCACAGTGAGATAATAATGAAATCACGCACGTGTGTGGGTGGCAGTTGATGTGTTAAGTAAATGTTTTTATGTAATCGCTCAACTACGACAAGACTGTGCCAAAGCAAATATATATATGCTTGTTGCAAATATTGTCTAATTTCCTTGAGTGCATCATTAATAGACTGTATGGATTAGTTGTGTGAATTAAAGGTAACATGGTGCTAAAAAAATTACATGTCCAACATAAATTATATTTTTATTTATCAAAACAGTTATTGTGAATTTTTGTCTTTGCTGTTTGAGCAAAATCCTTACTAATATTGTAAATGCTAAAGTATGGATTGCAGTGATCCATCACATGGTAATGGAGCAATGGCATTACATGATTATTTATATGGAGAAAATTTGCGGGTCTTAGAGTGTGTGTTACATTGACACCAACTATTTACATCAGAGAGTACACAGTTCCTGATAGATAAAACTTTAAAATTAGGAGGTGGTACCTTGAATAATACCTAGAATATTTTATTTTTGTTATCTTCTAAAGTGAACTATTTCTAATAGTTTTTTTGATTCATCTCATTGAATGCATGTTCATGTATTTGTAGCCTATACCCAAACAATATTTCTGTTTCAGCAACTATTGGACAGTACTGCAATAATTTCAGTTCTTGAAACTTATGTGCAAGACAAATCATTGTCTCTGAGAGAAATCATCAAGTTTTACCCTGTCACCAAATATATGAATGACATGGGCAAAGAAGCTACTGATATTACCAACAAGTATTTTATCATGCACAATGCGCCAGTGCCTGATGAGAAAGAAAAAGCTGCTGAAATGTGAGCTGTCTTACTTACTTAAATACTTAATATATGTCTTAAATACTTAATATATCAACATGTCACAGATATAACGCACAACCTCAAATACCCCAATTAGATTATTAAATCGTAATAATAATATAACCATTAAAATGTTACTTTTATGTACTTAAATATTTTAATTTAATGAATTAGTTCCCCTTATTGTGCGCGGATAGTATGGGTATATTACAATAAATCTAACATTATTGCCTTTATTGCATCAAAAACCTTATTGCCTTGAATTATGATACATTTTCGTTTATTTTAGCTCTTTAATAAATGGGTGACTATAATTTAATTAGTTTTCATTATTTCAAAAATTACCCATATTAAGAATTGCTGGTATTGATTCAGTAGCCGATTTTGAACAAACTACTTTCAGGATGTGCGTTTATTATGTTATATGTTGCATATTTGAAATCAGAAAAAATTGCTTATTTCAAATATAATAATAATATTATAATATTATTCCATCACATACACACAACACTATCTAGCCCAGACTAAATAGAGCTTGTACTATGGGTACTAGACAATGGATAAATATACATAACATGTACTTTTTTTTAAATACGTATATATTAGTGATGTATCGAATGTAAATTTTTAGGCATTGATCGGATGTGAATATCTGCCGTTATATTCGCGAATGCGAATGGGAATTATTTACTTTTGAATTTGACGCCATTTATCCAGTGGCTTTATTTTGTCATCGTTTGCATCTCATTCCGAGCATTATCGAGCAGATCCGGCGCCTACGTTATATAGTTAATTTTAGTTTTTTATTGTATGTAATCTTCTCAATTATGATAATCAAATAAATAAATAAAGAAATACAGCTTATTATTCTATAAAAGGCTGTATTTCTATATTATAAATCTAAAAAGGCATTTTATGAAAATATGAAAATAGGCAATTAGTCATGTCAAAATCACCGGTAATATTCTCTTCGTTTTATATATCTAGAAATTATAGAATTTACTATTAGTTATATTGTTTCTATAAGTAGAAAACAATACCTCTCTAACGATGTATAGCACATATATCATTCTTAGGCAAAATAAAATGAAAACAGCGTGTCAGATTGCACGTCTAGGGTCCGTTTTTTGTATTATAATATATAATATTATATTACAAATTATTACTTACAAATACGTTAATATTATTAGAATTCTAAGAAGAATACTTAAGAATCTTATTAGTTTAGATTGATTAAAGCATAATTACGACACAGAGAAAAAAACGAACACGCAAAAGCTTTAAAAGTTTAAGGTTTTGTAATAAATATTATAAGAAATTTATATTTCTTTGATTTACCTTATTGTTATTGACATCTTATTTATTTTTTCATACGTTCATATTCGCATAAGATTTGCGAATGCGAATGCGAATACAAATGTCAAGAAATATGCGAATATTCGCGAATGCGAATTCTAATGCGAATATTCGTTATATCACTAGTACATATTATAAATAGATACACCCAGACCAAGACAAACATCCATGTTCATTGTTTTGTCATCAATGCTTGTAACTAAAACTTTTTTATATGTGTATTTCTTCCAAAGAGTTTTGTCGTAGGTCCGGTGCTATAGGCTTGCGGTTATGTTTGCGTGCGGTCTCGAGTTCGATTCCCGCGTCGGGGAAAGTGTGATTAACATTTTGTATTAACCAATTAGAATAATCGCAAATTATATTTTCATGTATGTATTTTATAGATTTAAACTGCGGTTTAGCTTGCATAGCTGCACGAAAGCCACTCCTTATAAAACATTTTACTTTGGCATTACTATATAAGTATTTATAATAGCCTATTATTAAACTGAAACTACTTGCAGTATGCTAGAGAAACACAAGTCTGAATTAGATTATAAATAGTCTATTCAACACAGATATGACGTATACATGTGTGATACTAGAGACCATAAAATGATTGGCATTCATTTGATAAGAGAATGTGTTGTGCATGCATCCTACCAATATGATAAATATGAAAGTTTGTGAAGATGTTTGGATGTATATCACTCAATTACGCGTAATATGAATGATGAATGGTGATCATGTCGTAAATCGCAGTTATATCGTAAACCTGGCAGAGATACTATATTGTTGTATGCCGTAGATTTATATTATTCATTGATTGTACAGTGAGCAACATAAGTCGACACACATTTGCAACATTTCGATTGTCTCTATATTTCAAAGTTATAAAATATGCTAGTTTTTTTAAAGCAGTAGTACTTAAAAGATGGTTGATATAATCATACTTCAAAAATACAGAATAATAACGAGGGATTTTTAATTCGTAAACAGCATTCCAATTTTTGATGGGCCGTTACTTATGTTGCTAACTGTATAGGCAGCCAATTATTATTTTAGACCTTCTCGGGTTTATTTTGCATTTTATAAACTTTTAAAACAAATAACATTTTCTACGACAGTTAGTTGTACTTAACACATTTGAGTAGGGTCAAAGTGTCACTTCAAACACTCCATTTGTTACTTAGTTTTCGTCACCATATAATGTATAGAGAGTATAAATTTTGACGACATTTCGTATTTTTACAGCGAAGAACGTGAGTGGCGTCAATGGGCTGACAGGGTGTTGGTAAACACGCTGTCGCCTAACGTGTATAGGACAGCTGGCGAATCGCTAGAGACCTTCCAATGGTTTGAAGAAGCTGGCGGCTGGAGGAAGTATTTCCCAGCCTGGGAGTGCTACCTCATGGTCTATGTTGGTGCCGCCGCCATGTATTTTATTTCCAAGAAATTGAAGACGAGGTTGGCTATTTGTTAATCTATTCATTATTATTGTTTAGTTTTTTTTTTAAGTGAGCTCTGGCATTAGTAATAGTTTCTGTATCGCGGGGGACTTTACAAACATTCAAAAAATGGTCACAAAGAACATCCAAACTCTGCACAACCATTTATGGATCACACAATTTTTTGTCCCGTTTGGGATTCGAACCCACAACACCCGGCGCAGTGCCAGTATCGAGGCGACCACTTAAACCACTACGCTATCCATGCAGTCAATCATGTTCATATTGGAATATTTTTACTTAACCTGTCATTTGTTAGAATGTTAGACATAGTAAACCTATTGCGTCTGGCAGCCGGTGTGCCGCTGCTACCCAATAGCGGTTAGTACAGCATTTAAATGACATTTGCGATAGACATAGCACGCATTATTAGGTGGCGGCCTCGATGGCGAAGAGATTAGTGTAACCGACTGCTATATTTTAGGTCGCGGGTTCGATTCTCGCACAAATCAAACATTTGTGTGCATGAACATGGATGTTTGTCTTGGTCTGGGTGTTTCTATGTATAATATGTATGTATTTACAAAAAAACAAGTGAGAATCGCCAATGAATTGCCGTCAATCTAAGAGTTCGAAAAAAATGGTTCAAGTAATATGCAAGGGTCACGTGATACCACGTGACCTAGAGGTCAGAGGTCAAAGGTCATATTAATTTTGGGGGTATATCGACTATGCTGAGTCAAATGGCGTTGACCGCCTGTCTCTAGCTCTTACGGTTTGGAGTTGAAAGTTGTAAAACAGACAGGCGGACGGACGGACAGACAAAGTTGTTGTATAAGAGTTTTTCAAACTCTAAAAAGAGCTATGTATGTTTATCCATTGTCTAGTACCCATAGTACAAGCTCTGCTTGGTTTGGGCTAGATGGTGTTGTGTGTATGTGATAGAATATTATTATTATTATTGGACAGGAAATAGTCTACATAAAAATAATATTTGACAACCTAGGTAATAGAATAAACAGTTTTAAGTTGACTGAACAAAAGCTATGATTTTGATCTATAAATACTCGCGGTTGAGCATAGGTGTTAATTCGTTGAACACAAACTTGTACTGAGTAAATACATAGATATACTTTGCTTGAGCTACACTCATATACCTACATAGTAGCAGTAGTCATAGCGAAAATATATCTCAATATACATCACTCTGAATTTCAAAAATTCTAATATTTGTATTTATTACTTATCTATAAAGATAAACACACTCAGACAGAAGGTCAAAGTCAAAAGGTGAGGTTATTCCGCACTCTTAATAAAACAGCGACTTAACTCGAAATTTGAAAGTAAGGCAATTTGAACTCTAATTGTAAATGTTAAATTCTAATATTATATTTGTGTTAAATCTTTGCAATAGAGTTCAAATTTGTTTAATCCAAAATACTGAGATAAGTCTGTTTTATTAAGGGTGCGATTTATTTCTTGAAAATCTTATCACTGGTATTAGATACCTATTGAGCTTACTTACTATAACTAAGTGGAATATTATGATAAGGGAAGAATGGTGATGAGTGACAAATGCTAAAGTATCACCAAATATATGCTGGGATAGGTAAAAATACACGAACAAAAGTAATATACGTAGTGTGAATTTTGCAGTTAGGAAGGCAACAGCTAATCTTCTCTCTTAGCCTTTATTATTCCCAAGTCACTTGGGGTCGGCTTTTCTGGTCTAACCGGATTTGACTGGATATCAGTTTTTACACGGAGCGGCTGCCTCCTGACCTTCGCAACCCGAAGGCTAACGATAACCTAAGGCTAGACCAGTGTCAGAATATTAGAGGGTACTGACTTTCCCAATAACGACTGCCATAGATGTTCATGGCAGCCGGGACCGACGGCTTAACGTGCTCTCCGAGGCACGAAGCAGGCGATAATTGTCAATCAATACGCACATAATTTCGAAAAGTCATAACTCCCGAAAGTCAGAGGTGCGCGACGTGGGTTCGAACCCGAGACCCTCTGCATTGCAGTCTGTTGGTCTCCCCACTGAGCTATCGCTGCTCTTATCTATATATCTTGCTCTGCTAAGGCAACAGCTAATATAAAACGTTTATTTAAAGCAACAGCAAGTTTACAATATTTAGTATTTTAACGTCAACAGCTGTAGTAATTACATTTTTTAAGTAATTTCGATGCGATCCATAGGAAAGCCGGGTTCGCTAATAACTGGCTCTCCTACGGAACTCATCAAATTAACTAAACGATTTAATATGGAGATAATAATGAAGTGAAAGAAGGGTATTAACAGATGTTGTGAAACTAAATCCCTCGGAATATACTAACCATTCTAAGTTAAACATATGATTACGGTTTAAAAAAGTCACTATTATGTAATTACTTTAATATATGAATGGAGTTTATCTGACATTGATAGGCTACGTGATACTATTGAGTTTAATGCAATATATGCATCCCAATGACACTCTGTCTGACCCGGCAATCAGACTGACCTCTGGGTCAGTGATAAGCTTAAGCATAACTTAAGCTACGCAACTGACGTTCAGTTTTGATTTATTATTATTTCTCTCGTATTTAAAATTTTCGTAATTTGTTATTATTTATATAAATGAAAATATTTATTTTTACAGACACAATATCAAAGATGACGCTCGCGAGTCCCTATATGACGCAGTCAATGAATGGCTAAGAGCTGTAAAAAGGAAGGGTACACCTTTCTTAGGTGGGGACCAACCAAACCTGGCTGATGTCACTGTATTCGGCGTCCTTAGCAGTATCGAAGGCTGTACAGCTTTCCAAGATTTGAAAGAAAACACAGAAATTGAGAAATGGTACAACAATATAAAGAACACTATTCATAGGAGGATGGGTAATGTCGTGGCTGTCTACGCTCAAGCATAATTTCTACCTATTAACCAGTATTTATCACTGATTAATTTTATTGCCATTGCTAAACCTTGCTCCAATAGTTTACGTGAACATTTGAGTTATATTAAGAAAAACATGGCTGAGCGACTCTATCAAAATTAAATGCATTTTTTTGACACCGGTAACGTCTTGCGTAGATTGTAGACATTATTACGCGCCATACATTGTCAAAGCAATATTTAAATTTATAATGATTTTATTTATATATATACCTTTTGTGATAGACTAGTAATATTCTACAGCAAAGCCCATGAGTAAGTGCAATTGTGTTTTGATAGCATCTAGTAATACCCAAAGCTATTGCAACATTGAAGTATTTTGTTCTTATTCATATGCTTTTTCGATCAGAAGATTAAAACCCTGAAATTTGCGAATATAATACTTGCATTGCTTTTAAGACAAGAGATATAATATATTTTTGTCAAACCTTGTAGTGTGTAGTGTAAGTGTAGTGAGGCCTTTATTCGCGTTTCGCATAGACACACCTATAAGCGAAACGTAGAGAATGGACGTGATAATTATTAAACACTTATTTTTAAATGGTGTGTACAATTCTGCTGTAGTAATGGACTATTCTTTTGTGGCATCCAAACATCCATAGTGTACCGGTAACGAAAGCCAAAGTTGTTCGTTTTACAAGTTACGAATCACATAATTATTTATCATGCGAGGTGGTCTTAATTTGCGGCATTATTCAATATTTGCATATCCAGTTTTCAATCATGATGAGATTGGTTTGGAATTTTGTGCCTTCGCTTATAAGAAATTAAAATTTATTTGTTTCTGTAACTATAGACCTCTGAATATACCTTTGTCAACTACTTATAGTACATCTATATTATATTCGATCGATGAAGGAGATTATGATAATTTATATAAAGCCTACAGGTATCAAAATATTGTTTTACTATGATTGTTATATTTAGAACTCCTGGAGAATTTTAAAAGTAAATACTCTAAATGTCCTGTAATGCTGAATGGTAAAATAAGCAAGTAATGTTCATCTTCCTCTTTAATGATGTTAAAGTAATATTTACTTAACAATTAGTTTCTATGAGCAAACGTATCTAAATTGACAAGAATTGCAACGTCTCCTTTTTACGTATATTCCTCATTGATAATAGACAGCTAAAAGCTACTGATATTATGTATAGTTTAACAGAAGATGACTATAATTTGAGTAGAAATGAAATAGCTGAATTTATTCTCAAGTAGAATTGTATACTTAAAGAATAATTATAATAACTATACTGCCCAAATGTAGTGATTTACTTCGATTGACAATCTATATGTAATAAATTAGTATTGTAAATAGAAATACATTCTTATCAGAATAAATATAATCGAATTTATACTTCCACAATGTCTCAATCCAATTTAATTATATTTACGATTGGCGTTTACATTAGCTGTTGATAACACTAGTTTATGAAACAAATAGGCCACTTCTATGATGATGAAAATGTAATTTTTGTTTAATTCTATAGATTAGAGAGTAAACATAGAGCAATATCTAAATATGTGATTTATTATTTAATTAAATTGTAATTAAATACTTAACTATTTAGTTGCTTTTTTGTTACTCGTGTTTTATTATATTCAGTTTATTGTGTGAATTTCCGATGATGACAAACTTTTTTCTTATGCTTTTATAAGCATAAGCGTTTCAGAAAGGTTTCATTTTGTTATAAAGATGAATACACATTTATGGTAATCGATATAATTATGCAGATAATGTTATATAAAATAGCCTTACATAACTCAACCATTTCATATAAATGTAGGTACGGGTCGGAGGTCGTATCACTATCTCAAAACATTATTATAGCTCATTTTCACGTGCTTAAGTGACCACGTGACCACGCGACCAATATTTCTATTAGATTACCTTACCGCAATGTTGTCACAAAAGTAACCGAATAGATGACTATATGACTTTTCGAAATTATGTGCGTATTGATTCACAATAATTATCGCCTGCTCCGTGCCTCGGAGAGCACGTTAAGCCGTCGGTCCCGGCTGCCATGAACATCTGTGGCAGTCGTTATTGGGAGAGTGTCGACACAAATATCCCACTGGGTCGAAGTGTCGCCGGTCTGCACTGGCTGGCCCCCACATAAGATACATAACCGAATAGATCATGGGTGTAGGTGTACTGATTGCGGCTAAGCGGGCATTTGTCTTTAACTCTTGCAGTGATTCGTGCTCGCCAGCCGAGAACCTATGGATTACTCTTACATTGCAGCGCAAGAATTCTCGAGTTTCTTATAAAATGCACATCTTTGTTGTTTATGTATGTAATCAAAATCTAGGGCACTCATTACCAGTCCAATTAAATCATTTTCCAATAGTTTAGTGGATATAGTCCTTACACATCCGACACACAAATTTATTATCGTAGGTGACTTCAATCAACCTAATATTAATTGGATCCCATCAGACGATGATTGCGCGCTAAACCCGAGTAATCTACAAGGTGAGATACAGTTAAACTTGATTGACAATCTAAACATATGTAATCTAAAGCAGTACAATTGTCACATGAACACCAATAACAGAATTTTAGATTTGGTGCAGTCTAATAATGAAGTGTCTGTCTCTCTTCCCGGCGATCTTTTCTCGGCCTTGTGCATTATAGCGGACTTTGTTCAACTTCATAATCTACCTATTCGCACCTACATCAAGTTCCTGTATGCATTAGCTGACTACGAGGCAATAAGGAGGGAGCTTGATCTAGTGCCCTGGCACCAGAAACTCCAGTGTAGGTTTTTTGAAGATGCCATGGCGTACTTCTATGAGCAGATAAATAGAATACGTCATACTTATGTACCCTCAAGAACAGTCGCTTCCGTAAATATCCTCCCTGGTACTAAAGTCCGTTAATTAAAATAATAAAAGAAAAGTCGAAATACCATTCAAAATTTAAGAAGTTGCATAACATCTCGTATTGTCATTTGTTTTACTAAGGCAGCGTTCAAATGAATTGGAAAGCATATTATTTGATGATTATAAGTATTACTAAAATTTAGTCTGAAGAAGGTCATTTAGCCCGTATCCCTCAACACTATAGTTTTGGCAGATTTCATCCAGTAATGGTGAAGACATCTGTAATATGTTTGGTGATTATTTCCACTCAAATATTCTTGGCGTGTCTAACCCTGCTTGCTTACCACATAGCGTGCACAACTTCTCTCCACATATACTATCAAACACACACATACCTATGCAACATTGAGATTAGTGAAACGGAAGTTCAAAAGTTACTTGCGAATGTCGACCTAAACAAGTCCGCAGGCCCAGACAATATACCACTTCTTATTAAAAACTGTGCTAAGAGTCTTACCATTCCCCTCACGATTCTATTTAACCTTTTGAACGCCAGAGTATAAATGCATCGCCGTATCCCCGACGCCAAGCCACTTTTTCTGTAAAATGACCTTCAAAAGTATAGGGATGCCAAAACTTTATTGAATATCAACTGTGTTTTTATTTTCGTCTTAAATTTTCTAATAAACCCTACTCATGACACTGATATTTATTTAACCTTTCACTACATCCCACTGTAGTAACCATTACACGGCATTTTACACAGACTTTATCAATGTAAACGCAGATATTAGGAGATACAAAATAAAAACAAAATACAATATGGTACAACACTATCTTATACCTGTTGTCTTGATATTGTGACAATGGCGTGGCCTACCAGTCAATTTTACGACATTCTCGCAACAGCATAAGGATGTAGCAGTGTACATGTCGCTTATCGATTCTATTAAGTATAGATCTATAAAGTGTGCTTAATATAATAACTAATATTATAAAGCATGAGGAATTTTAGTTTTATAATAATAAGATAAATAGAAATCAGTATTTTATTTATTGTTATTAATATAAACGTAATTAACAAAGATATATATTAAATATCAACAGTTATTTGCAATGATTATAACTACCAATCAGTCTTATAATATCACAAGCCTTCAACAAATAGCACCTGATAGTAAAAAAAAGAGAAACTATATGTAAAATTAACGATGCAAATAATTATCTTAATATGATAATTATTTGCAGTTGTACATATACATATTATATGTACCAACTTACAAACAATAGAATGTCATATCTTTAAATATAATTATAGTAGCGATAAAATTATAAAATATCACACATAAGCAAATCGTATCACTAAGGTAATAAGTAGATGCGACATTAACCTAACTAAAGAAAAGTATAATTATAAAGCGTGGTATTTTTCAAAGCATGGCGCAGCACATAAATAAACTTTACACACCTTGCGACAGAAACGGGTATTTTTTCGTTGGTTATTTATGGCACATTGCTTACAGCTTTGGTATTTCCCCAGACTAGTTGGCATGTGATCCTTTGCGTCCTTTGCTGCTACTGAGAATTTCCTAACAGAAAAACCCAATAACACTGCCCGACCCGGGAATCGAACCCGGGACCTCACGATCCGCAGTCATAGGTATACACTATCACAAAACTCCATTTCGTGAGTCTAGTTAATATTTTCGACGATATTTCATGTAAGTACAATGATAAAATTTATTAAAAGCGTAACAGATCGGCTGATGTAACTAATTTTTGGTTGAATGTATCTATGTTAATACATTTTCAATGTACTACATACTTAATATCACCAATACTAGATAACATAATATTTACGGATTTTGCTTGATTTCAAGAACATGTTGATAAGACATTTTTATCATAGTTTATAAAATAAAAGTTTTAAAAGTACATAACTTACCTCTAAATAATTTTCTTGCAACGATTCCGCTTCCGAGAACTCATCATCGCCTCTAACACCTTCTAATATTCGAAGAAGTTCTTCGGTAGGTACTCATTACACTCATTGCACTTGCTATTAATAAAACAAATCAATGTCACTTCACTAAAAGTGATCGCCTTCGCTTATGACGTCACCGTTTTGTCGTCTATTTGTGACCATGGCGTACAAGGGACTGCAAATCGGTGTTGCGCTAGGGATGCCCAAGAAATGCTATTAGCGAATATCGAAATTAGGCCGGCGGACATTTTATTTTTGATTGTGTAGCTAGTGGCATGCTTGCATAAGACTCAGTTGTTATAAAAATCTATCTGGTTTATCCTGATTCTAACTGATACACAAATAATGTATTCTGAATTAATGTTTCACACTTATCTTTAAAAGTTTTTAAGGATATTACCATCATGCGTCACAACACTAGCTGTCACATATAGAAGACAATGGCGTGTGAGACACTACCTTTTTACGAATTTATCTTCAAATGTCTCAATATTGATGGTATAATTTAATTCGTTTTATGCAATCAAACATAGATGGAAGCTTACATTTTTAAAGTATATCAATAAAACACACAAAAGTAATGGTTTTATTGTTTATTTTTATGTTATGGTGCGCCCTTTTTTTTGTCATACATATGTGACGTTGGCGTTGAGGGCAAGATTTCGTTTGTCACGTATATGTGACAATGGCGTCCAAAAGGTTAAACGATCTTTCAATAACGGTCTGGTGCCTAATATCTGAAAGTGTGCATACATAACACCAGTACACAAAAAGGGACCAAAAGACCGCGTGGAAAACCAGACACATTTCTAAGATGTGTGTACTCGCTAAAATTTTAGAGAAAATAGTACACAAGCAAGTGTAGGTACTCTGCGCTTAAGACTGCGCCGAGCGTAGGACAGATAATGACAGAGCTCGTGCGGCGCATATTCAAATCGGCGCGCGGCCGCCATAGTAAAATTGTATGGAGAATTTGAAGTGCTTTTTTATAAATATGTATCTTTATTGTCAACCAATAACTTAAATATTTGGGACGGACAAATTGTAATATAACTATTTATGTTTCGTTTAAGGTGTAAAATAGGATAGATTTCTACTGTTATAATCTAAAAATCACGTTACAAGAGCTTTCGTTTTTGCATTTTTCGTGCAAATTTACTTAATTTTCTAGGCGAAAATATTAATTATTTTAAGTTTTTTACACAGAGTAATTGTAAACACATTAATTGTTATAGTAAATGTATATTTTATATTTGTATTAAACAAAAAGTGTTGATTTTATTCACTTAACTGTGTCCCCCTGTTTTGGCACATTTCGCTCGGCGCAGTCTTAAGCTTGATTTTAGCGAATACCAACATGGATTCCTGACAGGACGATCTACTACAACAAATCTAGTCCTCTGTAGTGATTTTATAGCGGAGGCCATGACGCAACGTACACAAGTAGAAGTACTATATGTCCTCCAGACCGAATTTCGGTCACTGCGGCCAATCTTAACGGTGACTAGCAATCTGCGATATGCGATACTTGATCCAAGTAGCATAACATAGCATAACATTGAACGGTGACGTACTGGAAGCAATAGAATCCACAGTGTTTTTGGGCATTACACTTGATTCAAAGTTACAGTGGGGTGCGCACATATGTTATCTCTCAGCGAAACTTAGTTCGGCCGCTTACGCCATTAGAAAAGTCCGTGGATTAAATGACATTGATACAGCCAGATTAGTTTACTTTAGTTACTTTCACAGCGTTATGTCATATATATTTGCTATTTATCAATTAGGAACTAGAATCTCGCTCAGAGAAAAATTTAAGAATATAGGTATTTTAACTGTGACATCACAATATATTTATTCTAATATTATGCACGTCCGTCAAAATATACATTTATACATAAAAAATAGTGACATACATAACATCAATACTAGAAATAAATATAAATTATGTGTTCCATTCTACCGACTACATAAAGTTCATGGTTCCTTCATGGGTCTTGGTATACATTTTTATAATAAAATGCCGACCAATATTCTAGAATTACCAGATAATACATTACAGATGGTTTTCATCATATGTTGAAAATAGATGTCAGATTGTAGTGTTAAGTGGATACACATCAAGGTCATTTCATGCTTCTTCTGGTGTTCCTCGGGATCTTTACTAGGCCCTCTGTTATTTAACATCTTTATTAATGATATCGGCTCTTGTTTTACTCACTCAAAAATTATTTTGTACGCCGATGATGTGAAAATCATGAGGCGAATCAGAGGGACGGAGGACACTAACTAACAAGAGGATTTGGAACAATTTCAAATGTACTGCGATCTTAATAACCTCTACTTAAATGTCTAAAAGTGCTACGTATGCTCTTTTACTCGCAAGCCTAATCCTATTACACACAACTATATCTACACTTAAAAATGCACCAGTAACCAGAGAAAGCCACATCAAGGATCTAGGCGTTACATTTGATTCAAAACTGAAATTTGATGTTCACGTAGAAAACATATTTAAAAGAGATAGGAAAGCGCTTGGATTCATTTGTAGAATCTCGTCCGAATTTAAGAGCATTAAGACTATCAAAATTATATAATGCTCCTTTTATTTAACCGAGGTACTAATTAGTACAATTTAGATACATTTTTTGGTAAATGTTATTACTCGATTGATTAAGGTACACCCGCCATCTTGACTCACATTTTGAGTACGCTTCCCAAGTGTGGAATTCTCATTACGATGTGTCCGTAAATCGACTTGAGAGCGTACTAAAAAAATTCTTAAGATACATACAATATCGATCAAACTGTTACCTACCTAATTATTTAAGTCGTGGTAGAAAATTTCACTTGCTATCTCTTTATGAGCGGCGTAGAATAGCTGATTTATAATTTTTGTTAAATATTATGGATGGATGTATTGATGTAACAGAATTTGTGGGCAAAATTGGTCTACGCGTACCATCTGCGTTTCTACGCAGATTACATCTCTTACATATTCCTGTGGTGAGTACAAATTATAGGCAGAACTCATACTTAGTTAGGGCGTGCCGAATGTACAACGTGATGTGCCGGAATGCTGATGTCGACCTGTTTATTACTACTGTATCCAAATTGAAACAAATATGTTGTAAAGAGTTTTTTTGGATTAATCGCGATTATATTACTTAATACAAATTATTTGTGATGCATGCTGGTTAGTTTTTAAGTTATTTAATTAGGTTATGAGTAAAAATTTGTAATTGGCCTTATTTATGTTATAAGTAAGGTATCAATAGTTATATTGTTTTAGCTGTAAGTTCCGCTATAAATAATAAAAAAATAGATCTGGCGGGTATTTCGTCCAAGGGCGAGAAGGTCGAATTAATACATTGATGGTAAAAGTGTACTATCTGTCTTTCTTTCGGGAATATAATGAAACCAATAATCAAAGCAGTATTCTCTTATTATATATTTTCGAAAAGAAAACAGTAACGACATCTATATCTATATATAAACATATCTTTTGTTAAAGTCTCCCTTTCAAACAATTCATTTTAAACCCTTTCCAACTAAACAAATTTACAAATAAAGTACAATATATCTACCAATCATTAAAAATACAATACCAATATATGACCATAGTACCTTAGAGGTTACCGTAGTACCTTAGAGGTTTGTTTGTACAAAGAATCTTAAATGCCAACATTATAAAAATAAAAACAAAGCATAATTCTTTTGATATCTAGGTATTACAAAATGAAACAGTTACTACTAAAATAGGCTTTCTTCATACTAAGAGGTAGTATTCACAGCTGGATACAAGTCTCTTTTACTGATTAGATTCACCTCATTATTTTCTATGCTAATGATAATATGGTATTAAGTATTGAATTATAATACTAATAATAGGATCTTGAGTGACGTGGGACTAACAGGCAACCTGTGTGTAAGCTAGTGCGAAACCTCTGTTCGCGACGTCTGGTGCTGTTGTGGCTGTAGCTCCTTCATTGGCATCCGTCACCACGTATAATACAAACGGCTTGGCACCCGCTGCAAAAATGTTACAATTATATTAATACCACTGCTTGACGTATGTACAGCAAACATATAAAATATAGTTCGTGGTCATTGTGACCGCAGCGGCACTTTAAGGATTAATGCATAAATCAAATAGAAAAACGACGAGTTAATGGAAACAACTGAATAGAGAAACCACTAACACTGAAGCGCACACGCCACACGTATTTGCGCGTGCGTAAAACAGTCTATTATATATTATCGTAATATTACCCTTGAAAGAGATCTTGGCATAGTGTACCTATTATGTACCGAAAAATCACGTTCATTTTTAAAATGTTCATGATTTGTGCTGTAGTTTTAAGTTATAAAAGCTATCCTTTTTTTTAATAAATAAGGTTTGAAACGATTGGTATACCTAGTTTTATTCAGAACTATTTTTAAAACAGTTGCGAAGGATTATCAGGGTTACTAGCAATAAAGACAATATTATTTAAATTATAATACGTTTCTAATATTTGTGAGAAATATTAGAAACGTATTATAATTGTAGAAAATATATCTAAGTAATTATACTTTTTAATATCATCCATCGTCTTATTAATTATTTGCAAAACAATTATATAAAATGAAGAAAGCAGTTAATATATATTTTCTAAAATCGATATATTAGTGTTCTTAATATGGCAACAAGTGCAATAGCATATTTCCGGGTTTATATTAAAAAAGTAAAATAAAATGTAGACCATATTATCAATCCCTATATGACTTTCCACATGAGCAACACTGTGGATGGAAACTTGATTTGGTAGTTTTATTAACTTATAAGAGAAGTGTGTCAGGATTGTAGCAAATGGAAATCCGTAGTCTCTGCCTACCCCTCTGGGAAACAGGCGTGAATCTATGTATGTATGTATTAACTTATAATGTTGTGAAATATAACTCAGTTTTGCAATTCCTTGCTCTTAAATGTATAGTGGTATTAAAATATGACTTTTGTTACACATAACTGATGATGTTTAAAAATCTAAGATAAAGTTAAAAGTAAGGGTAACTGTTTTTAAAAGAGCATTTTCTAAAAATCTTGGAGCTTTTCGTAAATTATATTTATTTTTCTTTAAAGTATTTATTATACCCGATATAAATATGTAAATTTTATCTCGGCTCAAAAAATATACCAATATAAACCGATACTGGAATCCATACAAGACAGAGCATTCTCCTTCGGCTAAATGTACGAGTTGATCTGAAATCGTGCTGTGCGCTCGTCTTTGTGTTAGTGGGTTTGCTTCGTCGCGTTGATAAGACGCTATTCATTTATTATGTAAGACGATTTAGCGGCGGTAGGGGGGGTTGACCAATTCTTAGTTTGTTACAAGTGGGTGGGAGGAAGTCTTGATAGTCTACGTAAGATCACAAAAATGCGCAGAGTTAATATTATACTTTGAAAAAGCGCGGGCAGCCGCGCGAGTGCCGAAGAGCGCTCGGATATATAGGTATAGGTTTTTTTCTTATGTTATAGGAGACAATACAAGAAGACGGATTGCCTGATGGTAAGCGATTACCGCCGCCCATGGACACCCGAGGACAAGGAAGAGGCAACCTGAGGAGTCGCAAGTGCGTTGCCGGTCTTTTAAATTGGACTTTGCCTTTAAAGAGGTAAAGATGAATGATTAAAACCAAACTTTATTATTACCAAAAAATTCAAATTACTAATACCTTTACAAATAAACATTCCCAAAAACTGTTAATTTAAAAAATAATCATTAGAACTATATAAATGCGGCCTATTTTTGTTGTATATCCTCATATATAACAACATTTAGTACATAACAATAACGTAACTTACGTAATAAATGAATGGCGCCTAAACGATTGTTTCTATTTGAGTGGTCAATCTAGGCGGTTAGTGGTGATTTGATCTTGCTAAAATTGCTGAATGGAATGTAACGTGAAATATGCCACCCATTAACCGGTCGTATACCGCCGGCTCGCATACCAGCCGGCAGATTTGTACCCGTCGTAGGCCGGTGGCTCGCATGCGAGCCACCAAATTGGTTTTACGTTAGCTTAAGCTAAAGCGAAGGCGGCGCGCGGCGTTTTGGCGCCAATTTGGTGGCTCGCATGCGAGCCACCGGCCTACGACGGGTACAAATCTGCCGGCTGGTATGCGAGCCGGCGGTATACGACCGGTTAAAGCGAGATGACATAGTGACCACTATATATGATAACGTATAACTCGAAAATCACATGAAGATCACGGTTTGCATACATAAATAACACTCTGCAATTTATAAATTGAAGTTCTTTAAAACGTGCAGCTACACATAAATTATGCTTAGTTAATAAAATTTATTTAGTTTCGGATATGGTTTTTGACTACTCATTATTTGTAATGTCCATTATACTTACCAGTTTGAAGTATTGTAATATTATATAAAGTGAAACAAGACTAAAACAGAAATCTCTAAATACTCAAAACAGAAAACATATATGACAAACAAAAGCGTGTAACTTTAAACAAGAGATCCATTCAAGACGGCATGAAAAATGTTTATTATTAGTATAAAATTGATAAGCAAAGGTTCTCTAGTATAGAAAACCTCCGCTTATCAACATTGTAAAGCCTAAGCTTCTCTAAACTGGCACCTATATGTACGTCAAACGTATATTCATTAACTAACGGAGCTGCCAGTCACGTGGCGAAAATATTATTATTATTTACGTATACCGAAAAACCACGGCTAGAATTCCCTGTGCTGTGATTTAAAATGTGAGCTTTTAGCAAGGGTAAGTCAGTGTATCACATCTTGAATAGATCGTGTCAAGCACAAGCAAAACGATAGAACGGCACAACACTCACTTGAAACAGTAACAAAACCATATCCACAAAATCGGTCTGTGCCGACAGCGACGCCAGTGGACACGACGGTCGGATTTGGAATTACTACGAAGTCTGAGACGCACTGGCCGTCGTTGACAGCACCTAGTGCTGTACCTAATACTGTGCTGTCTGCGCCTTCTACGTCACCAGTCACAGTGAAAGAGTATGCGTCGCTTGTCTGTGAATAGAAACATAAATCAAATAAAGAGAAAAGTAAAGAGATTACGTATCCAATATATTGATTGCGTAGTAAATGTATCACGTATTCACTTATAAATACATATTTTAAGTTCGAGCAATGGTATTATATATAAAGAAGAAGCAGATATGTTACTAGTGTACCAAAAGTTAAGACTGAGAAACGATCCAATTGGATTGTTTTAATTGTTCTCAAAACAAAATCAGCTTGCAAAACAGTTAAAGCGCAGTTGTTCGAATGATAGCTAGATAGCTCACATTCGAACAATTATGAGATAAATGACATCTTTTATGTAAGTCTTTTATTTATTGCGCTACTTATTAGTTGAAATTGTCCACACAAGTGCAGTTATTGCTAACAAATAATCTGGATCAGATTATCGACGTCCATACCTATGAAAGTATCATGTTATTATCTAATATCATCGCCTTCAAGTATATCTAAATGATAAACAATTGCAGCAAAAAATAACTTATTAGGTTTAGCATTCGTCTATAAGAACTAATTTCCCAAAAAAGCTCCGTCCGTGTAATCGGCTTACATACGAATTGGTTGTAAAACAATTAAAATAATGCTCACCTGAGCATATTGTATAGCACAGTATCCAGCCTCCATTCTAATGCATATCCCGTAATTCAAGTTGGCTATCTGCCGTGTGCCGGTGACTAGAGAAGCACTCAACGCAGTGTTAGCCGCGGTGCCGTAGTTGAAACTGTTGATCGTCCCTGATGTTCCCGTGTAATATTGGAGACAACCGTTTGGAGCTGAAAACCAGAATTCGTTATTTGACATACAATAGACCCGGTGTAGGGGATAGCGTACCGAAAACTGAAGTAGATATAGATTCAGATCATTATTCTGAGTTAAAATTGTAGGCATTTTCTTTAGGAAATTTCTTATATTGTCTTCTGCAATTTTACATTTTCTGGCTGTGAATTATAACATTACACGTAAGCAGTCCTATTATATGAAATAACAAGATTTTGCCCGCGAATTCGCTCGCGTAAATGTAGGTTAGGTTAGGTTACAAACAGTGCTTTTTCCTTGATGAAAGGAACTCTATGTCCTTTTCTGCACCCCTATCTATACAAAATTTCATGCTGATCGGTTGAGTAGTTAAGGCGTGAAAGCGTAACAAACAAACTAACAACTCACATTCACATATAAAATATTATATAGTTAGGAAATACAAAAATACCCATATTATAAATACCGCGATGTAATTGAATCATACGTGATGTAACCAGTTCATGAAATCAGCTGTGCACTAGCGCGGTGTGTAGAGGTGATTGTGCCGTCTTGATCTTGTGGCTTTATCATGAATTGAAGTTAGAGTAGAGATAAGTACCTACCTATAGAAATACGTTTTGGCATATTTCGGTGGTACGTCCTCGTTAACACCCTGTATAAGCTTATGATAATGCGGATATGCTTTTTATTAATTTACTGTGACGTGCGGTAATTAAATCTCATAAATTATGAGTTTACTACATAAATACGATATTAGTATTAGCCATACGCATACATTTAAAAAAATGTTTACCTAGCTACAAATTGTGGGGCACTTTATATACCTATATTCATAAAACGTATGAAATATAGAGATATTAAAGAAACCCAGAGTCGCATACAATGATCTGTCATCTTGCCCCTATCGCCGTGCTAAGTGTTTGAATCCCACAGGGAACAGGAACAGTTATATGTGACCCAAAATTAATTAATTTGTATCTGAAATTCACATTAACACCACGGAATCTGGTAAGCGCCTAATGGAAGGCATTGATTTAATATGTGCTTTGTAGCTACTATAAGAGACGATTCCACTGCATTTTTTGTAACACGCGTTTGAGTACTCTACTCTCATAGTTGCTCTCTAATTCAGTTATCTGCGCTAAGTGCTTACTGCATCGATGCGGTTGAGTGTCTAATGGTTGACTACGCAGATGGCTAGTGGTTAAGGTGCTTGCCTCGACATTGTCACTGCACTAGTGTTGTGGGTACGATCCCCATACGGAACATACATTTGTGAAATCCACAAATAGTTGTGACCAGACAAAGTGTTCTTTGTGTTTATTGTTTGAATATTTGCAAAGTACACCACGGGATCACCTACAAGATTTAAATACTCTCAATGCAAGAGAGGTATTTTTAATTAAAAAAAAATTGTTGTCTATTCTAAGCAGTATTTCATACATTATTATCTCAACGGTGAATGGCCGATCATAATAGGCTGGTCATATATTACACTAGATGTGCCCGCGGTTTCACCCGCGTTTATGATTACTGAGCCGCCGCCGTGGGTCGTAGCGTGATGTTAAATAGCCTATAGCCCTCCTCGATAAATGAGCTATCCAACAAAAAATATTTTTTTAATTCCGACCAGTATTTTCTGAGATTTGCGCGTTCAAACAAACTAACAAACTCTTTAGCTTTATAATATTAGTATAGATAGGACAGAAAAATATAGTTGGTGAAATGTGTATAAGATACAACTCTTCGTAACCCTTCGTAGATATAAACGGTGTAGGTCAATTTATGTTAAATATACGTTGTGCCACTTACCTATTCCAGGACAGTCGCAACCTAACTGAATCAATTTAATATTCCATCGTCTGGAGAACGTTGTTGACAGCGTGGCGGTTACCGCAATTGTGATCGCAGTATTCCCATTGAAGTCCACGTAAATTGTTTGTCCAGTGAGGTCTCCACAGAGTAACGGAACAATTGTGTTTCCACCAGTTATAGAAATGGAATCCGTTACACAGTTACCATCACCATCCGGCTGCGCCAAGACGAGATCCAAGAAGTCGATGCGGAGCTGGTTTCGAAATAAAAATATTATCACAACAAAGTTCCCCCGCCACATCTGTCTGTTCGCAATAAATTCAAAAACTACTGAACGGATTTTTATGCGGTTTTCGTCAGTAGAGAGAGAGAGAGTGATTCATGAGGAAGGTTAAGCTGTACAATTTGTTAAGGTTTTGTGTAAATTGGTTTAAATATGATGATGATTGGATTATGCGAATGGTTACAATTTTTAGTTTTTGCAAATAGTTGATGACTGGAGGCAGTGCAGTACCGGGAGAGTCGCTAGTATGTTATAATTTTTATTTTATTCTAGCTGTCACCAATGTTTATGATTACTGCTCCGCTCTCGGGAGCGAGGCTCGTAGCTTGAGATATGCTTATGTTACTTCTGTATAAAGGAGCTTTCCAAAGGTGAAATAATTATTAAAACCTGTTCAGTAGTTTTAGAGTATATTTATAATAAATAACTAATAATTCGATATACTTGAGGATATCAAATGCAGAAAGAACTAATCATATTGAAAAGACTACCAAAATTTAAGCTAACTATCAGCTGTAGTATAATATTACCTTATACAGTCATTTGATCATCAGATCACCAATAGTACCTGGTTATAATGTTATCTATTTTTATTCCGTTGATATCTAATTATCTTGATTTCATCTTTCTACCCTTCATAATTCTTGTGATTAAGGATGGATGACGCACGAACATACTGATTCTGCCAAATATCACGTACAAAGAATAACGTCAGCAAAGTGTACTAAACATAGCCAATGACTATTTTATTGACTGAATCAATATTCCAAGAAATAAACTTTCTTTTGCCATCTTTGTTGTCCCACTTTCATACGTCATGATGGTCTCTGGTGCGATACAAGGCCTAAATCAACACTTCTATCAATGTTTGATACTGATAACCCGAGCACCTAAAAATTATGTAAGTTTTCTATGTGAGTACAATTTTTAAGTGGCCGTACGGGCGGGCTATATCCAGTAATTCGCAGCGAGACCTTGGGAATGCGAAAGTATCTAGTTGGTCATGATGCATCTGGTTGCCGCGATGCGATGTAGCGGTGCTTACGTTTGAACAGTAGTAATGAGAATCTAGAGAGGGTAATATGAGTTAGACCTGTGAACCAACTCCCATCAGTCATTAGACTATGAAATAATTTACTCGACTAATAATCAGGTGGCAGAGTATATATGAATGCTTGAGTAAAGAAAAATGTTAGCCCATAGCAGTCACAGCTAGAATAATGTCTATCAGCAGTACAATATAATAATCCTGTATTATGTATGGCATGGCTTATGAACCGTGGTCTGTTGCCACGGCTGCGTTCCACGCAAGGCTGTATTTTTATAGAATTGCACTGTTGAGTTGCTTACTTGATTGACGTTGAGCTGGCTGACTCGAGCAGCTATCGAGTACGTGTGATAATTTGCTCGAGTCTGTGTGTCCGATATTTAGAGGTATATATAATTGAACACTTTCAGGGCTAAGTTAGACATAGATAGAAATATAGTGCGGTATCGCTGGACTGCCATGAATACTGCTACTACTGCTGTGCATTAGGTCTTCGGTTTGATGCCCGGGTCGAACAAACTGTTGTTGGATTTGTTTGTACAAACTGTCTGAAGACGGCAATAAGTTCGTTACCTATTTCGTGGGACCTCAAATCATACCTAATAGTGAAAAGTATAAATTACCTCTGCTTACCTTATTCTTCTTCGGGAATAGAGGCTCGAGACTATATAATATGTATGACAGGTAATATCGGAATGTACTCAGGGATTGACTTTAGTCATTCTAAGGGACAAATAATACATTAGATAATAAGACCTTTATTCTATACTAGCTTTTGCCCACGACTTTGTACGCGTGAGTTTATGTCTCTCCACTTCCCTCCCTTCATGGTCTACATACTGCTCCATGGCTTAAAGTTGAAACATTCTGGCTGGTGAGGCGAGCATCGAGTATGAGACGAGATTTTAGCAGAATAGCACGGCTGCTATGTTTGCTTAAGTCGGTTGGCGTCTCTTACCTGGCATATGTTGTTGTTGCATCGGTTGGCGATCATGGAGCAGGCCTGCCCGCCTGAGTATGCGGAGGGATACCCAGGGCTCGTGAAGTATGTGTTGTTCACATTGGTCGTAGCACCGCATGAGCGGGTCACTGGACAGATAGACATTATTATTTTTAAGGCTTCAAAATTAAAGCTCCTACTTTTTCATACTTATAGTTTTGACTATAACTTTGGATCTAAATATCTAATTAATCTACAGGACCTTTCTACTTTTTTACGGGAATAGTTAGAGATATTCAATTTGAATATTAAAATATAGGTCCTGGTCTAATAAAAATAATATTACCCCTGTTTATTGACTGTCGCACTGCTGGGAACAGGCATCTTCTCAGTACGAGAAGGATGTTATATAGTGGCGAGCTATCGGATGTGTATTATCAAAAGATTTGATAGTTAGTCAAAGTATCAGGATTAAGTAATTTGAATACTAATATTTATCTTTTCTAATGTAGTTTCTAATTGGCTGGTACTTACCGACACAGCACCTGCCTCTCCTAGAGGCGCAGGTACCTGTTATGGTACCGTTAAGATTGTTGCACTCCCGCCGCGCCAGGCACGTGCCGGTTATCACACTCGTCGTTGAACACTCTGTGTTCGCGAATCGAACAATACTCACGAAGGGAAACACTGAAAAATGACACTACTGATAATAATATGATGACTACCGAATTGCGCTAGCCTATAAATGTACTCAAGATATCGCATAGCTTTGTGGGTAGATCGCTCGGATAATTTTAATAGCAACGTGTGATGCGGCAGCGGAAAATTTAAAAAATATTTGTTTACACAATAAAATTATTATTTTCATGCAATATTGTTTTTTGCCTATCAATTAAAAAGGCATAAATTAAGAACTACATATGAACATATTTTTCAAAGTTTATAATTTTTTATATTTCATAGATGTACCTACATTAAGTGATTTTTATATCTTATAATGAATAATGCTTGCATTGTGAATTCACTCAGAGTACCACAGAATAAGTCAGTTTTACTGCTGAAATATATCTGCGTTACCTATGTATTTTACCTCTAAAAAGCCTTTGTGCGATGACTTTGCCACGCGTATACCTACATTAACGAGTGTGCTATTTTTATAAAACAAAATAATAGACTCAAGACTCAAAAAGATCAAGAGCCCGCCATGCAGACAAGTCATGTGTGGTACATAGTAGAACGACTCTAATGCAAAAAAGCTTTTTCTGCATAGCAACTCACATATTTTACAATAAACTGCCTAAAGATATTACTAACACTGAAACTATAGAAAAGGCGTCTTCAAAAACTGCTTTTAGCTAAGTGCTACTATTCACTTCAAGAGTTCCTGGAGGATAAGAATATTGGAAATAATTTGAAAGGAATCCTTAAAGCACTATTTATGCAGATTATATTTAATGGAAGATATATATTTTTGTGACATGCTGTTATTATTAAATAGATATTTTCTTATTATTATTATTATTCCTTGACATTACTTACAATATTTATTTAGTTAATTAGTTATAATTTAATTAGTTATAATTATTAATATTTTATCTTCGCATTTCATTACTGACATAATATATTATTGGTATTTCTTAATTGAATCATAATTAACTTTTCTGACATTCTAAATAAATCTAATACTTTATGTGCATATATATTATGTTGAATGAAATGTAATAAATAATTATGACATGCCATAAAATGACAATCTATATATACATATTTCTATCGCTTAGAGTTCTTTCCACGTAATATTTGCATAGACCCAGTGTACATGGTATTTATATACGGTATATGTATTGTACAAGTGTACAATACATAATGATGTGTACTTAAATAGATAAATCTAATAACCCTGCATTGTATTAGAATGTCTATATTTTAATACGTACTCTTGAAAATCTATTGATAGTATATATTATATTTTACTGTTGATATTTTACTCATAATTTTCGATTTTCTTCGTTATGTCCCTTGTTTGATTTATCAGAAGTTCAATTCACATTACGAATAAAGAAGTACCATGTTATAAGGGCCAAGGCGATTGTTGCTCGTAATATTCTTATAATCTATATAATACTTAACCAGACCGGGTTATTGAAACACATGATTTCAGAAACTATTGTTTACACCAATGTTGAAACCCAATATATTACCTATGATAGAAATGCAACATTTATCCGCTCAGCATAAATAAAAACGACTTACATATCTTTCCTTTTCTCCCCGTGAGTTGAGTACTATTGTTGTATAAGTCAAGATCTTCATAATCATCTTCAGGCCTGAAATCTTCTATATCAGATTTTATCATCGAAGCTGCAGCCGCCACGGCTATTACCACTGATAGTATTATCCACCACTGTTTGGACGCCATATCTTCTGATCACTCAATACAAAAAGATTTATAAAGCAACTGATCGCTCAGTCGGTCATCTGTTGGTATGATAACGTCCTGATCCCAATAGAAATAGTCACGAAATGCGAGCAGAAATGTCAATCATGTATAAATAAAGTGGGTGATAACGGTTGTCTGTTTGTGCAAACTGTTAGGGATGTTACCGTTTTTCGTTTAGCACGCGTTGACGGCCTAAGTGTTATATTGACGCTGCATATGGATATAGGAATAGGGAAAAGTTTACTACACGTCTTGCGTCTTGCGTTAGTGTGTCGTGACCTGACCATTGTCGTTGTGTTTAACTAAAAATAAATGTTTCAGAAAGTTGTAAATGTATTTGGGGGCCGTACGAAATACTACGTCGTTATAACGCTAGAGACAAAGCAAAATGAATGGCTTCTTAACGTGCTAAAATCAATGAATGTTCATAAATTATGTATATGGGTAATTATAATATCTTTTTAAAAAGAACAGCTCACATGAAAGTGTTAATAACTCACAGAAATTTATTATTTAAATTTGGCCAGAATTTGCATTTCGCCAATTATGATAACAATATTTTATTATCATAAATAGAAAATAAATGATTCTGTTACTTGTATTATTCAAAGTCAAAGTCAAGTCAAGTCGCGAAAATTTGTATAGGTATTTATCATTATCACGCCTAAGCCACAACCGATTTTAAAAAAAAGAGCATGCAGGGTTGAAATAGGGATGAAAGTTTGTATGAAAATTTGTGATGATCGCGCCTAAATCACAACAGATTTTAATGAAATTGGGTACAGAGATAGAATAAACCTTAGGAAAGGACATAAGTTACCTTCTGTTGTAAAAAAGGCCATGAAAGGGTTTAAATAAGGGATGAAAGTTTGTATGGGATTTCATCATTAACGCGCCTAAACCATTCAATCGATGTTAAGGAAATTTGGTACAGAGATAGACTAGACCTTGGGAAAGGCATAGGTTACCTTTTGTTGTAAAAAAAGGCATGAAGGGGTTGAAATAAGGGATGAAAATTTGTATAGCAATTCGTCATTATCGAGCCTAAACCAATAAACCGATTTTGATAAAATTCGGTGCAGAGAAAGACTAGACCCTGGGAACGGCATAGGTTACCTTCTGTTGTAAAAAGGGCATGAAGGGTTTGAAATAAGGGATGAATGTTTGCATGGGAATCCGTCATTATCGAAGTTAAAACCATGAGACTTTGTATTAAGGCACTTGATAAGAAGTAAATAAGTTAACATTTGTTCCAGCGGTTTTGAAATTTTGACCTACATGGGGATGAAAGAGGAGACTAAAGTTCGTATGGAAGCCCAAAAAAACACTACTATACAATATTTAGCGGCAACACTGTATAATTAGTAAAAATGCTGTCTTAATATAATAATAATAATATATTATTATTGTCTTAATATGTACACGTAGCGCGAGCGCGAGACACGCCAAGCGTCATACACAATGAACGATGCGCCGGCGGCGTAGTGAGCATATAATAGTGAACATTAATTAGCAAAAGCGGTGAGCGCGGACAAATGTTGCAGCAGTGTAAGCTGTTGGTTTAGAAGGAATGTACGATGCCCATAAAAGAGCAATCGAAAGCACTATATTCCACCATGCAAGATAATCAAGAGCAACCAGGGTATCATAAAAGGAATGGTTGTATTTTTAGCTGGTGACTTTAGACAGACCCTGCCGGTTATTACTAGGGGTACACGGTAAGATGAAATAAATGCCTGTTTAAAGGCGTCTATGGTATAGCTTCTATAATACAAAATGTCTTTACGTGTACTGTGGGTACACGCAAAAACTTTTTGTCTGACTACAAATATGCGAGTATAACTACACAACGATTCTCACGCAGGGTAATGTGCGGCTGCTCTATTAAAAGTCGGAGAAGATTGTATGCTAACAGACAGTAACAGCATGATTACACTAATACTTAAATTCTGTCAAATTGTCGATAACAAGGTAAGAATGGAAGCGCTGCTCAGCCAGGCTATGTGCCATCGAACGGAATAGGTGAAAATCGGAAGGGGCTATGTCAGGTGAATACAGCGGGTGTGGTTAAACTTCCCATTTATGCGTCTCCAGATAGGTTTTCACTGGTTTGGTGACATGAGACCGAGCGTTGTCATGTAACAAAATCATTTTATCGTGTCTCTGCTCAAATAGCGAGTCGTCGATAGCGATCTCCCGTGATAGTCTCATTCGGTTTGAGCAGCTCATAATAGATTACCCCCTGCTAATCCCACCAAATGCATAGAAGAAGATTCCAACCATGGATACTTGGTTTTGCAGACGATGTTGATGCATGGCCAGGCTTATCCCACGATTTTCTACGCTTTGGATTATCGTAGTGTATCTATTTTACATTACCTTTTCTTTTTTGCCGTTGAAGCAGTAGTTCACAAGTGATCTCTGCATGTCGTATCCGACAGAGCATTGTCACCGTAAGTCTCATTAATAGTTCTGTGTGCTTCAGCTGCAGGTTTCTTTTGAATAAAATAGTATAATAAAATTCCCACAAAAATTAACATTTTCAGAACCAATAAAGAAATAGTAAGCTTTTATAAAAGTGAATTACCATACACTGAAATTTAAGGTTAGATATAGTACTTCCTTGCAGATGCGTTACCATTCGAAATTTCATGCACGGAGTGCTGCTACTGCCATTTATGAAGAAACAGCGAGAACTTATTCAAGGACCTCTGTATAATCATGACTAGAATAGAAAAAGGGAAAAATGTTTTAATTTCCCGTATTCCGATAATTCCGACCAATTTGCCATTTCAGTTTAAAAGAGACATTAAAAGGGAATTTACGAAAATAATAAACAAAATTGTTTTCCATGGGCAACTAACTCTATGTAGCGTGCTCACGACTATGAAACCCGCAAAATCTTTATGTTTTAGCATAGCAAAAAACAGAGCATAGACAAACAAAAAACGTAGTTTATAAAAATGTATTCAAATAAGCAATTTGCAGTAAAAATGCTATGGCATTTATATGTGTATTATTTCCAAAACAAGTATCCTTAAAATTAAAAATGCTGCCCAGAGTAACTATTCCACGAGGACGAAGTCGCAGGCAAAAGCTAGTAATATTATAAATGTGAATGTGAGTTTGTTTGTTGCGCTTTCGTGCCTTAACTACTTGATAGATCGTCATGAAATTTTGCATACCTACACGTTGTCTGGGGACCACAAAAGGACATAGGGTACACATTTCATCCAGAAAAAAATACTGTTACTAACCCAACCTAAACTAAATTTACGCGTGCGAAGCCACGGCGACAATCTAGCACTCGATAACTGCGTTAATGACTGTTTGACTCAGAATTGGGATGCACTTAATCGTATGCAGAATTGTAGCCATATTGTAGCGCGCGAAATTGACAGAAAGTGTTACCATATTTCTGACATGTTTTGATCTTGCTCTCAAATGATGTAGTTACTGCATTTAATAATTATTTAGGTACATATTATATGTGGCAATTATGAGATAACTAAATAATATTATCTTTATTATATAGCGTAGGTATAATGGAGTCTTTAGATTTTCAACGTAAGGAAATTTTAAGTTCCAGCACGGAGTCCGGCAATGTGCCTGTTAGACGACAATAGGCTCGAATCGTGGGTGCTAACATACATATATCTACTACCTACTTGTTCAGTGATATACAACAACTGAACAATTATTTATTTAGTTAATTAGTTATTTTAATTGTTAGTATTAATTGTATTAACCCAATAAAATAATTCTGTTTCGTGTTTTTCCTTAGAGCCCACCCGTTCTAGGAATAATTACAGAATCGCCAGAATTTACAAACTTTCAAACAACGCACACTAAGAACACACAGGCTTGGAATAACCATTTGTGGATCACACAAATGTTAGTGCCGTGTGAGTTTCGAACCCTTGCACCTTGGCGCAGTGGTAGTGGCGAACCATTAAATCACCTCGTAATCAACCAACCATGTAGTCTGAATTAACACCAGCATTTGTACTGAGTATACTACTTTGGATTCTCAACGTAAGATACGAAAATTTTCACAAAGGTTTTCTTTAAAATCTTTGGCATAGTACTTTGTTATTATTATCCAGACGACGAGTCTTCATTGACGGCAGTTTTCTTACTTTCTAGACTAGTTCTTTCTGCCTAGCTACTGACCACAAATGAGTTGCCAAAATTACCAACAACCATAGACCTAGGTAGACTCTACTGATGCACAGTATGACATAGAGGCAAGATGGCTCAATCAGATCAGTGGTGAAAGATCGATCGGACGCGGCGGACACGGCTTTACATAGTGTTATACGTTTTGTGAAGCCGAATGTTTGGGTACGAGATTCTGTCACGTGGAAAAGTTACGATTAAGAATAAATTTGACATTTCAAGGTCGAGTATGATGCACATTCTTTTGGGCATAAAAGCGGTAATAACATCTGACGTAATTTAAATATCAGTACTCAGTAAGAAAATCATAGATATCTTTAATTTTATAATTATAAATATTTTATTTCTATCTTAGATAGTCTGCACAAACATGTATGCAACAGGACAAACTAGGTAACTGTTAGACACGTTAGTTGGCTGCGACAAACATATCTAGGGTTCGATTCCCGGATCGGGCAAATTTTATTGGAAAATCAAATAATATTTTTGGAATTGAACTGTTAGAAAATTATCAGTACTAGCAATGCATTTAGAAATATGTCCATTAGACGGCAATATACTCAAATGTGGGTGTATTACACCTCTGCATACCTCTATAGTAGCAATAACCTACTGGGAAACCGTTGGACTGCCACACAGTGCTCTTGAGTTCGATCGCAGGGCACGCATTTCTGACCTTTCGAAGTTATCTGCGTATTAAATAGTTAATTATCAGTCGCTTTGACGGTGAAGAAACATCGTGAGGAAACCTGCATGTGTTCTACATAATATTTTGGAAGATATGAGAAGTCTGCCAACTCGCACTGGGCCAGCATGGTTGACTATGGCCTAACTCTTGCCCAGCAGTGGGACAGTTTAATAAAGGGCTGATATTATTATATACATCTATAGAGCATGAGTTTATATAATATTAAGTTACATACTATTAAAAGTTCTTTTTTTATTGTAAGTATTAATCCTATGGTTCCATAATCCAAAATTGATATAACGTGTGTGCTGCTTACGCCTAGTAGCTTATCTTTGTCATCATCTCATCTTTGTTTCATTAAAAGTAAATAATATATTAAAGTGATTGTTTAACTAAGCAGAGAATGACGCAGCAATTTTCATCTTCTTTGCTTTCGTTTACTTAGTTGGAATTAATATTACTATTATGTGTTTTCTTATATTTTATTACACAGATCAGTTCACACTGAACTTGCATTTTGATTGTTGCAGGCTTTCATACATTTTTTATAGTTATAATCACGAAAGAGAATCTTTTGTGTGGTCATAATCTATGAAATGATTCTGAGTTGCTATAAAGGCTTTAATTGCTTAATAACAGTAATTCTTACGGAAAACGTGTCATCAATAGTTTAAATACAATACAACGCACATATACAAATAGTCAACTGGGCACATTAACATTTAATTACTTGTACTTTCTGTATGGATATGTAGCGAAGCGTATAAAATAATAATTTATTTTGAAACAGCTTTGCAATTATTGAAAATAATAAAACATATAGTAAAATGATACTCGTAATACCGTAGTTGTAAGGAAGATGAAAGAACACGTCGACTTTATATTTGGAGCCGTTGATATTTTAAAATTAAAGTATACCTACTCGGTATTCAGCGTTACTTTCTCTTGTTGTCAAAAGCGCCTCCTTCCTCCTCTTAATACATTTTAAATTAAATCTATGTAATCTATTTATTATAAAACTGTCAGAAGATTAAATTGGATCAAAATTAATTAGAATTGACAATTAAGAGAGGTCCAAAAGTTTTTCGAATTTTGTTTATGAATGCGTATTAATGAGTTAATGTCGCTTGCTTAGCTAGAGCTGGAGGAAACCTGCATGTCTGAGAGTCCTCTATAATCCTCTTCAAGATTATGTGAAGTCTGCCAACCCGCACTTGATCAGCGTGGTGGACTATGGCCTAACCCTTCTCACACTGAGAAGAGTCCGGTGCCCAGCAGTGGGACAGTTTTTTACTTGTTCTAGCAACAGTAAGCATATATTATATCAACAAGCAATAACAACGGGACGACTTTTGAAGCAACCTCACGTGTTGCTAGCTTCTATCCTAAAATTATTAAGTTTCTTTAACTCCATTCAGTAATACCGGAAATACTGTTTAGTATAATCTCATAAATGCTAACGCTCAAGTTTGTCTACTTGAAAGTTCCACGCGAACAAAGCAATAGAACGGCACTTTAAGCCTGTGGGTCCATTCTTCTGCCTATGAACTTTTAAGGTCTCTTATGAAAATTTACGTGAGATGTTTTTTGTCTAACTTGCTCAAGTTTATGACAAACATGGTCTATCTGTTGAGCGTGCTGAACAATCCAAAATTTCGATGTCAATCACCTTAAGATACTCGGCAACTTTCATTAGCTATACATATGTATGTTATGATGAGAAATTGTCTGAGGCAACAGGCATCTCAATTTAATATAATATTATGCAACAGGTCTTAAATGTGTTGTGAAGTCTTTAAAGGTAATAGATACCTATTTATGTCCCAACGTTTCTACCGATTACTTTGGTGGTGGTTACGGATTGACTGAGAGAGACTGCTTTTAAATACTCACCAACACGATTAAGAAACGTTTTCTCACTTTGGAAAAGTCGAGACGGTCGTCGAGTTTGCTAAAGCTTAAAGATTTTTTTAAGTCAAACTTAATTACGTTACCCAACCCGTAGGAAAAAAAAAAATATATCTCCTTAGAAACCATAAGGAGAGTAGAGTTAATTGTCTAATGACAGAAAATGCATATACATACATATACATATATTTTGTCACTTACACACAAGACCATCTAGCCCAAACTAAGCAGAGCTTGTACTATGGGTACTAGACAATGGATAAACAAACATATATTATATTTTTTGTAAATACATTTATATTATACATAGAAACGGAATGGATGCACGGTACAAGTTGTGCCGTAACCGCTATTTAATTAAATGGAGCTGTCTAACGAAGATTGTGAAATATCTCCAGAACACCCTACGTTTGATAGGCTACTTAAAAAAATAATTATTTCTCTAATTTGCAACCAATTTAGATACTTTTTCACAAAAAGTTTTAAGAACAAAGTAATGTACATAATCAAACATAGCCAAGTACCCTATTGTATATTGTATTGTGTATTGCAGAGAACTTAAAAATAATCATACAATAGACACAAAGAATACCCAGAATCCAAATAACCATTTGTGAGCTACAAAATGCTTGTCCCGTGTGGGTTTCGAACCTAAAACACTCGGCATAGTGACACTGGGGAGGTGAGAACTTACACTACTACCTACGCCATCAGTGCAATCAAGTTCTCTTATATTATATTATATATTATATGATCCTTCTCATTTATTTTATATTTTTCTCATGTATTTCGATGATGGTGACCTTAGAAATTATGGATCTTTTCTGCTAAGCAGAAAATGTATCACGTATTGTCCGTTCTGCCTTGTCCTTTAATTCAGGGACTCGTTACCCACGTTGTACATGTTGTAAATGTTGCGTCTTAAGTGAAATTTTACACCAAATCTAACCATCCGCCATATGTATAAAAATCGCGCGTGCCGACTCTTAAAAAAAGAAGTCGCTCTTTGCTCAAGGGACAAAAGATGTTAGACCTCTCCATACAGCACATATTAAGAAGCTTCAAGCCTTACCACTATTTATAAAACCGTTGCCTTTGCCATTGCATGCGCAAAATAAGATAGCGCTTTACAGGTTCTATAGCTTTTTCTATTTCTCTAATATGTAATGAGAGAAGGTGATAAGACCCCTGAAGCCCTACACAACCCACTTCACTGAATCATTATAAAATTCGTTTATTTGCGATCTTTAGTACAATGGTAAATATATTTTCCTTACTTGACTGCTTCAGTCTATTAATTAATAGTTTAAGCAAGAAACGCCCTTCGGCTTATTTGTCATAATAAAAAAAAACCTAGTTTAACTCGGCAAATATTGCCTTGATCCAAAAATCTATCACACATTAGCCCACGCCAGTCGATAACCTTAAAATGAATATGCAGAACTACTCATTGATTACTCAGTTGTAAAAATATATTTATATGTATGAACCTTATTGTACCTTTTAAAGCTATGCAGTTCATTCAAGATCTGTGTTTTTTATGAGTTAGACACGACGTAATCCTGTGTTTGAAAACCTTAATTGTCATTCATATTGCTATTGTAATGTAATGTACAGACAAAGCCGACAAACGTCGAAGTGAATGAGGCGCATTTCTGCATGCAGGCTCATCGGTAATGTAATTACCCGTCTCATTCAAGCATTTCCGTTCTGCCGCATTCTAGCGATTCACACTTTCGTTTGTCGGTCTTTCGTGGCAACGCATCGACAACCTACTTACTATACTTACGACACTTGTTGTTCTACAGGTGGTTAATGCATTCCTGAAAACGTATGTCATTTCATGTTTAATACGAAGTAACGAATCTTTCTCATCTCTCTATTTATTTATTTTTCTCTCTTTAATCATAATAGTAGATTTCTAATTATTAACACTTTTATACATAATTACAAAGACCTTTGACATTTAAATTTTTATAGGTTATCATTTTAAATACACCACTTAACAGTTTAAGTCTGTATGTAAGGCTGTCTTTTGAGCTTGTACCTATGTACGCTTTTCCAGTTTTAGGTATATCATAAAAATGAGGATAGTTAACATTATTAATGTGAAAATAGCTTTGTCTGTTTGTTGCATTTTCATATGCTTAACGGATTATAATATAATTAAGAACGGAGATAGCAAAGGTTTTCATGATATTTCTAAGTAATTGCCAGAGTATACTTGTGTTTTATACGACTGTTAAAAATTACCACAGCACAATGTGACACGCTATATATGTAGGTAATGAAGTAGTTAAAAAGGACTTCAATAGTTCGTAATAATAAATTTAATGTGAAGGAAAAACTTGCATCATGTAATATTTCTACGTCAACTAAAAACTGACAGTTTGTTTAGAAGTATATAAGCATTGCAGAAGGACTCCTGCCTTCTACATGATAACGGTCTCGTGATTAGTTACGGTATTCAATCATACATAATAATAATAATAATAATATTTTATCACTTACACACAACACCATCTAGCCTAAACTAAGCAGAGCTTGTACAATGGTTAAACATACATACATACTTTTTTTTGTAAATACATACAAATTATACATAGAAACACCCAGACCAAGACAAACATTCATGTCCATGCACACAAATGTTTGACTTGTGCAGGAATCGAACCCGCACCTATTGGAAGAGGCAGCCATAGTTCAAGCTTGGCTGTCTCCTGCACCCCCGTCTGGGGAGGTAGACGCTGGGGCTGTTCGCTTTCGCGACAGCATCCAAGCTGTTTGCGACGCGGCCATGCCCCGAGTGCGACACTGGACCCCGAAGGGGGTCTACTGGTGGTCCCAGGAGCTGGCGGACCTCCGTGCGGCCTGCATTCGTGCCCGGAGGCTGTACACACGCAGCCGAGGCCGTCGCCACCGCGATGAGCGAGAGGAGGGCCGACTGTATGACGCGTATCGCGAAGCGAAAGCGTCTCTGCAGTCGGCCATCTGCCGCGCCAAGGAACGGGCGAAAAGTGAGATGCTGGAGGGTCTAGACCTTGACCCCTGGGGGCGCCCATATCGGGCGGCGCTGAACAAGCTCCGTGCGCGGGCCCCCCCCCTTACAGAGACTCTCCAGCCCAACTTCCTCTCCGAGGTGGTCGAGGAGTTATTTCCTGACCGGGCAGGGCACATGCCTCCGACAATGGCCCCATCGGGAGGCCGAAATCGGACCTTGGACTTGGACCTTAGTGCTACCCCGGTTACAGATGCGGAGATGGGGGCGGCTGTCTTGCGGATCCGCTCCAAGACGACCGCCCCTGGACCTGACGGTGTGCCGGCGCGAGCTCTCGTGCTGGCCCTCGATCACCTGGATGTCCGCCTCAGGGAGCTTTTCGACGCGAGCCTGGTGTCGGGACGATTCCCTGAGTGCTGGAAGGAGGGGAAGTTGGTACTGCTGGCCAAGCCGGGACGGCCTCCAGAGTCGGCCGCGGCGTACAGGCCCATATTGCTGCTGGACGAGGCGGGCAAGATGTTTGAGAAAATTCTCGCCACCCGTATCATCCGGCACCTGAGCACGGTCGGTCCCAACCTGTCGGACGCTCAGTTCGGATTCCGGGAAGGACGTTCGACGGTCGCGGCCATTATGCGCCTGAGAGCCGCGGCCGAGGAGGCGGTCGCCGGCGGCGGTGTTCTGTTGGCGGTGTCTTTAGACATCGCCAACGCGTTTAATAGTCTGCCATACAGCTGTGTCCAGGGGACGCTTCGATATCACGAAGTACCTTTTTACCTGGAGCGGCTGGTGGCGGACTATCTGAGAGGCAGGAGTGTCCTCCTCGAGGTTCGAGGCGAGGTTTGGCGGCGGCCCATGTCGTGCGGTGTTCCACAGGGATCCGTTCTTGGTCCACTCCTGTGGAACATGGGGTACGACTGGGCCCTACGTGCTGTCCTACTCCCCGGGCTGAGCATCATCAGTTACGCTGACGACACCCTCGTCACAGCCCGTGGGGGTACCTTCGAGGAGGCGGCCCGTTTGGCCACCGTGGAGGTTTCCCAGGTGGTCGGGCGTATCGAGGCGCTGGGTTTACGGGTGGCTACTAACAAGACGGAGGCCCTGGTCTTTCATGGGCCCCGTCGCAGTCCACCCCACGGCGCCTCGATAATGGTGGGCTCGACGCGCGTTCCCGTCCACGCCCACATGAAATATCTGGGCTTGGTGCTGGACGGAAGGTGGCACTTCGACGAGCATTTCAGACAGCTCGCCCCGAAGCTTCTCGGCGCTGCGTCCGCCCTTGGGCGGCTATTGCCAAATTTGGGCGGGCCCAGTGCTGGTTGCCGGCGACTTTACACGGGGGTGATCCGGTCGATGGCGCTTTACGGCGCACCGGTGTGGGCGGACTCCCTGACCGCTCAGTGTAGGACTCTCTTGCGGAGACCGCAGAGAGTCATAGCGGTCAGGGTAATACGTGGATACCGCACGGTGTCGGCCGACGCAGCTTGCGCGTTGGCCGGTACACCCCCGTGGGATTTGGAGGCTGAAGTGCTCGCCGAAGTGTTTGCAGTGAGTGAGGCGGTGCGGGCGGAGACGGATTGTCGTCCCTTCCCGACAGTGATTGAGTGCGCGCGCAATCGAGCCCATCAAGGCATGATTTTAAAGTGGAAGGCGCGGCTGGAGGCGCCCTTGGCTGGTTTCAGAACCGTTGGGGCCCTCCAGCCGGTATTGGAGCGGTGGGCAGAGCGGCAGCATGGGACCCTTTCCTTCCGGCTGGTGCAGGTGTTGTCAGGGCACGGTTGCTTTGGCAAATACCTGCACACGGTCGCTAGGAGGGAACCGAGTCCCGTCTGCCACCACTGCGACTGTGAGGAGGACACGGCGCAGCACACGCTCGAGCAATGTCGTGCTTGGGCGGTGCAGTGCCGTATACTCATTGAGGTTGTGGGTGAAAATCTCTCGCTGCCGGCCGTGATCAAAGCCATGGTCGACAGCGAGAGGAAGTGGGCAGCGAGGACGTCATCTCGCAGAAGGAGGCGGCGGAGCGGATCCGTGAAGAAAGTATCCTTGTGGATCCGAGCCGTCGCCGGCGAACCGGGCGGCGCAGGCGCGCTTTTGCGCGCCTAATGCCGCCATAATGAAGGCCGCGGGCGGGCGAACGGGAATCGCCCGCCCGCCAGCCATTGAGTCGGTCCGACGCCCTATGTAGTGCCGGGGCGTCGCCGAGGCGTTGTAGACTGCTGGGTGGGTCGCTGAGGTAGTAACTTTTGCCAGCGGCCCATCCAATATAAAAGGCAGCGAGCGTGCACACCGTGGGGTTTTGGTCCGTAGGCCCGAAGAACGGGAGAGCCGGACATGGCCCTCTCACCTCCCCTTGTGGCGACAGGGTATGCATCAGGCGCATTTCCCCACGAAAAAAAAAAAAAAAAAGGAATCGAACCCGCGACCTCAGGCGTGGCAGTCCGTTACACTAACCACTACGGCATCGAGGCTGCCTACATATATCTTAGGTGCCTACATATAGGCTCTGGAATATTCTTAATAGTCTTACGTCTATATCTTCACAGGGGTAGACAGCATCACACCGACATTTCACCAACTACGTTTTTAGGCCCACGCAATAGAGGGTAAGCTTATTGCAGCTTACCGGGCACTGTTTTGTACTAACTCTCGCTATTGAGAACTTTTTGGCAGGAAAGCTCGACCTCAGAATTGAACTCGAGACCACACAGCATCAGTACAGCATCCACTACCGCTACGCCACCGAAGAAGGCTCCATGCTGGAGTTTTGCACGTGTGCTATGATTTGTCCTTAAAACCGGGTTAATAGAGAGTATTACTTACTTATTAGGCAGCGGCTTGACTAAGTATTTTTGATATTTTATTTTATTTGAGATTGAAATTGCAGAAGACTCTAGACGGCGGTTACCCTGTGCTACAGGTAGACTGTTAACTCGTCTGCCACTAGAGGCATTAAAAACAAGTAATGATAATTATCAAATAATAAAAATGATTATTAATAGAGAATAATAAAAGCAGCGATAGCCTAATGGGCGACCGTCGGACTGCCATGCAGAGGTCTTAAGTTCGATCCTAAGGTGCACTCATCTATGACTTTCTGAAGTTATGTGCGTATTAAATAGTTTACAATCGCTCGCTTAAACGGCAAAGGGAAACATCTTGAGGAAACCTACATGTCTTAGAGTTCTGCATAATATTCTCGAAGTCATGTGAAGCCTGCCGCAATGTTCCCGACAGACCCGTGCCCAGTAGTGGTACAAATTACATACAGGTTTGATATTATTATATTATATTAAAAATCTAATTCATTATTTATGAAACATCTCTTCGTCGATTCCTATCAGCTGGATAACATCTGAATTGGTGTACTTTTGTATCTATGCATTTCTAATTGCAGAGTAAACGTAAATATTCATACAAATCAACTAAAGCAAGACAAGCACAACCCGCTGTGCTTCTAAGATTTTGCATACTACGCCAATTATTATTATTAGCGGTGATTGCGTTTCGAATCGACGCAGCTTAAAAAAATATGATCATCTGGACAATCCAAAAGTTATGACAAATGCAGTAAGACAAGGCAGGTAAGGTTTGTACATGGATATAATTGATGACTGAGGTTTCAGAGACAGCTTACAATAAAGATGAATTACGTACAACAAACGTGCAAAGCGCACTCGCAGTAAAAACCAGACTGTCCATTTTTTAGTTTTAGGTTGATTGGATCCTTTGGATCTATATAAGTTATGGTAATTTAAGCTTATTACAAATGTCTTCACTACTAATAGTAAGTCAGAAAATTTATATGAATCCTAAATTTTAAATTTATGTTGTATTATTGTGTTATAGGAGTGTAATTGGCGCAAGTTGTTTGATATAAATGAATAAATAAATAAAATAATCATATTTTATTGTGGTCATTATTTTCAATATATTGCAAACAGTCAGACATTATATTGATATTACAAAACTAAGGTGCCGTTCAAGTGTTACCTAAGCAGAATTTACATCAGCAAAATCTTATAAAAGAAAAGAAAAAAGAAATGTTCTAAGGCCTCTCATATGGTTACGTAACCATTGGTATAATTCCCCAAAAAATCTTCGAGCGATTTCATGACGTTCATTTCGCTTTCAAGGTTTGCCACAAATGTGTGTTCCCGACGAAATCTACAGTCTTTTTTAGAATAAACGAAAAAATAATGAATTAATATTGCTGACGTGATTGCCATTCAAACCCCCGCTCCCCCATTAGTGCTTACGTAATACTTGAACTCTTACTTCATATCCATTTTATCTTATTGTAAACTAGATGTGCCTGCGGCTTCACTTACGTTTATGGTTACTGCGCCGGCCCCGTGGGTCGTAGCGTGATGTGATATAGCCTTGCTCGATAAACAGGCTATCCAGCACGAAAATAATTTTTAAATTCGTACCAGTAGTTCCTGATATTAGCGCGTTCAACCAAACAAACAAACTCTTTAGCTTTATAATATTAGTTCTATACTAATATTATAAATAATTGATGGTAACCGTATGTTGTCGCTCTATGTTCCGATATCCCTATTTTATGGATGCTTTTGGAAAGTCATATTATACTTCCATAAAAAGTAAAAATATTTATGAGGAGTGGCGGTAGCTCAATGAACCAACCAACTAATCAACCAACGTTAACCAGCTTGTGTTAGGCATAAATAAATTAAACTAAAATTTAATTTATGAAATATAGATGATATTGTGTTTTTGAAATATAAAACTTATAACACTTTTTCTTTCTTATTTGGAGATGCCATAACCTTATGTATAAATACGAAACAAATTGTTTATTCTGTCAATATTGAATTGTATTAGTGTCTTGTATGTTTCTTAAAATCTTGGTTGCATTGGCGTGTCTAGACTTATTTTCCAGGGTGGTTGCCGGCTCCTAAGCGGCAATAAGTAACCTCCCGGGCACAGGCCATCTGGCACACATTATATATAGCTGTCTGTGATAATTATTGAAAGATGGGTAAAGAAGAAAGTAAAGGAATAACAAACAACAATAAATGTGACTGAATTTAATTTGTTCTGAAATGTGAATGTTGCTGTAAAGTAACTCGCAGGTACTATTTGTGAAGGCTGTATACAAAGTTTATATTTAATGACATGAAAAGCTCATAGACGAATCATATTGGACCATTGATAACACATACATTGCGTGCACATAATCATGTATATACGTATATTTATTAATTAGACCGGTATTGTACGACTAACTTATCTATGCATTCGGCTGGGGCGTTTCTGTCCGTTGAATTGTTGTTGTAATTGCTCTTTAGCCAACTTCATAGGTAAGTTTGTTAAACATCAATGCTGATTCAATGATACAATACCATTCGATAAAAAATTTATACATTGTATGGCACGTAGGCATTTGGGTTCCATCAGCTGTCGTATAGATAAAGATTAAGAATGGAATACATAAATGCAGTTATTCGTCACTCCTACGCATCGCTGTCTGCGATATTTATGTAGAAAATAATTTAAATTCTGTCAATTTTGGAATTTCAGTTTCTTTAAAGGTACATTTTCATAGTTTGAGGTACCTATATTTTTTTCAAATAGCTGGAATATAACCAATTGCTTTAGAACTCAGAACAATAACTGTTTCGATAAAGAAGAGTCATATCATATAAAGAATGAGATTTAAGAGAGTCAATAAATCTGGTGAAGTTTCTTCTTATTTCTTTTACTTTATGCATAAGCCTCCAGATTGATGGTACAGCATGAACAAAGTCCTAAATTGTTAGCAGTAGAATTTGAACTGAGCCAGAACTTCACGGTAGCAGATGAAATGTGCAAATTTATATTAATAAAGTTGATTTTTCTTCATATCCAAAGAAAAGTAGCATTATGTAAGTGGTCAGCAGTGGCACTAACAATCTTTAAGGGTTGGATCTACTGATGGCTGCAGGTTTACAATTCGCTGATAAGGTTGGTAATGCTTGTATTTATGTGTTAAGAATGACGAACACCGCGACTAACAAAACATTAACGAACAAATTAATTAAGACGATATAAGTGGCAAATAACAAAATGTTAGTAAATCACACTTCTGGCAAAATCTACAAACTATATATTTAAACACATTAAATCCATATCTATTTCCTCAATATAATATATCTCAACTTTTTACACTCAACTATAAAAAATAGGTATATAAAAAAGAATTTAAAAACATGTCATTGGTAATAAATTATCTCGTGACTTAGTCAACATACTTAACTATGTACTAAAAGTAACATTACACGTGAAAAAAAGATACAAACATAATGTTATGAGCTACTGAAACACCTACACGTACCTACAAGGAATAAGCAAGAAGAGAACATAGTGAGGTACGATTCTTTTATACAGAAAATACGAGCTTACTGCTACAGCGTTTTCATATATAAACTAAAATTAGTTTTAATTTAAAATATGGCATCTACCGATATATTTATGGCAATCATTATTCGGTTCAAGAAAGTCGGCACACTAGACAAACTTAAGTCACTACAACATCTGGCTTACAGGTGCCTAATCAGAACTAATTTTAGCTGTCATCTTTTTCTAACATTAAACATTATATTTCTTATTTTCGTAAAGTAAATTATTTAAGGCCTCATTCAATTTTGTAACATTTCTATAGTCATAATCAGTGATGTAGTCTGTTCAGTGCAAATATATAATATAAGATACATTTGGCGAAACAACTACATTTCAGACTAGTGGAATTCTTATATGACACTCAGACTGTTCACTAATTAAATACGTTCGCAGAATGAACAATGTTATAGCACTAGTGAAGGTTTGGTTTCATTTTCATACCATAATAGAATAATAATTGTCATGTCTTATAAATATATGTAAAATTAAATGCAAGAAACAGTGGCAAGATTAAAGTGCTTCTAAATTACAATGTAGGTTTATTGTTCTATTTTACTGTATTATTTTCTCGTATGTTTTAAATGTGAGTTAAATGATAAGACATATTTTACATGTTGTTTTTGTATGATCATATGGTTGATATATATGGATGATCGCAGTAGGTTTTGAACCTTAATGGCGCTTGCACACAACGCAGATTACGTGCGTGGGATATTCGAGTGGGCTACATGCGCGAGTTAACGACGAGGATTACTCGGTCATTTACAGGATGCATACAATCCGCGCAAGCTGACAATATGCGTATGATAATCGCATTGTGTTTACACATAGGGTTCTTATGATACGTATTTGAAATTAATACGCTTTAAAAGGTTCCAAATATTATTCTGCAATCGAATAATTATTGAATACAATACAATTTTCGTAACTTCACTTTTCATCGTGTTTCTACATATACATACATAGATTTGCAATAAATTTGTCGTTACATATGAAAGCTCGCTACGGCAATAATGCCTGGCCGTAAATATTATCCAGTACACATACATTTAATTTGTTTTTATTTAGGTTACAAACGTTAATTGATATTTACAGGCACTAATTACATAATGAAGGTACTACGAGTAGAACAAAGGCAAGAAGCAATATAAAAAATAAACTATGTATTACGTATTCTGAAGGCTGAAAGGCGTTATTATTGATTAAAGTATACATTTTGAAAATATAAGTAAATAGGTAAGCATAACTTACAGTAGCACAAAATACTAGTGACTATTTAAGATGGCAATTGCATTCTTGCAAATATTAAATGAAGTTATATAAAATTGTGAATAATTGTTGCGAGCACACGGGCCCTCATAATGGACGCATGCAACGTTCTGGACGGAGGCAATAAGGCTGATTCAAGACATTCCTCACTAACTTGCTAAAGCACTTCGTAAGATAAGTTAACATTATATTAGGCGCTACGTTTAATTCCTATGATATTTTAACTGTTATTTATATTATAAAGTACAATAAATATATCAAATATAAAATATGCACGATGAAACATGTTGGTTCATTTGTTGGACAATTTTGGTACTTCTAAGTGGACAATCTGTTGGTGATGATACAATAAGAAAAAAACTTTAATAAGTCGAGACTAGAAAGTGTAAAATTTGAACGTTTCAATGATACGACCTAAAATTTGTGACATATACATATATAATATCCACACGAATGTGACGTGACAATAATATTAATAAAATAAAGTAATGATAGTGAATACAATGTTTGCTCGGTAAGAAATATATGAAGTATGTCTGATGAAGGCTGTTTATACATTTGGTTGATAAACTTAGGACGTACCATTGAAACATGCTGTATTTTAAGACTAACATATATCTAGATACTTATTGATATTTACGCAATAATAATATTAAAAGATAATATCTTGGATATTCCTTGCTCTCTTATTGATAACTTACCATAAATTAACTAATCATATCTAATGAATACTTAGAGCTTTTAATTCACGAGGCTATAGCAACACCGTTGTTGTTGTAGTGAGCAATTTTAAAGATTCTTAAAATCATTTACTGTTTGTAAAGTAATAAAATAATTCCTTACAAAGTTGACTGTTACGATTTTGCGACATAAATAATTTTCATTTCGGAGCTTTTGTCGCGATGTGAAACAGGTTGGAATGGAAGTTGAATCAATGGTACAAAGTTGGTTAGTAGGTCAAGGTAGGCGCTGAAAGCTTGATCAATGCTAAAGCATGCGATGACAAGCAAGCTCGAGTCATTTAAAATTTATAGCTGCCCGTACGTTAACCGCCGACATACATCATTAATGCAACGCATCGGCGAGCGTTAGCCATTGTAAAAATAATCAAAACTAAATGAGGTAAACTAATTAGGTAAGTTGACACTTTATGTTCAAGAAGATCGTGACAACGGTGCTGCCAATCCCGATTCATTAAAATATTTGTCAATTTTAATTTACATCAATAGTTATCTATAAAATACGGGAGTTTTGGGTTTCTGTTTTAATGACTAATCGAGCCATTTACAATTAAGGGTATATTTTATGTAAAGCGATTTCCTTGGTAATGCTGTCGTAGTTGTACGTATGGTGAGTTTGTTAGCGACATGATGGTTCATGGTTAACTGATCGGAGACTATCACTTTAAGAATACGTATTAGGAATTTGAGATTTTCATTTTCAAGAGGTCGTCGGGACTTTTTTGCTCACAGTCAATAACACTTTACTTTGATTCTTCGCTTTTACAAAATATATGTACATGCATCCTGGCCAGCGCGCGTGTTGGTGGTTTGTGCTGACTGCACCTGTTTGGTGCTCGGTCACAGTACGCCGTAGAAAGTATCCATCAGAGTTGTGTCCAGGTCGCACTCCAAAAAAATGCTCTCACTGCATTCCTCCTGAAACATATGAAAACTATGTGTAGCTGTTTCTACTTGTCTAATGGTTTCTATCATTGATTTAAGTGCATAGGAGTCACAAAAACGCAAGTAGAGTACCGACAGCCTCTACTACTATAGTGTCTAACAAAGCGAAGTGCAAATTGAATTCGAATTAGGGTAGATTTGAATGTATTGACAACACTAGGTATACAAAAGCGCGTGCTCTGTTTTTTCGACTATGCTAAGTAGGTATCGAGTTGTGCACAAATGTATTTGAATATCGTTCGAATGTAATTACGCGCATCTTTAGTTGAAAATGAACATATATATTCAAACATGTCAATCACTATGATATAAGTTTACGTTTAAGTTTCCGGTCGATCATGATGTAGCGGGCTTGACTTCTGAGTCAGATTTTGATATCAGGTTTTTCTGGTGAGAAATTCTTAGAACCAACACATGGTTCGCAATGTGGTGTGGAGTCAGCCAAATGCACGTACTCTATTAAATTGTACGAAGGTAGCTGGTCAAATGTGGTTAGCTATATGAAATAAATAGTTGTAACTGCTAATACAATTATTAATTCGGCTACTAACTAAATAACGTATATAAGTTTTGGTTATCAGCCTCATCTTATCTCCGTTAAACTATATGGCATTTTCTATAATATAGGTGTCAAGTTAAAGCCAAAGCTTATCTACATTATTTTAAACTACCTATATGACTTTCTTCGATAACATAGGTGTCAAATTACGATCCACCTGATGAGTGTTTACTAGGATTTAGATGTCTGTCGATTGCGATGTCCATCCATGAGTGGTAAGGAATTATTACTTATAGGGTATAAGGTCGAATTACGATCCACCCGATAAGTGTCTACTAGAATTTTGGTGTGCATCGGATGAGTGGTAGGAGCAATTACCTGAGTGTTCTGAGGAGTGGGTGGCTGTTCACCACCCCTCCTCGCGTGTCATTTGGACGTTTTCGGCAGGTGCCGCTTCATATGCAGCGCGAGGTGGTCAGACCTGGCGAACGATCGCTCGCAGACGGCGCACTTGAAGGGCTTGGCTCCGGTATGCTTGCGGTAGTGGCGGGTTAGCTCGTCCGATCTGGCGAACCGCCACTCGCACTCCGGCCACTGGCACGTGTACGGCTTTTCTCCTAATAAATCACATGCTCTTACTCATGAGTACAGATTGTCACCATTTTTGAGAAACACTGCAAGCAAGTTTATAAGATAAGACTCCAAAGAACGGTAACAAATCCAAAATATTTTTTGATGTTTCGTTTATCCTTTAGTATCTGCGCCATTGCCATTTTGGCATATAGTACCAATGAACTAGTTTGATCTGAGTCCGCACAAAACTAAACAATTGAGCTTAATTCAATTGATAGTATTGTAAACCACAACTTTAACTACTGTAGTCCAGACCCAGATAATGATTTAGCTAGACAATGGTCGCTGTATCCCAACCATAGTCATAATATACCAGATTATGCCATAGTTTTATGAAGGCCGACTGGTATACTAGAACTATAGATGCGCCGGAGAGTAACATTTCTGATAATGCTGATTTAGCACACAGAAAATACAGATTACCATAATTTGATAGAAGAAGGAATTATTCGGTTCACCGAAAACACCGATGGCTATGGATATATCTTGGCTTGTCGATGCCACGGTTCGGTGAAGTTTTGACGAACCGTGGCCAGAATATTGTGGTACCAACCACAAATTTGTTCCGTTAATCGTATTTTAGCATGCTTTCATCATGAAAAGTACGGAGGAATAATTGTATGGGCTATCCATCTGCGATGAAGCGTACTTTTAATGTACAATTCAATCAGTGTTATTGCATCTGAAATATATTTATTATATCTTTCAAAGGTAGGCTCATTTTGAAGAGAAACGTTAAAGCATTGCTTTATCTTATATTCATCGGCACGACAATCTTCTTTATTTATTGAATAGTTCGTTACAAAAGACCCTCAGTACCAAACGCAAAAACATCATAATATGCAAAGTATTAGAGTATTGATATCAGTGCTGTATTATTTAAGCATTAAGGTAACCGCTGTGCTACCAGAACACCGTGAAAGTAGTTAATATGTCTCTAGCTACGAGGTTGTGCCTATGACACTTCACAGCTTACACCGTAGCTTCCAATGATGTCATGTATCCTAACCTTAGGCATTAGGGTATTAGGACGACAGTCGGTAATGCGAAATTAAAGTTTTTAGAAAGCGGGTTACCAAGCAAGAGGTCCATGTAAAATAAATTGGACAAGTGACAATAAAGTACGGTGAAATTTAAACGATACTCGTAACACGGTACTTAAGTACAGTGTTGCTATTAGTTATATCTATTACTTTCGCCAGGCCGCTAGATACTCCACGATTTACTTAAGTATAGGCCCCGTTTAAAATAAAATGGGCAAATTATTTGGATGTTCTATACATTATTTTACACAGGATATTTTTATGATATTCGCATATGATATGTAGATGTATTGTCGAGCAGTATAATCGCAGTGGCTAGAAGTAAATACGGTCGAAGTACCTGTATGTATCCGCTGGTGAGCTTTCAGATGCGAACTCTTCGTGTAAACCTTCGTACATCCTGTAATTAATTATATTAACTAGGTAAGATCAAGCTGTTTGTTGCTCGTGACTGTGCGTCGATGAATCTATTAGGTATAGGTTTGTCGAGTTGTTTTTACAGATTATGTTTTCAATGTAGGGTAAGCCATTGCTAGCAATAAAACTGACGTATTTACTGAAAAGTTAACTTATATATTAATATATATAAGTCCATAAGGTTATTCTGTAATTTTTCAGTGAATACGTCAAATATAATATACTTAAATTAAACCACGGGGACAAGTGGGACAAGAGTTTCATTATTCTGTGTTGTAAGACTATCGTGAAAATTATTCATATACAACATTCATATTGTATATAAATAATTTTGTATATATATATATATATATATATATATATAGTATAAATGATGTGTTACCTTAATATAAAATATATTTATACCAAACTAAACATACCTCTATTTTATTATTCAGATTTATCTGGTGAACTTTACGAAAAATTATCACGTATAAAGAACATATTTCACAAGTTTTATGAGAAGTATCCTAATTGGAATATTTTAGCTCGAGTTCCACAAGCTTTCAATATTATTAGATCCTAATAATCTTTATAAAGTAGTCGTGGTATTTTCCAATATTCTACCACAGTCTTCCGCCCACAAAATAGCGTCATTTAGGCTTGACAAAAATAGATGTAATATGAGAGATCAACAAACATACACACCGATTAACGCCGTTTAGCTAGTTTAGATCTTAAATATTTTAGAACAGAACCTACCTGCAAAATTTGATTTTGATAATATTACTGATTTTTGGGTTGGACAGTCCCAATTCTTTACACTATGCTTCAGAAGTTCTAGAATTCTGGAAAACTTGGTCCAATATTAATATTACAGTACTTGCATAAATGACGATGATCGTCATGATTTCTTAATAAGAGTGGATAAAAAAGTTTCAAACCCTCTACGGCCTTTTCTTAATATATTCATTGTCTAATACTATAGACATCTGATAAATTCATTTTTTTTTAAATACAATTCCCGCTCCACCTTTCAAACAACGGTAAAAACCATCCTGACTCAGAACATATTATATTTGTGGAACACACATTTTTTTGTCTCGTCTGGGGATCGAACCCACAACACTCAGGGCAATGGCTAAGTGAGATGATCACTTAAGCCCCTACAGCAACAGTGCAGAGATATTTATTTATTTAACATTGAGTAATCTTGGTCGTAAACTTTTTCACAAAAGTCGCTACGGATATATAGTAAAGATGCACATGAATAATCGTAATTCTGAAAGTAATATTCCTACTGTTTAAATAAACACAATAATACAGTTGAAGATGGCTACCAATATTGTAGTAAATCCTACTAATATTATAAATGTGGAAGTTTGTGAGGATGGATGGATGTTTGTTACTCTTTCATGCAATCACTGGACGGCTTTTAATGAACCGTTGCAGTATTATTGTTTATACATCACAATAACATATAGGCTACTAAAAATCTATCTTAACATAAATTTTCATTAACGTGAGCGAAGCCGCTGGCAGAATTTTGTATAAAAATAAGTTACCAATAAAATCACAATGGTGCACTCTCCTCTTCTCAAGCTCAGGGTTGTTCCGTCGGTTGTACTTGACAGGGGGCGGCGGCGCAAGTCGTGAGTGCGGCAGTGGCGCGTGGTGCACCTGCGGTGGCGCCACTTGCGTTGTCTGCTGGAGCTGCAGAGCTTGTGACATCGCCTTCATACATAAAAGTAACGAATGTACCTATCTTTCATAAAACATAAATCTAGGTCTAAGCTCACTGGGAATCTTTCCTGCTGGAAAACATTCACTCTTCATTCATCTGACTACAGACATTATAACAACGGGCACAAAGAACACCTGACTTGTATTTGTGGTATACACAATTTTATCCCGCCACCGCCCGCCTGTTATGGGTCATACCCATAACATACAGCGCACTGGCAATGGCCACAACATAAATTACGTGACTTTCGTGCAGTAATTGTAATTGTAAAAGTGTGAGTACGAATGTTAATAATTATTATTACTGATCAAGTTAATATATTTAGACAAGATTAACAAATAATAGAAGGATGAATTGGAAAGGTTGTAGTACATTCAGCAGTACTCTATAACTATGTTTTGTGTTAAATACCAAACATGCATGTAAAGACTAAAACTTGTTTTGCGAAGCACGTAAGCGGAAGATACGTTTTACACTTGCTACGCAGTTGTATTCTGGCATATCACTCTTGTTTCATTTGCTCACATTATATTCTTCATACAGGCTTGTCAGATTGGGTACTCTTAAACTGGCCTTTCTCCAGATTTTAAGATATGATTACATTAGATCTTGTTTTGTAATGTGATCACCATAAAATCTTGTATTTAAAATGTCTACGGTGCGAGGAGGAGTTCCCACTTATAATAAAAACATTAGCAAGCTATTATATAATATAATATATACTGAATATCATATTTACCTGCGGATGGTGATGTGGATGTGGTGCCGCATGTGGCGGCACGTGTGGCGCTCTGAGGAGCGGCGGTGGGTGGTACGGTGGCGGCGGCGTCCTCCGCGGCCCACCCTGTGAACATACGCACATGTTTGCTGCACTACACAAACCAGATTGAGCATGTTTACTATCATGCAAGACATTCCATCTTACCACCGTCTTACAACCATAATTAACTGCCGTTTGGATTTAATGTCTATATTAAAACATAACAATAAATTAATATTTCGCATTGCAGAAGATGGTACCATCCGACACAAGTTCGCCAGCGGCGCATAGCTGACTGGGAGGCTTGTTAGTTGGGTTTACCTGCATGGTGTTCCCGGGACTACCCTGTTCGGAGCTGGGGGGAGTCAGCGGAGACATGTACACGAGCCGCGAGGGTGGGTACTTGGCGAAGGACGTGGCGGGCTGGTGCTGCAACTGAGGCGGCGGCTGCGGGTGCGCGTACGTTGGCGGCGCGCACAGCCTCTCCGTCTTGATTTCGAGAGGACTGAGTAACGGTGTAGCGCACTCTTCGAGAAGTGCCTCATCTGCTTCGAGCTTGACGTGTGTGGAGCCGAGCGGCGCAAGCATGTTGGCGTTTTCGGGGTCGATGTTCCTGATGGAGGAGGCGATGTCCTCCCACAGTGCGGGCCGGAGGAAAGCATCGTCACGTGAGGAGGTCCCACCGTCGAAAAGGTCCATGTGGGCGGGCGCGAGTGAGGCGCCCTCCTGCTTGCACAGCAGCGACTCCAGCTCAGATGTCTGAAGCAAAACAAACGAGCGTACCTCAATGAGTTGCAGATCCTTATCGCGCGAGTATTATGAAAATCCTATTCAAATGTAGATTTAACTTTAGAAAGTCCTCCCGATTCAATGTGTAAATCTTTTGAGTACAAAGAAGTCCCCAGTTGCTTAGAAATGATAAATATGTTTAAATGTACTTATGTATAGTACTTTTATCTCAGGGCAATAACTGCTTGATCATTATTGTATTTTACTATTATAGGGTATACGGTGATTTAATGGTGCGCCATATAATATAAATATAAGTTTAAATTACAATGTGTTTATTAACGTTGTATTTTAAAGAAAATATACTATAATTTAATAAGTAAGAAACTATTATTTCTTAGATCGATTTTATCGTCGTCCAATGTTCTATCGATGTGCTCTACGATAGGTATGGAAGGTAGGCATGGTGGTATATGTTTCGGCTAGTTAATTATATGGAGAACAAGCCTCATAATATTACATCTCAAGGCAGATAGGCAACCAGACGGCTCTCAATTATCCGGGGTCCCATGACAAGGCTGCTGTTTATGATCAGAGGAGTTCGGCATTGTCAATTATTGTGTGGCATGATGAGAATGGACAAAATTAGCAATGAATACGTAAGAGGTAGTCTTAAAGTGGTGCCCATAGACGAGAAGGTGAAAGGAAATCGTTTGGCTTGGTATGGACATGTTATGCGAAGAGATGATACGTATGTAGGTAAGGGTAGGTAGAGGGACGAAAACGGAGAGGAGGTGAGGATGGATATGAAAGGGAGAGGGGTAAATGATCAAATGACGGGTGACAGAGAAGTATGGTAGCGAAAGATATACTGCGTCGACCCCAAATAAATTGAGACCAGAGCAAGAGGATGATTGACAAACGGTTCCTATGTCAAACATTTTCTGTTTTAAAAGGTAAATATCTAATACAGCAAAACATTGATAATGACAACAATATGGATACAGCGTTTAAGAAATTTAATATTTGTTTTTAATTTTAATGAAGGTGCATATTTGTCAAATTACGAGTATAGGAAAACACATTAATTGTCTGCTGTTTAAATCGTCATACTGTACCTAGCAAATATGGGGACGACAATTTAATAAATGAAATAAACACACGGACGCATTGCAGCCAATGCAGGCGTCGCAAAACATAAACATAGGTAACTTTTCTGATACGCACAATAACATCATTCGGATGTCTTTTCTCCAGTAGCTATTGACTTCATAACAGGCTGTTTTATTTTTCTATTGCAATTACAGTGAATAACGAATACAACTAGAAAAGCGCAATTCAAAACGATTCGGTATCTCGCGGTTACACGTGCGGGTCACATCAAAACTTTTTGTCCAGTGGATCTAATTCAAAATAATGTGTGAATTAAAATAGGCACCTAAATATTCACGAAGAGTGGGATTGTGGAATAACTAAATAAAACCGCAGAAGTTATAATGTGTATCAGAGATTGAAAGTTTCCGTATGGCAGACTCAAACCTCGAGCCAACCAATAGATCTCATGTTTCTCATTATATTACCTTGGTTGTACATAAAATAACACAGCACACGTATAAAATAACATTACTAGGGGCAGCAAAAGTTCTAAGTTCAGTGATAAACCAGAGTTGTTGTTTCTTTACATAAGATTTGTTATAAGTCAGTCATCAAAGATGGTGTCAAGGCATCTCGGTTTCTAGCATGTGTTATAAAGTAACATTTCCGGCCTCACATATACTGCTAGTTCGGTGACATCTTAACCACTATATGTACATTAAAACGTATTATCGTTTTATAATAATTTTATAATCAATAATCTAAATAGTTATTTCATATTCTAACCGTTGAAACGTGCATTCAAGATAATATAAGTGCTTTTCTGTACAACTTGTGTCTCCATTGTCGCCGCCACCCTGACTATTCACCTTTTACACATGTCTTATTTGATGTTCGGTCGTGTGCGTACTCTGGGTAACTGATAGAGACCATCGATCATACTTAAGAGGCTTAAAGCTGTGATTAAAGTTATGAATTTACACAATTTCCAACAATTTCTCTTGCTAGGTGGGCATACTGCGCCGTGCGCCATATTAGCATACAATGGATTGGGCCCACGCTTGCAGGCGCGCAGGTGACGAGCAATGCTTTCATATCGGATCATTTCATACACACGATTTTGGATGAGATTATGCTAGCTTTGAAATCAATTTTAATTGTGTTGTAAGAAAGTGGTTGGGTAATTTATTAAGTTACGATTCTAGATAATACACTGAACAAAATGTGAAAATCAAAATTACAAATTGGATTTATAAAATGGCGTGCACAGAATTAGAAAGCGTATATCTTTTAGTATCTGTGGATGATAACTATAACTCAAATTACAGTAAAATCTTTACGACGGATAATAAAATGTTCAATTGCGATTGTCTAAGTTGAGTGCGGACGTAAATGTTAGAATTATACTTATACCTACTCTAGGTGTATTAAATTGCGCTAATGTATTTCGTATCTGTTAAGTCAGGATTCTAAGAATGAGAGTCGATTGACAATTTTGCCTATACAAGGCTATCAATACGTTGTCATGAGTTCAAACGCTGATAAGTATTTCAAAGAGTTCTTTGCGTTGAACATATTGCTGAAAGCAATTGTATGCACGTGTGATAATATATGTATGTAAATATTGATAAGTTTTATGTTTAGGGTTTATCTGTTTACCTTTCTATTGTTTAACTATAATGAAGTGGTTAGAATGGTATGACAAAGTGTGACAAGGTTACTCATTCCATATCCTTGTTCTATTTTCAATTGAAAACAAAATGGCGGCGTAGCAAGGTGGAATGTTTTTATGAACTCGCAGGAGGAATCGATTTAAAGCAATCGGTTACTCTGTACGGCACCGATCGGAACCTCTTTGGAACAGAGAGTGTGTCGCAAGAGCGCCGGACCGCGCAAATTCCTTCCATGACCTTTGCGGATCGAACGATTGCGCAGCAGCTCCTCCACCGCGACTAGACGAGCTTAAGCAACAACCTCATAGAGTAGCGCACGCACAGATCTGCTTAATACTCATACTCGACTAGTACACGAATTTGTGTATGCAGTTTTGTATGATACAACCTTAGAACATTTAAAATCATATTTATTATCTTAAACTAGTTTGTATAGCTGATTAAAATCAATACAAAATATGATGCCATACTATAATATTTATCTAATACTAAATAGTGTAATGTGTCACGTAGGTAAATCATTCTTACATTCTAGACTGTGAATAGTTTCATTTTTCGGTGAGCCTTCTTAAAGGATAATAAAACATTGCCTATGAATTTCCAAATGGCTGACCTGTCTGTTGGAATAACATTTTAGTCTTTGAATTGGGCGGTTCGCCAGGCACCGTATTCGCTTCGGTTTAGCTCATTTACGAAGCCAGCTAAATCAGTCGGCTTATAGCGAACAGACAGCTATTGTGAAATGAAAGAACCTCCCGCGGATTTGCACCGGTCAGTGATGAAACACGCACTTGCACCAGATTGTATCTCAAATCTAATAGATTATTGTTGTTATTTATTTCGACCGCTGAATGAGGCAAGTGCTTGCTCGCCAATCAACTTACAGGTTTTAAGTTGATGGCTGTGAGGTCACTTACACTATTAGCGGACTATATTTATTGGAATAGTGATTTGAACTGTTACATTTTGTACTGGTATTTACTAATCTGGTTTTCGGACTTCTTGTCCCATAATTGGTATTTCACTTATCAAAGTAATCATCAACTATTTTGGACAACGCAATATCTATTTACTATCTAATAATACCTACTGTATTTTTTTGCTTGATAAACGTGTAGGTATAATAAATTTACGAACGACGTATTCTAAATCAAATAAATGTAGCACTAAATCGATATCGCAAGATAGCGATCACAGAAACATTGAAGTGATAAAAGATTGGCATTTTTTCTAGGTATATCAATTAAAATATACATAAAGAGTCTTATCTGGTTATTTTATCTTTGGCGAATGATGAGAAAGTGTATTACAGTTTGCATTGTAAGTATTATGGAGCAAACTGTTGGTTCTTACGGCCGTTCAAAATTGTAAAAGGAAACCCTGTGTTATGATTGGTTGTTTTATGATAATGACGTGATGGCCGCGTCAAGCGAACGCATCAAAGAGAATGGCTGCGTGGCTGAGTGTGCGTCGCGACGCTTGCCACGTGCGATGTGCTCAGACACCTATGGCGGCGCGATACGACGCCGACGATTCTGCCGTCCAGCAAAACTCATCCCCATATTGCAGTGTTACCATTTTTCGTACTTAGCTCAAGTTACAGTGGATGGTAATTACTGTCGTTCCAAGTACTTTACTCCATTTAATATTTACTCTTACTAGTAGATATAATTTATCACATCGTTGTGTGTCAAAGTTTGTTTATTTATGTTGTTCCTACTTACGCAAGTTTAAGATATACGAGTGCCTTTGTCCAGAATAACCTTTTGTAACTTATAATTGCTATGAAATGGCTGACCACACCCTATAATCTCTCTCAGGTAGAGATTACAAAATACTGTAACAACAGCCTCAAAACACACAAATTCGGGTATACCTACTATAGGAACTCTAGGAGTAACCCAAATATTTGACAGGTATCGAAACTGCAAGCTTTGATGCTAATTATTTAAACTATTTCGCTATTAGTGCCTTCATTGTTGTTAAAACTTTTATAACTTAAGTTTTATCGGAAATGATTTCTGTATCGCTGAGGACTTTACAAACATTCAAACGACGGACACAAAGTTCACCCAGACTTGGAACAACAATTTCTGCACCACACAAATTTTAGGAACTAAAATTTGTGTAGGAATCTAACCCACAACACAAGAAGCAGTAGCAGTGGCAAGGTGACCACTTTAACTATTAGGTACGCCATCCGTCAAAGTTTTCATTACTTACGAAACTTTTTCAGTTCAGTCATCGGTTGGCAGCAGACGAAACCTGCGTGTTCAACAGCTATTCGCGAAAGCTTTTCTATTTTCTCTTGCATAGACGCCTACCTATTTCATCCAAGATTACTTAATAGCCTATAAAAGACAGATAACTGAAATAATGTATGACTATAATGCATTTATAGGTTGTCTAAGTGCGACTTAAACAATTATAGTGTATTCGAATTGATATGATAATAACAACTATATATTACCTACAAGTTATAGTCAAATGCAGAGGAAATATAGACAAAAATATGTATCTCAAAAGATGATGAAATATCTTCTTTATTATTTACCAGCTTTTGCTGGCGGCTTCGCTCGTTTAAAAGTAGGTTAGGTTATGATAGAAACAGTACTATTTTTCAAATAACATATAGCCTATGTTGCTTGGTGATAATAATGCTTTCGAAAGGTGAAAGAATTTTTAAAATCGGTTGTGTAGCTTTTGAATTAAATCATTACAAACAAACAAACAAAAAATCAAAGCATATCTCTGTATAATAAAAGTATAGATTAAGTATAGACTAGCCTTACTTACAGCTTAGTACGTGTGGCATTTGGAAGTAAAAAGCTATCTATATTTTCTTTGATTGGATTGTAAGAAGAAGGTGATCTTTACACATAATGTTTCTAGGCGGCGGGCGTATCGATATGGAATATGCACCACATTTTTAGTCAAAATACATGCAATCCTACTGTGAAAACCCTGAATTATGTGCAGTAAATTTTGTGTGATGCGCGTACAAACAGCCAGAAAAACAAACAGCAAAAAATCTAAAGATATTTGTTATAGTTTTTATAAAGATACCCCACGTTAGTTTTCTTAAATATATCTTACTTTATCTACCTAAGAGATATTTAAGAAAACTAATGTGAGGTTCGACCAGTTAGGTACAATTATAATCGATGTTTAACTCTGTTACATAAAATGGATGAGAAAATAATATTTATGGTATTAGTTAGTCTATCGTGAGTAAAACTAGTTTCGCAATAAATCGAATGCTAGAAAAGTATAAATAATTAAACTCGTAAAATATTTTATAACATTGTAAAACTTAATAGGAGTGGTGGTAGAGTTTCTTATTCTAGGCTTTAACTGTTTAACTTTTACTCGGTATATGGAATGGGCTACTCTTAAACAATATCAAGCACAGCTTACTTCCTCATACCCTTACCCATACCCATACCATACCCAATTACAAATAAGTGAGAAACGGCAATGAATTGCCGTAAATCTTAGAGTTCGAAAAAATGGTTCAAGTAATATACAAAGGTCACGTGATACCACGTGACCATGAGGTCAGAGGTCAAAGGTGATAGGTATTTCGGGGGTATATCGACTATGCTGAGTCGAATGGCGTTGACCTCGAGTTTCTAGCTCTTACGGCTCTTAAATTGAAAGTTGTATAACAGACAGACGGACGGACGGACAAAGCTGTTGTATAAGAGATTTTTCGAACTCTAAACCATAGGTATTCAAGCTAATCTAACTGATATATTTATTTGCGATAGCGATTTATAGCAGCGATAGCTCAGTGGGAAGACCAACAGACTGCAATGCAGACGGTCTCGGGTTCGAACCCACGTCGCGCACCTCTGACTTTCGGAAGTTATATGACTTTTCGAAATTATGTGCGTATTGATTGACAATTATCGCCTGCTCCGTGCCTCGGAGAGCACGTTAAGCCGTCGGTCCCGGCTGTCATGAACATCTATGGCAGTCGTTATTAGGAAAGTCAGTACTCTCTAAAATCCTGGCACTGGTCTAGCCTTAGGGTATCGTTAGCCTTTGGGTTGCGGAGGTCAGGTGGCAGCCGCTTCGTGTAAAAACTGATATCCAGTCAAATCCGGATAGACTAGAAAAGCCGACCCCAAGTGACTTGGGAATAATAAAGGCTAAGAGAGAAGATTAGCTGTTGCCTTCCTAACTGCAAAATTCACACTACGTATATTACTTTTGTTCGTGTATTTTTACCTATCCCAGCATATATTTGGTGATACTTTAGCATTTGTCACTCATCACCATTCTTCCCTTATCATAATATTCCACTTAGTTATAGTAAGTAAGCTCAATAGGTATCTAATACCAGTGATAAGATTTTCAAGAAATAAATACATACTCTCGCGAGTATATATCTAATGAGATAGCCAGAGATGTATTACACCACATTTCGTCAATTATCATTTTCGGTGCCAATAGACGGCGAGCGTTTATCCGCTTATTGAGCAATGTTTCAGACCCCGTGGTGTTACAGAGAATTTCTTGACCGGAAAACTTAATAAATATAATTTTGCCCGACCTGGAAATCGGATCCAACCTCATGCACTACAGGTTGGTGCAGTGTTAGTAAATGTTAACTAGCGCTGCACCAACAGAGGTAGATTACGTCCGATATAGTACAAAATATACCGCAAACTTAGAATAATATGTATTATATTCTAAGTTTGCGAAATATTTTGTACTATTGCGGTATATTTTTTATACTAGAGTGACAAAAACTAAAGTTAATGAGAAATACTTCATAAAATAAATCGAGTAAGTAGTGTATTCAGAACATTCTTCTTAAATAGGTAGTTACTGTGTAAAACTATCAGCAGAGTGACCAGTTGCATTGTAAGGATTCCAGTTTTTTAAACTGGATTGTTCATTTCGATGAGTGATACCCCTGATGTGATTAGCTTACATAAGTTATATTACCAGACTGAGGTAAGCTAGCGACTTTAATGGTATCACAAAAAAAAAACCTAGTGCAGCATAGGTAAGAGTACTTATGTATTGAGAATGTATTCAAAAAGCATAAAATAGGTCTAGCTTTCTAGTTAGTACCTATAGTAGGTGCTCAGTGCTCACTCACAGTAAACCACTGAAGAAGAATTAGACTGTGACATTACTATCACTTCAAAACGCCAATCATCACACACGAACACTCACACACGCTCATATTAATAGGCATTACAATATTCAATGATTATGTGTGTAATGGAATTTTTTCAGTATGAAAAATTGGTCTACACGACAGCATTAATATCAGGAAATGAAACAGGCTAAAGGAGGTCAGTTAAGTGTGTATACGTCTGCGTCGGTATAAACCTTCCCGCTGGCCCCGGGGACTGTGTGGTAATTAGCCGTTAAGGGTAAGCTTATAAAAAATATCGTAGTTGACATGCCGATCAACTTTCAACGTTCGTTAGCCGTATGTATGTTAAAATATCCACAATTTTGAAAATACTTCATCAAATTTTGTTTACCAGCTGATATTTAATTTAGAGATGGATGAATGCTATAATAGTAATGATTTGATATAGTAATCCTTTACCAAAATATCACTGAATCATAGCAGACATTAGCAGAATTAAAAACCTATTGTGTCTGACCGCCGGCAGGCTGTTGTCGCTCAATAGGTTCAGTAAATATGAAATATCTCTTAGTGTAGCGGCAGGTATATTTTTTCAAGCAAAAAGGAACTTTAAGAAGGTTTACAAGTTTTATATGTTCTTTGCTCAAACACATGTGATGGCTAAACGCCTGTACATTAAAGATATTATACGATCATCATCACCAATTTTTATTTATTTATCATTGTTAATTTGCACACAGTATCATACTATAACTAGTATGATACTGTGTGCAAATTAACAATCGTAACTATGTATTGGTATATAATTTAAAAGCTAACTATCAAAATTCGTTTAGAGAGAAGAAAGAGAAACATGTACATTACTGCCAAGTTCACGACATAATTATTATAACACACGAAAACACGGTATTTCAAATAAAACTGCCTCTATAATTAATTCACGAGGAAGTATTATGCAAGTTCAAATTTTGGTCGTTCAGAAAATATGGAGAACCTGATTTTTTTTGGAAGTAATAACTGCTTTAAGCAATGCGTCGCCTTTACAACCCCCGATAGACGTGACCTTTTCAATAATGTATCCTCATAAGAAAAGAATTAAAATTGCTGCCTCATACCGTTATGGCATTGTTTGAACAACGCGCAACGTCTCGTGTCGACGCTCTATTTCCATAATTCAAGCGACGCCCACGCGGGTAAGCTTAATTCTTCAATACACACACAACGCTATGTAAAACAATTAAAATAAACACGTACACGTCTTAACGCAAAGTCGTAAAGTTCATATTACAAACATAGAGTTTTTACTAACTGTAAATACCACGGATGTAGGTAATCGGAATAATTCTGACTGACAATTATCATACACATATTCAATATTGTAAACTCCATTTTCTCTACGGCGAAGTGTCCGTACTTCCGTTTGTTATTGTTTCTCTTGGACAAAGTAACGATAATAGTGGCCACTTATACGTCGGAAATACGATATTGGAATGCGCAAATTGCAGAAAAGACAAAGACAGCATCTGCATAATTACCGATTGTAAGCTTATGTGAATTACATCGAGAACAGTAGAATACATTATTTGTGTAGCCAGTCGGCTATTTCTCTTCCCTAGAACGCGTTAAATGATGAGTAAAGGTAAGTGTGCGAGCGAATGTCGCATGCTCGAACAATACATAATATACGCTTCCGGAAAAACTAAACATAAAACGTTGCCGGCTTTCAGTAGTAACATACAAAGTAACATTTTTTATCATCCAAGTAGGTACCCCTAAAACTTATGACGACAATAACTAATAGTAATAACATTTTATAGGCAGTGGGTTCACATTGGCACGGAGCCGGGAGTATTTATCGGTTGGGCGGACTGGGCGGGCGGCGTTAGGCGGATCGATAAAGCCAACACCGCCCCTTGCGCGCGGGGGCCGTGTTCACTGAATACATTTTAATATGAAAAGCCAGTTATCTTTTACATATTTTGAAGATTATTTTATATATTCGGTGCTCTGTTACAAAATTAGAAATATTTATACTGGAACTGCAACGGATGCTTATAGATGGTGTTAGCAATAAGTTATACTACGGCAAAAGCTTTATAAAAAAGGAAATATAAGGGCCTCTAATATTAAAGTTTGGAAAACTGCTAAAAAGCCGGCTATGGATAACGAAAACCTTATTTTAATTAAATTTTTATAGCAGAGCAGATTCTAATAAATGCCTGGTGGGGTGTTGAAACACACAGTCTCTTTATATCATCGTATAAAATCTTTGTTACGTTATAATGGTTTCAGAAGTATTACCTTTTTATTACCTTTTTATTGAACGTAATATTTATGTATTTGTATTGCCATTAATAAATTAAAGCTATCAGACGATCATCGTAAGAATATAATAATAAGCAACAAAGTGTTATACGCATAATGAAAAAATTGCTGAGAAATTTCTTAGAAGTAAACACATCTTGATCGTTAAAGTGTTGGCAATAGCGTAGACCTCTTATGACAATAATCCTATTAATAATCAGTTTAAAAAGATTATTATTGAATTGAATCAAAGGAAGGCTTCTATGTAATAGTGGGATCCAGACTCTAGATGATAAATTAATGAATTGGTTTACATATCGTCTGCCAGTTATAACTACGCTCGAACCGGCCTTCGCAGTCTAAATCACTGCACAGTTAGATGTGAATTTACAGATGGATTCCTTGCATTTCGTCGGCAAATTTCTTGGACTTTATGACTCGTTCGTCTCGAAACGTTTAAATCAGAGCACCTCCCTGAAAAGCAGTGTTTTTGCTACTTACCGCTAGTTGGCCAATTAGCTCACTTGCTGCTATGGAAAAATAACTGACTACAAAGTAAACAGCTTTTTATATAGAAGCTTTATACCCCAAAAACTTAATCATAAATATAAGGGGAAAGTTACTTAGATAATTTGTGTGTATACAGAGTGATCTAACAACACCCGCGCCGCTTAATAGTAGAATAAAAAATGTAATTTGAGTAGTGTGTACATTTCCCATAATTTTAGCTAAATGTTGGGGCGCATGGGGCGCTCACTAAACACCTACGTTCACGGGGTATGTTGATTTTGTACCCAAATTGTTTCTTAGTTCTTTGTTAGAAAATAATGGTGGGAAAACAAAATATAGTTCGTGTTTATACTTACGACCTATGATATCTAAATATTAGATGCGCAGTGAGCTCGGATTTATCTAAGCTAAGTTTCTTGGCGATGTTTTCCGTCAGTGTTAGAGCGAGCGGTCAATTAATTATTTAATACGCACATAGCTTTGAAAAGCCGAACGTGCCTTGGGTTTAAACTTGAGATTTTTGCTTGGCAGTCCAATCGTCTTCCACTAGCCAATAGCTGTTTACATGCTTTTTACTATAGTTTCAGATAAATTATGTTTTATATCGTAATCGTCACTTATAAAATATATCAGTAAGAAACTATAAAAGAAGTGTATATGTCACAGCCAGAGCTTAAGAGGCAGATGACGTTCGTTGTAATGAGCATATAGCTAAGCACTACGTTAGAATTCGCTATTATCGCCACCGCTTCACGCGTCATTGCCGTATCGGTTTCACCGCCGCGCCGTGCGTCGTTTTTAGATTCTGCTAACATTCTATATACATTCATACTAAACTATGTTTATTTTAATATAAATTATCACTATGTGACGTATTAAGCATAGTTAAATGGAAATAAAGTACATCTAAACTTACAACAGGATTTGTTTTTGTCTCGTGCGAGGATCGAACTAGCAGCTTTCGACGCTGTGTAGTGGCGAGGTAACCGCTTAAATTATTACACCGTACGTGTAGTTAATTAGCTTTTAATTTTTTGCCAACGTTTGCATCTTGAGGCTTAAACAAAATCCTTTATTCATTGTGTCTGGTTTCCGGTTAATAGAAAAGGTAAGACGAATGGTATATTTTTTTAAATTAGTGTTTCTTTTTAACTTTTCGTGTAAGTTAAGAAGATTCTCTTAAGTTAAAGCTAATGTTTTAATTTTGGTGAACAAAATAGATTAATAAAAAATCTTGTTAAATATTCGTATATTTGCTTAAAAGAGTACAGAATTACCGCGTAAGTTATGTCTGCAGAACTAGCAGCCCTAGAAGTATGTTGGAGAAATCAGAAAACGTAAGTAGGTAATATAATAATAGAGATAATATTTCTGCGATGTGTAAGTGTGCAGGTATTTTTTCGTATTATATTGAATATTTTCATTGCTAAGGAACTGCGTAGGTAGATACTATTAGGGTCGATTACTATCTAAACAAGTTGTTTGTAGAATTCCGTCTGACCTAAGTTGAACAATATAAAAGGATTTTTATTATTTCGAAAGTATTTGTAACAAGACAAATAAGTGGTATTATATGAATACCGATTTGTACATTACTTATAGACACCTTAAACTAATGTAACATGTTAGTGGATCCACATCTAACTATGAAATAAAGGCATCGTAGCTTTCGATCGCAATTCCGATGTCTTATCCAACGCGCTATCGCCGCTTGTTAATTACTATGAATGCACATGTTACATTAATAAATGCTTTTAGAAATTGTATTTGTATTAGCAATGTATTTGTAAATGGAATTTACTTACATTTTAAGAGGCGTTGTGTTGATCCCAGAGCGTGTGTAACAGGCCGGGTGCACGCGTGCCAGCGATGTTTCGCGTGCCTTGTCATGTAAGCTCCTCATTACTATTATAAAGTACTCGTACGACGTAAATATAGTAACGTCCTATAAGTTCTACATATTACTCGGTTGGATACAGCGTAATTGAATAAAAATATGATACCTAAAGGCACACATGGATGTTTGTCTTGGTCTGGGTGTTTCTATGTATAATATGTATATATTTACAATACATAAAAAAAGTATATATGTATGTTTATCCATTGTCTAGTACCCATAGTACAAGCTCCGCTTAGTTTGGGCTAGATGGTGTTGTGTGTATGTGATAGAATATTATTATATATATTATTATTAAAACATTACCTGCTACTTTCATATCCTTCCGAAAACGTTTAATTACTTTATATTACTAAAAGGTAAAGTTACAATCACAGTTAACGGCAGTAGCGGTATATTTGACGGGAAAGTAAATGAAAATTTTGTTTCCCACGGCTGCGTGGCAACGAATAAAATTTAGTGCCAAAGTTATAGTTGCACAAGTTATTTACCTGAGTACGTGGCTACGCGGCTTCCTATCTTTCGTACAATCAGAAATCAGATTTTGCGGTAGAGTAGCAAGCGGGAGTTGTCCGCAGATAGCACCACGCTGATAGCTACGCACATTGTCATTAGGACGACGCTAAAGTTGACATTACTCGGTACACGTTTTCCTGTATCTCTCCCGCCACTTAGCTTTCAACTTATTACTAATGTGAATTCGCCGAGAAAGCGCTTGAATCACATAGTGTCGACACACGCAAAGGGTATGTAGATGGTGACTTTGATTTATGTGTTAACAGTATTCTCATAACTCCACATACGGGTAAAATGTTTTCATTTGCATAGAAGCTGTGCTAATTTACGTTTTTTTATAGTAAAGCTAGTATATTAGTTCGGTCGTGTCGCAGCGAGCTACTCTACTCTACAAGGCTACAGGGGCGAGCTGTCGTGTCAGTTTCGCGTGCTGGACATCGGATGTGCTTTACGCTGCACTTTTTGTGTAAGTCACACACCGTGGTACTGAGGCGGCGCTATTAACAAATCACCGTATAAATATTCATAGCTCATCCCCTCGCGAGGGCCGGAGGAATGAGCAATACGTATACCTTTAATAATAAAAACATATTAGCCGCATCGCATGTCTGTCTTTCCGTGACCGGGCAGTTTTACACCTGGCCGAATGGGGAGACGGGGAGATGGAAGGAGGACTACAGGAGGGTAGACAGGGGTTTATGGGGATAATGGGGTAAAGAGCGGGCGGAGGGGGTAGGCACCGTTTGTCAGCGGTCAGCTATTAATGAATGTGCTCATAATGTTTATTGTGCCTGCTGAGCAGTTCGGCGATGCTTATAACTCATCGTTTTATAAATTAACTGTCATGACTATCGGTCGTATCGTGCTGGCAGCTTGGCAATAGTACGATGTACAATGTACCGATGTACTTTTAAATTGAATGTTGGCGTGTTCCGTTTTAGCCGAGCGAACGTTCAAATTTGTAGTTTTGCGTACAACTCAGAATGAACATTTATTAGCTTCACTAGTTTTTAGGCACACCTTCGTATGCCTTTTTAAACATTTCTAAATCTAAGCTTTTCTTTAAATTCAGTGCCGTGCTAGTAAAGCATTTCAATATTACTTAGCATAGATACAAGTATTGTCACAATAGCAACATATAAAAGTACTTGTGTAGTAATTTTTAAAATAGTAGTGTTTGGCCTTAAAGCTTTGCTGTCCCCAAAAGTGGAAAGGGTCAAGCTGTCACAGTAATCAGTCGGCAGAGGGTCACAATTATCACGTGCCCTCGTTTACACGTTTGACTCCATTTTATTATAATAATGAAATTATTAGAGACGAGGGGTGTTCGCGTGCGCGCCACGCGTCACTCGCCCCTCTCGTCGGATCGCCATTACCTCATTCAAAGATAGCTGTGATGTTCTGAGGGGTAGTTTAACTTTTTAATTTAATGTATTTTGGTTGCGGTTAAATACTTTCGTATTGTGAAAAGGTGTGATTTTATGACTGGCCAGTAGTTTGTTGCTATCGATTTATTTGCTGTTGCACGTGTGCGGGCGGAGAAATTACTACCACGTTTGAGTTTGTCTATGAGGTTTATAGACAGTATGTCAGTTTTAATCTTGAGTGCATATTTTACAGAGAAGAAAGTGTAGTTGCTAACGATGTATATTAGTTATTAGGCGTTGTTAATTTTTTGATTAAACGGCCTGTACATATCTCTATTGTTTTTCACTTAAATTAAAGTAGATTGACTTGGGTACTATCTGTATACTATAGAAGAACGCAGACTAGTAATCTGCATTATTTTCTAGCCATATGCAAGTATGACACCTCAGTTAAAAAACATATACAAGTATTTCGTAGTAAGTTTTAATTAAGGTAAGGTTTTCATTAATTCAATTAATTAATTATGTTTTTACCTAAAATCCCGTGGATTTTAGGTAAAACATAATTACTTGTTATGTTAGCATCCTAATTACTTAAGGGAATAGCACTCGATACAACCAAAAGGCAGCCATTATAGAATCGATAATCGTTTAAGATTGTCATTACTGAAACTAATATTATTTTTATGGCGAAAACTGATATTTAAATTGAATGTTCATACATTATAAAAGTCAATTAGCGGTCGAAGAGGCTACAATCTCGCAGCTAGTGGAGCTAGTAAGAAGGGGGTTGGTGGTTGTAGCTAATTAGCTAATGGATACATCCCCCTGCTCGAGTCGGCGCCTACAGCGACTCACTGTAATGGATTGTGGCACGCTCGGCTCCGGTCCCATCTCCGATTTCGCTTCACATCTTTTTATAATATTATAAAATGCTGCATTTTAAAATTAAACTAATATTATTTTAGCTTCAGTTTCTTTAATTTATGTATCTCGCTGTACTGCCAATTATTATCTGTAAAAATGTGTACCTTTCACTTAATACCAATAAATATATAGCCTCATGCTTTTATTCACGAAGGAGGTGCAAACATTTCGCCTAATATATATTTGGTCCCACGTTATAGTAGAGCTTGTTATAATTGTGGTTTACCGGACACATTTTCTAAATCCGTGCTGGTACTGAAGATGTATTATGTGTGATGGTGACCTGAGAATAGAGCAATATACAAACTTAATCCGATTTACAAAATACATGTATAGACGCTTCTCTAAGGCAACTTACTATGACCAGCAAGTAAAGCAAAAGCAAGGCTTAACGCGATGCTTAATGCTATAAAAACTGAAAACTTTTAGTTATAGTTTTCATAATTTTGCACATTACGTTTGCACTTAAAGGGGAAAATGTAAGTAAGAAAATGATAAGCTCATTGTAGAAACATATTTAAAAGGTTGTCGATTATAATTGTTTAGTTTTTATTGTAATTTGCATTTGTTTAACATAATAACCACCACATGACTATTACAATTTGGGTGAGATCAAATAGCGGAATACAGACCAAAGTCCACAACAGGCACTCACTAGGCATTTGTGGACTTTGACCTGTTTACCTCAATCCTTTCAATTTCAGATCAGCTTCCAAGAAAATACTTTAAATGAATTATGTACCTAATCTTGATACAGGATTTAATTGATGTTTTTCGTTTTTCTAGTAAAGAGCCTTTAGTAAGCTTTTTATCTATAGCTGTAGTTTATGTGGTAATAAGATACCTACGCAATTATACTTAGATGTAAATTGCAGCAGTGCACATACACTGACAATATATTAGAGTTCATTGATCTTTAAGGTAGCATACGTACTGGTTTTTTAAGTCTTTAACCATAGAAAATCATAATAGTATACTTATATTATACGATTTTCCATGCTTAAAAACTAATCGTATAATAGCAATATCGAGATATTGGACTGACTCGATTAAATCTATCAATGATAGGCATACGGAGAAATATGCCAATCGGATACAGTTATAAGAAAATTTCTTATAACTGGTGAAGTAATAGACAGGTAAAGGTTCGTTCTTCCATTTTAATGTCAATTGTATTTTGACTGCACGAGTGGCGTAGTGGTTTAAGTCACCCTCGCTATTGCCACTGTGTCTTGTAAATTCGATTCCTACACGGTATATATATGTATTTGTGTGTTCCGCAAATAGTTGTTCTCTGGCTGAGTTTTCTTTGTGTATGTAGTTTGAATGCTTATAAAGTCCCCCGCGACACAGAAATTATTCTTAGTTTGAGAATTGTCTTTTTTAATTAGAACAATAAACGAATGAAGTATTTCAAGTGTCATTTATTTACAGAAAAGCAATACGCAGTTTGTAACTTTTCACTTTTACATTCATATAATTTGCGCTTAGGCGCCTTACTGATAATAATGATTAAGTACCTAATAAATATATTTACAATTTATTGCAATGTTGTTCTTACTTTCAAGGATATTTTATTATATCCGTAATTAGTTAAACCTCTCAATCAAGGCTAGAACGCCGGCATCCGAGCTTAACCGGACCATTTAAAACGTAAATATTGTTATGTTGCTTTTCTTATGATTGAATACCTTTTTTTTAATTTTGGTCTTTGATAACTGGATTGTTTGAGAGGTTAATGTTGTATGGTATATATTTCTTTTAGATACGCAAGCTACTTACTAGAAATAAGTGAGTAGTAAGTTTGATTAAGTTTGATTCCACATTTTAATTACTAATATTTAAAAGTTAGCTTAACATTTGTTTATAATAATACGTTTAGAACGTATTATAATACCAGATAAGTACCTAAGTATGCTTAAATCTCTAAAGAAAAATACTAAGCTAGTGCAGTCAGCAAAACGAGAAGCTGAACATTTACCAAATGTTAAGTATTATAGGTAGATTAAAATCCTAATAATTATTCTGTATATTTGATCTAAGTCAACTATTTCTGGTTATTAGGTACTGTACTACTATATAAATCTAACATATGTTATCATTTTGAAAGATAGAGGCAATCGAAATCTCGCACGTGTGTATCGAATTATGTTGCTGACCGTTCCATGAACTTAAAAACATATTCCGTTTAAAAGAGCATTTTATTAAGAAGCGAGTGGAAAGTCGAGCGCAGTTTCCAGTTATTTCTACTGTACTGTACTGTACTGTACTATAACTGGTGTAAATAGCATACTCCGTGTTCGCAGTGGAACCACGTTAGGACATCTATCGCAGTCATAAACTAGTTACATTCAGTGGATTGATTTTGTAATCCAATTGCTATAAATATACACAACTAAATCGTTAAATTTGAATCTATATAAAACAGTATTTTTGGACTAGCCGTTAGTTAGCAGGTATTTTTGCCACCAAGCAACTAAACTAGCAATGTATATTTTAATATATAAATAGGAGGGCCGTCTTTACTAGCTAAACCTAAAAACAAATGCCGAGGCTCGAAGGTAGTAAACACCTTGAATGTCAATAACATATTGTACATAGTAGTGATCGATTATCGAAAATAATTCTTCATAATAATCGAAACGACATTTTTATAGTTAGCTGCAATAAAAAACGCATAACTTGTGTTCTGACGCAAATTGAATGGACGAGGAGTCGAGAGGTGAGCAGTTATAGCAATATGAATTGTACCTAGCGTACCAGAGCATATAGTTCATTTTGGCTTGAAAATGCTTGTGGAGACATAACAGTATGGGGTAGTAGAATTGTTGTAGACATAGGCGAGTGGTAGCAATGCAGAGATATCAGATATCGATGAGACAGTAAGCGGGACAATAAGTCGAAGTACTGGAAATGCGAGTCTGTCTTTTTCAAATAGTAAAGGTAAAAGTATTAGGTACCTTGACATAATTATTTACATTTGAAATCTTAAGCACATAACGCTTATTTTAAAGCTTGTCTTCTTAATTTTGTTATGTTGATAACAGTCGTACATGTTGTAAGAAATTAAGTAATATACGTTGAGAAATTACATTTATATTGAATAATGTTCTAGTCAATTAATCTTTGTAAAATAATGGTTGGGTATATGTGTATACATATTTTGATAACTTCGAGATACATCTAAATATTTGTACCAGAATAATGACTATGTCATCGTTTTATATTCAGCTTAACAACACTTGACAAGATGTAATAAAATATCAAATAAAATAATATATTGGCAACTCATATGACTGGCAATAATTTAAAACGATTTACCGTTTTATATCGGAATTATTTTCGTAGGGTCAACCTTTTGTACCTATCATGACATCACAGACATAACGTAGACTTTAAAAAGTTACATTATTACAAGATATTTGAACAAGTATCTTATATTAAAACTTTCTGTGCTCACATACAAATTAAAACGTCATGTACTGTGAAAGTAAAACTTCTACTTAACTATATCGCTTATCACATAAAATGAATCATTAACGGCTATAATACAAATTCTTTATTTATACAAATTCTTGACCCGAGAGCTTATTAATTCAAATTAGCAATATGTATACGATCCAAACTTGAAGATATATTTAATAAAATAAATATTAATAAGGTGGTGACGTAAACAATGAGTCATGTTCGCTAGACATAGTGTCTATGTCGCAGGAATAATAGCATATATATGGAATATCGCAGTCAGCCAATCATCATCTGGTTAAGAATAATATATAGCTATGAATCATACTTGTATGATTTATTTTCATTAGCCACGAAAGTATTGTCATAACCATCCGTGTTATATGAATAAAGACTTTCAAAGGCAGGTATAGAAAGTTAAACTTAAAAGTTTTCTTGTGAATGGAATAGCGAAGTACAATAATTCAGTTACACTCTGCCGATTTCAAAAGTTTTTAAGAGCTTGTTGATTGAGTAGTATATATACGTTTAGGTATATAGTATAAAGGCTCGATAGTATTAACTTACGAGTATTTAAATGTATCTTTGTTCTATTAAATGTTAACTTAAACAGCAACAACGAATATTGTTTGAAACTGGTCGGAATAGTATAAACATTTCTAAAACGATTAAGTTAGTGATTCACAATCGTCCCTTGACAGGTACATAAACATAAAATTACGAATTTAGCATATTCATAGAGAGCTAAACAGTCAGTGTCGTCAAGAATGTCATTTACATGTAAATGACTCGGCATGCGCGCGCCTATCGACGTGTCATTGCATGCACCCCCGCCCTAGCCGCCCGCCCTATGCCGTGATTGGGCGGAAATCCTCTGTACCTACTCGTGGGGAATAATTATGAATACATTATGTACCTGTCTTTCGTATACACTTATGTTTTAAAATATAGAGATACATTACTGTGATTTGTTTAAGTATAAAGTTATGATGATTAATATATAGAAAAAGTTGAATTTGAAAGTATATAAGGGCGTTGCGGTAAGCTGAAGACAGGGCGCTATGGCGCTCATTAGGGGAGGGCTATGTCTATTATAGCCTGATGATGATGATAAGGGCGTTTGATTTGCAGTGAGATAGAAAAGTAAGATCTAATAAACGTTTAATTACGATTGCATAAATCTATATACATACATAAAAATAAATACCTGGTTCCCTTGGTCACGCCATAACTTAAGAATTATTTTACAGATATCATACATCTTTTTAAAATTTTCTTATACTTTGTAGAAGGTTTATACGGAAATTAAATTTAGAATATTGTGCAGAAAATTGGATAATTTTAGAAAACTTAACGAGTATTTTAACCTCGCGAGTTTGACAGTTCGTTTAAGACTGGACAACGTCTGTCGGGTCAGCCAGTAATCGTTATAAAATTTTGCTGAGAACTTTATAGACCTATGTTTGAATATAATGAGTAAACATAATAAGTACCTATAACTTTCCCATAGGGCAAGAGGCCCTTACCCAACAGTGGGACAGCTTATAAACAGGGCTGATATATGCCTGCTGATAGTGCCTGTTTGGATAGGATACTTGCTATATTAAATTAGTGGTATATTGCAATGGTGGCTAGTTGCCTTATGAGAAGCCACTATGTTACATATTCGACTTTAATGTTACTTCAAACAGAAGGTTAAATAATCTTTTAAACCGCGGCGGCACTCCGGTGGCCAATAGCTTTTAATTATATCGGGTATTCTAAGACTTTACAGATTAATAGCAGGCGAGCTAAGACTAGGTAGACGTTTAAATCATTTCAATTTGCAATTATGAATAGTTACATAAGAAAATCTGTATATATAGTCAATCCAGATCAGAAATTTATTCAACGTAATTATTACCGTGCAATTTATTTACATATTATAGCATAAAAAATCAGTTGTTATTAATGCTCTAATTTCCCTGATCGTAATTAAAGATATGTAATATGATACTTCGATATTATAACAATTACTGAGACGTGCCGTATATAAATAACTTACTAGATTGTCATGATAAGTAACACTACCAAATCATGTAAAATTGTATTAGATAAATGCACTTTCACGTTTCAATCATTGTAACTGAGAAATTACTTTAAACTTCACTAATGAACGTATTTGAATGCAAATAGAAAATGCAAACAGCATCGTCACAACGAACGTGTGTTGGTTTTTCTTATTAGCATCGCTTCTTAATCCTCGAGCAACCAGCTAATATTATTATGAGGTAGTATCGATATTTTATATTTAAGTAAATGTATGTTTATATTCTATGATCACAAAGAATGCATTACAGATTATTCTATTCAGAGAATCATAATACACGACAGTGAGTGTAAAACAAAAAGATATTAAAGGTAGACAAATATACGTCTCGAACTCTTCGAGTATGTATGAATGACTACGCGGAGGAATGCGGCGCACGCGTCTCACTCACACACCCTCACACATATACATGCACACACCGCATATTTACATACACAAACTAAGCATAAAACAAGATTTTGTACACACACGCACACCTCCACAATGTCTTCATACACTCACACATACACAAAGTATAGTCACCGACGAAATACTTTTTAAGTAGGTGTATTGTTATTTTATTCAAATTATAGTCATTTATTTTGATTTATTTTCGTTGGTGTCTCTAGGCTTATATTTAATTAATAAATAACTAATTTTGAATTTACGATACATTGCCTTGTTAATAATCTTGTTAAAAGTTATAATCTGCATTAACATGACTAACGAAGTAACAGTACCTACATCTTCGAACGTATATTTTCATTCATAAACATAATATGTGTGTATAATTTGTTATAGGATTGTGCTCAATGGTGAAAAATTTGAATAAACTGTATTGTAATATTAGTTAGAATAATAAATGATCGATGTTGATTATATTTTAAAGTCATTTTCTCCTCGACGGTACGCGCTCTCTTGAATGGCGTTGCCAAGACGCGAGATTACTATTAGCCCGTTACTTGTCTCAATGAATGGTGTTTCTCTAAATAGCACCCAAAAAGCCTTAAACATTCCTCTCATGTCAGATGAAAATGTGCCTAATTACGCCAACAACAGAGTCTAAATTTGCTAAAATGGTATACTTACCACTAACAGGTAAGTTTATGTAGGTTTTAAGATTATGATCCCATGTCGAGAGGAAGTGAAGTGAGGTGCGTAAGAGTGTGCGAAGTTATTATTTTAAACAGTTTTTGGCTCGGGAACGAACCTGACGCCCACGCATCGCCGGAAATATCGTACAGATCCTATCGAGCTTTTAATTTAGTACGCTGTGCACGATTCCGTCATTAGTAGGAAATGTGCATTTCTGCCTTTCAAGAAAGGAAGTTGAGATTTGATAAGGTCAAAAAGTTTTTGAAGATGTCGTTGACCTCTGAATTAGTATAATTCGAGATTTATTCTCGTTCTCACTGATCTGTGAATATTGTAGGTGTGCCATTTCACATTTCAACTCACGTCGTATGGTACACATTCTGGTTCGGTGCCTAAATAAAATCATGATCTAATAGCAATGAAACTATTGCCGTAATATATACAAGTTTATATAAACAACCATTATTTTGTTATTTTGTTTGTTTTGGGTTTTAATAAAATATGACAATTGCTCTATTCTAAGCGGCTTGAATCCGGAATCTTCACATCTTTAACTCTGTTATTCGTAATCAGAAATAAGGTTTTTGGATTGCCGAATTAGTGGTCTTGTCACGAAGTACAACTAGACAATAATAGACGAGTATTTATTCTTTTGGTTCAGTCGTTGACCACCAACGCTGTCAAAATGAACTAAATTGACTGACTTATAAATTTATTATATCTTCTTACGTTCTTAAATTGAGACTAATTTAGTTTACACTACTGAAACTATTGGAATAACCAATGTCTATTAAACAAATGAGCAAACTATTGATTCAATAGGCAAAATTAAAATCTATTGTGTTAAGTTTTGCGAAAAAGAAAGTGTCTGATAAGTTAATGGAATATTGCCTAATAGTGATGTAAATATGGGGATACAAGAGCAACAATTTAACGTTATGATTGTAGACGTATAAGATAAGGCACGGGCATGGTTCTAACAATATTGTTGGTAGAGACAATGGACCCGTAGTGACAGACAGGACAGCCTGTCTGTCCGTCTGTCTCTTTGTTCGTCACGAAATACTGATCGCTCAATCACGACTACGAATTCATTAATATTTATACTAAAACATTTAATTAATTGATAGCACGGACACTGGCTGATAAGACTAGACAAATAAGTCTATTACAAGTATCTACATTCAATCGTATTTTCTAAAGCTCGTAAAACTAAAACTAAATCTAAAACATATAAATTTATTTTATAACTTGCAAATTTATATCTGGTCGCCACATTAAAATTTATAAGTTTCTTGATTTAAGTTACTGTCGGTCGTAACTTCTACTTTTACAAAACCCACGCCATTGTATTGTTGTTGTCATACATTTATCAATCAACACTTACCTATCCGCGTACTCCAAATAAGGTGGAATATTCGACGTTCTGATCAGCGGGTCAGGTTAGCAGTTTTACTACCAGAATTGTCCAATTTGTGTCGTGATAAAATTGGACAAGTTTACGGAGCCATCAAATATAACTGGTTGTAAAATTTGTGTCTCATTTGAGTTGATGACATACGGGAGGAGAAACGGCCGAACAACCGCGAGCCTCGTGCCGCGTGCCTCGCGCCTCGCGCACCTGACGGACCGCGGGCGACGACGCCTCTCGTTTAGTAACATGGAACCTTGTTTCATTTGTAATTAACTTACACGTAATACCTTAAGCGGAATAGCCAGACAAATCGAAAATTTCAAATTAATAAATCGATAGCGAAAATCGAATTAAAAAGAAGATTAAACTGCCAGACTAAACACATCGAAATTATTTAATTTTAGTAAAAAGCAGACATCAAATTGTGAAATTTAGATAACATTTGTCTATCTATGTCTACATTTTATTTCGACAGTCAGCTGCAAAGATTACGCGGCCGCAAATTTTTTATGAATGGGCATAACGGCACCTTCTCTATTGATACCTCATTAGCATGGGGTCATAAATTACCCAGATTCTAATTCGGAGGTAGTTTCGGTACTTCGTTTCGGCTTAGATGACTTGATGGAAATCTGGTCGGCCAGACATTAAAACAATCATAAATAATTAAATATTTTACCGATTATGCAACTCATAAAGGCAGTGGTTAAAATATACCGTTGTACTGTCAAGTCATAGGTATGTGGTTCGAATCCAGGGCACACAGAGATGTCGACTTTTCGTAATCATGTATGTACTGGAAGCGAGTCGCTTTAACGGTGAAGGAAAGCATTGAGAATCTATGACGGCATCGTCCTTATTCTATATAAATTAGATCAAATTCAAAAACAAGGATATTTTGATACGTCATATATGTTGAAAACCTACACCAGAAATACTTGCTATGGCAGTTGATTTCATAGTAGCCGCACGCAGTGTATAGGTATTTTAGAAAAGGTAGGTAATAGTTTATTCCTTTTTTATTACAAACATTGTTCACAAAACAACAGGAATTAGAAATTGCATTTCATGTTTTGTCGTAATCTCGTACGAAAAGTGCATTCCGCCGGTGCGGAAATGGCACTGGTTACCCCAGTTTGATGAGGTTTTATAGTTGTATGGCGATGTGTATTTTCTAACTTATTTTCTATACAATCCTTAGATTTAATTGACAATAACGCTCTGTACGCAGGTATTGTTGAGCTTAACATTAACGTGACTGGCCGATGATGTCACTCGACTAACGGACGGTGCCGCGACGCTTAAAACCCATACCTACATGTATAATACGCGAGAACATTTCGATTGTCAGGACAAATTTTCGGTAAGGTATACACGTCACCAGTAATTGCAGCCTTTTATGGAATAAAATGATAGGTAGCTGATAATTATTATTTATGTGTATATACATAATAATATATCCCGCGTTTATTCGGATCATTCATATCGACTAATAAAAGCACTGTTCGATTATGACGGTTAGTAAAGGTAAACTTTTGAAGTAGTATTTAATCATCACAATTCTAAGTTATAGTTATTTATATATCAATGTTTACTTTTCTTACTACATAAAAGGTTTTGACAAGGTTATTGTCAGGAAATACTTGTTTTATTAAGCAATAGACTACATGTAATCTTTTTAACACGGTTACTATTTTTGACCATTATTTTATGCAATACCTAATGTCAGGCAAACTACGTACAGAACTGGCTGTATACGGAATAGTGGAAAATTCATAGAGCGCAAATGAACCGGCACTCCAAGTAAGAATTTAAATAATTTTCTATCGTGTATTTTATTTTCAATTAAATTAATTTTGCAACTTATAAATTGATACCATAATTTAAACACATAGGTAATAAGTAAATTTTCTCAATCTTTATCCATCGATTTAAAAAATTAATCTAATATTTAATTAAATTGATTTTAGGTTTATGATATTTTAGGTGTGATTTCTTTATTTCAAGAAAATAACCATCTCTAAATATTTTTCTGATATTATTAGTGGCTAAATTATAACTTATCACATGGACTAAGTTTATGTTGGTATATAATATTTACTTCGCATACCGTTGAGAACATTATGAAGAACAGTACCTATCGACAAGCAGGTTAGCTCGCGACTTTTTCCTCCAGTGTTAAAGTGAGCGTTAATTATCCATTTAATACTCACATAACTTTGAGACGTCAGACAGTAACTGCAAGATAAGTTCTTCCAAGCACTATTAAAGTTCAGTTACAAATTGTGTATACGTATAGGTAAATGTTATTGAACGAATACTTTATATCCTTGCTTTCTCATTTCATTATCTATTGTTTTTAAAGTGCGCACGATATGAACACAAGGTGAACTAAAAAAAAAAATTGAAAATAGTTTAAATTAATATAATAACGACATTATATGCTAATACTACTATAACGCTGTTTGTTTTATATTTCTAGCTGTGAATTCGCAAATTCGATCGGACTTGTTTTTATCTCAGATGTTATCCAAATGTGATCAGCGTTGAGAAAACGCTACAGATAGATTAGTACAGTCACTAAAATAAAAAAATAAATGAAGAATTTACATTGCCGGTCATATCAATTTATTTAGTCATACATATTTCATAACGTTCTACAAATATTTCATAAATTACTGAAATTGTACTACATGAATGCATAACAATGATAAGCGAATATCTGGCTTTATCTGCATGTAGTATATTGTTAACAACAAAGATATATCAACCAACCTATTACAGTAAGCGAGACATAAATTATCGTAGCAAAAATAACATAGTTTGTTAAAAAATAAAGGGCATATAATTGTACGAACTAACAAGAACGCCTAAGCAGCCATAATTAAGGGTAAACACATACTAGTCATACTAAACTGACTAACGAACAAAAGCAGACATTTACTTGCTACGATGAAACAGTTCATCTCGAACTCAAATCTCACTTTCACCGTAAAATTTGGTATAACTCATAAAAATCGAAGGGAGTTTCGTTGAGGCTATCATTATACGGCGTCCCAATGATGTCTAATATTTTGTAGCAATGCAATTTAACCTCTATTTATAGTATCTTTTGTAAAAGTTGTAATTTTTTTTAACGGTTTTTTAGCGCCTACTTTCAATAACCAATTCACTTACTACTATACTGATTAGTCATTGTAATAATACAGAATAACACTATAGCCCCAACATCTGATAACCAATACATTTTAGTTGCACTATATCTATTTGACCGCTACGAATGGTTCATATTGATCAATATTATTATATGTCATCAACAGTCCGCTTGTGGCAACCCTCTCTTTCGTTCGTTACCTATAAGCTACGGTGTGGCAATTTGCCTCAAGGGTCAATTGTAATGGACACTTGGTGTTGTTAGCAACTAAAACTGTTCAGTTTTAGAATTTTGGATCGTGCATTAGAATATATTTTTGGAGTTATACTTGTGCGGCAATGTATTAATGTTTTACTGGCGGCATAATATCACATATTATACCGTATTTGTATATGAAGGCTTAAACGTAAGTATATTGCTTCCACAGCTAAATATATTGATAGCTAGAAGCTATAATTAAATCTTATGTAAAGGGGTGCAAGTGTATTGCCGAATATTCTACCTGGCGTGGCCCATAAAGAATGCAGAAATCTAGCAGCAGTAGTAAAGAAGCAGAAAGCAAGCAGTAAGTCTAGACTTGATGCTGCGTATGAGAATCTGTGTAGATACACGTAAGAACTCTTTATCAGATCATTGAATATAAATTATAGCTCACAATGGATATTAACTGTAAGCGGGATCTTAGGCCATCAGAATAACAAAGTAGTGACAAATATACTTAATTGTTTATGTATATTAGGTAAATGCATCAGGCCGTAAGGGGTCTTGAAGGTTCGACTAAATGTGATTAACGCCTTAATAACAAATTCGATTTAGTTCTATGCTTGTGCGCAAAGAGCTAGTGTCTTGTAATTAGTTATGTGCCACGGCGATCGTTATACCCAGATTGTTATTGCTTTACATGGATTCAGGAGCGCTAGCTTTAGTAAGCGCCATTTGAAAGCCCCCGTTCTATATTACAAAACACAGGCGATAAACTATGTAGTAGCATGGCTACACCGCTGTAGGTCCAGTCGTGCCAGCCCTTTCTTTCTGTAATTCTTCCTTTCTTCCAGTATTGTATTTAAGAAAATATAAACATAACAAGTTTTAGGTTATGTTTTAGGTGTATGACGCCACTATGCCATATTTTATGTTATGTTAAATGTATTTACTTTGCATCAGTCTTCTGGAAATATAAATATGATTTTTAAAACCCCATTAATATCATATAATCGCACAAGGTTTTCCAAAGTTAAATATTGGATAACAATCACCAGAAAATATAAATTTGTTTTTTCCTTAGCCAGTAATGTAACATATCGCACAAGGTTGGCCGAATATAAATATAGAACAACAAAGATCGAGATTAGAATCAATTTTCTACCATAATTCAGTCTAATCACTCACAGCGCATTCGTTCTGGTGAGGCAACTAGATAAACTACGTCAATTATGTGTTCAATTAATTATCCACCGGAGCTCAGTTATTATTTTCATGCCCTATGTTTTTAAATCACCTCCTCTACGAGTTTTTATCCTCATTGCTGTAAGTTGTGTTGTCTCTGTAACTGACTCACTCTTCCATACGATTTATTTACTGTCTGTTCCTATCAGCGACGTGTTGTAGCGTTTGGTAGACTGCGTTGCTAAACAACAGAACACTGTAGTTGCACTCTGAACAGGTTTTGATGAAATTGATGGTACCGGTGTGTCCTGTACTACAGTTTAATATACATATGTAACAAAGGACAGTACTGATGATGTTCATCATAAAACCTATAACGTATCGTACTAAACTATATATAAAAATACTTAATGACATCCTTTCGCCGGCTTTGTTTTTGGCTAACTTATTTAATAGAGGCAGCCAGCAGATTCTATTTCGTCATCAAAATAAACTTTTTGAATACAGAAGGTTAACATCAGTTGCTGGTTTAATCCATGCCGGACTTCACAATCAACAAAAGCGCTTATGGCTCTGCACTAATAAAGTAGTTAATGTATTTATTCACTATAACTACAATATTGTATTAGTCTATTACGAGCACTTTGTGTTAAATGTACGGTTTCTAATAACTTGGAAACAATGAGTTTTAGCCTATCTCAGTTAATAGAAGCTATAATTTTGTTTAATTTATCATTTGAGCAAACCCACCCACACTAAAGATTTCTCACGAGTACTTTGATTGCGTAGGGCAAGTGTATTGGACAATTCTAAGTATTTGAATAGGTCACGACATACAAGAAGCTAGTAAAAGATTTTATTCAATATTGTAATACATACAAATTACTTTCTCTTTTCATTTATTGTATCACATAATTACAATAATTCGGAATCATATCAATATCTAATTACAGTGGTTAAATCATAAACGAAAAGCCTCTGTGAAGAATTATTACAAAAAACGCAACAGGTATCTTTTTTTATAAATGACTTTCTAGTTTCATTGATATTAAATAGGACGTTATGTTATTTACGCTATAAACTCAAGACGTAGAATAACAGGAATATCAGTCTAATTCAAGTGTGGCCAATAATTAATTCATGTTTTGTTATACACATTGTACACACATCATGTTCAATTAGTACTATCTAAACCTAATTAAGTGTAGACGTATCCATAATAATATCTAATTCTTCGCAAGCATTGCTTTCCTACACTCTCAATCAGACCTTACTTGCACATAGAAAGAACAAGTGAAAGAACAGTGGTCAACCTAGTTCTTTCTTGATGATCAGTCCGCAGGCCAAAAATGTCATAACTAAATGATGAGCAAATTCTATAATGCGATTAACTGAAATAAATAGGAACTTAGATACTAATAATACAAAAATCGTACTCAATAGCTGTTGATGTTATTGTAAGTATTTCTCAGCAAATATTTGACTTGTGATTGAACAACACTTGAGCCTCTTGGCTCGAGTGGAAAACTAAACTGATTCACATGGTATGATGTGGTGTATATATGACTCATAGTAGAACCTAGTTTCTGCAAGGAACATCACCTTTCATTGTTAAAAGGAGGAATGGTTCAGTGACCTTTCTACTTACCAATAGTGCTGAGACATCTCGGTGCCAAATCATAGCAAGCTATTTTGATTCTTCAAAGTGTGTTATTTGAAGTTCGAATAAGAGAATAAGCTATCTATACCCAAGTCGAGCAAAGTGTTACCTGTTAGGCAAATACCTCTTCACTACATATTATAAAACAAAGTCGTCCGCCGCGTCTGTATGCGATAACCTCAAAAACTACTGAAGGTATTTTCATACAGTTTTCACTAAGAGACAGAGTAATTCATGAGGCAGATTTAGGTGTATAATCTGTCAAGGTTTTGTACTACCCGTGCGAAGCCGGAGCGTTAACAGAAGCTTTCTAAAACATTAGTGTACTAAATGAACTGTGTGATATCTGTAGTAGTTTTATTAAATAATATTGTCTGTGGAATTTTCACTAGGAAACCATGTGCTTATATATCTATTTATATAAAAGAATTCAGCTAGAATGCGAAGAAGTCAGGTGTTCATTTTATATTAGGTGTTTAATTCCTGATTAGAGGATGAGTTGAATTATTCATGGCTGTTATTAATGACACGATATCGTCGTGCGTGAATCATTTATGTTTGGAGACTGTGGATCTAAGACTAGATTTTAAAAGTAACCACTTATTGATTACGTACATTTAATTGTATCTTTTTGTTATTCGGTATGAGAAGTAAGCATTCGAATTAAAGTTTCGTTTATTTGCGAGTTCAATTATATTATACTTTATTTTGTATGTGATTATCAATTTCAATTTTGTATTTGTCGCACGCCGTCCAGGTGACATCTCGTTTCAAGGCGAAATATGTGCTTAATATTCACATATTTTTATGTGTAATATTGTAAATTATGCTATGTTCTACAATATTTTACTTAACAAGAAAATGTTTAATATCAGCAATTGTTTTGTATGTGTAATCGATAGGCATAGATAACTTCATACTTGTTTCCTCGACGGATAGGTAGAGACGTCGGATCGCCGCTTGTTAAATCTCTGGCATATCTATTTTCTATGACACTTATAAATAAAAAAAAAATTGTACGGTTTTTTTAATGGTAACCCTCAACTTGGCCAGAAAGTAGATACCTTTTACAATTTTTACTTTACATTCCAATTTTAAATTGTAAACCTTAATCAATTACTCACTACTTAAACAAGCATTCGTAGAACGTTTGTTTTGGTAGTTTGTTAGCAAGATTTCTAATAACTTAGATGACAAATTCTCATTTTATATAAAAACATTAACTAGTAGTTTATATTTTCACATTTAACATAACTTTTTATACATAAATACTAAATAATAATTATATAAAGAACTTTTTAACTACACAGTCTATAAATAACTAATTTATATATACAATATCAAATAATAATTATAGAAATAACTTTTAACCAAAAAGTCTATAAATAAATTATAACCTATAATAATTTTAAATCAAGCTTTTTATTTTTAAATATATCAATCATAAATCATAACTTTATTTGCAAGAATATGGTTAAGTATACAGGTTGGCCTATGTCATTTCTATGACACGAAGAGTGTGAAGGAAAACAAGACCGCGCATTCAAGTCAGGCGCAGGTCTTTCTTGTGCTTGAATATGCAAAAGCCATCTTATATATCTTAGTATTAGAGGCACGCCAGCGGTCGACAGTAAAATTATTTATATTTATTTTGGTGATATCTGTGAGTAGCAATGTAAGTAGCGTCAATATGTAAGCCATCGGTCTGTTATTGATATAACTGTCCGGAGCGCGGGACATGGGAAACGAAGCCGCCGCCCACGCTACCTCGACCGGTGTGTTGGACACTCGACGACAATCGCGCTATGACCGAAGCTTCGCGACACACGCACTTTTAATATAGCTTAGGTGACATGTAACATCACGCTTGAATTTCGCTGGGGTAGAAACAGGCCATATCGGCTCCCTTAAGGTGACGTTGCTGACGCTGCTTATAAGCAGTGATATGTTTTTGAAGTACCTATAATTTCTTTTAGTGGCGCATAACTTCACACCTGAATATTGCTGGGGTAGAGGCAGGCCATATGTAAGTTTCTTAAGGTGAAGTTATGTTAGCTTTGATATGTTTTATAAGTAGCCTAGTTCGATTTAGTGGTGCGTAACTTCATTGCTGAATTTCTCTAAGGTAGCGGCAGACCATATAGGTGACGTGTAAGCAGTGATATATGTTTGAGGTATCCATAATTCGTTTTAGTTGGTGTCTAAAGGTTTATCTTATATAATTGTATTATATATTTAAGAATTTTGGCTGTTGTGTTTCATCCGTAGCATAAATAATCGCTTATATTTTCGAGTGCCAGCGAGATCACGGGCTAATGCTCTATGATTGGGTAGTGTTGTTGGATTTTCTATAAGAATATTTCCAACTGCGGCACGGGGCTAGATTGCATTTTTTGCGTGCGGACGACTTTATTGGTGGACACAAAAGCTACGTAACGCAATACGTATATCTAAATGATATAACTTTTGATTCCGACAGTACATGACATCATCTGGGGTATAAGCGCAAATTAAAATGCTAGTTTCCTGTTTATACCTTTTCATTTTGTATTTATTTTATGATTAGTCAAATGGTAAAATTGGTCGGTCGAATCAAATTACTTATACAGTTTGTGTTCGTCGAAAGTAAAAATTTAATCGATAATAACTATAAAAGGGTATGTAGGTATTATTTGTAAAGAAAGGCTGTAAAGGATTCATAAAAAGTTAGTTCGATGGATTGTAGGCGATTCTGCGTAGATTGCAATTATGTATCGGTTGATGACTTCCAGGGTGATGACGGAACATCGACACTCTAACTGTGGCAAATCCTAACTAATATCAAAAATGCGAATGTGAGTTTGTTTGTTACGCTTTCATGCCTAAACTACTCGGTCGATCATAATTAAAATTCACATACACATTGTCAGAAATATGGTAAAGCACATAGGATACATCTATCCAGAAAACTCTAGTTCTGTTCCCAAACGAAACCACGGACAAAAACAAGTTTAATATATTTATTTTATATAAATACTAATGAATTTTATAATAAAGAATACATGATTAGATATCCGTTTTACCAACAATTATTGTATAACATTTCAATTCATTTAAAGTGTCATGTTTTCATAATTCGGCTTTGGAATTACCTGTCAAGGAAAGAGAGAAAGCACTGTATAACTATCTCCTAGCGGTTATTGTTTAGTTAGGGTGATGGATGTGTGTGGTAGATATGAATGAAAGTAGCTGGACCGGTGAGCAAAGATCAAGTACGCCACGAAACTGTGTCTATTTTTGCCAAAGCTAAGTGGTGTTGTGAAGAGCTTTACGCTAGGTAACTGTGTGAGGAAGAAGACATGCAAAGTGGTGCGTTTAAGATGTGCAAGGAAGATTGGCAGAGAAGATAGACAGGGAAGATTATAGAAGATATGTGAGGTGACTGTGTGAGGAAGATGAAATGAGTTAAGCTATCATGCACATAAATACGTCGTCCTACACACCTTTAGCCGCAGGTCATTGGCAAACATTTAGTACCAATAATTCGGGTCGGCCGGGAAAATACTACTTTCTTATAATAATATATTAAACTTAGCATGAAATCTTTAGGAGATTTATATTTTTCAAATGAAATAAACATAAATTACAGCTCACTCTAATGGCGAAGGAAAACACTGTGAGGAAACCTGCATGCCTGAGAGCTTTCCATAAAGTTTTCGAATATATGTGAATTCTACCAACCCGCACTGGACCAGCGTGGTGTACTATGACTTAATCCCTTTCACGCTGAAAAGAGGCCTATGCCAAGCAGTGGGTCGGTTAATATACAGGGCTAATATTATTTCATTCGGAACGTAATAATACATATTACATAACCACCGTATAACGAATACTTTTACTAATTATATTGAGGTAGTTATCCAGCAGGTCTGCCATTATCTTTGCATAAGTCGCATTCTTTAAGAAAATAATCGATTTCGCCTTGCTATTAAATATAATTAAGCGAATATTTATGTGAGAATGGGTTCTTTTATTAAATTTAAATTGATAAAATGATATTGCAACAGCTATAAATTGGCTAAAATTCTAGACAATATTTGGCTCACAAAATCTATAGAGATATGGCGATATAATGTTACATCAACGACAAACTGACGACTACAGCTTTCATACTTCCAAGGTGGCAAAAGACCATATGGTCTAAGGTCCTGGTGGCATTGGTATATGGCTATTACCGCAATGAAGGATGCATGCAAACGTATAAATATATAATACTAGTATTTTAGATGATGTAAATATCCATAAATATTTTCCTTAAAAATACAGAATTCATTAAATTAAATATGGTTAAGGTCACATTGATGGAATATTCCCTAACTCCCGAACTAGATGTTACTGTGACTTAGGAAAATTCTGCCGTCACTATGGTGTCAGAGTCTTATTTCTACTTGCCGTGTTAGCAACACGATTTTGGAAAATATAGGTAACAACGTAAGAAAACAAAGGCAAACGAAGGGCTTGTGCACGGCAACAGGTCTATCATCGCTTGATATTACCACCAGTGTCATTTGCGCATTGTCAACACTAGGGAAACAGAATCAAAGATGGGATGAAACGAAAGAAATGGAAGTTTGTGCGCTATCGTCACTTTTAGTTACGGAATAAAACGCAGTTACGGTGTGACTACACTTACGCACGTTTTCTTTTTTATGGAAACACTGCGGTGTCTTTGTAAGGGGCAAGACCTATACGTCCTTTTTTGCGATAGTACATCGCCTAGAAAACAGTGCCGGCCAAACTATGAACTGAAGTAAAATTATTATGCACTGATCTTCATTAGGGTAAAGTTAGATAATGCTTCAATTACGCTGCATCAGGTTTGAGGAAGAATTCAGCTATGTCTTACCTTATTTCTTCAATTCAAGTAGTCATTGTGTGATAGGGGCCAAATTGTAACAAGGTCAGATAATCGCAACCCATATATTCAGATTGCTTTAGCTGAAATCCTTCAACTAGGTGTCATAACAACGAAAACCATGATTTAACAATAAGACATAATAATAATATACATTCAAATTGTATCAGCGTTGGTTTTTGACTGTCCCATATGAGAATTGTTAAGCCGTAAAACACTAAGTAATGCTTCACATATCTTAAAAACCATTGTGTTGAAATCTCAGCCATGTAGGTTTCCTTACGATGCTTTTCCTTCACCGTTAAACCGATAATTTAACTATTTAATATGCAAACTTCTAAATGTAAGAGGTACGTGCTCTAAGATCGAACTTGACACCTCTGCGCGACAGTCCAATGGTATACCACTAGGCCAGCGTTACTTACTATATAATATATATAATAAAATCAACATATCAAATTTTGGCATTTTTGGAATACCCGATGACGGGGCCAGAGAACCTGCTACACTAGAATTAACACGTGTCTTGCCTTCGTGTTTCTAGTGTTTTAAAAGTTAGTTTGATGGTCATAGTACCCTATAAACGTACTTTGTTTATTTAAGTCTCGAAGTAACACTAACAAAAATTAAGGTACCATATTATTATATGAAAGTCCTTTTATGACGAAAGAAACTAAAAAAAACGTCTACTTTTCTGCTAAGTTTAAGTTAAAATTTCGTAATCTTAAATCAAGTATGTGATATGATTGACGCAGGATGTCAAATTTCTGAGCAAGTATCGCGTTTCTTGTCCGGTTTGACATTCTATGTCATATGTCACAGAAATATATGCTAGAATGTATGTGATATTAAAATCGAAGCTGCTTTTTCTTCCTTTATTCCTATATAAATTTCTTCTTATAAAACGAAACCAATAAATAAGTTTTCAGTCAAAATTTTGTAGAGTGCCGTAGATATACCAAAGTATGTTCTTACATTGGAAGTTGGACGAATTGCTTATATCTTATTTGTAACCATGATTTGTAACAACGCATTAAAAGCGTCTCTAAGTTTGTAATATATATAGAAATAATATGCTAAATTATACGAATATCAAACATTTAATAATACAGTAACGCTAACGATGGTTTATTTTCTTGCGCAGTAAACGCTTGCTAGCAATTCCCGTCATACGTGTATCTTTTTATATTACCTATTCATTTAAGTTAACAGATGTTTTAAGTTAATACATGATGCATTGAATATTTCATCATTGAATTAGGTTTACTCACTATGTAGTTTCATATACATAAAAGCACCCATAAATGGACAAGAAGTCTCATAATACATATATGTTGTTAAATAATAATAATATTAATACATAATTTTACAAGGGAAAGTAGGATACATAAAAAAATATTATTATTAATATTATAAATGCGAATGTGAGTTTGTTTGTTATTCAACGCTTTCACGCCGTAGCTATTTGAACAATTGTCATGAAATTTCGCATATAAGTTGTCAGGGGTACTGAAAAGAACATAGGATACATTGCATCAAGAAGTACTTTTTGGCAATAAATTTACTGACAAAATCTACATTACCACGAGCGAAGACAAATCTAGTAAATACTATATTTTATTTGTGATTCAATTAAAATGAACATAAACAGAGTACAGATATATAATTATACAAAACAAGTAGAGCCCAATTGAGTAATACGTAGATTTACAGTTTTCTCGTTTAAGTGATTAGTTCTCTAGATATCGACTCTACAAAACATAGAGTTGCTATCCATCAAACAGGTTGGTTGCGGTGAGACTGCTGGGACGTCATTAAATGTGACCGAAAAGGATTTAGCCGACTCTTAATAAGGAAGGCTTTAGTAAGCGGTAAAAGTACCCGACAGTAAGTATTCTGTCTCTTGTGTACTGTTTGTGTTATTGTTACGGACCTCAATTATACTGCCACTATGGATCAAAGTTACCCAATTATAGCCAAATTAAAAAATAAGTATATAAGACTATAGACAATAAGTTGATAGTTACTTATATCTCTACCGCAATTAAAATGAGTAGCCAAGCTTTAAAAAAAAATATAATTGCTGTCAAAATCATACTGGCAGGTATATAATCTAATAATGTGAACATTAATTTTAAATTTGGAAACCACCGCACTATTTTATGGTAAAAATGATCACAACTAAATAAGAGTGGAGCGGCGCGCGCCTAAGGAACATCGATACATCATAATTACATTGGTTTGTAATCGTTTCTACAAGAAGATCGATTTTAAGCTCGGAGCTACTCAGTCTGTATAACAGTAAATTGGTAAAAAAACATACAATAATGAAGATTTACTACTGGATCGGGCAGGTGGCGAGATTGATCGAGAGATAACGCAGTTATTCTGATGAGCGATCTGGTTTACTTTTTTCAAGTTATGCTTAAATAAAGTGAATGACGAATTCCAAATAGGTTATTGTGTGTTTATGAAATATGTTTTTGTAATATATTATTTAATAATTTTATTAATATTTACTAAATATAAATGTTGAAATGTGTTAAATGTGATTTGATACTTATTTATACTGTATTATTTATATAATAGAATCTATTATAATATTATAAAAATGAGCTTGGTTTCATTGTACGTTTAAAAATTGCGATACAGATTTAACAGCAAATTGATTTGTATACCGTGGAACGGAGTAAAGCTAAAGAAATAGTCTGGAATACCTACCCAACATAGCACCATGATGGAGCGCTAATGTATACACAATGTTTGTTTACACGAAAATTTGTTGATTGTTGTTAAATAAGTAATATCAAGTTCCATGATAATAATTATAATATTATTTAGGCATATATTTATATAATAAGTATGGTTAAATGTATATAACTTAGTTCCTAGTAGTATATTGTAAGTAATTGTTAACGCCTGTGGTACCTACAGGCCTAGTACAGGCACCCATATTATATTACCTATATTAAGTACTTTATGGACTGTATTCATGTTTTACCATTGTAATCAATAAATAAATAATTAAATAATAAAATAATAATGTCATAATTAGGTACTTAATATAAAAAAATGTGTAATTGTCCCCGGGTATTTTTTTCAAGGGCCACTTTATACTTGTGACTAGGTAACTGAGGTAGAAAAAAAACGCTTGGTGTCTTTTGGTTTTGCCAATTATTGATAAGCAACAAATGATTTGTCCTAACTTTAAATAATTTTACATAATCAATGATATAGTAAAATACGTAATGTAAATGTCCTGATTGTAAAATTAAGACATCTTACCATTAAAATCAGTTTATAATATAATAATGAAGTAATTAAAATACAGTAGTATCATTATTAAAAGTCATATTTAATTAAGTAGGACATTATAATCCATATATGTAGGTAGTCGTAAAAAGGTATTTCATTTTATATACATATGTTACTTCCGTGGTATGGCTCGTGAGCTTTATGTATAATGACATATTTTGAGAGATACATAACGCCATCTAGGGTAGCATCAGAAATAGGTGATTTATTAAACTCTTAAGGTTTCTTTAATTACGTAATCCCAATCCTAACTAATATTATTAATGGGAATCTGACTTTGTTTGTTACGCTTCAAGCCTGTGAAATTTCGTAACCATGTAACCACTTGACCACTTGACTGATCATCATGAAATTTCGCATACACGTTACGTACGCAACGCGTACAGAATTAGATATAGGGTGCCTTTAATCCAGAAAAAAATACTGTTACCAATCTTACCTAACCTAACCTACATTAACGCAAGCGAAGCCGCGCGCCAAATCTAGTATATCCATAAAAGTCCTATGGTGTACTTTTATTTTGACGGCAAGAAAGCTAGCTCTTTTATTTTTAAGGCAATACTAATATTATTTATGTTTTAAAGAAATATGTTGCGGTTTATTCGTGGTATACAAAGCTTGATTCTGCAGCAGTTCGGACCTGGATGGCCTCAGGCGATTCAGGAGGGCGGCGACCACTTTCTATGAACGCAATCGATGAGCTCACACCGTTTCATTTCACTCATTATTACTTCGTGCTCTCTGTGCCCTCTATGGATATATCTTGATTCACTTCCTGCCAGTGATATCAATAATATAACATGTATAGTTTAAGGTTACAAGTTTCTGTAGAAGGATCTGGCTGTTAGGAGCATTTCTAAGGAATATTAGAAGTCTTACTTCAATAATGTTCCGCGGTTAGATCATATAGAGCTGTGCTTAATGTCATAGTAACTTGTGTTAATTATAAAGCAAAGATCTCTACAACCATTTTACAATTTCCAACCATATTTTTGACAAAGCTACCATTTTTCGAGTCAGTCGTAAATATTTATTATTATCATTAGTATTAAATCAACTTTCACGCTCGTCTCCCCGCGGGGAGAGCTGTGGCCAGCGGTGAACTTATCGATCGACAATTTACGGGAGCACAGCCTATTATTTTGAGCTATAGTTATAATTAACGAGAGTTGGCTCGTAGCAATGATCTACGGAGATTTATTTATTGTTCGAGTGGACAGAGAAGTGAAATACGTGTGTGGCCTCTCACCTCCTTAACCGCGGAATGTCTGTAAACGTTCTGCCCACACGTAATTATGGTGAAAACTCGGAAGATTTCGCGCGCTATCCACCTCTTAAGTAATTGTATTTACGCTGCTATTACTGTTATTTAAACGATACTATATCTGATTGATGCCTCCCGGTAATCTCACTTGGAGTAACTACCACACGGCGAACGTTATTTTATTGCTAGATTACACCATATTTTTAATTTAAACCATTTCTACAGGCTCTTAATCAGTTCCGCTTTAATAACGAAATATTTTCTTGTCGTGGAAGATCCACGATTTATGCGGTATTACGATACGGACGCATGGAAAATAAAAGACTATTTGATTTAAATAATTGGCTATTTATGTTCACGCAGATCGTAAGCCGCCAACGCGCGGTTGTAAATATTATATTATTGTTAATTTTGTTTGTCTTTGGAGTAAATATTCATCGCTATTTCATGAATGGCTCACATCGAAATAAAAACGTTTGAAGTACCAAATGTTGTTTTATAGCGCAGTTAAAAGCCGTTAAACGAATATTAAAACGCTATTGACATAATTTAGATTACTTAATGAACCTAAACACGATCGATCTATACCTATATTATATGTTTAATGTGTTAAATTTAACGTATTTTACATAGTAATAATAATAAACAGTTGTGTTACTTTTAAGGTCGAACGGCCGTTTTTTGTCAATATGACGATACGTCTGACAATATAAGAAATGTTGTTCTTTTGGAATTCGAATTGTATGCTCGCGAGCACAAATTTGAATTTTGAATTAGCATCACGCATGTTCTTCTATCTCCCCGATCTAAATCGGCTTTACCCTTCACTTTGACAATCGACACGGTGGTTCAAATCCTACAATATACATTGTCATTTTATACTCGACACTTTTACAACGGTACCTGCAGACACGGCAATGTATGGCGCGGCTATCTAAAGTCTCTGTCGTATGTCACTTGAGTGTGACGCTCAATGATACGCAGAGTTTTGAGCTCATTTGTCATCGAAAAGATAATAGTCAATGTTCGTTGAATCGACAATGGGTCATATTTTCTTCTTGTTATTTGTATTTTGTGCACAAATCTTTAACAGATTCAAGGTAGATAAGGTAGGTAGAATACATACTGTTTTGTCGATAGGAATATAAGCGTAATATACATTATTAGACGATTTTTTCAAAAACTAGTTTGGTTTTGTAATATTGTAGCAATATTGTTGGTATATATATACAATATATTTGTATCGTAAGATTATAAACGTCGATCGGTTTTAAAAGTTTAAACTGATCGTTTCGATGGCGCAATAATCGTATGTCATTGTTATGGGGTATAAAAGCATTGTGGCTACCAGTGTTTAGCGAGGGCAATAAAGTCAACAGTTTATAGTCCCATCCTGAACGTGCACTACTTATTCAGTCAGAGCTGTAAAATTAGAATATTTCTCGCGTCGTATAAGTGGAAACAATGATATTCTTACTTTTATATCAGCTTTGATATACGTACTTCAAGATGATCGGGTTATTGAGACATTTCTTATACTAACTTTCTATAGTACAATTATGTAGATATCTTAAAGTGTTTTAGCTCAATTTAGATCAATACCAGGTACTGGTTGTAATCGAGACAAGTTGTAAACTTTCCACTAAATACGTTCATAATAAAATGTACCTTGTTAGAACGTAACTAAAACAAGCAAGCTGTATGAAATCGATTACTGCACATATATTTTAGGTTGATGTCGTGTAGTGAACCTTAAAGATATACACTCGCGTGCAAGTAAATCGACTCAAGTCTCAAGTGCGCATAAAAAGTGATATAACTAAAAAATTACTTATTTTACCTCTATATAATGTTTTACATAATTAAAGCCTAGTAATTAGGCTTTCAAATGGTAGCATAATATCAGTAATTTAAATAAACACTTGTACTTAGAATGCAACTGAACGCAACCTCCCGTAAACCGCTCTGCGCTCTATACACAACTTGCGCGACACAACCCCCTATAAAAACCCTCTGTAATCGTTTTTTCTTATCAGTCGCTCATTAGACGTTGACCTGAACACATCTCTGCAAATTAAAGCCGTCATTTGAAGAAAATTATGGATACAACACCTGAAGAAGCCGCTCAAGTCGTTGCCCTATTGCAAGAAGGGTTGAACCAGCGAGAAGTCGCTCGTCGTTTGAATATGAGTCAGTCCGCTGTCTCGAGAGTATACAGAAGGTTTCAAGAGACTGGTGCCTTCACTCGGAGGCCTAATACCAGCCGACGCCGGTGCACCTCGGAGCGTGACGACCGGTTTTTGGTCTCGACCTCTCTCCGAAATCGACACCTTACCGGCGTAGATGTGCAGCAGGAGCTACGTCAAGTTCGCGGGGTGACTGTCAGTCAGTGGACAGTTAGAAGAAGGTTGAAAGAAGCTAACCTTACTCCGAAAAGACCCGCTACAGGCCCGAAGTTGACCACAGCTCATCGTCAAGCACACCTTCACTTTGCTCGAGAGCATTTGGATTGGAGCATAGAGCAATGGCAGTCAGTCCTGTTCACAGATGAGACGAGGATGTGTCTCCATGGCAGCGACAGGAGAGGTCGGGTATACCGTCGTCCCGGTGAACGGTTTTCACAGTGCTGCTTTGTGGAAACCGTTGCATATGGTGGCGGATCTTGCATGATGTGGGCCGGAATTTCCTTAGAAGGCAAAACGGAGCTTGTTTTCGTTCCTGGGGGAGGCCGGGGAGGAGGTCTGACCAGTGATCGTTACATTGAAAATGTTCTACTGGATCAAGTTGTCCCTTATCAAGGCTTTATTGGGGAAAATTTCATCTTGATGCATGACAATGCCCGATGTCACACTGCTCGGGCCACACGTGATTTCCTGAACGAAGTTGGAATTCACACTATGCATTGGCCAGCGCTCAGCCCCGATTTAAATCCCATTGAACACATATGGGACGAGCTCAAAAGGAAAGTTAGAGCGAGGAATCCAGCTCCGACAAACATCAATGAGCTCAAGACTGCGTTGGTAGAAGAGTGGGGTCGAATACCACAATCATCCATTAAAAAGTTGATAAGGTCGATGAAGAATCGCATGAGAGCAGTGATCAGAGCTAGAGGAGGAAATACCAAATATTGACACGAATAAATTTTTTATCTTACGCACATTTTGTTTCATTTAAACACAATAACCCCATACTGTGAAATTGTATGAATTTTCAACATTTTTTACATTATCATTGGCATTAACCTTTTTTACTAAACTACTGAATCGATTTTCATGCAACTTACACCATTTTAAAGCTCAATTACTAGGCTTTAATTATGTAAAACATTATATAGAGGTATAATAAGGCATTTTTAAGTTATATCACTTTTTATGCGCACTTGAGGCTTGAGTCGATTTACTTGCACGCGAGTGTAGATATATTGCAAACGAATTTTGTCAATATTTCTGATTGTAGGTATCTCTACAATGACTACTCATTGATACCTACAATGTCTATCAAATAACTACAATGACTTGTAAATTGTTCATTATAAAGTAATATTAAAAACTAACAAGTTTGAGATTGCATAACTGTGAAGACTTGTACACGCCTCGCCTAACTGATGCTTTAGTCGAACAGTGGACTTGTTGTAATGTATGGTCAAATCTGTTTTACCTGATTAAGTGAAATGTTTCAATTATCTAGGCCCGTTAGAATGTAGGTACTAGAGTTTGAGTAGTGTGACATGATAGTTGTACCACAGCGTACTATCAACCACCCTTATATACCTGTGATAGACCGACTGGGGTAGAAACCACCGCTGCCTTACAGAGCTAAGTAACTATCAGCTAAAGAACTTTGTTATGTTTTCTTGTAATGGTTTGCTAAATCTTTTTGTATGGAGATGTTTTACCGACAGCATAAGATCCAATACTTATTTACGGAGTTGGCAACTCATCTCCCTTTTTTAAAGACTCAGTAGTGTAGACTGTAATAACCACTCATTATCAGACCAGCCGTAAGTTTGTATGCCACCTGTGAACTTAATCATAAAAAAAAATTGTTAGGTATGTACTAAAACAGGATTAAAATAACTACTCTGGTCAACGAAGAGGAGATTTTAAATAAATACTTTATGTTTTCTATATAATTTCCGTATAATTATTATGTGCGAAATGTACATTACTTTTTACTCACACTCAACTCAACTTCAACTATCAAATTACAGTCAGATTCAGATTAAAATGATTCTGAGTATCTATTCTTATTTTCTCTGTAGTGCTAAACTAAAACAAACGATAATATAAAAAATAAATACTTGGTGTCATTAACTGTAAAACTATATTTCTTTTTTATTTTGTAACCTTGATAAGTTTCGTTACAGATACTGTTACAAATTTTAGAGATTTTAATTTTGCCTACGTATAACGGTACAGGTAAATCTTTTAGACCACGCGACGTTGCTTGCGATTGTGATGATAATGTTAGTAACAAATACATGTTGTGATATTTTGATAATAACACCAGACCTGCTTAAAAAAGACAGGAAGTAAAGCATTGATTACGAATCTTTACCAGTTTTAAGAAGGTATCAATACTTGCATTTGAATTCGCCAATCGATAACTGAATAGGTACAGCTGGCCTAGAATGTGGTATACCACCTGTTCTATGGTTGAGGTTCATTTAAACGTCATTGAACAATAAGGTCGATTTTTCTTTGCAATAATATTATGAAAGTAACAATTGCTTTCTTTATCATGTATTATATTTACGTCATGCCACGTGTCAAGTCACAAAAGTCCAACTTAATGACAATTAGATCTCAAAGAAACTTTTGTCAAAACTGGTAGAGCATTTTGTTGGCTGATTTTACATTCTTTATTATTCGGATAGTAATTTATTTATATGCCTACTTTATATGGTCTTTACAAAGAACTATACAACTGCTTTAAATACTTATAGAGCCTAAACTATTTAAATACCTATGGCAGTCCATTGTTGCCCATTGCGACGAAAAATTATTGTATCTTACTAATAAGTAACTGTAGAAAAAGTTTTCATACTTACTTACTAGCTGACCCGCGCAACTTCGTCTGCTTCACATAAGAGATAATTTTCTCCGTTTTCGCATCATTTTTCATTGACGCTTTGCTCCTATTGATCACAGCGTGATGTTTTGTAGACTATAGCCTTCCTCGATAAATGGGCTATCCAAAACTAAAAGATTTTCCAATTCGAACCAATAGTTCTTGAGATTAGCGCGTTCAACCAAACAAACAAACTCTTCAGCTTTATAATATTAGTATAGATATGGAACGTTCTTGTTTTCTATACATTTAGAGGTACCTCTACATTTTTAAAAGAAAACCTTTGTCTAACCTTACAAACCGCGATGGCACAACGGTGGCCAGACATTAGATTTCTAATTTAAGCACATAACATGAATGTGACAGAATAAGCGCAAATACTTATCTACAATTTCCGTGGTAGATGTTGTTAGAAAATCTATGGAACTCGCCGACGCGACGTTCAACGTTCTGACCGCTACGCGAACGCCATGGAAACTCATACAAAGAACTCAAGTGAGTAATCTGTATAAAGTTAGTAAAAGTATTTTATTTTTTGTCACAAGTATATTAACATTGTTAAATTTATATTGTCTGTCTGCCGGCGGACCATTGCGGCTCAAGATATTATTAAATAAGTAAGAAAAAAAAAGAGACACCTTAAAATTGCATTATAAGCGATTGAATATAAAATGTAGTTAAACTTCATAGAGTTTATAACGACTTATTAATTAATAATTGTAGCAAATAATAAGTATCAGTTTTAGTTTAATTATCTGGCAAGTGTTAAGGCGTGCCATACTGCCCTCAGTATGTTGAACACACGTTTGTTGATGATGTGCATTTAACTTCTGTTAAACACTCATCATCAACAAACGCGTGTTTCCTATAGGTTATATAGGAATGGTGGGGTACAATAAGTTGGAAGCTAGGAGAGACTTGGCACTAGCCAAAAACATGTTTTAGTGTTTCGTGGGAAACTAAATAACCCTCAAATATTAGATTCAATTAAATTAGTGGTTTCTAAAACGAGGCTGCGGCAGGCGCCGCGAGGAAAATTGTTCGATGTTCCAGTGGCTCGCACTAACTTGTTAAAATACTCACCAGTCGGGCGCGCACTTAATATTTTAAATAACGTCTCTCAGCGTATCGATATATTTAATTGTACATTGGCAGAATTCATAAGAGTAACTCTAATGTATTTGTCACTTATGTAGCTATATATTGTCGTATTGGGTAGATACCTGTAAAGGCAATGGTATATTGACATAAACAAATTAAAAAAAAAAATATATATATGTATATATATATATGTATATATATATATATATATATATATATATATATATATATATATATATATATATATATATATATATATATATATATATCTTGCTTTGTACTCGTCGAACAGAGAAAGAAGAGATAGAAGATAGACATATCATTATTCAATTCTGTCATGGCGTCTAACAATGTCTATAAAGTAATCAGTGCTATAAAATAAGTGTTGTTTCTGATATGATAATCTGTATAAGATTATCGCTATGATTTTAAAGCAGTTGATGTTTAATAATAAATTAGTCAATACCCTTAACTAAATATATTTTTCAGACTAAGTTTTGTAAAAGATAACTAATTATTTTTGATATTACGTATAGAAACATTTAAAAGATGGTACGCACATTTTCAAGATTGGGATATAAGTTTTTCCCTTCATCTGATTCTGACGCACAAAACAACGATTTGTTGGAGTAGTGGTTTACTTATTTTGTGTCCGTGGCTTCGAATGTCGATATGGTCTTTAAATGTGATATATCTTTTTCTTTTAGATTTAAAACGAAAAGAATATATCTATCTCACTTATTCTCATAATTTCGACAGACAAAAATACTTTTAATTATTCCCTGCCACAAACAGCTATACAAATCGCAATAATCCTTTTCAAATTTTATGTCATAACCCATAAGTAATTAGTATTATCAATAAGAAACTTTACATATGCTTAGACGGGAAAGTTTATATTTAACTAGCTTTTGCCCGCGACTTTGTCCGCGTAGAATAGTTACTTTGGGCAGTATTTTTAATTTTTAGGATACTTATTTGGTAAATAATACACATATAAATGCTATGGTTTACTGCAAATTGCTTATTTTAATACATTTTCATAAACTACGTTTTATGTTTTTCCATGCTATATTTTTATTTTTGCTAAAACATAGATTTTGCGGGTTTTATACTCGTGAGCACGGTACATAGAGTGCCCATGGAAAACAGTTGTTTATTATTTTCGTAAATCCTGTTTTTTGGGGAATCTACACTCTTTTAAAACTGCGCCGAGCAAAATGTGCCAAAACAGGCGGTCACAGTTAAGTTAATAAAATCAACACTTTTTGTTTAATACAAATATAAAATATACACTTACCATAACAATGACTGTGTTTACAATTACTCCGTGTAAAAAACTTAAAATAATTAATATTTTCGCCTACGAAATTACGTAAAGCTTGCACGACAAATGCAAAAACGTAAGCTCGCGTTACGTGATTTTTAGATTATACCAGTAGAAATCTATCCTATTTTACAGCTTAAACGAAACATAAATAGTTATATTACAATTTGTCCGTCCCAAATATCTAAGTTATTGGTTGACAATAAAGATACATATTAATCAAAAAAACACTTTAAATCCTCCATACAATTTTACTATGGCGGCTGCGCGCCGATTTGAATATCGCGCTCTGTCATTCAGTCCAACCGCGTCTTACGCTCGGCGCAGTCTTAAACTGAAATGGCAAATTGATTGGAATTATCCGAATACTGGAAATTAAAACATTTGTTCCTTTCTCTATTCTAGTCATGATTATACAGAGGATCTTGAATAAGTTCTCGCTGTTTCTTCATAAATGGCAGTAGCAGCACTCCGTGCATGAAATTTCGAATGGTAACGCATCTGCAAGGAAGTACTATATCTAACCTTAAATTTCAGGGTATGGTAGTTCACTTCAATAAAAGCTTACTATTTCTTTATTGGTTCTGAAAATGTTAATTTTTGTGCCAAATAAACTGTATGTATTTGCGGAGCATTTTATTACACTATTTTATTCAAAAGAAACCTGCAGCTGAAGCACACAGAATTCTTGTTGAGACTTATGGTGACAATGCTCTGTCGGATACGACATGCAGAGATCACTTGGGAACTACTGCTTCAACGGCAGAAAAGAAAAGGCTTTTGCACCGAATCGAATACGATGTTACTTGTTCAGTGTCCATAACATTGTCTACTGACAGGTACACGACAACATCTCCCTCAATATCTGACATAATTTATTCGTTTATCTGGTCAGCTGTCTCGTTTGTCGGTGCCAAAATTGAAATTGACCTGTCACACAAACCATATACTTATTATATCACGTCAGTTTTATCGCAACAACAATGCTGAATGGAGACCATTTGTTGCCACAATAGCATAATATGTACTTTTTACACAGAACGAGGAAATTACAAACTATTTATTTAATTGTCTTTTTTATTATTTTGTCGATATTTTATTAGAAAAATTATGTAGGTGTAAGTAGTTCTTTGTGGCAATAAAGAATGTTTTCTTTCTATTATGATTATGCTGTGAATCCTTTAAATCATCTGTGTTATCGACAATTTGACAGAATTTACGTTTTAGTGTAATCATGCTGTTACTGTCTGTTAGCATACAATCTTCTCCGACTTTTAGAAGAGCAGCCGCATATTGCCTGCGTGGGAATCGTTGTGTAGTTATGCTTATATAATTTGTAGTCACACAAATTTTTTTTACGTGTACCCACAGTACATGTAAAAACGGTTTGTATTACAGAAGCTATACCATAGACGCCTTTAAACAGACATTTATTTCATCTTCCGGTGTACCCCTAGTAATAACCGGCAGGGTCTGTCTAAAGTCACCAGCTAAAAATACAACCATCCCTTCCATGATACCCTGGTTGCTCTTGATTATCTTGCATGGTTCGATATAGTGCTTCGATTGTTCTTTTATGGGACATCGTACATTCATTCCAAATCAACAGCTTACACTGCTGCAACATTTTTCCGGACTCACCGCTTTTGCTAATGTTACAAACTCTCTCACTACGCCGCGCTGCGCCGGCGCATCGTTCATTGTGTATGGCGCTTGGCGCATTTAACTTATTTTCCGCGTTAACTTATTTACTTCTTATCAAGTATCTAAATGCAAAGTCTCATGGTTTTATCTTCGATAATAACGAATTCCCATGCAAACTTTCATCCCTTATTTCAAACCCTTCATGCCCTTTTTACAACAAAAGGTAACTTATGCCGTTCCCAAGGTGTAGTCTTTCTCTGCACCGAATTTTATCAAAATCGGTTTAGTGGTTTAGGCTCGATAATGACGAATTGCTATACAAATTTTCATCCCTTATTTCAACCCATTCATGCCCTTTTTTACAACAAAAGGTAACCTATGTCCTTTCTTAAGGTCTAGTCTATCTCTGTACTATATTTCATTAAAATCGGTTCAGTGGTTTAGGTGTGAAAGCGCAACAGATAGACAGACAGACAGAGTTACTTTCGCATTTATAATATTAATATATAGAAGGGGAAGTAGGGATTTGTACTTAATGTACTTAATTATTTATTTGTTTGTGGCAGTCATGGAATGGCTATTGGCAATTAATATTACCTGCACATTTCCGATTTTAGAAAGTCTATAGATTGAGTATAACATTTTAATATTTATTGTAGTTTTACATAGAATATTAAATAAATAACATAAAAGCGAAAGCTATCAAATTTATCAAGGTAACGGGTGTTGCATTCTGAATAAGACAGTATGTCTTTCATTATTAATTTAATCAAACCTTTATTTATTATTTGACGTCTTATCGACAGTATCCATTTAATTACCAATAGATAATTATTTTTCATAGAACATCGCTATAAGTAATAATAATTTATAATGGCTGATGAAATACTGGTAAAATCTTAAGTCCAAATGGAATGTATAAATGTTTGCATTACATGGGTAATTTAATTATACATAAGAAAGGCGGCAGAGGTAATATTTGTGCAGGAGGCTTTACCAATGTTAATACAACGGACGTAGATTATAATAATACATACGAAAGACTTGGTAGAATTATGTCAGTAATGACGGATGGAAATACTCATACTCATGATCATCTCCAGCCAATATGCGAATATTCCTATTGCCACACCAGCGCGGATGGGATAGATAATTGCAAGTAATCTAGATTCTTTGGCCATTGTTTAAATTAATGTGTAGCTCAGTAAAAAGCAAATCATATAATATTTTGGAGTAAGTCATATAACTTATTGTTGTGTATATTTGCTATAAACATACACATATCTATATATCCCCGAAGAAGTAGGTAGAAATCTGTATTACATTCATATTACGCCAGTTATTTTTAAGTACCTTATAATAGAAAGCCAGACAATTGGCGTTTGTCGTGCATATGACTAGACTCCGTGCTAGCATTGACTTGCCTGACCGTGATGGCACACAAGCATAAGCTCAAACTTATGCCACGGGGCTAACTAGGCAGTTTTAGTAATTGTGTACAATAAAGTATTGAATATAGAATGGATATAATGTTTATAATTATGTTTTTAATGCTGTAAACATCACTCATAAACTTTTATGTTACTGTCTACTTGTGTGTAGAAGTAGTAATAATTATGTGTAGTCGTGTGGTATTTAATACTCCTCAAATTTATTCTTTGACTCCCTATGGCAGCTTTCAATTAAAATACAACTAAATGAAAAGACAACTTCCACTTTAGGAATATTTCCAGTACCACGGAGGACTTTACATACATGTAGACAAGGAACACAAAGAAATGTATCAATATGTACAAACTAATTACTATTATAATGCGATGACTTATAGAAAGTAATTGTTCACGTAGTGCACCCACTGAAATCGATTACGTTTAATTTGCGGATAATGTACTGGTCTGCAACATTACCTCTTATAATAAGTTACTCCTTAACGGTTTTATATCTCACAATAAATAAAGTAAAATAGGTTAAGATACATGTCAACATTCATCCAAATTGGCTTCGGTGATCACTGGACCAGTTAAACGTAGAGTGGTCGGAGTGGTACTGCGTGTTATCGTCCGTTTAATTAGTTTATGTGTATGCATTCCTATGTTTTATAAGTTCGCTTTCACACTACATTTACGTGTTAATTCTAGACCGGCGTTTTCACACCGTTCTAGCAATCTTTGATAGCGAATATCCAACGCAGCGTGGTTCCGAACATTATAAATCTTACTTTCATAAGTAACGAAGTTACTACCCCACAGCCTATTTACTACCACTAGGTATTCAAATATTTCTTGTCCAGTTTCGATACAGATAACTAGTTAACAGAGAATAACCATCTGCGCAACATATTTTTCAGAGCACTGTATGTGCGCAACCTCAAGTGCACTCTCTGTTCCCTCACCCTCATAGTCTGATGGGAAGGCAATTCGACACGATCAGAGAGAGATTGTCAAAGGCTTTACGTGCTTTCGAAGGCACGGTGATGAAATATCGCTATCACTAGTTGTTGATTTGAAATCCTGGTCATAATAACGTCGGCAGCAAATTTTATCGCACTTATTAGAACCTGTGAAAAGTTCAATTAGCCATTCATGAGAGATATGAAGGCTATAGACCAATACAGTATACGTCTCATACAGGCCTGTACCTACAGTAGTTTGGCATAACATATGTATATGTAGATCACGTCATATATGCGTGGCAATGCTTTTTAGATTTAGACTGCGCTAATGGCGTAGCGCACTAACGGTCACCTCGTCACTGTCCCGGCGGTGAGTTTTAAGTTTTTAAATGACAATTAATCTGAGTGTGTAGTAGGTTGTAGTATTTACTTTGATGACTGTAAAGTAATGAGCGATAGGACTTGATCCCTAATAGAAGAGTTGTTTCTTAAACATAAAAGAGACAAATCTATAAAGGGTTTTCTAAGAAATGTATGTCTATGTATATAATACATATAGTAAAGCTATTATTATATGTAGCTCGATAGCTCAGTGGGGAGACCAACAGACTGCAATGCAGAGGGTCTCGTTTTCGAACCCACGTCGCGCACCTCTGACTTTTGGAAGTTATATGACTTTTCGAAATTATGTGCGTATTGATTGACAATTATCGCCTGCGCCGTGCCTCGGAGAGCACGTTAAGCCGTCGGTCCCGGCTGCCATGAACATCTATGGCAGTCGTTATTGGGAGAGTGTCGACACAAAAGATACCGCTGGGTCGAAGTGTCGCCGGTCTGCACTGACTGGCCCCCCACATAAGATACATACATTATTATATGTAGGTAAATATTATGATAAAAAATCGTTGCCATGTATTTTATTGCTGAGTATTGCATTTAGATCTCACTGAATTACATAGGATTATAATTGCAACTGCTGGCGAAGGTTATTTAGTGTTTCTAGCAATAGCTACTACTAACGCGATTCGCGGTAGTGGTGGTGATTGTTGGGGTTTGATAATTGGTAATGATAAACTTTACTATCTGCGTAATGGTTAGCGTTTCTTTGACTACGATTTTATGTAAGATGGATGTTGGATTGTACCAGATTTGAGAGTTTACGTTGTATCCTACTAATTTTAGTGTTTGCTTATTTTAGCCTACGACAGCAGTCTCACATGTAAATTATCGAAGCGAGAGCCACAATTTTAGATTTGCTATTTCCTGATTTGGTTTCTTGATTTCGAGTTACAGCAAAACAAAAGCTTAATGCAGTTGGTTTTGACGTGAATGTGTGCACGCTCGCATATGTATAATTCGATATATAAAACCACATTGAGTCACCGTATCGTGAAATTGTACGGCTAAATACCCTACTAGACGTTTCTAGTCGTCAGTTCTCAACTTAACTAATATGGGATAGGATCTCTGAATCATATTCGAACATTCATTCAATAGAAGATTGAGTCTGCATTGAAAATCGGTGATAATGGCGCGCTTATTTTATTTCATTACTTTAAGTATAATATGTCTACAATAGAGATCAATAACAGTTTTTTTTTATATTAATGTCGAAGATTAGATACATGCAAATCGATAGTAGCATCGGAACAAGATCCTTTGTCGTTACAAGTATAGTAACTAGGTATATAGTGTATATGTGTAACTGAACCACTCTCGCGCACCCGACTGCAACTATTATTCCCTATCTAAATAGGTAATAATATAGGTATGTGTGTTATTAAGAAAATTAAATTACCTATGGTTTCCAAACAGAGTGCACACATTTCAATGATGAAAGAAACAATTTTCATATCTTTATGGAGCGAGCGGCATATATAGACAAACTTTAATTTTCCTGACGATAATCGCCTATTGATAAACAATTAAAGTTACGAACACCACATTTGTTGGTACTTTACGTAAAATCAATTACGCGCAAAATAAACGTATATGAAATGTAGTGTGGTAGTACACAAATCGGCGTACCGAGATTAGCTAATCGGTCCGGCTACTTTGGATAATTAATCGATTTACCGCGGTGGCCACATTCACCACAGCCGATCCATTAGGTCATAGGTCGTCGCTATGCTAAACAAGGACAGATATCGATTCCTCAGTTGCACTGCGTTATTCGGCTTGAAATAGCGAATCACGCCTCCCACGTCTGAGCGGGATAGCATTATCGATAGTGAAATGTTAAAATGATAACCGTACAGTGCAAATGTTACTTTATTCAGTTCACTTAAAGTTCGGTATAGTGTAGCATTCACTTAGTCACGATTCCAATATTCTTCAGAAACGTTCGGTATTTCACTAAATTGTGTTTGTATTATCGTTTATACCTTTTAAATGTATTATATGATAATGAAATAGTTTCATAGACTGTTTGCACAGTGGGTTGAGTAACTATTTTAAATTATGATGACAAATTAAAGATATACTGTTTAGTTTTTTTTTATTAGGTATTATATTTATTATGAACCAGGTAAGCTTTTGTGTAGGTACATAGGTTGGTAGGTATAAAGCCTTTTGTGATAAATTGTTTTACTTCAACACGAAGGGGGAGTGGGCGAGCTCCCGCGGGAACGCAAACTTGTGAAAGAGGGTAGGTATGTTGGTGACTCTATGCTCTTTCAAATTATCTGTGGTTTAATTTTGCACGCCTCAAAAGAACGACTTATCACAGATAAAAAATATAGCATTTTCGTATTTTGGATTCAAAGGTTAGTAATTATTTCATCTGAAAATTTTGCATTAGCCGTGGCTGAAAATTACAAACCTGTAACGATACGGTGAAATGTACATACATTTAAGATATTTATGAGAAACTAATTGAGATCGACTATTAAGTAGCATTTCAATATAAATCATGGTTTATATTATTTTTGTCTGTCTGTATGTTTGTACCGACATCACGCAAAAACCACTGAATTAATTTTGATGCGGTGTTACAGTAATGTAGCGTAGGGTTCAATTTAAAATGTAAGCTAGTTTTTCCTGATTACGCTCAGTAGAACCGAATATATGCCACATAGAGTGATACATTATATTTATGCCGTCTGTATCTTGTTCGGTTATCTAGTCCATAAATTTATGCGTGCTAGTCGCCACAGGTACCTATTTGTTACATATACGCAAAGCCTATAAAGGCAATGTGTATTTGATATGATAAAAAAAAGTCTTGCATCGGCAGTGAAAACTCTTTTATTGGACTATCACGCAGATATCTCGAGTTCGAACCTGAGACACGTGTCTCTTCATTTTCAGTGCTTATTTAATAGGTAGGTAATTATCCCTTGCTTTAACGGCGAAGGAGAGCATCTTGAGGATACCTGCAATTTTGAGATTCCAACTTGAGTTCTCGAAGACATTTGAAATCTGTCAACCCGGTGCCAACTGGGCCAGCGTGGTAGTCTATAGCCCAACCCTTCACGAAAATTTAAATTATTATTTATTATATATTATACAAATAATATGGATGCATTGTAATTTACTTAGCTACTATGCCCGAGATTTGATACGTTTGATACATATATATTCTTTACACATCTAATACAAATTAAACTCAGTTGTGCATTATCCATAATGACCTCTCATTAGTCATTCTGTGAAAGGTATTGAATACTCTACAAATCTGCTCATCATATATTGCACTATTTTATTCTCTTAGTAAATTTTACCCTTTTGTCCTTATATATTAGGCACTAACGCCAATTGATGAACTTAAAATTTCCTCTATATTTTTATTTGTCATATGATTTAAATAAAACAAACACTATCCCTTGTCCTATATATCACTACATACCACATCCCGTACTTATCTCGCATTCACTTATCAATATGACTCACATGGAAACTGTGAGAACAGATTCTCATACTTATCTTATGACACTGAAATTCAGACGTGATGCATTTTAGAATTGAAGTACCAATACAAAAATAAACTAAAAATAATTACCAAGTAATCAGTAATCATTTGTTGCGAAGCCATCTTGAAAATTGGTTTGATTTAGTCGGAAGTGCTATTCCACGATCTCAATCAATTGCTTTTATTTGAGTTCTTATATAATTGCCATTAGGTTCTTATTATCAGAATTCTTAAAAAGGTTAATTCCGCACTAAGAATTATTGCTGAGTCGCAGGGGACATTAAAAGCATTTAAACAATGGACACAAAGAACATCCAAACTCGAAACAGCAAATTGTGGAACACACAAATTATTGTCCCGAGTGGAGAATCGAACCCACAAAACTCGGCGCGGCGGCAGTGGTGGGGCGACCATTTGAACCACTACGTCATACGTGTATTATGTTAGATATTATAGCGTTCTTTATTATTTTATGACAATTATACACTAAACTATTTACCAATCCTTAAAGGTTACGCAATATGAACCCCAACGCTGGTCACCTGTGCGGTATGCCCCTGTAGTATTATATAATTTTGTAACATATAACTATTCTAAAGTTATATTTTGTTGTAGTAATTATCCTTAAACATTTATATACGCTTTAAAATTCATATATAGAATTGAAATAGGTTATTTTTTAGAATTTTTAATTTACAGTTTCTATATATATTTTACGTTGTACTACAACATAACGGTGAACCGCGTAAAATTTTATGTTCGGACTTATGCACTTTTGCAGACAATATATTTCAGTATAATCGGAGCCGCCTGCGGTGCGACACTGCTACCTATTCCACATAACCTACCATTTATAGCGCCTTAAAATTCAAATTTCATAAACATTCGTTTATTTAGATCACCAAACAATACGGTAAAAAAGAACTCTTTAAAGAGTGTTGTGCGGTCACCAAGGTATCGTTAATCCTTGCTCAGATAGCATGTCTTGAACTGCAGCAGAACCTAGTATTAATTGCAGAATCGCTCTGCCTTAGAAATAATGCTCTTCTGAAACGTGTTTAAAACAAGTGAACATAACATTTCGCATTTATATATCAGTGTGTACTGTTTAATAAGACACAATAAACCTAAATACCTAATAGCCTGAAGGTCTGTTTATTAGTTAAAAGTAAGTACGTTGCGATTGTATCAGTCAAAATCAATAGTCGTCATCGAGTCAGCGTAGTCTGTTTGTATAAGATACATTACTGATAAGAATACGACTTTACTTATAAGGAGTAGTTATATCAGACAAGCTTGGAATTCGTTCTATTTAAAGTTTCCAAGCTACAACAAAGTAAACTCGTAAAATGTAAATTATAAACGTATAATGTTGTCATTTTACGAGTCAACTTTGTTGTAGCTTATAATTGAGTACAGAGGTCTATTGGCTAAACATCCTTACATAATAATTATTAAACGAAAACAAGGTCTACCTGTAATACAAAAAGAAATAATTAGTTTTCAATCAATCGGACACTTGATAAGTAAGTCAATTTAGCACGACCGCGTAACCCAAATATATTACAATAGTTTAACATTTCTATATCTGTACTACTGTAGTTTAGCTGTAGATTGGTATTCCATGCACCTTTTGATAAATGGAATATGTAAGAAAACTAACTAACGGTGTCTTTTTACTAGACAACCCTACGTTAGAGATTAAGAGAGGTTGCGTTGCCTTAGCTAAACAGAAGCATTTAGAAATAAGATTTTTATAAAAAAGACCTGTTTGTATATTTAGGCGGAGACATAATAATGTCTGCCTGCTTTGTTCGTTCCATTGCAAATAAGTATGCGTCTATGTTTGTAATGGATCATGACTTGTTTAGAATCAAAGTGTAGTGTAGTTAGGGTAGTAGAGCCTCGCTGATTTCAGCATAAATGGGCCGGCTCGACCGGGGAAGGACTACCCACAGATTATCTCACAGAATATCGACGTAAAATAGCAGTATTCCTACTGTTGTGTTTCTTTCAGTGAGTGAGAGTGCCAGAGGCCCAATCACCCCTTTTCCCCATTCCCGCTCCTTCTCCTTCCCACTTCCTTTCCTGAAGGGTCGGCAACGCACAAGTGATGCCTCTGGTTTTGCAGGCGTCCATGGGCTACGGTGACCACTTAACATCCGGTGGGCCGTATGCTAGTTTGCCAACTTAGTTGTATAAAAACAAAGAAAAATTCGAGCAAGGTGTTATTGGGATTTTGTTTTAGGAAATTCTTAGTAGAGACTACGAATTTTAAGAAAGACGTTAAATCTTCAGTAGCTAGAATTCAGGGACCTAGTGCCGGTCAAGTCATTAATAAATGCTGCTTTTATCATTTGGATGATTTATTTCAGGATCAGAATGTTTGCGTATGTGACGGTACTGACTGCATACCCATACATATGTTATAACAGCGTAATAGAACAAGAGAAAGAAAACGGGGTTCTCAGTCAATATGATTTTATGCTTACCCAAAAAAGGCACATTCGAGGGGTGAAAGGCTATTTGCTTTAAGCGACATTTTACGAACTTTACAAGAGATAATTTTAAAATTACGTGAATTTGCACGAGAAATGCAAAAACGTAAGCTCGTGTTACGTGATTTTAGATTATAACAGTAGAAATCTGTCCTATTTTACAGCTTAAACGAAACATAAATAGTTATATTACAAATTGTCCGTCCCAAATATTTAAGTTATTGGTTGACAATAAAGATAAATATTTATCAAAAAAGCGCTTCAAATCCTCCATACAATTTTACTATGGCGGCTGCGCGCCGAATTGAATATACCGAATTGTACAAGCTCTGTCATTATCTGCCTTATGCTCGGCGCAGTCTTAAGCGCCAAAAATGTGCTCAGAATTGTACGAAACTCGGCTCATTCGAAGCAGAAAAATACGCTGATTCCGAATATATATATAACTCAATATCGTCTAAAATGTCGCTTAAACCAAAAAGCCTTTCACCCCTCGATATAAAGTTGTTAATGAGCAAGTTACGTTTAAGTTAAAGTGGATTATTAAAGTTGCTTAGCTTAGCTAAACTCTTACACTTCGGGTAGTTATCGATAACCAATTATATAATTGACGTATAATTGACTAGTAAACTAATTATCTTGTAAGCTATCCAGGCGATGTTGAAATATAATGTAAAAGTGGTCGAATAAAATTATGCACTCAATTACACATAAACAAATTAGGTACATACTATTACAAGCATTTACTTATTTTAGGCATATTATAATTTTAAAAGAATATAAATAACACAGTTTTGTATTATATTATGATCGTTTGATATTGGCGTGTCGCTAGAATAACCCTTCAAATTGTGGCCCAAACGTGTACTTTACTTACTATTTTAATAGTCACCTTGGTGTATATATTGATCATCTGATTACCTGGAAATATCACATTAGTTGCCTGACTCGGCGCGTCAGACAAACGATATTTATATTTAAAAAGCTGCGCTATTCTGCTGACGAAGGTACATTAAAAATGATATATTGTGCTCTCTGCAGATCTATAATAAATTATTGTATCTCGGTCTGGGGAGGAGCAGCTAAAACCCAAATGCTGTCTCTCGAACGAGGACAAAGAGCTGTACTCAAGGTTATGACTTTTAAACCTTTCAGATACCCCACCACCCAACTCTATAATGAATGTCAGACTTTAACTGTGAGACAGATCTTTGTGCTCGAAACTGTAACTCGTCAACATATCTCCCTAGAATACGATCCTAATTATACCCAAAAGCGTCGTTTTAAAGTTTGTCAAACCATGAAATTCAGGACCACTCTTGCTGCAAAACATTTTGGAGTGATCGGTGGCCACCTATACAATATCCTCAATAAAAATTGCAATATCTATCGACTCCTTAGATCACAATGCAAAAAGGAAGTGTCAAAATGGCTTATGAATAGAAGTTACGCAGAAACTGAGGATTTAATGAGACTATCGATACTTTAACTTAGACACACAAACCACACACATACGCACGCACGCACACACACACATACACACACACACACATACACACACATACACACACACTGACACTAAAATCACTTCACATTTAATAAAAACATAAGTAACTTATCACACGACCATCTCAACATAATGTATTTAAATAAGTTTTTAATATCCTGCGAGAGCCCTGGTACCCAAAACTCAAGTTAACTCTTACCTTGGGTACCAGTGTTTCAACAAATGTATGCTGTAGCTTGTTTCTAGATCGTAAGTTTTCTCTGTGTTCATACTGTTTGTAACCTTTTTGAGAAATAAATGATTATTATTATTATTATTATTATATCTAGCGATTATTCCTGTGCCTTTACAAACGTTTTAACAGCGGATACAAAGAACACCCAGACTTGGAACCAAATAGTTACAATACTCTTAGTCAACGTAAGTATTGTCTTTAGTTATATTTAAGATCCACAATAATAAGGGCTGCGCGAGCACAGTGCCAGTCTCCATACTGTACTGAGAATTTCCGAACGCTGAAACTCTGTAACAATTTTGTAACATCTATACTAATAAATTTAAATGGAAGCGGCGCGGCGGTAGTCTAATCTATAAGGCATTGGACTTGCGCCCGAGAAGTCTGGATTTGAATTCCGCCCATTGCACTACTGACGTGAACCCACTCCTAACACAAGCATTCTAGCTTAGCTGGAGGGGTAACAAGAATACTAGTAATTTGAATCCCAAATAGATTAATTTGAATCCCAAATAGATTAATTTGAATCCCAAATAGATACCTAGCAATCTTTTGAAAAAAACATTGCTACTTATGAAGATCGTCATTTTTCAGTATTTATAACAATCTTTACATATGATGCAATTGTTGGTATTATTTGAACATAAGTATTCGTCACTGCATTTGTTACAGGAAGTCGTTAGGCCGTTCTATATACAAGTAAGTCACATGAATCTACGGTTAAAATATAAAATTATGTATATGTCAGTATATTAATAACTCACAAATTGTACATATCTTATAAGACATAATGTGCTCTGCTTTGGCAGTTAGCTATTGAAGGATGAAGTAGATACAGGTAAAGGCAAACGTCGAGAGAAAACCTGCATGTCTGACAATTTTCTATTAAATAATTCGTTAAAGATCTCAAATATATGTAAAGTAACCAAAAGAAACACATAAGTGACTCTTCGAGGTTCTGTATAATTCTGCTTTTCACGTAGTCTGAATAATTCTTATATACTTATTCCTACATGCTTATATTTAAAAGACTTAATAGTAACTTATCTATTCCTTATCTTCTAACTTAAATTATCTATTTGAGATCGGTATGTGTTATATGTGATCTCACACTGAGGAAGAGTCCGTGACTAGCAATAAGACAGTTTATATATAGGCTCGATAATAGTATATAATTGAATTATTTGAGGTTCTTCACTAGATGGACTTTGTCTTAATTGCTCTAAATCACAGTTTTATATAAATAACAGTGACGTCAAAACAAGGCATTCTTAGTATCGCAAACTAAATATTTTAATCATCGACTTATACACGTTTGTTTTCCCTCTACCAATCTTATCTTAAGCTTAAAGTGTGTAGCTACATCGTATTTGCCTATATTGTTCAATATAAATGCATTAATAAAAGTACCTTTATATCACGTCGTATCAGGTGGTAGTCTGACGTGGACGTCGTCACAACGTGGTTAGATAACGCCGATAATACTACACTTATGAATAAAGACAATACTATGGAGATTATGTAAAATAAAATTGCTGAGATAGCCAGTACTTGTACAGTTAAAAGTTCTATAGCCAATAATATGTACATATTCAAAGTTTAACTGCATGGTGCGTTTTTATCGATGAGAGTATCATTTATAGCTCGCCTAGTGATAAATAGATATGTATCTTACCTATCGTTTTATGTTCAATGTGTACGTAATTATAAAACATATAAAATACGAAACTTGATTAATGAGAATAGCTACGTCAAATTGATGTGAAAATAGATAACTTCATATGAATTGTAACCGATCCGATTATATTACATAAACATATTCTGAATAATCAAGATGTTACATCCTGAACCTCAAAGCTTATGCATCATTTGATCTGTAAAATATATTTCACATATATTTTAAAGGCAGATAAGAATTCCTGAAATATTTCATAATCTTTACTTAATTTTTCATACATGTTATGACCATACCTTTCTGTTACACCTTCATTTCTTTGTTACTTTTGGTGTTCCTGTGACCCGATGACGATTCAGAGATTTTAAGGAGGTGCTGTGTTCCCCGGATTGTTAGCGGTTCTCAAAATTTTTGCCAAGATGGACGACAAGTGGTACGATTGGTATTTCAAGCATTTATAGTCTGTTGTAAACTCATAACGTCAGGTTAGACGACTTGTACGCCATTTAGGTAATTTATAAGTAATAAAATGTAACAGACCTATTGGCATTTATCAACCACGCTTTCCAATTACGGGTAACTTTCAGCTACACACAGAAACCCTGCAGTATAATGTCGGGTGCACTATTAACAATTACCAAGAAGCCCAACTATTATAATAAATGCGAATGTGAGTTCACTTATTTGTTACGCTTTCACGCCTTAACTACTCGACCGATCATCAAGAAGTTTCGCATACACGTTGCCGAGGGTACAGAAAAGGACGTAGGGTACCCTTCATCCAGAGAATAGTACTGTTACTAACTAACCTAGCCTACATTTACGCGAGCAAAATCTAGTAACTGAATAAAACTACATAAATAGCTCATTGCTTAATGCGTGAAGAGATGAACTTGTCATCTCTTCACGCATTTACCGCTAGCTGTGTGGTTGAGCGGTTAACTGCAGCCATTGGTTAGGTTTATATGACAATTAGCGGTAAGCAAAGTCATATTCATTTTAATATATGAATAACCTATACATAGAGCAGCGATAATGACGGACTGTAGGAATATCCAATCACTCGAAAAGACTAGTCAGTCAAACAAAGCTAGGCTGTGTTATACGAATTTTGTAATGTCTAATTCATAAAACGTTTAAATTAAATATGTTTGAAAGTCAATAAAATACTGTTTACCCTGGGCAATAATATAATTAGACAGGCAATAAAAGATAGATGGAAAAAGAGAGAGACAGGTATTTAAAATGAAACATTCAACATTAATTTTCATTCAACATGGATGACCAAAGGCGTTTCAAATATGCTAACAGCTCGGGTATAAATTACTCAATCGAGTGCCATGCTTAGCACAAGATAGGATCAATTACCAACTTGGTATATTCAATCTTAAAGATAAAAGATATAGGTGCCTAACGGTCTAAGGCTGTGTAAACGCAAAATGTCCGTATACTCTGCCCCTATACGATTGTGGTCTGATCGACGAATTTTAAGTCACTTTTAACTTTTGGTATTGACTTTCTGACATTTAACAGCATTAAAATATTGCTAATTTAATAAATTTTAATACTGCATACTAGATTTACAAAACAATCAAACGTTCATTGACTATTTAATTTATGGGCCATAAACTTTGGATTGCAAGTTTACTTGCCGCTGGATATATTAATTATAATTAACAAGGCAAATAAAATATACTAATCAAAATTAAACGGGACAGTCTGAAGGGTGAACGTTCTCTGAATAAGAAATTTCTGAAGAAAGACCAGGCTAAGCGTGCTTTAGACTAGTTTGCATAAATAACGTGATATGGGCGAGTGACAGAGACAATAATATGCCAGAATTAGAAGCAAGTGGCAATCCGTTGACCCTAAAGGTTCCAATGAAACTAAACAAAGAAGCTTGTTTCGACATAAGTATATTAAAAATTACGAATTGGCTTAACTATATATATTTATTTTTTTATAAAACTATTGTGGCAAACAGGCATACGGCCCACCTGGTGGTAAGTGGTCACCGTAACCTATCACTTGCGCGTTACCGACCCTTTAGGAAAGGAAGAAGAGAAAAAGGAAGTGGGAAGGAGAAGAAAGCAGGAAGGGGAAAAGAGGGTGATTGGGCCTCCGGCACTCTCACTCACCGAACGAAACACAACAGTAGGAATACTGCTACTTCAAGTCAATATTCTGTGAGAGAGTAGTCCTTCGCCGGTCGAGCCGGCGCATTCATGCTGAAATCAGCGAGGCTCTACTACTCAAATATTATATATACATATATATAACAGATGATAAGTATCAAAATATAAAGTAAATTTTCCGACAACAATTTCACGGCGCCTCGTTCAAACTACAATAAAAACCAACATCAATATTTTATATCACGTATAAAACATGGCCACGTACGTTAAGTTAAAAATAATTAACTGAACTAAATGTGGGTCATCAAACAAAGGTGGGGTTCGCAAAATAGTTTATTTTTCGGTCTTTATCTACTTCGGTACATTGCAGAAATATCGATAAGATAATAAAGTCAGATAAAATGTTTGTGTAAATAAAAGATGCATATTTTTCACTGATATCGTCTTTAAGCTACTTGTCGAACGACTTTTGCATTTCCTAGTACTTACACAGCATACTTTTATTACTTGTGCACTTTAATCCTACATATTTTACTTAGTTATGGGGATTTTGTCAGTGCATTTCGAATTCCGGCCAAGGAGAATATTGACTCCTTTTTCATAAAACGATAAGGCGAGCCACGAATCGCCTATAGTTAATATTAGATTTTCTTTTTGGCGCGTATTTTATTAAGTATGTAAAACGATTTTACTGTAAACTGTTTGTAAAACCTTTTATTGTTCATGTTTCAGAACGTTAATTAACTTTGTTTGCTAGTTCATGTGACGGTCAATTAAACTAATATGAGTACGATTCATTAACCATGATCATGCATTATATATATTTATATGCGTATGAAGTCACTAAACATTTACAAATACATGAATATTTATTGAATATGCAGATAGAAAATAATATAGTTTCCTTTTTTAGAAAATTGCGGTCGCATTATGTATAATTCCTGTTTGTGTGTTTTCTTTATATAACTAGAAACGTAAACAGTCAGGAAAACTCAAATAATATTAACAAAAAACTATTGCTATAGTTTGGAGCGAGCCGTATCGCTCTTGATCGCGCCTTATTGCTGGTGATAATGCAAAGATACATACTTATTCAACTAACAAGCATATTTGTGAATTGATATCGAAACAAAGAATCCCGAATGAAAAATGTGTTACAAATAAGTGACAAAAGCAATAAGTAATTAGAAATCACAGCATTAATTAGCACAACAAATTCCGCGCATATTTATCGTTCGCAATCAAAACAACACTTGCTATTAACATGTTATATCAGTAAATAAAGTCATCTGTGTAAACTGTATCGTTAAGACATAAAATAGGATAGGTGGTAGTGGTGTTACGATCGCACCAGACTGGTGTGAAACAAGAAAGCCTTGTGGAAACATTAGCCGCAAGTGGAACGGGTCCTAGCCTCGTATCGTAGCATATAAAGTGAAACTACGGCGAGTTTATCAAATGCAATTTCATTATCTACCAGACACCTGCCCGGGAACTATTCTCCACACGAGGAAGAACATTACTCTATGGTATTTATACTAGCTATGCAGTTTCACCGACGTCTCATTCTGTCTTTAGTTCATTTGGTTTGTGTTCAATTTAATCCAATAATATAGAATTATTACACGTTCGTAACTACATTTACGGCGCGCAAAGATAATTATCAAATGTTAAAGAAAATGTTTATTGAACCTTTATATATTAAATTATGTATCACCATACACATAGACATAGACATTAAGTGACATTATTAAATACACGTATTTAATAATGTTACTTAATGTCTCTGCACAGATCGCGTAGCAGGCAAGCGTTCAGCTCATTGCTGCTACCGCGCGTTCGAATCCCACACGGGACAATTTTATTGTTTTTGTAATCTACAAATAATTGTTCTGGGTGTACGTCTGTATGTCTGGACACAATACGTAGGTAATGAGGGACGGTGTCTTTTTAAATAAATATAAAAATATGTAAGCATAATATGTACATCGTTCCGTCAAGATCCTTATTCAAATAACAGTTTTCTGGATTCTATTCTACGGGAAAATCAACGTGGTTTTAAAGAAAATGTTTTCGTTTTACCTATCCACGATGTGCGTAAAATAGGTACCATTATAATATTTCATTAGAATTTTATAACAGTTTCTTGTTTAGATTTATCTGCATTTATGTGTCGGACATTTTAAACTATGAGCTTAGCGTTAATCATCAATATGAAAAGCTGTAAGACGTTCACAGGAAGCACGTGCCGCGTACGTAATATCTAGAAGCTGTTCAACAAAGATCAATAATAAACAATAGATTTAAACATTTAATCTGAACAGTTTTAAGTAAGAATTAAATTTAGTATAAATCAGTGGACATTTAAAATCTAACTTAAATTACTAACCTATTGTTCTCGAATCAATGATAAATTAACTGCACTTATTTGAACGAGAACATACATTTCAAAATTTATTACATTATATTTGTACTTACTTGATTTACACCAGTTCCAATTCGTAATATATTGTGATTTTACTAGGGCGCTGAAGAATTCAGATTAATATAAAAACATCGCAAATATTATTTTTTGAAATAATTAAAATATATTGAATCTAATAAGATGTAAATTATTGACTATATACCTACTACCTACATATAGACACAATTCTTTTAAACTAACTTATACCTTAAATAATATAAAACAGGTAGAAAAAGAAAACTAAAACCCTCTAATAGGCGTCATAAAATTCCTCCGCATCACAGCCGACTGTTAGTGTGCTCAGAAGACTGGCAGCATTGCCACGTTGAATGGCAATGCTTAATCGTTCCGCAAAATAAAGGCCAGACTTCTGGTCACGGGAAGCGTCGATTAACCTTTTTGCTATGTCTCCATAGAGAGCACGAGCACTGGGACCATGACCCTAGCGTTTCGACCCCAAACGGCTCATAAACATAATCCTCTGCCAGGTTTTTGTATTTGCGCCGTTTGAGAGTCTCCGCGTATGCAGCAGCTGCGCCAGCACAACCCGCCGTGCTGGGAAGATCTGATGGCGCAAGGGTGTCGGCACACGTTGCGTCCCATACCAAGGGCCTACCCATCTTATTTTGGTTTATATACCTAATGATTTTCATTAACGTTATTGGAAAATGATAGTATTGAAATTTTGTTAGTCGTGCAGAATAGATATCAAAAGATAAATAAAATTTACTATAAATATGTTTAATCAAAATGAAGATGAGTTAGGACACAGGAGTCCTATATTATTCTCGTACAAGTGTAGGTCACTCTGTTTAGTTCTGCATAAGGTTCTACATACGTATGTGCGTAGTCTAGCCTTCTTATTACTTACCCTTTATTCTCCATGTACCAAGTTTGTCAATTTATAGTAATTAATCACAAATGTGGTGTAACTCTAAACAGGTTCCCTGTCTGATGGATCACATATGATACATAACAGTAGATTTTCTATTGTATTTATCACAAGACAGCGAAAGGGTTAAGCAAAGCCGGTTCATCTTTGAGTCGTTACATCTGTGTTTACATACATACACAGTAGGAATATCCTCTTGTTACGTGCCCACTAGTCAATAGGCTGGCTCCACGTAGCCAAGTCCTATCGTGCCCTTCGATACTAACTAGAAAGAAATCATAATTAACGTGGTTAGCAGGAAGCTAGCATCCACCACGTGCACAATATTTTTAAAACAAGACGATGCCGAAATGCTCATACTATGCAAGCATAATGATCACCCAGATCAAAGTAACATTAAGTGTTTGATACTTGTATCAGTTTCTTATTGTAAATGTTTTTATGGCAACAGAAATACAAGTCACTACTAAAATTTCAGTGAATATTTCAATGTAGAAGTTAATTAAGACCGTTGCACAATTAGGTCCCTCATAAAACACCCAAACACAAATTTATCAACAAACAATGCTGTCTTACGTATGTTAAAGACTGTCATGTGTATGAGGAAAATTTATTATGTCGACCTTTTTCATAAAATTTGTTTTGAACTACTTATTTCAAATCCATCTGGTTGGCTATGATCAGTGCATAAACATAATACAGTGAGCATAAAATCAATTAATTAATCAAAAATTGTAGTGAAGATGTCTTCAGAATCGGATGAACAAAATGATTGGGGTTCGAGAAAAATGTTTTTGGCGGCTATGCTCTGTCAGACGTTCGGCGCACACACTATCATCCTACTGCCACAGCAAGCCGTGGTGTTCGGAGCTGCGGGCCACATGCTGCTTTACTCTGTAGTGTACATCTTCATCGGTATACCACTATTGTACATGGAGTATATCATAGGCCAGTTCACCGGCCGCAACTGCCTGGACGTTTGGAAAGTGAGACCTTGTCTTTCACACGTGGCTTATGTACAAATATTTTGGCAGATATCGCACGTGGTATTCAGCCATTCGTTCTGTTCTTTCGTGGTACATTACTTCTTAATAAGCTTCGAAGACCCAATCCCTTACTATGCGTGTGGCAGTTGGACTACTGTAGACTGCAACATTCTCTTTCACAATTACACCATCCATCAAGACTGTTTGACCGTCAAGAATCGATTACCGTATTGTTCCCAACTTTGCACCACGTTTCCAGAGTATCAATATTGGAGATATTTTATGTTAGGACTGAACCAAGAAGGTTTTTACTTAGCCTGGCGTGTGACATTAGCTTCTGGGTTAGTTGTCATCTGTTTATTTCTTAGTTGCTTCAAAAGAATACAATCCCTTAAATGGGTATTAGCAATGTGTGCGATATTTCTTATAACTGGTCGTTTCTTGGTGCTTATTGGATCCATGCTACAGAAAGGACTTGTTGTAAAGTTTGGTGATGCTTTGGACATCGACTTCACTGTATTCGTTAATTATGTGGAGCTACCGGCGTGTACAGTTGAAGTGCTGTTCGGTTTGAATTTGGGTACTGGCATATCATTTAACTTGGCGTCGAAGAGTTCGTTTAGATCCCACTGCTATTCGAATACTGTGACAGTGGTCGTCATTAGCGCAGCCGTCACTCTTATAGGTATATGTAGTAATGCAATGATGTTGTGTCCTTACTCGTTCAGGTACGGCGTACATCCTTACTCAGTCGCCAAATACCCTATGTTCGTTACTTTTGAAATGACTCCAAGATTACTGAATGCTTACGAGTTAAGATCATTTTGGTTAATAATATCGTACAGTTTGATCGCAGTGTCTTTTTTCTGCGTTAACATTACTGTAATATCGAGCTTAATAGATCTTCTAGTGAAGAAATATTCGACAGTGGCGAGATATCCACGGTTGGTAACTATGGTTATAATGGCGTCGTTACTTATATTGACGATTCCCTTATTGGGTAATAAGAGCTTCTTTTTCTTGGTTGCTATACAACGTGCTCTAAATTTTATACCGATTTTTTTAGTGACCTTGGAGTGTTTTATATTTTTGATAACCTATGGTTGGGGCAAATTTTCTGAAGACGTACATTTTATGCTGGGTGTGCAGCCGAAATTATTTGTAAAGATATTCTGGGTAGTGTCTATTTTTGTTCTTATGTACGTGTTTTTTATCGAATTATACGTTATACACGAGAGTCGGTCTTACTCTATAGGCACCGAGCTCAGCTGGTGGCTATTAATCATTATTATGACTATGACGATACTGGTAGCGGTTGGCAGAATAGTAAGAGCAATGTTTAACAACACTTTGCATGAGGTAATCGATTTGGATCACTCGTGGGGCCCTAAAAACGAGGTACTGCAGCGGAGTAGAGCCATGTTTACCACTCATTCGATGACCAAAGAGTACATCTACCGACAGTACCACCTACAGGCGGGTATACTCATGCGACAGCGAAGGTGTAACACACGAAACTGAACGCATCGGCAGTTTTGTTGTGGGTCTCTTAAATGTTTGTGTAATAATAGAGACTATATAATATCAAATTTAATATAAATATACATGTATAATAGTACCAACACAAGTAACTTTTTATGCTCAGTTGAGTCATTGTAATATTATAATCTGTGGCTATTATTGTAGAACAAGTATCGGCTATGGCGTAATACGCTAGATAGGCATGAGTCACCGCCAAAAATATTAATATACTTACGTGTACCAAATTGTATAAAACAAATTATTACTTTAACAGGTATACATAATTAATTTATTTTAGAGACCATAACTTGTGACTCATTGATTTTTGAGTTTATAATACGAGACCAGGAGACAAGAACAATGTTAATTATGTGAATAACTTAAATATTCTGTTATGGATTGTTGCATATTTTATTGACTCTATGTAAATGTCACAGATTAAATTATTATTGAGTGCGTAAATCGTGTCTGTAAATTGTATAAAATCTGATCAAAATTGAAAAACTATAAGCTCTCCAGTTGAAAAGATTATATGTAATAAGAGCAGCAATAGCTCAGTGGGGAGACCAACAGACTGCAATGCGGAGGGTCTCGGGTTCGAACCTACGTCGCGCACCTCTGACTTTCGGAAGTTATATGACTTTTCGAAATTATGTGTGTATTGATTGACAATTATCGCCTGCTCCGTGCCTCGGAGAGCACGTTAAGCCGTCGGTCCCGGCTGCCATGAACATCTATGGCAGATGTTATGTTCGTATGTAATAAACGTTTGAACTAGAGAGCTTATAGTACTGAACTAAAGTAACTATCTTTTTAGTATCGCGATTCTATGATTAGCCCGGTTTAATGGATGAAAACAGAAAACTTTTTAATAATTTCTACACATGTTGATAATGATGACATTTTGATACTATTTATTATCCTTAATAAATAAATGTTTGTACGTATTAATAAATATCATGTAATAACAGTCCAATGTCTTATATATTTCTAACAACTTAATTTTCTAGATTTCAAAGGGCCTCATGTGAAGGTATAAACATAAATATTTAATTTTTTGAGAGATAAATATATACGATAAAATTAAAATATTGTCACCGATATTGCTTAATATGAAGAAGCTTATGTGTAGTTACATTCTTACTTATATATATAAAGGTAACAATGTAATTCTAAACCTTTTACACCTCTAACCGTCATCCAATTTATTACATTCTCGGAGGCAATAAAAAAGAAAGTCAACGGTTTCCTCTTTAGACCCTCCCCCCCCCCCCGCCCACTCTCATGTCCGACTTTAGTAAAGAAAAAGATATTATTTAAAAAAAGTGGCGCGCCAAGCTGTCTGCTACTAGCGTAGTGTTGCAATCGTGAATGCGGCCACGACTACTTAACAATACTATATCTCCAATGGCTCCCTGTCACGGTACCTCTGTCAAGTGATCAATGTTCAGTGAGCAATCGACGCGGACATAAGAGCACAATCTCGTATTGACGTTTGAGTGATGTACCACACATAGTTAGCGCTACACTTATAAATGAAATAAACTTTACACAGTCATTAGACTTTCAATAGCAAAAGTACGTAGAACTACTACATAATATAGACTACTGCAAAGGTCGACACGGTTAACAGGTCGCGTTTACCATTTTTATTAACGCCATAAAAATGAGTTAGATTGCTTATTTGAAAAGAGACGCAATTCGACTTGGTCGTAAATAATCTCTTTACAATCAAAATAACATACCATGTAACTCAGAGGCATTTTAGAGCACGATTGCTAGAATTGAAAATGACAATAGATATCAATGTTTATTTAAACACGCACAATAGGTATACATGCTAAATAATTAACACGAAATTGTGTTATGTCGATAGTAAGATCTGTGGTCTAGAAGGGATTGGTACGTCCTTTTTATGTATGTAGAGTGTCGGTATATTATGTACGAGTGTTGGTGAGACGAGTGCAAATCCAGTCCGAGGCACATTGCGTCATACAAATGGAACATTTAGAATGTTTGACCCGACGTCAAGACCGACCAGTGCCGCCGCGCACCGCCGACGAGTCGCGCAAATTCCGACCATTGTCACGACATTACACCTATCTACTCACAGCTCACTGCTCAGCTACCAAATACATTAAATACAAAAGCTGCACTACCACAACCACTTGCTTGTCACTTAGATATTGCGAAACCGTGGCATTTCGGTTTCGTTTGCAGCCCAAAAATTTTACTTCACTAATTTGTCTGTGTTCTGTTTGTTTTAACAGTTACGTACTGTCTTTGGAGATTTTCGTAACAATTTTGGGTAATAAATTGTCTGCTATCTGACGGACATTTATTAAAACAAGTCTCTCCCGCAAACTTTTATTATAATACACAACATTAATCATAAGTCAAGTAGCCGAAAGCTCTTAGCACATAATTGCTATTATTGAACCTTATACATATATCTAATTCAGTTCTTCGAGTTCGAAGCTCGTTTTTGGTAATTTCGGGAACGAAACATGACAGAAAAATACCTTGTGTTGTTTAGATTATATAACAATGCGACGCGACGGGTGTTTGTAAGATAAATGCTTTCTTACAGATGACACAATGAAATTACTTATTTTCTGATTGAAAATACTAGTGAACTTAAAGGTGTCTCTTCATTTATATGTTTTACTACTAAAAAGTAAATCAATAGGCAAGCGTCAAGTGTGATTTTTCTTGAAAACAATAACATTAATAATAATAATAATAATATTCTACCACATACACACAACACCATCTAGCCCAAACTAAGCAGAGCTTGTACTATGGGTACTAGACAATGGATAAACGTACATATAATTTTTTTTTTTGTAAATACGTACAAATTATACATAGAAACACCCAGACCAAGACAAACATCCATGTTCATGCACACAAATGTTTGACTTGTGCGGGAATCGAACCCGCGGCCTCAGGCGTGGAAGTCGGTTATACTAACCACTACACCATCGAGGCCGACTACGCAATAACATGAGTTTTTGGTGTTGTAAATTTAGATAAGGGGTAAAGAAATAAATCACCTGCAGCTGTACTATAATTAGATTTAGCATTAACAGTATGGAGTTCGAATTCCACTACGCTAAGCTCCTCTAAATAATGCGATGATAAGTTTCGTAATCGTTAAATACATTCGGAGTGGAATTCCAAAACACCATCAGCTTACGTCTGCCGCTATCTGGCGGCTGACACCTACACTTTGCCTACACTTAACAGAACCGCAATTGCACAACGTTGTTTAGGTGCTTTTCGAAAAAAACACCGTATCTGGCGTTTAAGTTATTGGTTGCACGGCAGTGTCTAAAAAGGCTGTTAAGTCTTGAATGGCATTACGACGTCGGTGTTTCTGTTTATCAGGCACGTTAACCTGTCGTGTGCGGTCCGCCTGACCAACATTCGATCGGCGCGTCGAGGGCGGCGCGTCAGCAACCAACCGTAGACTCGACACTCTGAGCCACCAAACTTACTTCTTTTGACCTTTTATTTAGATATTCATTTCCTATAATGCCTAACAGTGATGTCGCTCAGAATCGAACCAAAATATGGTTCTGTCTCAGATAAGCTCATGCATGGCAGAAATTAACAATTTAAGTCCTAACATAGTATAATATGACTACTTTTAGGGGGTTAAAATTTGTGACCTGAATGAATTTAGATAAAGTCATGTCAGTATACATGGCAGCTTCAAATGCTAATCATAATTTGTTTTTGTAATTACCGACAAAACTAATGCTGCGGTCGTAACATAACATGTGGCCGGTGAGCGTGGCATGTCTGACAGGTGGCTGGTCTGTAATAATCGCCGCCCGATCACTTTCGTCGGCGCGCGCGCAGGTTGCCGCGCCGCCCGCGCACCGCACGCGCCACGCAGCCGCGCCGCGTCGCCGCCGCGCCGTCGCGCGGCCACCGACTAACGGTGCGTTTTGTTCGAACAAAGTCAACAGCACACCCGCTCGGCGCTAACGCACTCAATGGACGTTTATACAACGGAAGTTTAATTGCCAATCACGTGTCCGCCTTCTAATTACATTAAACATTCTTTTTTTGTTTATTAGTTTTTTAATACTTAAGTATATTCGGAAATCGCCCTCTGTTAACTTAATTTACTTTGAGAGTAATATTTTAGTGGAATAATTTACGATCTTGATATATTATTATAAATTGAATTTAAAACTAGTTGTCAAAGTGGAACGAAATATCGTAAATGTGTCTATAAATTCATGATGTGAGAAACAATACCAAATACAATTACGGAAAAGAAATAATACCCTTCGGTGTCCATAAACATTGGCATCTTATAACCTATATTTTCTTTAAACATGACGAAAATAAAACCAATGTCGATGTGCAAAAAGAGCCACGTCGCTTGTGAAACGGCATTTTCGAGACTCGACTCGACCGATAAGTCGTTTGAATGTGTCAATAAGAGATAACCAACGCAAATAATAGAGTAAAGGCACCAAGTCGATGACACTGTCGTAACTGTGACGAGGAAGGAAACTTGGCCGACCAGTGACGCTTTTTGTGAGACCATGTTCAGGATATGGAATAGTAAATATAATAAACACTGCGTAGATACGCCTCATTATTTGTACTCATATGTGCTAAGTTCGTTGAGTTCAGAATCGAACATCAAATAGACTTGTTGCCTTATAATAAACAATTTAAAATCAACTTAAATTAAACGACAGATCATATTAAAACTCATTTTGCCTAGAACAAACGTGGTAGAAGCTTTACAGCATCTTTGCAATTATAAAAAAGCACGTTTTCATTGTCGTCATTCTAAATTTGAAACTTCGTTAGCGATTGATCATTCAATTAAAACTATTTTATACAATAATTATGATTCAATTTCCCCGCAAACATTTAAGACATTAATCGCGTGGCTATAAAAACTTGTAGGCAATGTCCGGAGTATATCGTATATAGTATGTTTAAGTCCACATGAGCCTAGTAGCTGGTATCGACACAAAAAGCGACACGTGCTCCACATTACCGATAACTTAAAGCCGAGCCTCCATTAATATACAACATAGAATGGATCATAACTCACTGCAAACATTATGTCTAACTATCGACTAGTATATTTGTTTTTATTACTACATTTTTAAAATAATATCTGTAAATATTATGCTCGTGTATCGTAATGTGCGGAACGGAGAGGTGATAGAACCACTGCACTATTCATTTAGATTATCGTATGATCGGTGTAGCTGATGTTTAACTATGAACCGATGAAACGTTCGCGTTTGACAATGCTTTGTTATTATTTACATGCAAATTCTAACTAATATTATAAATGCGAATGTGAGTTTGTTTGTTTGTAACGCTTTCATGCCTTAACTATTTGACCGATCATCATGAAATTTCGCATACACGTTGTCAAAGGTACAGAAAAAGACATAGCGTAACTTTTATACAGAAAAAGGTACTGTTTCTAACCTAACATAAGCTACATTTATGCGAGCAAAGCTGCGGGCAAAGCAAAGCGAGTTGGCAAAATATAAGTGTGCCACAGGAGCAGTAAGTTCAATAAATAGACGCTGCGAACATCCGCTTCCAATTTTCCGGCGGCAGTTCGCGGCGTTTGAGTCCACAGTGTAAAGTGAACACAGGCCTCCGGCGCGGAATGTGGCAAGTACAGCCTCGGGGTAGAAAGCGCGAGCCGAATGGGACCCCGGCCCTTATCAACACTTCACATACTAAACTGTTCGTCATTCTGTAAGTGTGCAATCGCTGCCTGCTACATTTTTACCTGTGAAGAATACCTACTAAGCATAAATTACTGTGTAATTATGGTACAGTCAGTGTTTATCTCATTTCTAGATATAGATACATAGATAAGTCCTGCAGGTGCAGAGCAATTATCCGTAATATTGTTTTTGTCATGTATCAGTTGAATAAACATTAAAACGGTAGGATAGGCAGAGACTACCAATATTCATTTGCCACGGTACTGACATATCTGTTTTGCTTCACATTAATGAATGATATCTGCGATGAAATTAGTTAGGAGTATTGATAGTTGAAGGCAAGCGGTTAATTTACGATGCCTGTAAAACCCATGTCGAGGTAATTGCATCTAGCGTAAATGATTAACGACGTGATTAGTGTTGAAGTTTAACACGTTGCTTGAGTGTCGATAAGTATTTGAAGAAAAGCATGTAATCCCTAAAAAATCCGTCGTTCGCGAGATACACGTAAAGCTTTCCATTGAATGGAAAAATGCACCGTGAAGCCGGTTTGTTCATACCTTCCGGATTCCCAACCTGCTACTCTAGGTCAGGTGGTGCCGTCTCGCTCACTCCCGCGAGCCTCGCCTCAGATTGCAAGATCGATTTGGGGTCGCGTCGCCCTAACCCAGATTGTCTGCGCTCGGTAGACTTTGTAACGCAGCCTGACTTGGCTCCGAGGCTGTATTCCTTATTAACTTGAGCGAACTTCTATTTCGGTAGCGTATAGTCGGGACAGAACGGTCTGGTACATGCGATCTTATGTAGTTAGTTAGTTGAATTCACTGTTCGGCATAAAATACGTTAGGTAAAATGACATTGCGTGAGCTAAGTGACGGGCCATTATGGTTAATGTATGTATGTAAGTGACGCTTGCTAAGATATTGATCTACATCCAATAGACAAACAATAGCAACAATCTTCCGCGTGCGTACTCTATTAAGTGTAATAACTTTAACATTACTTTTCCTGTAAATGTATTTAGTCATTTATACATAAATTAAGAGTGCAGGGTTATTTGGTGTAATTGTTTCTATTACGGACTTCACCAGTTAATTATAAAGTATAGCCAGGAGGTAAATTTAAAAGCGATCCATATACAAAAATGATGTCTTTTGTTTAAGATATGGGCGAGCGTAACTCTCGATTAAAATGATGTACATTATATTATACATATAGATTAAAAATACATAATGGCCGTATATACTCGCTCAGCACTAAAAGATAGGGGTCCTAATAAGGCTGTGCACCTGTGCGGGCCCTGTCCAGAACGGGGACAAGCGGCGCGAGCGCAGCCGCTTTGTAATCATTCAAGTGTTCCGACAAACTCGACGCCATCGGACGACGACTATAAATACTTACAAAACTGTACTAATATAAGTAAGTAATTTTGTTTGTTTACGACAGCGTTGTAACTACCGGACCGATTACAAAGGAAACTTTTGATCTCATAGGTATTCTGTACCTGTAGGCAATATAGTAATCGTCGAACCTAGTTTTACTGATTCTATGTTTATATATACGTTTGTCAAAGTGCCACGAGTCCTTTAGGCAGGTTATGACAGATTTAAAAGCAACAGGGTAACCAGAATGCCGCACATACTTGCCAAAAGGTACGCGAGTTGATGGTTATAAAGAATTTCGTAACGGTTTATGGCTTGAAAACGGTGCTGATAAATAGTTGTTTGAACCTTCTTTAATAGTGTGTATTCAATTATCTTATTCATAGGGTTATTAAACATGTGATTGACTAGATCATAATCAATAAAACAGTATAAGTTTGTTTTTCAATACCGATGTAAATACATCAAACATAACAGAGTAAGAAATGAAAATAGATGAGCATTTAAATGGTATGCGTAGTCAATAATAAAATTAACGACAACTAATTGTACCGTTAGCTAGTCTCACGGTCCGGCTGTACCCTAAATAATAGAATAATAAAAATGCATGTAAAAAATAATGGACTCTAAAATGAGTCACCGAGACACGGATGATGTAAGTTTATGAAGCATTGTCGAGTGCAGATGACATTTGCCTCGACGGCCCGACTCGTTAGTAAACAGTTATACAGGTATATGCTTCTTTTAATGAGCCACTGAACATATTTAGCAATTAAGTAATATATTGGTTCTAGTTAGTGAAAGCTGCTTGTACAACTTTTACTTATAAATTCTGTTATTTTTAAATATTATGCATTGTTTATTGTCCCATTCGTCTTGTTTTATAGTTCCACAGATAAATAATTAGACATATCCGATCATAGTTTATGTTTTGTTTAAGCAAAACTAAATAGCTTTGGCTCTTTAAAATATGATGTTAATACCTGTCATAAATTCTGTTTACGGTACTCGGCTCTCTTGTGGTTTGGCACTTACAACTTGGAATTAAGTCTTTCTTGACTCATCTGACAGATTTATATTGGGTGGAAAGGTAGCTTGAATAACAATAGAAAATGTTGAATGACATACTTCTGCTAGTATAAGGTTATAAGTGTGTGTTAAGACGGAGGGAAAGGCGCAACACTAAAACATCATGGAACATATTTGTAGAGTTTCTTTTGAAGGCGTCGAATAGTATTTTCGTGACATGAATCAAAGAACAAACAAGCCACACTTCAGGCGCAACAACTACGTGTATTTACTCCGATAAATATTCTAAGTAACCGAGGCTAAGGCGAGTTTGCTTTTTGATACAGTATATTTATTATCTACGATACCTCCATATCGCCGGTATGGTGTATGCTATGCCATGTTTTCGCGGATTTTATCTATTTATCAATGGATTTATACTTGTAGGTATTCATGCAGTTATGCAGGTAGAAGACAGTATTCTTGCTCCTGAGCGTAGGAAAAATGCATTTCTAAAAATGGGTAGCTCACTGTGCTGCCCATGCAGCTGCACCGTTAGAGAAATTTTGAATTTTATATCGGTTTCTTCTTACGAAAGCGTATGATATCCTTGTTTGTGTATTATTATTTATGTATACACATCTGTGGAGGTTATGACAATTCCAAGAGATCGTTAATATTATGTCATTTTCACAATATATACGTAGCCACATACATTTTCTGTTTAATATATTGCAACAACGTTATCGTTTTTTATATATCGTGCTATTCAACAAGTAACATAACTTGTAAATGAGAGTTATACTGTATTAGACAGAAATAATTGAAGACAAGTGGGCCCTGAATCAGTGTTTGATCCAACGGGCCGTTCAGACAAACATACTCGTGCTACAATAATGGTGGTACTATCTCTATACCTACGTTTACATATAATGGCATAATCGATCAAGTATTGAGCGCGATCATTGTGTTCCTCAGTTGGACCGTGAATCCTGTCACTACATCCCCCCTCCCTCTCCATGTCCCCTCGTCCCTCAATGCCCCCTCATATGAATCTCATTTACGTTGTGCTTACGCAACTGAGTAAAATCGCTCAAGTATGAAATGTTATTAAAATGTAAGAGACATTTTGATTTGTGCGGCGAACATTTGAAATGTGTTTGTTTAAGTTGGATCGTATTCTTCTGTGTAGATAATTTGTAGTCAATTACTAGATGAATGGCTTAACGCGATTGCCCTCAACCGAATATAAATGAATCATAGTATTTATATGTGAATATTACAGTCAGATACTGATCTAAATTTGATAGAAAACTTAAGTGATAATAGGTATACGACGACCATGAATTACACCGTACCGTTATTATAGGTTGACTTACTAGGTCTGTATCTAAAAGGAAAATATATTTTATAAACTAATTCTGTATAGCTTCTTCACACTGCGGTGATAACATACAGATATTAATAGAAATCTTAGAGTTAATTTATACATTGTTACTGAAACTATTTGATTATACTTAGATATTTTGCCATTAGAGATCCTAGCTATATATTAATTAATTTATATATTAATTAACTGGTTCTAAAACAGCAATCTATTTGTCCGTCTAGTACTAAACATTCACTCACAACGGCACTATTATGCCGTAACTTTAATCAAAATTAACTTAGTCTATCAGCCGACAATCAACCAACCCGTACATAGTAATTATAACTAATTTATTACTTATCGCCCGCCATTTACATAAACTCAAGTTATTATATTATGCAAATAGCATAATATTTGGAATGTATTGCAATATGTCTCATCAATGATTTAATTATATTAAATAATATAATTATTATAATAGATAAAAATATTGCTCGATGTACTATCGACTTGAGCGACGGATGACCACTCCTAAGGTTAAAATCACATAGCAGGCCAACACTTGGCCGGGCGGAGCGCGGAGTCACTTAAAGTCAACAACACGTGCAAGCTAAAATTTTTCTGAAATGGTCAACCGTCGGTCAAGCCGATAGTACATAATATGTGTATGAAGTTTCATAGAACTTATGTAGTCCAATCGCTATGTTCTTGGGATGGAAATAGGGAGGAAGCAATATCTAACAAAGTATAAAATAAAAATATACATCAAAATTTGTAAAGTAAGTAGGTTTCTTACCTATTTTACTATGGTAAAATTACAATATTATTATTATTATTCTCTTTATTACTTTTTTTTCTAATAATTACATTTTTAAATATAAATAAATAAATATAAAATCTATACATATTTAAAAATATAAAAACTGAAATGACCCACCGACATCGGGAACAGGGTCCAAGCTGCCGGTGGTTAGGGCCCCAGAGAGAGGAATCTCCTCACAATTCGCGCCGTGTCGAGTAGTACTGCCTTTTGCATCAAGGACTTGATCCAGCCATCTAACGCGAGCCTCTGCAGGTGGTGGTCGAGGCTCTTAGGTATTAAACCATTGACTGTAATGACTATCGGCACAATGATCGCCGAGTCCACACGCCACATGTCGACAATCTCGTGAGCTAGGTCTAAGTATTTCAACTCTTTTTCTTTTTCAGCTTTCACAAGATTCTCGTCATGCGGAATGGTAACATCGATGATCATTGCTCGGCGCTCCAATCGGTCTATCAGCACAATATCTGGCTTGTTCGCCACAATTGTCCTATCAGTGATGATAGACCGATCCCAGTACAAAGTAGCACGACCATTTTCGAAAACTGGATTGGGCACATACCTGTAATACGGCACTTCAGATTCCACAAGGTCATACTTTAAGGCAAGTTGCTGATGGACAATCCTGGCTACTTGGTTGTGTCTATGCAAATACTCTCCATTGGCAAGACGAGAACAACCGGAGACAATATGTCTGAGAGATTCTCCGGGCTGGTGACATGCCCGACATATGTCAACCGTCCCATCCTTCAGGATATATCTCCGGTAGTTGTTCGTCATAACAACTTCGTCCATAATTGCACATACAAAACCTTCGGTCTCAGCGAAGAGATCGCCGAAACGTAGCCAGGACACCGATGACTGAAAATCTATGTCGGGCCCATTCAGGGCCCGAAAAAAGCGTCCATGCAGCTCTTTTCCTTTCCATACATCCCTGCGCTCGTCAGTTCCAAGCATAACAGGTTTGCGCCAGTTCTCCTTAGCCAGAGCAAGCGGGGTAAAGCCCGTATCCACTGCGACTACATCGCGATGCACGCCCACATCGGTTCGGAGAAAATATTCTCTGAGATTGCACACTTCACGGTTGTGGAGTGTCTTGGCATTTAAAAAACCGCGACCCCCACACTTCCGTGGGATGTACAATCTCATTACCGAGGAGCGCGGGTGGTGCATTCGGTATGCAGTCAACAGTGTACGGACCTTTCTATCCAGGGCATCTAATTCCGTTTGCGTCCATCTGAGTATGCCAAAGGAGTACATAAGGATCGACATGGCCCAACCGTTACAGGCGCGCACCCTGTTGCCGCCTGACAAAAGACTTTTCAGTATTTTTTTCAAGCGGCCAAAGAAGCGCTCCCGCAACGTCCGTTTCATACCGTCCTCAGTGATACCTAATGCCTGTGACATACCCAGATATTTATAGGTTTTGTTTGCAGAGAGAGACCTAAGTTTAGCAAAATCTGAGAGTTCAATGCCATCAGATTCCACAACCCTGCCTCGCTTTACATAGGTACATAACTGCACACTTGTCAACACCAAACTCCATCCTGATGGAATTACTGAAGGTTTCCGTTACCTTAAGTAACGCCGTCAGTTGGGGTCTGGTGGAGGCAAATAGTTTTAGGTCATCCATGTAAAGAAGGTGGGATATAACTTGACCATCTCTCCGCAATCGATAGCCTAGCCCTGAACTCTCCAGTAAAGTACTAAGAGGGTTCAGCGCTAGACAGAACCATAAGGGACTCAAACTGTCGCCCTGAAATATACCTCGCTTGATCTTGATAGATACACCGCTTTCCCCGATCTGGCGACATCCTGGATAGCGTAAAACCGTTCTCCACTGCCTCATACACGACTTCAAGAAAGTGCAAAGAGTTGCATCAACTTTATACAACTCCAGCACCCTCAAGAGCCATGCATGAGGTACAGAGTCATAGGCTTTCTTATAATCTATGTGTGCATGTCGCAAGATCTTTCTTAAGGCGGTGTATTTGTTGACTGATGGTCATGTCAATTAGGAGTAGCTCTTTAGTACCACGGGCCCCACTTCTACATCCATTTTGAGATACAGGCATGATGTTATTTGCTGTAATATGTAGTGAAAGTTTAGATCTCAAAATGGATGTAAGAAGTTTATAGACCATCGGTAGACATGTTATCGGTCTATAATTTTTTGGGTCCGTGACACTACCTGATTTGTAGAGCAGATGAGTGGTGCCAGTGGTCAAAAACTCAGGCAGCGATCCTGATTCCAAAGATGACTGGAATAGGGATGCCAAGCATGCATGCGCACTGCGGAACCATTTCAACCAGAAGTTGTGCAGTCCGTCCGGTCCCGCTGCTTTCCAGTTTGGTAACGAACGAATCGCACAAGAAACGTCTTCTGGTCGTATGTTTATTGGCTCCATTTGAGGTATAGTGTCGCATGCCTGCCTAACATCCCCAAACCAATCCCCCTCTTCGTGGTCGACGGGCGTCGGGGTTTATTATTATTATTATTAGAATATTATTATTTACTTATCTTATCTTATGTGGGGGCCAGTCAGTGCAGACCGGCGACACTTCGACCCAGTGGGATCTTTTGTGTCGACACTCTCCCAATAACGACTGCCATAGATGTTCATGGCAGCCGGGACCGACGGCTTAACGTGCTCTCTGAGGCACGGAGCAGGCGATAATTGTCAATCAATACGCACATAATTTCGAAAAGTCATATAACTTCCGAAAGTTAGAGGTGCGCGACGTGGGTTCGAACCCGAGACCCTCTGCATTGCAGTCTGTTGGTCTCTCCACTGAGCTATGGCTAAATTATTTACTTAGTCATGATGTATATTTTTAATTTATTTATGATCCAGGTACTTATGAAGTTTTATATTGGACTACATGTATCTATTAAACCTTTTGTTACTCGGTTCACAATAAATATTGTCACCAGAGATCAGAGTTTCCAATTTCTTCAACTTACAAGGAATCATAAACTTCTCGCTGTAGCTGAAAACAATTCTAATGCCTAATTAATATTACTTTGTGAGCGTTATAATGTCTAGTGCGATTCATGTCAAGTAAAGATATTGGACTTCATATCTAGATAACTCTATGCCTGTCTAAGAGTTTGTAATAATTATAAATTAATTGCTTATAACATCTATGTTTTGTATAGTTGAGTTGAAGTCACGGATAACACAATAGTTTAAAAGTACATGTCGCCGCTGGCATCCAAACATCGATTACATAAATCAATCCTAAAATAGGTCGTATTTGGATCGTTATTACACAGTGAAAATATTGCCCGATGTAGTAAAAAATCGATTCCAGGCCTATGTATATACAAATTGCATCTTTGATATCGATACTTCTATATCGATTTTTTTACGAATGCGCAATCAAAGCAGTGTTAATTTACAATCAATTTTATATTAAAAGCTGACTAATGTGTAATGGTTGGCGGTGATTACGTATCGGCTAGTAGTATCATAGAAAGGCTGCGCTCGCGCACGGAACAATGGGCGATGTCACAGTGCGCGCCAGTCTAATGGTGCGTTTAATATTATTTTACACAGTACCGACAGCATACAAATATGTGGTCAAAATATTTCTTTTAGCAGGTTGTTTTATTGTAAAGTAAGTATTTCACTATAACACAATTAAATTTTCCAGTCAACTCAATTCAATTGAGTTAATAGCATTTTTAAAAACAATTAATTTAATAGTAGACATACAGTTTTAAAGGCGATTTGAGACGATAAGAACGTAATCATATTAAAGCAATAATAAAAGACGTTTCTGTTTCGCATGTGCGATAGATTTTCTAAAAGTATGTGTTAAAGTACAGCTGCCTATTTAATAACGTCACTTTCTTAACACATTAAAAGGCATGGCGGTCATAAATGACCGCGAACAATACATGTTCTATTGTGTCCCTATATGGCAGTCAATGTTTTAAAAGGAAATTTCAATTAATTTGTCGTCACATGCATTGTAAAGTTTTCGTATACCCATCTTTTGTTTATAGTCATGTAATTTTCGAAACAACATAACTTCGAAAAGTCAGTTAAGCACGCCTTGGGATTGAACTCAAGATATTTGCGTGGCAGTCTCTAGTACACTGATCTCACTATTCAGTGTTAAGTAACAGGTCGATGACTAAAAAACGCGTAAGCATTTACTTTGCAGTCGGTACCACTCGGATGGTTAAAATGGTAATAATATTTCCTGACAGCAACAAGTATTGTTTCGAAGCGCTTCTTGCCCCAAATTTTAAAATTTGAATACTGTTTTGGGAAAGCTTTGTATAAGACTGTTAGCAATTTGATTGAACTCTTTTTATACGAAATTTCCAAAAAATTCTGCACTTTTGATTGGAGGTTCTCATACGATAACGAACTTCACTTTGGACTGCTACATATTGTTTAATTAGCGATCAATTATTTTAATTGTTGGAATAGCGTGTAGTAGCTTTCCTAACTTATGTATGTCTTGTAAATACGAAACTACTGTTTTATGTAAATGAGTGACGTGATTTCGTGATTTGAAAAGAACCGGCAGGGGATATCCACCAACAGAGAGATTTGGAAGTCCAAGGGAGAGGCTTTTGTCCGTCAGGGGGACATAACAACAAGCTAATAGAAAATAATCTGATTTCAAAGTATGTAAAGCAACTTTAAAATTTTCTTGAAGACAACATTTTTGGCTTTTACACTTCCTAGTTGATTTTTCAATCATTGATTTATTGTGATTTAATGGATACAAGATTGATTTTATAGATATATAATATGTAACTATTGTAGAGTTAGCTACATTATTTTTATTCATCCAAAAGACTCGTGAAATACTTTCTATTTAAGATATTCTAACTATCTAGAAGGGAAAGACAAAATATTTTTTAAAATATTCTGTCCCTATATTTGTCATGATCATTGTTAGTTATTATACATAGATTGAGGATGGAAGTAATCGGTGTTGTGTCGCTAACATCCTTTTCATAAACTAGTCAAATCATTTGTAATTTTTATTCAATTTCTATAAATAGTCTAAAACATAAAATAAAAACATACAACATGAAAATATTGCGAAGACCAGCTTTATAATTATTCATGTATGCTTTTCCTATAGCAAGTCTTTTGAATTATAGGCAAGAAGAAAATCTAAATAACGATATCACGATTTATCAGAAGAAGGATATACAAAGAGGCAACGATTATATAATTGTATATATTTTTGTAAAACAAAATTTCGCTTAAAATATATTTAGAATAGATAGAGTTTATCACTTAGAGTAGAACACTGAGCTTATTGTTTAGTCCTAGAACTAAGTAGTAGCATCTCGGCTGGGAAAATACCTCCCACCTTAAACAAGATCGCAACCATATATCGTCGTAAAGCGTTATTGCTACCCAGTTGCACAGTACAACAGCAGTTAGTTCCAAGGTTCGTAACGCCCGAGTAAAATACTTTTGCTATTGTGTCCATAAACTATGGTAACCGTTTACCAGCGTAACGTATGCTTGTCTGTGAAGTGGTTTAAGTGGTCATCTCGCCACTGCCTTTGCGTCGAGTGTTGTGGGAAACTCCGCATGGGACAAGAAATTGTGTGATCCAGTTATTGTTGTTCCGAGTCTGGGTGTTCTTTCTGTTCGAGGTTGGTATGTTTGTAAAGTTCCCTGCGACACAGGATTTATTCCTAGTGCGAGAGTTGTCTTTTCTTACAACTAAACTAAAAAACTAAATTAATCCTTCAGAATTAATATTTTATTCAAAATGAAATCAACATGCAAACAAACATAAAAACTGTTTCATGTGCATGTGTGTCCCGCGCGATACGCATGAGTGCACTCGGACCAATAACGACAAAACTTGTGACTTCCTCTACACACTCCAATGAACATTAATATCCCATCGCATAGATTTTATAAAATTATTTCGTTCTACTCTATACTCAATTGAACTATTACTGTAATTATCATAATTACGTTATCGGCCTGTCAAGAAATCGGCGGACATTATTTCATTCCAATTGCCAAGAGTTAAGATATTATTATTAGATACAAACTAGACGGTACCATTTGGCCATTGCGTGCAATTGCGCTTACGCACACCGCCAATGAATTCCGATAGCCAGGATCACGTCCTGTGTGGTGTACAAGTGTTATTGGATTTGATTTTAAATACATAGTAACTTGGCGTCCGCTGTTGGTTAAATTAGATTTTATAACCAGCCTTTTTCTTTTTCTACTTAGAATTCAGAAGCGTGATTAGTTTTATAACGATGTTTGTTGTTACTTAATATTAATATTTCATATAAATGCCAATGTGTGTTCTTTGTTCACGCGGCAATGGACTATAAGATCGACGTGAATTTGTACATAGAGATAGATTATGGGAGAGTAAGTAACATAAGCTACCTTATATTCCGGCAATATGCAAGTATACTGCGAGATAAATCTTTAGAAGCAATAGAGTGAAGCTGCAGGTAAAAACTAGTTCATAATAAATGTATGTTTACCTCCAAACAGTAATTGTTACATAGTAAAGTGTGCAGTGATCCTTTTCTCCTTATAATGCCATAACTTTGCATCAAACTGGTATATCCCCGAAAGACTGTAATTACGCATCTCATCCTTACTTCAACCATACCTAATATACGTCCCCAACCGGGTGATGTACTGTACCGCACATATTACTGTTTAAACTGAAAAATTCTGCAACACTTATTCAACAGTCGTTAGCGTTGTCAGTCTCCAATAATAGACTGACAACGCTAACGACTCTATCATCTAATCATCTGTAAGTATCGCAATAGTAGAACTGTACAAGTATGTATGTATTACACATTAACTTTATCGTCTATGAGAAGGCCGACCAATTCAGTTAAGTGACATGCCTTGGTAACAGGCATAGGTTTTACAACAGCTTGACCCGTCCGAAATTGGACTCGCGACCTGCCCGCTACCTAGATCGGCACTCGCCAGTCAACAGTTATAGCGGCTCGGTAAAGACCATTCACAAAGGATATATCCACGCAAGGCAGTAGAGGACCGCCTCCGCTCGCCATAAACTACATCGTAAAGAAAAACGGTGTTTAAGAAGCTGGCTCGTATCGTTATCACACTGAATATTTCGAAGTATTTTCTTTTGAAGGCTCCAATCCATGGATTAAATCTTATTATTTTATCTAATTTAGGTATTGATGTTATAAAAATTAAAATATATTTGCATAATTAATTTCAACGAATTAAAACTATCATTACCGTTCATTACAACATTTTTACTAAATATTTTAAATATCAATATAGGATGAAATACTTGATGTAAGCATCTCTACTAAGTGATACTGCGAGTATTATAAAATTGAAGAAGTTCAGGAAAAATACAATAATCATATAAAACAAGTTGCTATTTCTTCTTCAAATTCAATAAGCATTGATTACCGCTATCATGTCTTATCCATAACAAGCATTACGGTTGTTGTGTGAAAAACTGACTTTCCATTTTCCGCTTACTCACAAGTAGTCGTTAAAAAACTGTACGCTGGATCCGTAATCACTGCGATTGATAACAGCGCTACTGCAATATATCGTGGCTACTTCCTCGCATGTTAAGATCCCTTCTCAATAATTTAAAATAAGTTGCCACCCGCTACTAACCCGGTATAAGAAAATATCTTTGTGCATACAGTATCACTAACGGTATGTAGTTTCGCAGAGCATTGTTTAGTCTATGCATTTTTCGCTAAGATTACAAGGATTTTATAAATAAGATAAGATTTCCTTTCATCTAGCTTTCTCTGATATAGGATAAATAGCAAAGGAAAGCTACGCGGAGCGATAGAATGCGAAGGTGCGATCTACATGATGTCACTATATAACAGACACCTATCAACAATCAACGATACGGCCATCGACGTAAAGATGAATTGATAAAAAAATCATATTGCGTGTTATTTAAGATGTTTTTATAATGTAATCTTTCATGTTACTAATTCATAACCAATATAGATTTAACCTAAAATAGTGGAAGTTATTGTTGTTTGTTTGTTAGCGGCGTATGTGTTTTTTATTGCATTGTATTATTTACCCAGTTGCCATAGAAATTTAGCGAGATGACCTGCATAAGGGCCACAAAGGTTTCTGACAAAACAATTTAGAAAGGCATTGATACGCCTGTTGGACTTCAACTAGTTACGTGATAAAAATAACGTTAAAATCTAAACATGGGTTATTAATGCCCGTGGGATCTTTTCAATGATACATTAAGGGGTAAGCCAAATTAGAGCCTTTGCTCATAATTTTATCATACAATTTTGCATAACACAATATTTTGTTTGGTGATATTGGGGTCTCACCCTATTTTAATAGGTAGTTCATTATTTGCTCATTACGATGTTCGGTTCCTTGTTTGTTTTATTTAATACTCTTTCAAGGTAGGGCGAATGTCAAATGAATGGGTGCTGAAGTATATGATAGTATGCAGATAATCTATGAAGATGTTGACAATCGATCGAAGAGTAGAAGGTAAGAAGTGGCTCATGTCTTACGTTTTGATCTACATCTGGTGGCTTGCTATGATAACGTTTAGGTTTAAATATGTTGTGGTTATTCATTCTGATAAGGTAATATTCAAATGTATGAAAATAAATTGGTATGTATGAACATTCGAGAGCCCTTAGCTCGTATTGTGTGAAAGCAACTTAATAATAATTAGGCAATGAAGTTGCACCGAGGCACGCATTGCATCGTACGCACACATGATAATGATAACCATTGTATCATCTACATTTGCCAACCAGATCGGGAAATCGTTGTGTTATTTCTTTCCGTTCTTGTTGATACCGACATGTCAAGGGTTTAAGTATAATTCATATACATAATAAAGTACGGCTTTCACACATACACACTCGTTGTTGAGGATATAATAATATACCCATGACAACAGGGTAGGTCTATCTATACGCGAAGTTCATAGATCTTCTATCCTGCGTATTTCTGATTTGATTTAAAGACTCGCCTGCTTTGTATACTTTACGCGGATGCCATGACCATGCCTGCTGAAACGGAACCAATATGATGGGTAAAATTTAACTTTAAATAGTTTAAATTTTATAATGACTAGTTTTAAGCTGCTTTAAAGGTCGTTAAAAGTAATTTAATTTTAATGTATATATAAGGTGTTTTATATTTTCTTTCCTATTTAAAGATGAATATATAATGAGTTTCTCAAAAGCTAAAGCGAAGCGCAGAATGAAATGTTTCACCACGCAGTTGTGGTGATCATGAAGCATCCCATTAGCGATTGATCGTTTGTTTGGATACACTTAAACATGACAATGGCACATATCGAATCGACACAACGGTCTTCCGCACCGCAAGGAACGAGGTAAATTTGCCTTACACTGTTTCTATTTCAAAGACTATTAATTTTCTTTATTACAGATCAGCCATCTGATAGGAATTGTATATTAGTAGCTCCTGACTTATGCCGATCAATAAAAATATATTTATTGTATTGATCGTCATATTGACTTACTATAAAATATAATAAAAATATCAGCCCAGTACACCCATTCTTCTCAGTGTGAGAAGGATTGAGGCTCACCTCGCCGGCCTAGTTCAGAGTGAGAACGGTTCGGCCATAGCCCACCACGCTGGCCCACTGCTTGTTGACAGACTTCACATATATTCGAGAACATTATGGAGAATTCACGGACATGCAGGTTTCATCACGATGTATTCCTTCACCGTTGACTAATTATATCTTGCCAAAATAGCGTGTAACTTGTATACACTGCATGTTATATTACAAAACAGGCTAATGTCGCCAAAGATACGTCTAATTTAAACCGTTGAAACCAAAATTGCTTCGCTCTATTAGCTCCTGCGTTACACAATACCGATTCCCATCGGCGCCACGGTGCCTGCACGCTGACAATGGTGTCTCTCCACGTTATGTACCGTGTAAATTGGTGTAATCTGTCAGTTAGCCGGCCTTTCATACTTTTTTTGGGACCCATTCAACTGTGTAACTCAGTTTTCCGACAATGTCTGTATGTTTATGACAAATAAGTCATAATAGTAGCAACAGAAGAGAGATAAGTTTCCCCTATTTTACCTCAATTATCTTTTTCATGTCGGTGAGTTTCGCTTCTTTGTGAGCTTTCAGTGGAATGAGTTTGTCATTTTGTCTAAGTAGTTGTTTGGGTTGAAGATTTCGGTTCAGTTGGTGTATAAAAATTATTTAATTTGGGCAGTGCTTAAGCGACGGGTTATATTGGTTTATACGGTTTCAATCTTCTTTTAATTGTGTACAGATTCGTCACTCGTACTTTACCTTAATTATCTTCTTCATGTTGGTAGTTGTATTGCGAAATTTCAGTGGAAGTAGCATGTAGTCTTTGCCTAAGGTGCTGTTTGGGTTGAAGATTTCAGATCAGTTGGTATATAAAAATTATTGAATTTGGGTAGAGCATAAACGACGGGTAATATCGGTTTATACAGTTTAAATATTTTCCTAATTTAATTACGTTTAGCAGCAGTGCCAATAGACATAATTTATTTCTATATTTTAATATTTATACTATTAACATTATCAAGTAGTACTTTGGGTTCGCCCTACGGCTTTTAGCCGACTTCGAAAGAAAGGTTTTCATATTCGACTAGTGTAATTGCGATAACTATACATTGTTGGTGTTAGCTATGTATGACAGAAGTAGAATTATGCAATATCCAATAAAAAATAACTTAGTGCGGCGAAAACCAGTAGACAAAGCTCACTGGTTACCTTGCTGAACGATTCATAAAATACCTTGTCCATACATTACCTAATAAAAGTCTTGCATACATGACATATAGTCTTCTTCTTCTTTTCTTCTTCTTCTTTTCGTGTGGTTAGTGGCAAAGCTGTTGTCAAGATTTGTCAAGCCGGTAGGCCTCTGAGATGGCTTAACGACTGCTTTCAATTTGACAATAACCGGGACCGTAAAAAGTTATGTGACCTTCGAAGAACGGAGACGCTCAGATGAAATACCACTAAGTGGTCACCCAACTATAGGCTGACCGCACCCAAAGTTGCTTAACCTCGCTAATCGTTTACCGGTTATTGATTGCAATTAGATATGAGCGCCTCATCATCTAGTAAAATTTCTATGCAAGACCGTGCACAGAAACATTAATTCAGAAACTACCGAAGGGATTTAAGAATTGGTAGTTAAAAGTTAAAAGCTGGGCTGAGCTACATCTTATTCTGTTCAGTAGCACCAGATATTTCGCTATAAAGATATAGTTATTCTCTGAAATAATATAATCTAAAATGAGGTCCCGGGCCACCTACAGAAAGCGGACGGAGTCACGAGCAAAGGCTAATAGTATATACAATTTTATTAATGCTGATTAGCTAACGGGTTTGACTTCGCTTCAACAGATGTAAGAGTGTCCAACGCTAGGTAAATTCTGAAAGCTTATTTAGGTACGACAAAGCTAGATCGAAGATAAGCGACAGTGACGCATTCTTGTGATACAAACACATTTATTATTATTAGATCTATGTAAATAGATGTACACACATGTCGTTTATACGTGACAATGTCACCGCCGTATGCGGCATACAAATTACTCCACAGTTACTGATACATTACTGTTATTCTAAAATTAACCTTAATATTGCAGGGTAAAGTATTAAATTGATTGAATTGTAATGTATTATGGGCTAACCGTAAAGGTGGCTTATTCATTATGTTTCCATTCAGTCTGCGTATTGTTGGCGGTTCTTCAGTCGTCGCGTGTTGAATTTTTCTAAGGATAATGTCAATACATTTTATTTAATCAACATACTTTGTAGTAATTGGAATAATACCAAGTCCTAATAACAAATAATTTATTTACGTTTTTACTATAATCAATGATGAGATGATTTCATTGTTGTGATTTCGCTAAAGAACTACTGTGGTGAATGGTAATCTATATATTTACTGGACAGCGATGACCAGTAAACGTGTATGTGAAAAACTATGAGTAAATACAGAAGGCAATATTTTGTGCTTTGTAAAGTGACTCATATAAAGATTCCAACTTCAATTTGAAATAGTTTGTTTCACTAAGAAAACGTATCATAAAAATAATATTAATCTCTTTTCTACCGCAGCCGTCAACTCAGCCATAAGTTACAGTGCGCGGCACACTTACCTTGTAAATACTTTACTGACTAACATTACACACTTTATATACATTACAAGCGACTATTTACAATGCTAATAGTACTACTAATCAATGCGTTAGAAAATAAAGCTACCGGAGGAAATTCTTTTACCAAATAAGTCTATAGAGCACACATAGGTCTTTCTTTTATGCATCTTATGGCCTGTATGTATGATATATCTATCTATATCAATCTCAGACAGACTTTGTGCTTAAGTTCACAAAAGCTATCCTAGTAATGCACCAATGTTTACATAATTTAAGTATTGTTGATAAATATATTAAATATCTATTTAATCGAATCATTTGCTGTTTTCATGTTAAAATAATAGTTGCAGGAGAGAATGGTTGCCCTATGTCTCAGTACCTTGTATTTTTTGAAAGACAACAAACAATATTATATCAGCTGAGATATTATTGTAGGTAATAAATATATTATTAACTGCCAAAAACAATTGCACCTGCGTAGCTTATAAAACTGGTGTAGTGATCGACTCGTCCATTGCCGTGTATTTCTTTTTCGGAAGGAATATATTAAATGGTCCATACGGAACGGTATGGTTAACGCTGTTTTCAATTCTAGTGCATGCAATGACAATGCTCTAAGAGACGGTGGTTCAGCATGAAAGTAGGTATAGGCTTGCAAAAAGTATCAACAAAAGCATACAGCATTCCGATTTCACGTATTTGTGTATGCTTCCACACAATACTGCAAACGGTATCAGTAAACGATATCTATCCGGCAAACACACCGGTACCATTTCGGTGCCTTTCCGGCAAACATTTATATGTACTTACCGTCATTGTACGAAAACTGCTTACCTTCAGGTAAATCTAGCTATCATAGATGTATGGAAAATTTATTTTATAGGAACAAGAAGATTCAATTATGTTAAAAATTTATGTATAATTTGTTCTCTCGATATCTGTGCAATCAATTTATGCACTATTAATATGATAGCTTTTAACCTGTCAGCTAAACCATATCAAGACATAATGACAAAAGCATTGTGTCTAGACTTCGACATCCGTACGTCTAACTTTGAGGTACATATAGTACTGGGCCAATTCAAGTCTAAGTTTGAAGAACATATAGTACCCAAGTGTGAAACCTATTAACAAACCTAGGTTCTAAAATTGTGTTAATACTTATCAATACTAGTTTCAAGCCCTATGAAGATTGAATACACACAATAAAGCATGTAAGTGCATTTCTTTCTTACTTAGGTGCCTCTCTCTCACTTTCTATTATATTTTATGTTATCTTTGATCACGATAGGACAGATGCATTATTTATTTAGATGTGATTGCTGGTATCATATTGCTTACAAGTTAAGCAAATATTAAAGTGAATTGTGTCATTCCTACTACATTGTCTATTCCACTTCATTTAGCTATAGTTTTGTATACTCAATATTATTTTTAATATATTGTAAGTCTTTTATTCATTTTCATTAAAATTACTTACTTGCCATATCAAGCCACTCTAAATCATATATTTTCAATTACTTCCTATAGGATTAGTATAATCAAAACATTTTAAAATTTTATGTATATGTAATAATAAAGATACTTCTACCGATACTGTACAACTAATTTACGTATTTTAAGATTTCGTTCTCTATTAACTATAATATATTTTGGACCCTTTAAAATTAATAAGCAAAAGAAATAGTTAAATATTGATTAAGTCTAGTCTATTTGTATATAAGTACCAGGAAACAAGCTTAAAATATGTAATAAAATAAACCAGTGAATAGGTTACAAATGAACATTTTGAAATGTTTGAAATAATCTAACTGTTGAAGTACCTTTGTTAATCTGTACACATAATACATTAGTTGACAAAAAAACGTAGCTTCTTCTTTATAATTTGTTCTCGCTTTGGGTAGATTTTATTTTTTGGGTAGATTTATGTGCATGTTTAAATGGAACCTTTGCGGTCAGCGAAATACTTGGGGCATATCGATTCCAATTTGCAACAACTCTAAATAACGTACTACGTACTGATATTTGAAGCATCCAGAGACTGATATTATCGTTTACCGTCAAGCGAAACATATATTTGCTTGATATCTTAGATCATATCTGCGAAGGGATGTTACCAATTGCCAAATACAAGCAACAGGTCTCTTTAAAAAGAAGCTGTATGTAATGCATATGTTGTAAGAATAGAGCTACGATTATATTATTTAAATATATTGGGTTTAAAAGTGAAAAATCCAAGATAAATTGATAATCTCAATGTTGAGACAACTGTCATCTTAGTCTCCCCGTGACCATGGCTGCTGAAAAGCAACCGAAACGTCGGGGAAAGTGTAAAAATAAATGAAATCTAAATAGTTTAATAATAATTTAATTAGCTTAAAAATGAGTAAAGTTTAATAGTAGTAGTAGTGTAACAATTTTCAAAATTTTGTAATAAAGTGTCAAATAAACAACGCAATAAAATCCGTATATAGCAGTTTAATTTCAATGAATAATATTCGCGTAAATAGAAGACAATATTATGTAAATCCAAGATAAACCCTAAAGGTATATAGGTTCAGTGATACAGCGTTTTAAAGGTAGTATATCTATACCTTGCTATACAAATTTATGACTTAGTTTGAGAAAAGAAATCGCTTTACTAATTATTTGCTTTATTTAAACCGTTAGGTACTGCGTAAGATTCTTCTACATAACTTCGTACTAAACAACGTCGCGCTACTACGCAAGCGCTGTAAGGTATCACTTAAAGCTCTAATAGTATAAACGAAATATTATTTTTTTGTTTGTAATAAAATAATTTTCAACTTACTGGAACAGATAGACATTACGAGACCTAAAAGTGTAATTTCGACATCTTTTACGATAAATTATTTTAGGGATTTTAAGTAAAATAAGATTATTAAGTCTATATAAAAGTATGGTCCAATTTAAAATGGTATACTAAGCATAATGGCGTTTAGGTATGTGTAGTCAAAGCCATTGACGATCATGATGAATACCTACAACATACCGGCTTTAAACCACATAAATAGAAAAATATATTAGCACGTAAAAATGTCTACATATCCAAGACATAAAATATTTGAAACACTTCTGTTACTGTTCAAAAACTTAATATGGTATATATATGTACCAATTTTTTAAGAATTGTGACTTAATGGATGTCAATTTCACGTGGTTAGGATAACATCTAAGGATGAGCGACGGCATTAGATAAATTGTTTCAGTATTAGATACCAGAGCTAACACGTACTTGACGAAATATCAGTACGCAATGCATCGCATAATAAGTTATATGACAACGTAATCAGTTTGTAAGTAAATCACCAAATATCATCAATATAACTTTAAATTCACAATTAGAACAGGACCTAGCAATGGTTGAATCTGAGCGCTGTTTTCGGTATATTATACATCAAATCGTGTTACTTTTAGTATAAGCTGATCTCTTAAAACATAATAATCTTTTCCATTGTCCTTATGTTAGGTACTAACCTGCATCTGAAACCAAGAGTCGAGGAGCCCGGCGGCGTGTGGAGCACCCCAACGACCGCCGCCCGGGACAATCTGAAACAAAACCAATAGGGTAGTTGACACTAGTAAAATAGCAGAGTCATTACATCATCAAATTATGAAAAAAGATAATATCTTGGCATGGTTATCACCACACAGTGGATTCTTCGATCTCAAAACACGCACATGTTAGAGTTTATTATCGCTTGCTATAACATCGAAAGAAAACACCGTCAGTCAAGATGAATGTCTGACAGATCTTCATAATGTTTCGAAGACGTGTAAAGTCCTAGTCTATCACTCCAAATTGGTGGACTATGGCCTAACGCTTCTTATACTAAGTAGAGACTGGTGCCCAGCAATGAGCACGCGTCAGCATTTACGTATCTGATAATAGATTATTAAATATTTAGTCTCGTCAACGTCATGTACAAGTCTATACCCAATATGTTATTTAATAGGCAAATACACCTACGAGTCCCGGGTGGGGGCCTGGTGATCCGTCACACAGGGGTCTCCCTAGTACGGACTCCAGTCTCTCACAAAGGATCTTTATTACCACGTATTTATTGTTGATCTACTGTAAACTGCAACTGCACATGTACGAGTACATGAACCTTTGTGATGAGAGAAAGAATTTTTTTTATTTATTATTTATTAAATATAAGGAGCACGATTTTATATTAATCTGTGAAACTATATTCATTTTCGAGACACTGTGGATTCTAATCCTATCGTTAGTACACTTTTTTAGTCTTGTATAGGCCAAAAGATCCTTAAAACGTTTGCGCGAACTACTGTTAAAGCTACCCATCTAATAATTGCTCGGTACCCTACAAGCATAGTCATAGCATTACCTTGTGTTTATTTTCAGTTAATAATTAAAATGTATAAATGTGAACGAAAATTAACTTTAATCTTTTTAATAACTATTAGTTCGGGCAACATACATGACAATCGTGCACAGCGGACGTCGTTACGAATTAACTGCTTTACAGAATTCCCTTGGATATTGTTATTTTAGTGATAATTATATTTAATCGATCCACGTTGTTTCGGACCTTTATAAGCACTTCTCTACCCAATTTCGTTTAAACTGGTTCTATAGTTGACAAGCAACGATGTTTAGTTTTGGGTTTGGTTGGGTTAATATAGGGCGCTTGTATTCGGTGCGGCAACCCGTCGCGATTCTATATCCGCCCGTGTGAACATGCGATATTGTAAATTAGTTAGGCCGGTTTACCGCTCGGACGCGCGGGCAGGCGGTGCCGCGTATAGCTATGCCTCATGAATGGCTTTCATGGTAATGTGGCTAATTCAAGGCGTCAATTGATTGTCCAGGGGATGAACGGCGGCGTCCTAAGTGCCTACATTTTACTACTGCGAGCGAAAACCTGGCGGGCTTTTAATGAATGAATGAATGAGTATAGTCGTAAAAGTACAGTTCTCGCTTAATGTGCAATAGTTCTAGGGATTACAATTAGGGTCCCTATTACATAGAACTTAAACATGAATAGCGAACTGTAGATGTAATCAATGAATTATGCATTTATCTTCCTAATGGAGAGGAATTTTACTTCGTGTTAATGATTGTAATTTCACGTCTTAAGTCCACTTGGACCCTTTGAAGTTTATAGAGCCTTTTTGAAAAATAATACTTCTAGTCAGCATCAGCACATTCTGAATTACAATACTGACTCCTTTTCAGAAGTAAGACATATGCTTAGAGAAGACAGGCTTATGACTTTGCCTTCATTGAAAAATTGCGGAACTACATGAAATTAGTTATTATAAACATTAGACAAGATGGAGATCATCTTCTCGTATTAACTGGTGATCTATGACTGATATTCCTTGACAGCTGTGGCAAAGCAGTATTTGTAAATATTACGGATTTGAGGAATAGTACACCTCTCAAAAAAATTATAATTATAGGAAGCGGATTTTACTGCGGAAAAGCTAATTGCTAAAAATAACCAATCAATGAAACTAGCAGTTAAATCAGTTAGTGCACAATTTCATAAAACGGTAGGCGTTGCATGTGTTTATGAACAATTTAATGATTATGACAGGACACAGTTTATAACAGAGTATGAGTTGGGCTACTCTGACGCACTTCAACACTTACCTTATACATATATGAGAGCTGCAATAGCACAATAGGGATCATTTATATAATCTATACATAAAATAAAGTTGTAACTGATTGATGGCTTTATATAGGACATACTTAAGAAAATTTATGTGAATGGTCTTTATAAGAGCTATAGAAGAAAGAACAATAACTTACAAATTTTTGTATGTTCAGCTGTCTGTACATTTGTACGTACATCACGCAAAAACTACTGCACATAATTGAATGCATTATCACAGTTGTATTGCTGCAGGTCTAACTTACGAATTAGTGTTGGCTTCATCGTGATATGCCGCCTAAAAGTACAGCATTAATAATAAAGAATTTAAAAGTACAATAAGGTTTAGGCTAAAATATTGATAGGGAACTACCTCCATATTCCACGCGAACGAAGTCGCGGGCAAAACTAGTATATCCATACATTTAAAGTTTCTACAACAAAACTTGTGCTGTGTTAAAGTCATATGAACAGATCGAAAAGTCTTTCTTATTTTTTTCTTCTTAATGTTACTATTATATAGGTTCTTACATGCCAACTAACATTATAATGCAAGACAGTGTTAATTCCTTTGTCCTTTGAACAGAGAGCACCAGATCAATGTGCTTAAAAGCTAAGCTAACTGAGAGTTCCACCGGTTCTACTTGTTGAATGTACAATATCCTAACTTCTAAAAGGAGTAAGTACTATACATATGTATATTGAATAGAATTAAGCGTTACTTGTCGGGAATCCATTGTAATAAAATTATTGGGCAAAGAGGAACCCGTATTGCAACAGAAAAAGTTTAACGATACCGAACTTCTCTGGACAAGGATAGCTGAATATTCCAACATGCAGTATTCCGCCTTGAACACAAAATATGCATCGTATTTACTATATACCTATAAACAAAATTTTTTACTTTATATAAACTTAAATTATCACTGACTGACTTAGAGAAATAGAGTCATACCAGGGGGAGTCGTAGGAAAAAGTAAATATAGCGTCATATAGAGAATCGTTCAAAAGGCCCATAAAAATGCCTGACCTTTGAAAGGTCAGCTTTTGATGGTGGTACCCCATCGGATCTCGGAAACGGTGATATTTACGAAAAATGATATTTTCGTTCTCGAACAAAATCTTCTTAAAGCCCTGGGAACCTTTAGGGGGATAAAGAAAAAAATCAAACTGTCTGACCTTATCCCCTCGCATAAACCTCCCCTCGCGGGCCGCTTGCGGGCCGCGCAACCACGCGAAATACTAGTTAATATTAAAAAATGTAAAAGTTTGGGAGGATGGATGGCTGAATGGATGTTTGTTACTCTTTCACGCAAAAATACTAAACCGATTGCTATGAAACTTGGTATTCAGATAACTAAAGACCGGCACCGGGACTTACGCGAGTGAAACCGTGGGTGCAGCTAGTACGAAATATATGCAGGTGACGCTTTTTAAAAAAATAATCGTTATTTTATTAGAATTTCTATATAATACAGATGGCGTATTACTTATAACCTGGACAAGTTCCACATTACAAGAGCAGTGACTAGTTTCATTATGCATTTCTTGCTGCCTTGTTAACAGTTCGACGAAACAAACTGCTGAATACTGGGAGACTAGAACAGATGCGAATAGATGCACAGCACCACCATATTATCCGGAAATGGTGAATAAGGAACGCGGTCAAAGAATTGTAAGGAACTAATAGTTCAAACAAGATTGTTTCTATCTCTCCTAACCGAATAGGAAAGATAGGGTGTTAGAATAGGACAAGATAAAACATATAGGGAGCCAAAAGAGTATTGGAATAAGACCCATTGCAAGTATTGGCTATGTACAATCAGTTTCCTATCTGGTCTTTATGTCAATCTGATAGGAATGACCGTGAATAGATATCAGATTTGTCTGCTAATATAAATATTTTAATTGAGTTTATCCTTTAATCACTCAATTGTTGGCATGCCAGACATCATTGAAAAGCGATTGTGTCTGGCCGCCGGGGTGCCTCTGTGACTCAGCAATAGTTTAGGCATCAGATATTCAAATTCAAATTCAAAATAAATTTATTCAGATTAGGTTACAAGGTAACACTTATGAATGTCAAAGTTACACTAATTTTTTCTGCGAATTTACATTTACTGACTGGACTGGCGGTCAAGAGATCGAGGTATTGATCTCAATCCCTTGCATTATCAACGTGAGCATCAACTAAATCATCAGCATCAAATTTAACTTAAGCTGCTTTTATGCCTTAACTACTCGACCAATCCTCATGACATTTCATATACACGTTGTCAGGGGAACAGAAAAGAACATAGGGTACCATTCATCCAGAAAATTATTCTGTTACTAATCCACCTAACATAAGTGCGAGCGAAATCGCGGCCAAAATCTAAACGATTAGAAGTAAATAATAACAGTATATCTCGTACTAAAATAATTTGCTAGGCACAAAAGGCTCATATTATGTGTAATGATGAGATGTGTATATCTAGTTATAGGCCCTAATATTTAACAGCTTTCACGCACACGACCCTCTCAGTACGTACGGCATATCGAGTTAATATTTGATAATCTTACCAAATATAGGAAATAAACATGGATTAACATATATTACTGGTCAATAAGTCAAATTATAACTAAAAAAATGTGTTTCAACAGGAATAGGGATTATATATTGTAATAAAATAATATAATAGCGTATATATATGAGGAGAATATATGCTAATGAGTGTGGTATCGCCAACAGTTGAGTGTCAGCTGACAATAAACGACGATAACTGTACTTTAATCTATAGAAAAATCGGATGTGCTGGTCGGTATCTTCGTTGAAAAGTTGCACGGCCAGTGTAGGTACGCCGCGTCGGCTATCAATAAACTCTTTGTTCGGACACATATTATGAATATTTTATTCGTATGTGTATGGCTTTTGGGGACATTTTAAATGGACAGTTTATTGTGACGGGTGACATGATTTTAGCAGAACGTGTATGCTTTCGTGTTTTCTTTACAAGCTTCTCGGTAAGTTGAGATAAACGCTTTTGTTATTTATTTTATTGTTCGTAGACATTCGTTGGCTAAGTCATTTTAAATATCGAATCAACACGGCTGGTTTTCTTTACACTGAAACATTATGCACTAATTTATTTAAGAGAAGTTTAGGCATTTTATAACATAATACAAACTATCAGTTAGCCTTCTATGTACTCGCGGTAATGTATACATATAATAGTAATAATACATGTACAAATAAGATGTACTTGCGATAAAATTTACCGTTAATTAAGACAATAATCTTGTTTGGTACGGAGCGCTAGAATAATGATTGATGTTTATAATATCATCGAATCCGTACAATTCAAATTTTACACATTAACGTGTTTATTTAGTTTCCACTCAAGTAATGGTATACAATTTATACATCTATCATTTGAATATCGTAACGAAAAACCGTTACCTGTTCAACATCTGTGGTAATTAATATAAATTATAAAATCATCAACCATTAAATCATAACCGTTTTGTTTTTTATAAAAAAATATGTCTCTTCTGACATTTATGTAGATATTAATTATATGAGCAATGGTGTAAATATATATACACTCTTTTAAATACATGTTCAAAAGATAATATATTAATATTATTATACAATATTGAATTATGTGTATAATATCGCGTTAACTAGTTATAATACGTTTTAAATTATATGTTATCTGGTAAACGTTAGTTAGGAACAATTTGCCGTCGGTCGGTCAGCCGCCGTTGATGTCTTTTGTAAGCGGTCGCTGAGCTACTGTCTCGCTGATGTTCTCATACACAATTCATGTGTAGCATATGTATGTATATAATGCTAAATACATAAGATATTTATCATGACTGATATATAATACATATTATATTTTTAAGATTAGTTTCCCAAACGAATACAATAGTAGTACAATAATAGCAGCTAAAATATTTATATAATTAAAAATAACTTGATATTAAATAATTATTTGTATTTAATTAAGGACTTTTACGTTTAGTATATTTTTTTCTTTCACTAAGTAAAGATTTGTGGCTAAAATTATATTGGATGCCTGATGCAACTATGATTGCAATGTTCATAATAAATAAATATGAGCAATGTCTAATTATTTAATGTCTTGATTGAATAATTTTTGTCTTATATGAATTATTTTTATTAATTCTAAACTTAACACCGATGTGGATTACGTATGTATTTATGCACATTTTTCAAATAGCAAGTTCTAAGTATGTTGATACTACATCAAAATATTTACATACATGCACATATACAAAACAAAGAATATGTTAATTTATAAATTCATAAATTTTCTTATTAACGTTTTGTATGACAACCCCGGCGCGCGACATTAGATTCATGTCTTGATGAAAATTGATCGAATAGATATATTTAAAACATTGATTATATAATGATTCACTCCGTTTAGTAATATAAACATGAAATTACGGAAATATTATTATTTCTGACTAACTGTATAAGCATACATATGTTTACTTTGAAGATTAGAACTTTGAACGAAGTTAAAACATTTAGTGTGCCCACATTGGCCTACACAAAATAGTACGTAGTATGACGGTCGTATATGCGTATTATATCTAGTCTACAAACCAAGTCGGACCGCATATGTCGCGGAATTCGGGATCAGAACTACACAAATGATCACGGCATATCAAAGGATCACTGGGTACCGGGTACTGGCGTGCGACAGTATACACTGAACGTATGTCACTGGTGGGGCGTGTCACTGGAGAGGCTGCTGTACCTGGTCGCCCACAAGGTCCTCGGCAGCTGTGATCGCGCAACAGGCCTCCATTCCCGGCTGTGGCCGGGCGTCGCGCGATGTCGCCTGGCGTCGCTCACAGCGTCGCGGAATCGTCTCGGTGCCGGCGCGGGGACGCTGTCATCGCGCACGCCTGCGCGCACCCACTGCGCGGGACGGACTGCGTGTGTGATAGCGCTCGCCTCGCGACCTCCTTTGCGGGGTTGCAATGAAAGTGATTAGGTTCTTGCGCTACTGATAACGAGGGCTAGTTTCCGTCTCCTAAATATATTATACGGAATAGGACTGTATCGACGGGGTCGATGCGGTCGTCGCGGTTCAATTCTACTGGATATATAATGTAGTTCGGCTTTCGTGCTTCACATAAGATCGATATTTTGAACCGTCTGTCCACTCGCCGAGCACGTCATTGAGTTGGCTAATCTTTTTATTTTAAACTGCACAAAGAGTAAGCCACATTGACAAGTTAACTTTTATGATAAAGATATCGGTAGGTACGCAAAATTAGGTATGCTTAACCTCTTGTATGCCGGAATACCAGACATAATAGAAAAAGCATTGTGTCTCGCGTAGATCCACGTTCCGGCATACCACAGGTTAATCCCGAAGCATAAAATTTAAGAGAAGTACAAATTATTCTATATTTTGTTCTTTGAATTATTTTGCAATGTTAGCTAATGTTGTATTTTACGAAATCTAAAAGAACTAATATTTATCTGTCATATATATTTGTATAAATTGGTGAGATGTAATAGCAGCGAGCAGTGTTAGTTTGCATGGGTATACGATATAGAATGGAACAAACAGTTATTTATATCTCAAAGACAATATCTAAATCACTTTCAAGTTGGAACTATCTCTGGTTATCACGGAGCGTTCGGTGGAACAGGTCCGGTGTACGCGCACGTAGGGCCCGCCCGTCTCTTAACTGCTTTCACTGCGACGCGACGCGACGCACGCGGCTTTTCTTCACGTCCACTATGCATCGCCAGTTATGCCAATGAAAAAATATCGGTTTTAGGATTTTAAGCGTGGATTTCCTATTGATATCATTACACGTACGATATTCATTATAAGTGATTGTATCCCGTCGTAATTGCATCACAGAGGCGCACTGGGCGGGGCTAATATCCGATAAAGTAACTTACTTGAGTATCTACTAAAAAGGATTTAAAGAATGATATCATGAATATCTATAAGTTCTATACAATAAGTAAATGCATAATATAATAAATAAAAATATATTACACATGTGACCATTAGCATGGTATGCATATGTTGATGCATTTTAAGTAGGTGCCTAACATATTTTATATAATATTTTAGGTGCTAACGTAATATCTGAATAATATACTCTTTATATATGTATAAAGAGTTGTGTCTATGTGTTTATTAATAAATAAAATGTATAATATTTAGGATTTATATTAATTTATATAACAGAATGTAGTGACCATTCAGACGATGATGTTGTATTTCTCACCGCTTGCTTCTTAGTCATCGGTCAAAACGCGTTTTTTTAGAAGCCGCGGCATTCTGAATACTGGTATTCGTCTAAACCTGGAGCAACCATTACTTTCACTATTTAAAAGATAGAAGACACAACCTTGTGTTGAGTTTCTGCAATGATTAGGTTGCTGAAGTTTACAGAGCTCCTTAAGGAAGCGCACTGTGCTGTCAGCAAGGCGAGGAATGGTTTCTGTCAGCGCAGTTATACCTCTTTTACCGGTCAACGGGGTACTATTATTCGTGCCTACCAATAATACTCATATTGCTGCAAACTGCTTTAGTCTACATCAGTCAGGCGATTCCTGGCGCTTCTATTTAAAATAAATATTGGAATAACCAGCTTCTTATTATTTTATTTTAAATTTATCGAAACTGCCATTTTATTATTTATTTATGACTTCCGAAATATATCAATATTATTTCGGTTATATTAATGATGGTATTTTTAGGCTAGCTCGAATTTTACGACGGCGATTGGTCATGAGAACCTGGTGCAGCTGCGATAGGTCGCTCATTCTTCTCTCTACTCACGTTTAGCCCGTCTAATATGGTGGGTCGGTAACAAACCGGGTTAATCCTAAGATATCAACGAGAAAGCACCACATAATACTACCAATACCAATCAGAGAATACTATTCACCAAAGTAATTATTTTCACTGACAGGTTGTAAACTATCTTAGAAGTAAATCTTTCAATATTGATTTTCTACTTTTGTATATAGATTGATACTATACTTTCTTACCCAGTAGAGATTCCATGTGCTACCCGGTTTAACCGATAAGTGCAAGCGTGACTGAATTTAACAGTAATTGACCACTGTGGAGGTAATACCTATTACTATCAGCTAATACTAAACAGCTCCAATAAGCATGGTGTCTATCAAGTATAACATAAATATATACATATTGCCTCGGATAAGCCGTTACTTGGCGAAAATTATTCTGAAGAGAAGAACCCGCCATGCACTCTCGGATTGCCCTCCCCGAATTGCAATAGAAACCGGTTGACAATATCGAATTCCTCTGTATAGGGAAATCCCGCCTAGTGGGCTCAGGGCGTACTCCAACTTGCAGTATGCCGCTTCAAACACAAAATATGCGTCGACACGTGTTTCGCCTCAGCGCGAGACACCTTGAAAATCGTCTGACAACAAATTAGCTGTTCATTCGGGTTCCTCTCTTCCTAATAATTTTATTATAAATATATATATATATATATATCGGCCTCGATGGCGTAGTGGTTAGCGTAACCGCCTGCCACGCCTGAGGTCGCAGGTTCGATTCCCGCACAAGTCAAACATTTGTGTGCATGAACATGTATGTTTGTCTTGGTATGGGTGTTTCTATGTATAATATGTATGTATTTACAAAGAAAAAAGTATATATGTATGTTTATCCATTGTCTGGTACCCATAGTACAAGCTCCGCTTAGTTTGGGCTAGATGGTGTTGTGTGCATGTGGTAGAATATTATTATATTATATTATTATACAATAAATTCTAACATTAGCGAATAAAATGATAATAAAAAATAAAAAAGTTAGATCTCTATAAAATAAGACGTTGTTGCATATTACATGTTGTTCTATGACACATGCAGCAACGATGCGCAAATTATTATAATTTTACTATCCAATAATTCAAGTAATTATAGTATGAATCAGTCATGACAAACCTAGTGGAAAACCGATGGACTGCCACGCAGAGGTCTCCAGTAGGATTCCAAGGAGCGCAATTCTGAATTTTCGAAGTTATATGCGTATAAAATAGTTAATTATCGCTCAAATTAATCGTAAAGGAAAACGTCGTGAGGAAACCTTCATGTCTGTGAGTTCTTCATAATGTTCTCGAAGATATGTGAAGTCTGCCAACCCGCACTGGGCCTGCGTGGTGGTGGGCTATGGCTTAACCCTTCTCACACTGAGAAGTGGCCCGTGCCCAGTAGTGGGACAGCTGTTTAATACAGGACTGATATTATATTTATATAAAGATTGAGTCATATAACATTTAATGTAATAAATATTCTGTTATAATATTAACACTATACGATTTTTTTTAAACTAGCAGTAGTCCTCCGTCTTCGTCCGCACGACATTTTCACATGGATATTATGCGAGATAATTTATAGCAGAAGTATATATTGATTCTAAAATCGATAATTAAACGTATCTAATTTCTACAGAATATTAGTAGTTTTTGCACGAAGCTTAAACATATATAGAGACAAGTGACTAACTATATTGTGGGCGTACTATTATACGTATGTATTTACAAAAAAAAAATTGTAGCATGTATGTTTATCCATTGTCTAGTACCCATAGTACAAGCTCTGCTTAGTTTGGGCTAGATGGTGTTGTGTGTATGTGATAGAATATTATTTTTTGGCATGGTTATGATTTTAAAATGTGTATTTAACACAGTATTAATTCGGAGAGCACACGTTAAAAAAGATTATATACGGTCTTGCAAGCCGATTTCTGGCAACCCATATTATGTTGTATCTTAGCATCTAAAGTCAAATATTCTATCTAAGACATCTCAAATAGTTTTGTAGCACGTAATAGTAAAATATAAAACTTCAATAGCTGACGATTATAGAACATCATCACTATGCCAGCCGTATGATATCTACGATGTGCAGAACATAGACCTCTCCCGAAGATTTTCTGAGCGATCGATGCTGTGTTACTTGTATCTAAGCTACATCTACTAAGCCATCACTATGCTCAGGTCATCTTGTAAATGTCGTCGGTTTAGTGGATAGCAACAAAATCTAACTTAGTACTATTCCTGCCAAAATAACTCTACTAGTAAAACCGCAAATGTATATAAAAAATTTGTTTTTTTTATTTTAGGCAATAGATATCTCAATTTCTAGGATACAAACACTTTGATATACAGCTTATACAAATCAGTGAACATCTGTGTCTAAACTAGATATCTTAATATCTGTATTTCAGACAGCAGCACACCCTTGAAGATTGTACATTTCACTGTATACATGATAGATTACTAATCAATTAGTAATTTAGAGTTGCAGAGTGTAGGTGCCACCTTTTAAAAACATGCGAGGTATGTCTCGCATTAAAACTTGTTAATCACTCAACGTGTTGGACCATAAATGAGAAAACAGATAATACTATTTCTAAACGTTATTAAAAATAATGTGTTTATTGTACAAACAATGTGTAAAAAGTCAATTACGTAAACTTAAATATATTATACAATAAATAATAGTTACACTATACATATTATTTGTAGGAACAAATAATTACTGTTATGTTATGGTGAATCATGATTTATGTAATAAGTAGCCGACCGTAAGTCCTCCGATTGATCCCAAATATTAAATTTCAATCACTAAAAGTACATTTAGAAGCATTTACCCTACATACGGCAACTTGACATCGCCGCGCCAGTATGCATCCGACTACGGCTATTGCAAACTTCAAACGTGTCAAATAGTTAACCTTCAATCATGGTCACGTTTTTTCGCTACTTAATCCATAAAACAAACCTTAATGTCAAATTAGTTGACATGATGTACGGTGCCGCCTAATTACTCAGATTCCTACTGAGTTCTCTATGCGCTATTTGCCATTTTAAGCACAACAAAATATATTTTTATGATATGTACATCAAATCCCTACTTCCCTACTCCCTACTAATATATATTATATATATATACATTAATATTATAAATGCGAAAGTAACTCTGTCTGTCTGTTACGCTTTCACGCCTAAACCACTGAACCGATTTTGATAAAATTTGGTACAGAGATAGACTAAACCATTGAATCGATGTTAAGAAAATTTAGTCTAGAGATAGACTAGACCTTTGGAAAGGACATAATTACCTTTTGTTGTAAAAAAGGCATGAAGGGAGGAAGTTTATATCTATAAATATTGTTTAATTCAAGATTATTACAAATACATTTAGTTTTTGTTAATAGTTTATTGTAAAACGAAACCTTTCTTAATGTTGTTAGCTTATAACTTGACCATAGCGCACGATAGATGGCGTTGTCCCATTGGGCTGAATCGCGCCATGGTTTCGTTACACGGCCAGGTATAGATACCGCGGAATGATATTTTTTCAGTGAGTAGTATTTCGAGTAAATGTATGCTGTGTGACACAGTGACCCAAGTGTATTATTTCACTAGCGCTCGGACCAATGAATAATCGTTCATGGTGGATAGGTACTTCTTTTTGGTACGCGTCAACGGTAGTATAGGCTATCACCCGCGTCTACCTGGCAGTGGATCGCTGTCTAGATCAACCCTTACGTAGTGGCATTGCACTACGTGAGTGGTACCGGGTGCGATTATCCCGTAGGAGAAGCGCACGAGGGAAGTTACAAGGAGCCGGGAGACAAACCTGGAGGAAAAAGCGTACGAGGGCAGTATTCAAGGAAATCTGGTAGACAGTTCCTGGAGGCAGACCGTTCGAGGGAGGTCTCCAAGTCAGCAGCGTGTTGACGCGGATCGGCGCTAGATGGCGTTTCAGGTTCAGGACACATTAAAGACGAGTGCATAAGTGTGTGAGGTAAACAATAAACTGTAAGTACATTTTATGTGATATACAACAATTTGCTGCTCCTAAGAAGACATAAAATTTAACCTTAAAGTCCGAAGCACCGTAAACTTATAATAATTTAAGTAGTGTTAGATATCCGGGACTTGTAATTATTTTAAGTATAAGGTGGTTTAGACGGAGAATTTATGCTCAAATTTCCCTAGATTTTATGTCTAAAACACTTGTAAAATTTGTGAATTTTCTGATAATAAGAACTTAGTATAAATTATATTTAGCAAAATACAGTAATACATCACAATAAATATTATTATATTGTTTCAACTGATTGCTTGTAATATTGTCAAATTGTGTGGAATATTATTGTAAAAGATAAAAATGGAATCGTTAACAGGACATTAGAGATTAAATGATAAAATTCAGGAGCAATTTTAAAAAGTCTCCCAAAGATCGTTTAACGGTTTCATATATCGAAACGAGGATTGAGAACTTAGACCAACAATGGTCTATGTTTTCAAAAACTCATGCACAGATCTTGACCACAACAAAGCGAGCTGAATTATGCAGTTCCGAGTACTATAAGGATGATATCTACGATCAAGTTGAGGAGCTATATGTGCAATTTAAAAGCGATTTGAAAGATATATTATTACAACATATTTCTTCTCGGCAATCATGTTTCATGTCATACTGTCAGCACGATAAAGGAGCCGTCAAAGTTAAGCTGCCCGTGATAAAAATTCCTATCTTCTCAGGCAAATATACGGAGTGGCAAACGTTTAGAGATTTGTTTTTAAGGCTGGTTCACGAAAACAAATCCTTGGACGATGCTCAAAAATTCTATTATTTAAAAGGGCACTTAACTGGTGCGGCAGTGCAGTTGCTACGTAATATTCAAGTCAGTTTAGAAAACTATGAAAGCGAGTGGATTAAGCTCAATTAAATGTATAATTATAAGAGATTTCTAGCCAAAAGTATATTAAAGCGCTTATTTCATCAAAAAGCTTTGGCATTCGAATCAGCATCGGATATAAAAGGACTAATTAATACTACTTCCGAATGTTTAGAATCACTGAAGGGTTAAGGAGTATATATATATCTTCATGGGACATTTCAACAACTCTAAGGGGACTGATGCCTTTGTATACTGATGGCTGATGCCGTAGAAAGGGGTTGAAATAAGGAATGAAAGTTTGTACGGGAATTTGTCATTATCGCGCCTAAACCACAGTCGATTATGATGAAATTCGGTACAGAGATAGACTAGACCTTGGGAAAGGACATAGTTACCTTTTTTTGTAAAAAAGGGCATGAGGGGTTTAAAATAGAGATAGGTTACCATTTGTTGTAAAAAAGGCATGAAGGGGTTGAAATAAGGGATGAAAATTGTGTTAATTGAAAATGTCATTATCGAGCTTATACCACTAACCCGATTTCGATAAAATTCGGTGCAGAGTAAGATTAGATCTTAGGAACGGCAAGGGTTACCTTATGTTGTAAAAAGGCCATGAAGGGTTTGAAATAAGGGATGAATGTTTGCATGGGAATTCGTCATAATCGAAGATAAAACCATGAAACTTTATATTTAGGCACTTGATAAGAAGTAAATAAGTTAATATTTTTCCAGCGGTTTTGAAATTTTGACCTACAGGGGGATTAAATAGGAGACTAAAGTTCGTATAGAAGCCCAAACAAACCTGTCTATTTCTACAATTCGTATAGTACAAGCTCTGCTTAGTTTGGGCTAGATGGTGTTGTGTGTAGTGGTAGAATATTATTATTATTATTTATCGGAAACATTGTATAATTAGTAAGAATAAAAGCGCTGCTCAGTCAGGCTATGTGCCATCGAACGGAATAGGTGAAAATCGGAAGGGGCTATGTCAGGTGAATACAGCGATTGTGGTAAAACTTCCAATTTATGCGTCTCCAGATAGGTTTTCACTGGTTTTGCGACATGAGACCGAGCGTTGTCATGTAACAAAATCACTTTATCGTGTCTCTGCTCAAATAGCGGCCGTTTTTCTTTTAGGGCTTGACTCAAACGCATCAATTGAAGTCTATAGCGATCGCCCGTGATAGTCTCATTCGGTTTGAGCAGCTCATAATAGATGACTCCCTGCTAATCCCACCAAATGCAGAGAAGAAGCTTCGAACCATGGATACTTGGTTTTACAGACGGTGTTGATGCATGGCTTATCCCACAATTTTCCACGCTTTGGATTATTGTAGTGTATCCATTTTACATCACCAGTTACAGATCCAGTGCAAAAAGCCTTTTCTTTTCTGCCATTGAAGCAGTAGTTCACAAGTGATCTTTGCATGTCGTATCCGACAGAGCATTGTCACCGTAAGTCTCATTAACAGTTCTGTGTGCTTCAGCTGCAGGTTTCTTTTGAATAAAATAGTGTAATAAAATTCTCCACAAATACATACAGTTAATTTGGCACAAAAATTAATATTTTCAGAACCAATAAAGTAATAGTAAGCTTTTATTAAAGTGAACTACCATACACTGAAAATTAAGGTTAGATATAGTACTTCCTTGCAGATGCGTTACCATTCGAAATTTCATGCACGGAGTGCTGCTACTGCCATTTATGAAGAAACAGCGAGAACTTATTCAAGGTCCTCTGTATAATCATGACTAGAATAGAAAAGGAGAAAATATTTTAATTCCCCGTATTCCGATAATTTCGACCAATTTACCATTTCAGTTTAAAAGAGTGCAGATTCCCCTAAAAGCAGCATTTGTGCGTGTGCGTGTGCGTGTGCGTGTGCATGTGCGTTTTCATAACTAAAAGAAAGAAGCAATTTTCAGCTATCTCCAGTGGCTTCATAATGGTCTTAGCTGCTCCTCCCCAACTGGAAATACAATAATAAATGATGATTGACTGGCAGAGTGCATAGTATACATTACGAATGATAAAAGCGATGGCTACGTGTAGCAACGTTTTAAAAATGAATGTAAGCTTTAGAACCCGACGTGATAAAGTGTTAATAGTGTGCCTGAAATTTAAGTTTTTATCTAGGATTATGCCAAGGTATTTAATCTGATTTACTGGAGTTAGAGTTGGACATTGACAAGAAGGGTTAGGATGTGAAGAACAAGAATGAGCTATTAAGGTTAAGGGTGTTATGGGTTAAAAAGTTGTGTTAAGCGAGATGGTTATGAACTTTCTTTTAGTAGTGTTGAGGGTAAGGATGTGAGAAAAAGTCACTTTAAGGCAGAATCAAAGCCATTTGTGCAATTGTTTCAAGTTCTGACCATGACTTAGTAAAAAAGGTATCGTCAGCGAAGTATACGATTTTTGCGTATTGAAATTTAAGGTCGCAGAGGTCGTTGATGAATACTAGAAATAATGTGTGGCCCAAAATAATGAATCCCGTATTGGATAGGAAGTTCGTCGCTAAAATGTTAGTCTATAAAAACAACTTGTGAGCGATTTGTCAATTAATTTTTGAACAATTTAACGGCAAGGCCTCTGACTCCAATGTTTTCCAGCTTCATTAGAAGGATAGGAATAGACACTGTATCAAAGGCCTTCGCAAGGTCCAAGAATATCGTTAAGACCGTGTTATTTGCGTTTAGATTTTCTACTACAAAATCTAGTAGGTTATGGATCGCATCACTAGTTGAGAACTTTTTACGGAAGCCAAATTGTTGAGGAGAAAGTAGATTGAAATGTTTCAGGTATTAAGCTATACGATGGAGTATAACATTGTAAAAGAAAGAAATGTAAAACAAATTCATTGTAAATTTTCTATTCGGCTTGAAATTTCCGATAGACATTTTCATGGTAGACCTAAAAACCAGTCATTTCTAAAAGGGTAATCAACGATATGTCGAAATCAATTTTATGTCAAGGGATATAACTGGTTAATTAAGTCAGCCATTCCTTGTTGAAATACATTCGCCTATTAGATTAGGTCCGTAAAGTTCAGTTTTTAGTTCAGTTTCAAAAACTGGGCATATCTCAAGATGTTGTTAGTGCATTTAAACGTAGAGGTCTCTACAGAAACTGTAACTTACCGTGTAGATGTTCCACCCGTATGCTTATTTATTTACTTAAGGATTGCTTATATTACATACATTAAAATCCTAACTAATATTATAATGCGAATGACACTTTGTTTGTTTGTTACGCTTTCACGACGTTGTCAGGGGAACAGGAAAAGACATAGAGTACCTTTTATCCAGGAAAAAGTACTTTACTAATCTAACTTGAACTAACCTACATTTACGCGAGCGAAGCCGCGGGCAAAAACTAGTAATCAATAAATTCAATTCATATAGTATTTATGTATATGAATTGAACTTATTGATTACGAGTGCTTTAACTTGTACATATATTTAAACAGCTCTCTTCGTTAAAGCTTTACAGCGTAGCCAATCCTTAAATATGTCATTAAAGACTGTTTCAATGAGATATTACCGATATAAGAACACTAATATTTTTTGGATTCCGATGACATCACTTGAATTCTCCAAAGCGCCTGTATTCATATACACAGCAATTACAACTTATTGCTATATGTAAAGCTATTACTGAAAGGCAGCGAGAACTGTCTTCAGCTGAAGATTCTCGTTGAAAATAACTGTGTTCTCGAAACGCTCACTTTCTAAGTAAATTGGCTTAAGTGGTCGCCACGCCGCTGCCACCGCGCCGAGTATTGTGAGTTTGAATCCAACACGGGACAAATATTTGTGTGGTCCACAAATTATTGTTCCAAGTCTGGGTGTTATTTGTTTCTTTGAATATTTGTAATGTTCCCCGTTACACAGGAATTATTCATAGTGCGAGGATGACTTATTAAAAAGAACCTTATGTACAATAAAACAAGAAACGTTATACTTAAGGCGTCATTATCTCATCTCCTTTAAAAATATATTGTTACAGCGCATCTAATAGTAACTCTGATGATATAAACAAAATGTATCCTACGTCCTGTCTTTCGATTCTTAGTATTCTAAAAAAAGTACTTACTTATTTATAGATTAGAAAGCTGAGTTAGGTATTATTAAGAAATATACCAGCTCGACCGGGGAAGAACTACCAGCTCACAGAATATCGACGTGAAATACCAGTATTCCTACTGTTGTGTTTCGTTCGGTGAGTGAGAGTGCCGGACGCCCAATCACCCTCTTTTCTCCATCCCGCTCCTTCTCCTTCCCACTTCCTTTCCTAAAGGGTCGGCAACGCGCAAGTGATCTGGTGTCGCAGGCGTCCATAGGCTACGGTGACCACTTACCACCAAGTGGGCCGTATGCTTGTCTGCCAAATTAGAGGTATAAAAAATTAAAAATTGTCTACCTACATCATCATTCTTTATCAATTTCTGTATTATATATTTATAGCAATTATAAATAATTTATTATTAAATTAAAATAAGCGTTACTTGACGGCAATCCATTGCAATAAAATTATAAGTATTAAAAATATTACAGAGAGAAACCCGCTATGCAATCTTGGATTGTCCACCCCAACTATTGCAATAGCTAAATGTTGACAATACCGAACTCCTCTGGATAGAGACAGACACGTCGTGGGAACCGAGCGTACTCCAACTTGCAGTATTCCGCTTCGAAATCAATAGATGTAATTATGTTTCTTAAATTTAATAATTAATTATTGTGCAAAATCAAGTAATTGACTCTGCCATCGTTAGGCTTATTTCCAAAAGCATTATCACACAGTAAATATTTCTGATTGGTGCAGATATAAACTCAATATAGGTAGATATATGTATTTTGTATCTAGTACCTAGATAGGTATTTTATAACCAAATGTCTTATCACAATTATTATCATATTAAATGAATAAAACATAGGGTGGATGTCCTTAATAACGGCCTTCTCCCTATTACCAGACATTTCGCATTTTGCCTCTGTTAATAACTTTTTTAATGATCTTATCTATAATAATAATAATAATAAAATCCATTTATTCCCTCTCAAAGATTTCTTATGCTAGTTGCATCTGTCAATGCGATTCGTAAAAAATACTTTATAGTTTATACCGGGTAGAAACTAAATGCCGGATTTAACAATACTGGCATGTATTTGTCAGCATCAGTGGTGGATTGAAACATTTAATTTGTGGATGACAGGCATTTTCCTATTTATTTGACTAGTTCGCTCTGAAATCGGGTGGATAATACATAGCCAATGGTGTCAATGGTGTACCACATAATATGTAGATACATTTATTATGTGGTACGTCTGAAGAAATTAATTACCTAACAACCAAAACACGCAGGAGTAATATACCTACTTACTGCTTATCTTACCTATTTTTGTATTGTTGTTTGTATGACGACTCGACGGCGTAGTGGTTAGTGTAACCGACTGCCACGCCTGAGGTCACGGGTTCGATTCCCGCACAAGTCAAACATTTGTGTCCATGAACATGGGTATTTGTCTTGGGCTGGGTGTTTCTATGTATAATATGAATGTATTTACAAAAAGTATATATGTATTATTATCCATTGTCTAGTACCCATAGTACAAGCTCTGCTTAGTTTGGGCTAGATGGTGTTGCGTGTATGTGATAGAATATTATTATTCTCTTTATTACTTTTTTTTCTAATAATTACATTTTTAAATATAAATATAAAATCTATACATATTTAAAAATATAAAAACTGAAATGACCCACCGACATCGGGAACAGGGTCCAAGCTGCCGGTGGTTAGGGCCCCAGAGAGAGGAACCTCCTCACAATACGCGCCGTGTCGAGTAGTACTGCCTTTTGCATCAAGGACTTGATCCAGCCATCTAACGCGAGCCTCTGCAGGTGGTGGTCGAGGCTCTTAGGTATTAAACCATTGACTGTAATGACTATCGGCACAATGATCGCCGAGTCCACACGCCACATGTCGACAATCTCGTGAGCTAGGTCTAAGTATTTCAACTCTTTTTCTTTTTCAGCTTTCACAAGATTCTCGTCATGCGGAATGGTAACATCGATGATCATTGCTCGGCGCTCCAATCGGTCTATCAGCACAATATCTGGCTTGTTTGCCACAATTGTCCTATCAGTGATGATAGATCGATCCCAGTACAAAGTAGCACGACCATTTTCGAGAACTCGATCGGGCACATACCTGTAATACGGCACTTCAGATTCCACAAGGTCATACTTTAAGGCAAGTTGCTGATGGACAATCCTGGCTACTTGGTTGTGTCTATGCAAATACTCTCCATTGGCAAGACGAGAACAACCGGAGATAATATGTCTGAGAGATTCTCCGGGCTGGTGACATGCCCGACATATGTCAACCGTCCCATCCTTCAGGATATATCTCCGGTAGTTGTTCGTCATAACAACTTCGTCCATTATTGCACATACAAAACCTTCGGTCTCAGCGAAGAGATCGCCGAAACGTAGCCAGGACACCGATGACTGAAAATCTATGTCGGGCCCATTCAGGGCCCGAAAAAAGCGTCCATGCAGCTCTTTTCCTTTCCATACATCCCTGCGCTCGTCAGTTCCAAGCATAACAGGTTTGCGCCAGTTCTCCTTAGCCGGAGCAAGCGGGGTAAAGCCCGTATCCACTGCGACTACATCGCGATGCACGCCCACATCGGTTCGGAGAAAATATTCTCTGAGATTGCACACTTCACGGTTGTGGAGGGTCTTGGCATTTAAAAAACCGCGACCCCCACACTTCCGTGGGATGTACAATCTCATTACCGAGGAGCGCGGGTGGTGCATTCGGTATGCAGTCAACAGTGTACGCACCTTTCTATCCAGGGCATCTAATTCCGTTTGCGTCCATCTGAGTATGCCAAAGGAGTACATAAGGATCGGCGTGGCCCAACCGTTACAGGCGCGCACCCTGTTGCCGCCTGACAAAAGACTTTTCAGTATTTTTTTCAAGCTGCCAAAGAAGCGCTCCCGCAACGTCCGTTTCATACCGTCCTCAGTGATACCTAATGCCTGTGACATACCTAGATATTTATAGGTTTCGTTTGCAGAGAGAGACCTAAGTCTAGTAAAATCTGAGAGTTCAATGCCATCAGATTCCACAACCCTGCCTCGCTTTACATACATAACTGCACACTTGTCAACACCAAACTCCATCCTGATGGAATTACTGAAGGTTTCCGTTACCTTAAGTAACGCCGTCAGTTGGGGTCTGGTGGAGGCAAATAGTTTTAGGTCATCCATGTAAAGAAGGTGGGATATAACTTGACCATCTCTCCGCAATCGATAGCCTAGCCCTGAACTCTCCAGTAAAGTACTAAGAGGGTTCAGCGCTAGACAGAACCATAAGGGACTCAAACTGTCGCCCTGAAATATACCTCGCTTGATTTTGATAGATACACCGCTTTCCTCGATCTGGCGACATCCTAGATAGCGTAAAACCGTTCTCCACTGCCTCATACATGACTTCAAGAAAGTGCAAAGAGTTGCATCAACTTTATACAACTCCAGCACCCTCAAGAGCCATGCATGAGGTACAGAGTCATAGGCTTTCTTATAATCTATCCAGCATGTCGCAAGATCTTTCTTAAGGCGGTGTATTTGTTGACTGATGGTCATGTCAATTAGGAGTAGCTCTTTAGTACCACGGGCCCCACTTCTACATCCATTGTGTAAATAAAAAAATATTATTATTATTATTATTATTTTGTACTGCTACTACCAAATAATTCTAATAAAATGTTGAATGGCTCTGAAAGCTTATGACAATGATTATTTTTAGTTGCCTTACGGCCACTCCTACAACTAACAAGTAAAAGTTATTCGAAAGATAAATCGCATGCTGTCTCACTCATGTTAGGTTAAATAAGAGAGATGGTGATACTTTTATCTTATAGATAAATGCTATCTGGAGGTGGCAGTACAAGCCCTTATTCTTTAAACTCAAAGTATAAAGAGAGATTTCTTTTGTTTTTAGTTATGAGATTAGAAGGTTGCTGTTTTGTTTTTGTTTTATACTTGTCGTTTTATTTATATTTTATTCTAATATATTATTAATATTAGTTTCTTCGTATTAACTATATTGAAAATATGTGATTTTTGAATGTAAGAAAAAGTAAATAAAGCTACTTTAATAGAATTTTATATTTCAATTAAAATCGATTTATTTAGAGAAACTGAAAATTAATTAATTATGTAATAGTTTTCCCTAAATGGCTCATCCCTACTACATGCCCTCTACAATATCACAAAATCATATTAATATAAGTAGTATCCTACCTACAAACGATGACTGGTAAAGCACACAACACAAGAACGCGAAGGCCATAACCCTAGACTAACATTGGGTACACGAAAGGATGGCATCCCACATAAGGTAGGTACAGGTTGACCGCAATTGAAGTTAGGAGATCTTTTATGATTTTACTATATTATCTTGAGTTAATATCATTATTTTCTGTTTACATTACAATCTTAATTAAATAACCTGTTGATTAAAAAAACACTAATTAATAACAATTTAAAAGGCAATGACTTTAATAAAATAAGTATCAAATTGCTGTAATTCGGGGCATTTACCCTATAGGTACACAAAACTGAAAATAGTAAAAGTAGGCGTTACTCCTTAATTACCTATTATGGGTAATACAAATAGATATAATACCAAACCTACAAGTAGTAGGTATGTACCTACTGTGATGTGGTGAGTGATGTACTTATGATATTAAAAATATATCAAAATAATTGATATCTCTCAACAATCATAGCAATGTGTGTACGATGTACTTACATAAGTAACCACCTTACCTACTATCTATCTTTATTAAAATTGTATTTTCGAAGCAAATGCAAGGTTTACCGTTAATACATGCCTGAAATATTAAATAAGTAAGCTTTCGTAATCGTATTTTATTCCTATGGCGAGTCACACATTTATACGGTCTTCAAAATTTACACCGCACAGCGACATCTACCCACGCGTGTGGTACTATTTTGTCTTAAATTGTTCAGATACGCGCCACTAGAAGTCGCTTTGTGCAAGTGTTAAAATTATAAATAAATTAGGACAAAAATACTGATAATATACTTATGTATGCTCATTTGCAACTAACTAGCATGCTCGCATACAATTTATGTTATTCGTGCCAATGTTGATTACTAATTCTGCGTAATCAGGTTTAGTTTTGAGGCATATTAGGGTAAGACATAATATGAGTGCTGGTACCGTATAATGATTATATTAACAATTTAATTAATTAATTATTTTCAATAGGTAATCACAAAATTAAAAAAAAATTATGTGAAAAATTTGCTACCTGCACAACTTGGCTAATTATATAATCACAAAAATAAAATGCCATGCCGCATGAAAGAACACATAGCTGATGTAAAACACCAACGCTCGTTGATGTCTGCTGTGTGTGAACATGTGCAACAGGGGACCAACCACTACCTGAGATTTGACAAACCACAGATTCTCGCTAAAGAACACCGATTCCTACCAAGGATGCTTCGCGAGGCAATTGAAATCAAAAAACATCCTAATTTCAATAGAGAAGATGGTTGGAATGTACCACCAGCTTGGGATCCAGTAATTCAAATAGTCAAACCCAAGAAGAAGCAAACCACAGCTAGACTTCATAATACTCTAAGCTCATTCTGCGTAAATAGAAACACCAATGATTAAATTATGTTCGGGTACTTTGAAATAACGACACTGGAACATTGAGACAACTACCATCTGAGTCTCCCCGTGACCATGGCTGCTGAAAAGCAACCGAAACGTCGGGGAAAGTGTAAACTTAAATATAAATAGTTTTAATAATTTAATTAACTTAAAAATTAGTAAAGTTTTATAGTATCTAGTAGTAGTGTAACAGTTTCAAAATTTTGTAATAATGTGTAAAATAAATAACGCGATAAAATCCGTAAATAGTAGTTTAATTTCAACAAAAATAAACATAATTAGTTTATGAAATAATGTGTTAACAACAAGAATCATTAATATGGCCGCATCTATTGACGACTTTTGTCTTGGCAATAATTTAAAAAAGTAAGCTAGTATTTCGCTGAACTAGTGAACTACCACCATCCTACATTAGATCGCAGTCAATCAACCACGAGTTGTGTTCTGCCAGATTCCATAAAGATCCTATTAGTATCGACATTAGGACACCAATAATAAACTTTGTACCTTAATCTTTTAGCATAGTAACTCCTTTTGAGTTTGCTATGCACGAGAGATACTCCAGGCGTTGCAAAGGCTAAGCTACTGTATCCACATAAGTAGGTACCCTGAGGCAAAATGCATGCTTGTCTGTCACCTTTTTTGTATAAAAGGTAAAGAAACTAGCGGCAAAATTCATATGTATATATCAGTTCGTCAAAAGATGGAGATCTTTCGACTAACTGATACTATAAGTGCGGTAATAATTTTATTTATGTATTTAATAAATTAAAACGTTTACATAAATTACTTACACCGATTATAAGTACATATTTAAATAATATAAATTTAAGTTAGCTTCTCACAAAAAGCATTGCATACAATCATGACTACTTTCAAGTCGTCAGCAAATTTATCATAGTCCGGGTTGGCTTCCACGATAATATTAATTAAGCACGGATAGTACACGCGGCACCGGTGATGTAGCCCGTGGCCCCGTACGTCACATAGGCACGGCGAGCAGTCTGTGTCTTCTGGCTCATCATAAAGTGTTGTTATAATTCATAATATTATTTGCATTGCCTTTTTACTAGTGGCAATGACTACATTTATATCTGTATGACAACCCAGTCGTTTTGCACCTGTGCCAAGAATTCCACTTCCTCGATTTATAGTAATATTGGCACTGATTATCATATTTTTCAGAAGTGCCAATGGCTGTGTCTAGCTGTCATGCTCAGTTCCAGGTAAGTGAAGAATGACAGGATTAGCAAATAGTTGGAATGGTAGTGTTTTATAAGAAAGATATCGTAATGAGCATATACACATATACTCACTCACACCAATTGCACAAACATATGCTAGGATTATTCTTGTTTCATTCATGCATGCAAAACTATATTTTTATACATATACTAGCTGTCCCACCAGACGCGGTTGTCCTGTACACAAGAAAAAGAAACCCAAAACTAACACACACAATTTTTTTAATCAAAATCGGTCCATCCGTTTAGGAGGAGTTCAGTGACATACACACGTACAGTAGAATTATATATATAAAGATAGGTATTTTTATTTATTTATTCACAACATATATAATACAATGTATTATTTATTTTATGTTATACAAATACAAACTCGTTCTAATTTTACCGTCCGTGTCGTCATCGACGCGACGGCGAGACAACTAAATCAATTTATGCATAGTAAAATAATTATACAATAAACAAAAATTTTATACACTAAGTAATATTTAATAATTCTGTAAATATATGTACCTAATAATCATAGTAAATATGTAAAATTTGAATTTTGTTTTTCCTGGTAAATACGTATTCGTAAGATAAGGTGTGAATCGACTAAATATATTACAGATTTATGAAAGGTATGCATCTAGTTTGTCTGGTTGCCAGCTATCAGTATGTAAACAGTTACAAGTACATAATGTAACTTAAATGTGTGACCATCGGCTGAAGTGTTGGTCTACTGGTTTAAGTGGTCTCCTCGCCATTGCCACTGCGCCCAGTGGAGTGGATTCGAATCACACACAGGACAAAAATTTGCGTGACCGTTATGTTCTTTGTGTCCATTGTTTGAATGTTTATAAAGTTTGTTAAATGCTAATCAACGATGTATCAAAATCGCCGTCACGTTAAGTGATTTGATTGGCAGTTAAAGCAGTGATTTAGTCAGCCAATACCAATACCAGCAGCTGACATTTGTATGACAATTCTTGTGTTGATCTCCTTTTCAGGAATCATATGATTTGCTCACAGTTATATGTATTAAGTACTATAAAAGGCCTATATAGATTACTGAAAAGACCATATGTCGTTGCTATTAATCTCTCGCTCTCTCTTATCTAAAGACAATATTTCTTAATTTAATTCTATGAACTATTTTTTTTAGTCTTGCCTACCTAAATATATCGACGCTCAAAATAAAACGATTAAAACCAAATTGTTCAGTAAAGTAGTATAAAGTTTGGAATTGCAGTAAAATGGACATAACATTTTCACTTATTATCACATCGTTAAAATCAAAAGAATTCTCGAAAAACAAAAAATAGAGGCATTAATGACACCTTCATTAATTTGATTCCACGTTGCTTTGTGTGTTTTATGTCGCTTAGATCAATTGATTTATTATCGTCACGAGTTAATTCGGCATAAGTTACATCTACGTGGATAAAAACGAAGAATATAGAAGACCTAGCTACATCTAATATCCTCATACCAAGAGGTAATAGGCCATACATCACATGACTGTAGAATAACTTAATTGAGTACAGAAGGATCAGTGATGAGTGATGATGTAAGTGGGTTAAAAAAAGTTAATGCGGTACTTCCACACATCAAGATTTCTATTCTTACCAAAAGGAAATCGTGAAAATCCAACATACGACATTATCTAGGCAAATAGTAACGTGGTTTAGGTAAACATCGGGTTTAAAAACTATTAGAGTGACAAACAACGTAATTCTCCTTTAAATTTTGAGTGGTAATCATCACTGTGCGGTCATACAAAATCATTATCGAAATCAGGGATGTTGCGGATGCAGATTTCTTGACATATGCGGTTGTGGATGCGGATACGGATATTTGAAATCTCACATCCGCGGATGCGGATACGGATGCGGATGTCCAAATTGATGCGGTAGCTCCGCAATTGCGGATGCGGATGTTGATGAAAATTGTTCATCTTATTTAATAAAAAGCATCCAATATCACTGCCTTCGCAGGTTCAAGCCTGTTTTGCAAAGGTTCATAAATTAAACGCGTACTACTGAACAACTGATTTCTTATCGTAGCCTATGCTATATATGTATGTATCCGAAAAGGCACGTTTGGCTGAACAGCCAAACGTGCCTTTTCGGATACATTTCGACTGTTCATTAAAGCGTGTAGAGCTCCATTCACTTTGTTGCCAGCAATCGTTCTCCTTTCAATATCTGCCTCATGTTTACCATCCCTTGTAAACAAAGTACCCAAATATACAAACTCTTTCACTTGCTCCACTTTTTCTCCATCAATCATAATATTTCACATCGTCACGCAGTCTTCCTTTTCAAATACCATTACTTTCGTCTTGCTTGCATTTATTTTCATTCCATTACTCTCAAAAGCACCATGCATAATAGTTACCATCGCCTGCAACTCTTCTGTTGGTGACTATTATTTTATGGCATACTACAGCTTTTATATATATTATAATAATAACATAATTTTAGTAAAATGTCGGTAATTCTATTCAGTTAAAATAGACATAAGCTTTTAATAGCACTAAGCACTATGCTATGCCCTTCATTGGCTGAATAAAGTATTGTTGCTTTAGATAGACTACGGAAAAGCTAGAGTTAAGGAAATCTACTTAATTAAAGCTTTTCGTGGCCTAGTTGTAAAGTATTTAAGTAAAGCAAAACATTAAGTCCAGTGCTCTATATTCAAATTATTAGAAACTAAGCTTTTGCCCGTGGCTTCGTTTGGGAACAGTACTTTATTACTGACACCGTGCTTTCGAAAATTACTTATACGGTCTACGCAGTAGGTATAGATATAGCTTATCCATATAGCAATTGAGTGCACGGTTGGCGTAGTGGTGCCGAACCTGAGTGTTCTTTGTGACCGATGTTTAATCGTTTGTAAAGTCCTCTGTGATACAGGATCTTTTCTAGAGCTGGTGTTGTTTTTATATAATAAAATAAAACAGTTGGTATGTTAACATTATCAATGTTTGTTAACAGACGACCCGACTTAATGAGCAGTCAACCGGTAATTTTCTCGCTCGTCTTGATCTGCAACCGTAATTGTTTGAGTAAGATTTTCAGCAGAGCTGGGTAGGTTATGTTCACTTGTGTCTCTTTCTCTTTAGCCGATATGTCGGTCGATTTAAGTCCTTGTTCTTCTTAGTAGGCGAGGCGATTCTGTTAAAATAAAGTGTTTTTAGTTACGCATTAATTGCTTAGTGGTCCCGGTTTCGATGCCCAGGTCAACCAAAGTATTATACGAAATTTTCCTTAGGGAGGACAACTATAGGCTGGCCTATAGTTGTCATATTACATGTCTCGCGTGGATGTAATACAATACTGCCAACGTATTGGGGGACCCCCGGAGAAAAGTAGGCTGTGGAATTACAAAACCTAATAGGACACAATGCAAGTTTTACGTCCTAAGCGTTTTAAATGATTTTACACATTTTTCTGTATTACGACTATACACACGCAACATTTTTTATTTTCCGTATCTTATTTTAAGGTCTTTTAGATATTATAATATTGTCTTCTGTTTACGCGAATGTTATTCATTGAAATCAAACTACTATATATGGATTTTATCGCGTTGTTTATTTGACACTTTTTTACATAATTTAGAAAACTACTACTATTAAACTTTACTCATTTTTAAGCTAATTAAATGGCTGCTGAAAAGATACCGAAGCATCGGGGAAAGTGTAAACTTAAATATAAATAGTTTTAATAATTTAATTAGCTTAAAAATGAGTAAAGTTTAATAGTAGTAGTTTCTAAATTATGTAAAAAAGTGTCAAATAAACAACGCGTTAAAATCCGTATATAGTAGTTTAATTTCATGTCTTTTAGATATTTCAGCAATGCAAATATTATAAAAATATTACCAGTGGCTTTCTCCTTTCTTCTCTTCCATCTATTTTGCTGTGCCCGACAGGGTCCATATTTAGCCTTTTATTCTTTGCTAAAACATGTAATACATATGGAAGCATTGAAATTGAAATTGATGCGTTACGGTCTAGTAAACAGCAAAATACTAAATTACGTTTTCTTCAAAGTATCTCTTTTAACGAAGTCTATATTCATATTACTATAAGTCAGTAATATACATATAAGTCTATATTAATATATGTATCAGTGGTCTGCATAGGATTTCAGCTTAAGGCAAGCCCGACATACCTAAGTCCTTGACGTACCCAAACAGTATGTGAAGTGAAATTCATATTGTATCCACTTCACTCTTTAATACACAATTACATGTAATTGAGACCATTCAAATATACTGAGGACATTGTAGAGGTTGTTTAAATAAAAATCAATCGTTGTAGTAAGATAAACAGGGCTTTATATGCATATAAAGGCAAATACTTCATAGATATACCCTGACAGTATTTAAATCGCATTAAAAGTCCACACTTAAACTACTGAGCTCACATATTAGATGGAGAACGATAGTGTAAAATTGTTAATATAAGCGAGCGTAATAATATTACAGTAATTAAAATGTCGTTTTGGCATTGTGGGTTAGAGGACAACTTAACGTCTAAAAAGGTAACCATATTTAAATATCGTGGAGCGCATCTATGGTTTAAATCTTTGTATAGGATACACCTAACTTATAAAATATTATGTTTACTATCGATAGAAACGTCTGTTGTATATACATACAATGATGAGTTATTGGAACAAACACTAATACAACAGACGGACTCTGTTGTATTGAACGTACGTAATTGAAACAGGCGTGAGATTGTCGCCATTCAATTGATTGTAAATTAGTCGACAAGCTTGCGAAAGCAATTGTGTACAATGTTCGATATTACTCTGATTTGTGCAGCAATGCGTTATTGTTTTGTACATTCTTATATAATACATGTAGTAGGAGCTAACCATCTTGATTGATCTTATATTGTTTTGTTATTTATAAAGAGCTTGCAGATAGGGTTTCGCCGATTTTGCTTCGCTGGAATAAGCGCTAGGCTAATAAGTCATGTATATATTATATAGAAGAAGGAAAATAAATTATATGATCTAATGGTACTTAATACTTCTTCATGGATTATTTTCTCTTTTATATCAATAGTAAAAGTAAATAGTAAAAACAATACTTACGATGCTTTTTAAATTTGTGTCCTCATGATTAATAATCAAAAATAATTAATTAAATATTAAATATAATATAATAAAAGCAATTTTACTGTCATCGGTTTGGTAACGATAATGTTCAAATACTACTAGCTACCATCCGCAAATTTAAATTGTCGATGTCGTTTCCTAGATGACGGTCTATTCCCATACCAAATTAAATTCAAACTGTTTTATTGTTTTAAAAGTGGAAACTTAACAGACATATTAATATTAGATTAATGTTGCATAAAACAAATTTCACGAAGGTAATAATAATAAAAAGAAAATGAATGAAATAAAAGAAGAAACTCGGAAATTAGTCGATGAATGAATTCTATACATAACGTTACTATTCTTTTTTATACAAAGGTTCGCGTGAAAACGGGCCATTAAAAATATCAGACTGAGCTATCGGGAAACATAGCTGGGTAATTAAATAAGTATATTCAATCTAATACTTTTGTGCTTTGGTGAGTTTAGCCACGACATACTAGTGAAATTGAAGAACAAATCTTCAATTTTACAACGAGAGCAATATGTACTGGAATCTTCGATCAACAATAGCTAAAATTAGAGGCCATTGATTCTAGTGGCTAAAATAGAAGTAGGAATCATGCTGTCTATAGTTGAAACACCAGACAACTATATACAAAACAGTATTGTTGGGCCGCCAACGGACCCCTGAAGCTCATAACGTTATTATTTCAATCGCTCTAAGAATGCAACATCATATAAAAATATAAATGAAAGGTTAAAAGAATGATATTGCAAGTCCTGCTGTCATGGTAATAATACTTACTGCCAATATAAATGGACAATGCATACCTTGACCTATTAATAAATAAGTATGCTTATTTCCGCGTCTCAAATTGTCTCAATATAAGAACTGGACGTCACAATAAGCATCTATATTTATTTAGTTGTAGGTAACGCTTAACAAGGTACATATCGGACACGTCCCTGCAGCGTGTCACACTTTATAAACACCCTGACCAGGAGTGAAAGTACTGAGCACGCTCCCGTCTCATGCAATTATCAAGGTTATTCATAGCCATCAGTAACTCATAGAAAAGTCTGATGCTTTTAAGGATCATATTAGCCTTCCAAAAATGCATGTTTTTATAGGAATAACATAATAAAGACTGGCCTGAAACATCCTCAACGTGATGGGCAGAGTAGTATTACAACAGCATTTTTCCAATTCTATTTTACTTAATAAGCTTAATGCAGTCTATGAGGCATATTTCCTAACTTCATACTAGTACCAATAGCACTTTGCGCGTCTCAGGGATCGAACTCGGGGCATCTCGACACACGTATATACGAGCGTAAACGAAAACGAAAAAGAGCGTTTATGCTTACTTTCTTAGTACCAACATAAAATATATATAAATTTATATAGGCACTCTATTTAGTATAAACAAGGCTTCTTTGTCGTTTCTGTAGGAAAACACTGTTTTAAGGAGTTCTAAGTAGCAGCATGCATTCTGGATATACGTTTGGTCGACTGCAACAGGCTATTATGTGCAACCTACGTATCTCCCTACCCATAATCTCAGACAAAAGACCTTTACTGCTGAACATTGGCGTTCCCCAAGCTTTTTTATGCAGATTGATCTTGGGCCACCCGCATCCAACCGCTGCCCGCAATCCTTACCAGGACGTCGGGCCACTTTGTGGAGCTTAACTGCTGCCCACTCTATATTGGGTACTTCGTAAATCTACATATACGTAGTACCTAATGTAAACTGTGATATCTCTACCTTCGTCTTCAAGGTTATGCAGGTACGGGTCTATTTTTTAACCGACGAAAAAACGGAGGATACTTTCACAATATTCCCTTTTTTTTTATGTATGACCGCGCATAACTTTTTACAGAGTAGTCCGATTTTGATAATTCTTTTTTTTATTGGAAAGGGTATACCCCGAATTTGGTACCATATAAATTTGGAAAAAAATCTTCCACTAAGGGTAGGAAAACCGGAGATGATTGATTGTTCACTTTCTGATTGTAATGTATGACCGCGCATAACTTTTTACAGAGTAGTCCGATTTTGATAATTCTTTTTTTTATTGGAAAGGGTATACCCCGAATTTGGTACCATATAAATTTGGAAAAAAAATCTAACACTAAGGGTAGGAAAACCGGATATGATTGATTGTTCACTTTCTGATTGTAATGTATGACCACGCATAACTTTTTACAGAGTAGTCTGATTTTGATAAAATACTTTTTTATTTTATTGGATGGTATACCTTCGAGGGTATACCTCGAAGTTGGTCCCATATAAATTTGGAAAAAAGGTGGGAAAATAGGAGTGATTTATTGTTCACGCCAGATTTAAATGCTGAGTTGTGTATTACAAAAATAATTAGTAGATTATAGCAACAAAAAATTATAAAATAAAAACTATTTACCAAAAATACTATTTTTTTTTTCGTGGGGGCATGCATGGCGCATACCCCTCCGCGGGGGCGGGCGGGGGGGTTATGTCGGACTCGCCGGAGTAAAAGAAAGATAGAATAAGAATAATGTACCTCCCGGAATACCGACTAAACCTACCACGGTGTTCCTCGACAAAACCACTATCGACGGGGCCGCGCGAATCACTTGCACATACGGTCGCGACCCCGCCGAGGTTTCAGCCCGCCGTATGAAACAGCAGGCCACTACACGAACAGACCTACCCAAAGGCACTGACTCACTTTAAACTCTACTGTCCCCCCCCTAGAGGGAAGACGGACTCGAAACAGAGGCGCGCGTGGGAACACGCACGCCGCCTCTCGGACCTGGTGCTGAACGGATGGCGAGCAGGCCCACAAAGCCCACTACCCCCAGGTCAATCCTCAGGGTGGCTGGAGGTCATCTCACGCCCTCCGGCGCCCGGTTCTGCGGTTGGGGAGAGGGTTTAAACGCTCCCTCTCCCGCTCCGCCGCCTCCTTAATGGAAATGACTTCCTCACAAAAGGAGGCGACGGTGTTCCACGACCTCTCACTCCGGACCATAGACTGAACTACGGCCGGGAGCGAGAGGGCAACCAATCCGACTGCCGCGATCAACTCACGGCGCTGCGATGCCCAGGCGGGGCAAACCGCCAAAGTGTGCAGCGCCGTGTCCTCAACAACGTCGCGGCAGTCGCCGCAGTGGTGACAACCGGGCGTCTCTTGCCGGCGTATACGACACAGGAACTGGTCAAAACAACCGTGGCCAGTCATTACCTATGTCAGCCGGAAGGTGAGGGCGCCATGCCGCCTCTCCAGCCATTCCTCAAACACGGGACTTACATCACGCCACGCCATGATCGTGGCGTGCCCGACTAAAAATATTACTTAGGTATACTTACATTAGTTTAAGATCTTAGTTATTAAGGTTAAATAAAAACGGTTTATTATTTTTAGATTTTCAGTTTTTTCGGCGGTTTAATTTTTTGTCCAATAACAACGTTTACATATTGGTATGTGCAGGCAATTTAATTCATACAGCAAACGACTGTTAACGGATTGACACAAGTTCTCTCCAGTTAATAGAGATTTGATTAAAATTCTGGATTGTTCTGATTGTAGGCAATTTGCGGATCAATATTTTTATTTTCGATATGTATATTTATTGCATACCACCTTTAAATAATATGGCATCTTACTGGCATGCCATGATTATAATTTAGGCATAGTAGTCAAAAGCAGAATTATCTACAAATAAAATTAAAAGGTATCTTGTAGTATCGAGCTTCCCAAATTACCAAAACATTTTGCTGTTCATATCAGTCTGTATGAGCTCATTATAGAAAGACTGAACCGATTATAACGGAGCTTCAAACAACTGAGTCGCTGGGAGCCGACGGCTACGTACCGCAATAGCAGTGTTACAAATAGTACACCGGTATCCTGTAAGAGATTATAGTACTGGACTGGGCAGGTTCACTTATTTGAACCCCTATTAAATAAATGGTAACAGAGTTTGATTTTCTCCTGCTATTAATATACCTACCTATGTATATTAATTTTATTTTTCCACAGCGTAGATACACGATACCAACATTAGTGTCTTTGCAAGACATGAACTAACGTCCGAACAGAACGGGTGTACATGTAGATCTGAAATTTAAGTTCGCTAGTACGTATTAGATGGATTTAGAACTGCTAAGTTTATAACAGGTAATCTTGAATAAACAATATTAACGTTATCTGCTCTTCAAAATTATGTTTGTACTTCAATATTGAAGATTACAAATTATTTGTTTTAGATGACGTATTATCTTAGATGAATACTTCAGCCTCTTGATTCTTCTGATGGCATATTTAGATAGTGATGTTGCATCTTTGGCTTAAACTTTCGATTCTGAATCGATTTTATTTAATTGGTGTTGTATGCTTAGAGGGTCAGGGAGGCAATGCAGAGGGTCTCGGGTTCAAACCCACGTCGCGCACCTCTGACTTTCGGAAGTTATATGACTTTTCGAAATTATGTGCGTATTGGTTGTCAATTATCGCCTGCTCCGTGCCTCGGAGAGCACGTTAAGCCGTTGGTCCCGGCTGCCATGAACATCTATGGCAGTCGTTATTGGGAAAGTCAGCACCCTCTAATATCCTGACACTGGTCTAGCGTTAGGGTATCGTTAGCCTTCGGGTTGCGGAGGTCAGGTGGCAGCCGCCCCGAGTAAATACTGATATCTAGTCAAATCCGGTTAGACCAGAAAAGCCGACCCCAAGTGACTTGGGAATAATAAAGGCTAAGAGAGAAGAAGGTAATGTATGCTTAATTATACGTGCTGGGTAAACGTCATAAGTGCCTATATACATTTGTCTTCGATAACTTTAAGTTAAAGAAAACTTGTTTAGTCGAACATACGTGAGATTGATCTTTGACCTGTTTACTGGGAGGTATTTAGAACGAAAAAATCTCTTAGTTATCATACGTAAACAAGTAGACTGGTTTTTTATCTTCAGTATAACTTGTAATAAATGCTATAATAATTAATTTGCACTATCTATGTTTTAGTTCTTAAAGTGAAATTGACGTGTGAAATGTCGTTATTACCATTTTTTGTTCCCGCTTAGTAAGTTTGCGCGAATTGATTTAAACTTTCATTTGTGAAGATGCAATGCAAGATAAATGCATGCATCAGTAAAGAGATATTGCTGTAGTTTTGTTTTCGCAAATCATATTATCTTTATTCTTTATTTTTATTAAGCCTGTGTTTTTCGATGAGTACATTCTGAGTGTCTTCAAGTCGCGAGTGAATAGGTATCTTCTATTGCCTAGAATCTTCTATTCACTCGCGCCTGCTCGGATGCTTCATCGTCGACTGCATCGTCACTTTACAGCAGGTGAGATCGCGGTCAAAAGCAAGACAATAAAGTAAAAATAAATCTTAGCTACCTTGAATAAAAGACAGCCATAAACCAAATTGGTGTAGATTTGGCTTATTTAGTGGTTTATATACAAATCGTTGCTTTTGTTTAAATTGTGGCCACACCATATAACAAAATTCCACTGACACAAACAATTATATGTATAATTCAATGAACAAAATAGATTAAATCTAGCTTGACTTTTTCGGGCAACAACTGTTTTCAATTGGATACTAATTCAAATATTGGTATAGGATAGTCAAATTGAATAACAATTATCAGATCTACTTACAGACTGCCTGCCTGCATATCCCATGATTATATATTCGTGGTTTAAGCTCATCAATAGATTTAATTATTTGTACTGTGTATTTTCGTTGAACCACAAGATAACATTCCTTTTATTACAATGTTCTATAACAATATTCTACTGTAATGTTTACGAAAACACAACGCGGTAATCCTATCAAGTACGTCAGAACCAAACAGTCCTTTTATAATACAGTTTCCGTAGATTAGCACCGTATATTCGCTTTGACAAACTTATTTAGACTAACTTATCACAAAGAAATGCATTGTTCTTAAAGTACAATTTGCCGCTGCAGGTGCTACTAGTTCATAGCGTATGTTCAGACGAACATGAGAGTTCATAGCTCACTCGAAACAATTGATTGTTTGTAGATTTTAACACTATGTTTAATTACCTATTCTGAAGTTCATCTGGTTTTTTTTTACAATAGTTTTTGTTACCAAATCAGAACAACGGTCATTTGTAGTATTTGTGGGTTGTTCTAACTATGTATGTGTAGTTGTAGTGTGTTGTAAGTAATTAATTACTTACTCTACTTCAATAGTGTAAGCAATCGGATCGCTTCCATTACTCTTCATTAAGTTAATCTCGATTTTTTATGAATCTTACTACCCAGCCAGTGTTCATACTATCTTTATGTCGATGATTTGTATATTCTCAAGAATGTATTGACAGTGTTTGGTGCAATTGAGGTGTAAGCAAAAATATATTGAAGATATTAAAGAACAGTTAACTTGATAGTATCATTTTGTTAGTGTCAGATGTCACTGCGGTTGCCAAGAAGATTGGATATCCCAGCTCAGCCGCTTGTAGTATTTAATAGTTTAAGAATCGCTTCGGTTTTATTCTGTAACAAACATTGGATATTTTTAGTGATACGCTAACTGATATGCCTGTAGTGTGTAGACTAGAAGTGTAAGTGACTAAATTCCCTCGTGCAATATATTACGACATCGTACGGGATAGTAGGCACCTGGACATGAGCTTACTCTATAAACAACACAGCCACTAATACTCATACATAATTATGTCAACGCTCATATCCTGAAAAACTAAAATCAACTGAAAAATTTGATACGATTAATTTGGCAAGCTTACATCATTAAGGCCTTCTTCATAGTAAACGCTTACTGTAGTCAATGGACGCCTTTGGTACCAGTAGTATAAGCTGTACATTGCAGAGGCAGCAAAAGGAAAATATGCACGGTCACAAGAGACAAAGACAATTGAAGACACAGCGTACCTTAATTCCTTAAGGGAAAGCTTTGACATCTCTCCTGGCATGGTCAAGAGCGCTGTTCTCATTCTAGACTGGGTGTGCAGGTCAGTTGATTCAAATGCCTTACATTTAAACGAATACTAATAAAACCCTTTTTGGACATACCAAACCATAGCTAGTAAAAGGACTACGTAAATACTTCCACAATAAAACATATAATATTTTGCAAAGATTACTTTTTATCCATTTATTATCTGTTTTACGATATCGTGACTATACAGAGTCTTGGTGTTATATTAATCTTTGTATACACTGTGACTATGCATGTACGGTGTACATATATGTAACATATAATATTTTGCAAAGATTACTTTTTATCCATTTATTATCTGTTTTACGATATCGTGACTATACAGAGTCTTGGTGTTATATTAATCTTTGTATACACTGTGACTATGCATGTACGGTGTACATATATGTATGTATGTACGATGCCAATTAATGACAGTTAATAAGATCATTCAGCGCTGACGACGTTGATTTGGACACTGAAACATTCATGATAGCTTTTCAATGCGTCTCTAGTCTTCATATAAGAAGGACGCCTCTCCCGTTTTGAACTAATAACTATATTTATTTTAACATTTATAAAATGGGATCCAAGAAGAAAAAGGAACAGTAAGTTAATATATTATATTTCTTTGCTTTGCGATAATTATTGAAATAATTATGTTAATATGCAGTTCAAATTGTTAATTTTAGTATTAATAATTCTATTTGACTTAGCGAATGTTCATGCAGTGGCATAGGAAAGCCGGCGATAAAACCGTATTTTAAAGTTTTGGTGAATTTGGTGATGAATTAGAAATCATCCAGATTTCCTAGATATAACACAAAAGTTAAGTATTACAAAATATTGAATAAAATGTTTAGCATATTGTTTGTTAGTAAACAGTTTCAAAAAGCTTAACGATAGCTTTTTGAAACTGTTACGTTATACGTCAGAAAATAACTGCCCTTAGCTTAGGCAATAGTCAATACGGGTTTTAAATATTACACTTGATAATATAAAGCGTCTTTATGGCAGTGGCGCATAACCTAAATATTATTAACAAGAAAGTGAGTCTGTGCGTTTCTTCATTGTTCAAAATATGCGATATAGTTCGATAAATGTGAGTAATGATATTAACGAGAAATACTCTCAAACGGCGCATACTCAAAGCCTGGTAGATAATCTTTTTGAGGCGTTTAGGGTTGAAATCGTAATGGGCTTGGATCCTACTCATATTCTGTAATAAATCTGAATGACTCCTCCTGCCATCAGAACTGTTATGTTATTTCCCGCTAGGAATAAGCATTGCCATTCAAAGTAGCAATGCTGCCAGTCTTCTGACCACTCTTCTACCAGTGACCGCGATGTGGAGGAATTCTATCTATCTTCACTTTGACAACCTTTTTTTTTGCTTAGTTACTTTATACAAGCTTTAGCTTAAGCTCTAGGTTTAGCTTTTATCAATAAATGATAATTAACAATTAATATAAACTAATACATATATGATTTCCTCGAATTTACAATAATGATAATAGTCGATTTTTGAACACTGAGCGAACTCTAGTTTAATTTATAAGGTGAAACTGTGGGTGAAAATGCTAGAAATCGTCATTGTAATTATTTTTCCTGTACTTTTCAATTTTACGCTGTATTTTTTTATCAGCTGTCCAACCAAGTTGTTCTAGTGAACGTTTTACTTAGTGAAGAGTAAAGTACCTCGACTACCTTTAATATAAGGAGTTGAAGTAATTTTAAGCACAAACGATCTTCATATGTTTCAGTAAGATATATTTGTCTTAATTATATCTGTTTTTACAAAGACATGATCACACCTGCCCATTTCACATCTTTACTTATTTTTTATCTTTGGAAGAAATACATTCGCGCTAAGAACAACTCCTAGGTCGCAGCGAACCTAAAAATATTTAAAAACGGAATATCTAGACTTGGTACTGCTATTTGCGGTCCATACACATGTTTATTCTGTGTCGAGCGAACCCACAACTCTCGGCCATCTGTGCGGTCAACTCATTATTTACAAATTACTATTTATGTACCATATTATAGCTATAATACAATCAATCTTATTTAAGTAAAGATGCACGTGTCGTGAGCACCTTTGATGCCTTTGCCTACATTAAAATTTATCATTGTACATAAACTATTAATTTAACAACCAGTACTCTTGAACTCTAGAATCAATTAATTGATAAGTCAAATAATGTTCTACAGCTTTATCTTCATGCTGTTCATTGTATTTGAGGATCTTAGGTCGACATTATAAGTACTTGAAATATCAGACAGGCATGTATAAATAAATAGCGTGTAAGAATAAGATGTGGTCATATAATAAAGTATTGACAAAACACGGTATATTATGTTTATTTGTCAATAGCAGTAATTATGCTTATTAACCTATCATTTGTTCGAATACCAGACATAATAGAAATCCTTTTATGCTTAGCCACCAGTGTGCCACTACCATCCAACAGCTTAATTTTATAAATCGACATTTGGAAAATTGTTCCTGCCTTCACATCCTGGTCGTATGGTCATTATCCTCAAATTATATGATAATAATAATAATAATAATAATAATGTCCTCCAGACCGAATTTCGGCCACGGCGGCCAGTCTTAACAGAGACTGGCCATCTGCGCAGGAGATATTATAGTGCACAAGTGTGTGCGCAAACACAAGTGCACTCTCTGTTCCCTAACTCTCATGATCCGATGGGACGGCAATCCGACACGACCGGAGAGAGATCAGGCGCAGGACCAACGGCTTTACGTGCTTTCCGAGGCACGGGGGTGTCTAACACCGCCAACTTCCTAACTCCGGGCTGCTATTGAGATTTCTTTACAGGAAAACCCAATAGCTTTTTGTTGGCCCGACCCGGGATTCGAACCCGAGACCTCATGCACAGCAGTCGCATTCACTACCGCTGCGCCACGGAGGCAGTTGTAGTTGCAGTATGATATATCTATAATAATAATAATAATATTCTACCACATACACACAATACCGTCTAGCCCAAACTAAGCAGAGCTTGTACTAAGGGTACTAGACAATGGATAAACATACTTATATACTTTCTTTTTTTGTAAATACATACATATTATACATAGAAACACCCAGACCAAGACAAACATCCATGTTCATGCACACAAATATTTGACTTGTGCGGGAATCGAACCCACGACCTCAGGCGTGGTAGTTGGTTACACTAACCACTACGCCATCGAGGCCGTCTATTCTTCTATCTATTGAGATGTGTTTATCCTTACGTTCAAAATAAATTGCCGCATTAAAATCTATGATAAGGCATATCATAGATTTTACACAAAGTACCACAAACAACTTTCAAAAAATGACAACACTTAAGTTTTACACATTGTTTAAAAAGGCAAAGGGTGGGTGTTCGTATCTTTTGTTATGATGAAATTTTATGTTATTAGGTATTATCTACTTATATTTAATATCTTAGGCTTGGTGGTCTGATACGACAGGAGAACTATCACTGAAGCTCCTATACACGCAGCAAGTAACATGCGTAAATAGTCACTTGAATATTGTTATACCTATACATCATGTTAATAAACGGCGACAACGCAAGTTACTTGTGCTATTAATCTATATGCAAGTAAAAAACAGTTTTAAAATAAGATAAATAGTGTCTAAAATGCAAGAGCCCATATCATGCTATAATTAGTCCACGCCAACTATTGACATCGTGTATATACACTATGAGTTTATTGTGTAAGCGGTGTAGTTATAGTCCTTTCAGTGTATATCTAAGCTGTTTCAAATAATGTAAAACGTTGTGGGACAGATCAATTTTGTCACTTGGTCAAAACGATACACACTAATATAAACTGCACATTAATAAAATAACAATACCTACTATTAATACAAGTCTTGACTTTAAAAATTAAAAGCTTCTTACGAATGTGTTCATCTAGAAATTTGTGCAACTATAGACGTAATTTAAAATAACATAAAATCATCATTTATGTAGTACTATACATGTAATTTCAACAGCCATTGTTATTCTATATATTCTTATATAAGCACAAACTCGACTCGAAAATTGTATACCTATAAATAAATAATAGATCGCGACCATTATTCTAAGTTGAACTTTTTCTCGTTGTGATTATAAAGCTTTAACCAAATTTTATTAAAAAATCATCTCAAGCATACCCTTTATTAACTAAAACCAGCAATGTATTTGAATCATACGTGATGTAAACAGTTCACAAAACCAGCTGTCCACTAGCGCGGTGCGTAGAGGTCATTCCCCGAGCGGTCTTGCGGTTTTATGATGAATTGAAGTTCGAATATCGAACTTCAATTCTAATCGAAGTTAAAATAGTTTGATACGGCGCGCCGTCCCTTATACTTTGTATAGATGTGATAGAAATCCCAACAATGCTATAACACCATGCAGAACAATCCAAAAACAGGGTACAATTCAAGCAGTTAATAGTAACACGTGTTAAAAAGCCAACAAATAATAATATAATATTTTATCACATACACACAACACCATCTAGCTCAAACTAAACAGAGCTTATACTATAGGTACTATTCCATGGATAAACATATATACTTTATTTTTTGTAAATATGTACATATTATCTATAGAAACACCCAGACCAAAATACCTTAATACATAATTTTGGCTTTTTCCAGGATAAAAGCTGCCGAACCAAAGATATCGTACTTCCAAATAGTAAGTATACAGAAATCACACATAAAAACATCGATTACTTAAGCAAAGGCAAGGCAATGCGCAATTATTCTATTCAAATTCAGTATTGTAATTAAACAATCGGGCATCGCTACTTTTGTATTTTTATAAGTACTAATAGGATATTAAACGTACAGCTGGTTTATTAGGACACCACTGAGCGACCAATACGTTCGATGGTTCAAATTTAAGAGTAGATAGATAGAATTTATATATGCTTTATCTAAACAGTCAACTCTTACACGTTAACGTATAAAAGCTGTTATTTTTATGAAAGTTCTCAGGTGCATGTGCCTTGTGTCAAAAATCTCTTGAGAATGACGTTTACTACCAATGACTATAACTAGACTGACCAATTTATTAGCGTATAGGCCTTCATAACGCCAAAATAATTTTCCAGTTATTGCCAATAATTCTTTAGAGCATGTTAGATCTTAATTATATGACTATTTTCAGTTCCGATACGCAACATGTATGGAACTAATGGCGACGATTCTAGGAGTGTTATTCGGGCTGATGAGTGGGGGAGGCGTCTGCTACAACTTGGTGCAGATAGGAGAACTGAGCACGGCCTTCGTTGAGAGAACCACGTACAGGGAACGAAGCAGCAGCTACCTCCCGCTCACTGAGACCTTCGGTGGAGGCAGAAGGCTGTACGTAAGAACTTTTATTATATATTTATTAGTACCTATTTGCATTTACCAATAGTTTCAGTTTCAAAGTTTCAAACGGTAGCAATGTAGTTCGAATCTACTGCTGCATACACAAATGACCTGTGTCGTTTGAGTGAGTAGAAAAGTAAATAAGTACAGTACTTTTGTTGGATAAGCTATAAACAAGGATCACGCAATGTAGTTGTACCATGGCATTCAGGGTTAAAGTAATTTTTAATTCCATTGGTTGTATAATGCGACATATCAGATATTGAAAATTCTCATTTACTAGAACGGCGGTAATAACTAATTCACGTGTCGAGTATCTATTGCCCTTGAACAACCAATCAATTTTGATGTAGATTTAGAAACGGTTAATCCGGCATCTAATTTTCTTATAGATATCATCGATTTAGTCTATAATAATAGTAGTATTTTTTATTATTTACCACTCTAAACCTCATCGTCTCGAGTTATAGCAATATTCAGAATGATAAGTTGATAGTCTATTTAAACTATGGTATACCGTGGATGCCCATTTAGAGACCTTATTCTATTATTTTGTGTAGAGTGAATGCTTCATACGAAGAAAACATGGCGGCTCTGATAGAAGACGCTAAAGCGATGGCTATCGGTTTGTTCCTGAGCATCGGGATTGCGCTTATTTTCTGCATACTCTCCGTTGGCCTCATCAGCTGGAGTGCACTTCGACAGGTACGTACTTTAAGATATTTTATTATTTGACTGCACGGATCGTAATCGATCGATAAGTGGTCGCCTCGCCACTGCCGCTGCGCCGAGTGTTGTGGGTTTGATACCTACATGGGACAAAAATTTGGGTGATCCACATATAGTTGTTACGGGTGTGATTGTATTCTTTGTGTCCGTGTCTGCAACACAGGAATCATTTCAATTAGGAGAGTTGTCACTAAAAATATATATATATATATATAAAAAGAGGTTTTAATATGCTGTAATACATTTTCAAACTTAATTACAGCATATCAATACCTCTTTATAAGAATAAATGAGCATTGTTCGATAATCTCTGATCAACTTTATTTTATCATTTATGTCCGAAATTAATAAGTCTAAGACAACATTTATTTATTTATCTAGGCTACAAAGTAATAAATATGAAGGTTTAGTCGGTAGTGAGTTTACTTTAGTTATATTCAGACGCTGCTAGTTGCAGGCAAAGGCTTGAACCAATGACAAGATACATACAGGCAGCACACAACTACTCTTTTTAAATCGCATATTGCACCACAATAATATCATGTCTGTAAATCCTAACCAAGTAACAAAATATTTACAATAAAATTAAAATGACGGCGGCATTGCTTAGGGTTTCACTACATAGTAATATAATTATATTAAAGTGTTTTATGAAATGTTCCCAACTCATAGAAGGCAATTAATCACAATAAATCTGCGGTGACATAATTATTTTACTGGTTATAAGATTCATAAGTCATTTTTTTTTTATGCTCTAATAGGCTTGCGTTTGACCGCGATTTCACCTGATCTTAAGTGTAGATGCAGTCGACGATGGAGCACGCTTGCCTAGAAGATACCTATTCACTCGCGACTTGAAGACACCCAGATTGTACTCATCGGGAAACACAGACTTAGGTAGCGAATTCCACTCCTTAGCGGTACGCATTATAAAATTGGAAGCAAATCGCTTCGTGCATAAATGTGGTATATCCACCATGTACCTGTGTTGCTGGCCTGATTGTCTGGTCGTCCGATGGTAGAATGGGGAAGGAGGATCATGGTACTAGATGTAATGACATTGCATAGATTTGAACCAAATTCCTTAATATTTAATCTTAAGAGGAAATGCGGCTAGCGATTACTCTATTTAATTGAATTTCTCTGTTATCCCTTAAATAATGATACTATAACAACGAATCATTTAAATATAATCTATTTCTACCATCGCCATGTTCTTTTCTTATCATTTTTATACAATATAATCATTAGGTATAACCACTAGGAACGATCAAAAACATAAAATTCGCTGTGTTATGGTCTTGTTATCAGTCATCCAGTAAACAAATTTAACAAAAATAGTAAAATAAATAAAATACAGACAGAGAAAAATCCTTTCCGTATATTTATGTAAAATTTATAAATGTAGGTTTTGTATTTGAAAACAAAGAAATACGAGATAAAAATGTCAGAGGTGGATTTAATCAGTCCCAACTGTAGCTTTATCTCTTTGCACATAGACATTTTGTTCGAGCCTAAGGCAACAGCAATAGATCTGTTAAATATCTTTTCTTTGAATACTTTAATGCTAGTATTTCCTTGAAATTAAACTACTATATATGGATTTTAACGCGTTCTTTATTTGACACTTTATTACATAATTATGAAAATTGCTACACTACTACTACTATTAAACTTTACTAACTGAAAAGCAACCGAAACGTCGGGGAAAGTGTTTTAATAATAATTTAATTAGCTTAAAAATTAGTAAAGTTTAATAGTAGTAGTAGTGTAACAATTTTCAAAATTATGTAATAAAGTGTCAAATAAACAACGCGATAAAATCCGTATGTAGTAGTTTAATTTCAATGAATAATATTCGCGTAAACAGAAGACAATACTAGTATTTCCTCTTAACTCCAATCAGAAATAGCTATACCTATACATAATTTTATTCGAATACGCAGCGCATAAACTTATTGAAATAAATTCATGCGCTGCGTATTCGAATAAAATTTATATTCGAATAATTCGATTTAAACCACCCGCATAAAACGCTTAGTTCCATATGAACTTTAGAATCGATATTACAGAAAATGTTATATGCCAGATATATACAGGTATCACACTTGATTAGAGCGAGTCGCGTGTACAATGCGGCATGCCGGAGTGTTCATATCGACACTTTCTTTACTAAATTTTAAAAACATTTGTGCAACGCGTTCTTTGACTAGATCTAAACGTGTGATAATACAATATGTTTACTTTTGTACTATATTTACGATTATATAGGTATTTTATCAGTGAAAACTTTTAATTGGTCGTCACCTTATTAGTATTATGTTAATTGTATTTCTAGCTGTAAGTTTTTCTAAAATGTTAAAAATATAACATTTTATTGCTAATAAGAAACTGGCTACTAACTCACATTAAAACGAACGCTCATATGTATCCATAATGATCCATTTCATTCATTCCATTCCAACTTTGAAATCGTTACTAGAACTTTTATATTTTAAACACGGAATACAATATGGGCGGTAGCGCTCGTTTATTTTTAATACAATAATATCCTTGGCCCAGGTCAAGTGCCAATGAGGCAACATGACACTATGTGATCATAGAGCTGAACCTTGTTTTAATTAAGTGTTGTGCAGTGTTTACGTTTGTTATGGATAATATTCATTCTATGCACCAATCACGTATCATGATTATGAATATTCGTAAATCCTAACTTATATTATAACTAGATTTTGCTCGCGGCTTCCCTCGCATAAGGTTAGGTAAGATTAGTAACAGTATTTTTTCTTGGATGAAAGATACCCTATGTCCTTTTCTGTTCGATGTCTCGCCGATTAGTTCACGTGAAAGCATAACAAAAAAGCAAACTTGCTTTCGCAATCCTAATATTATAAATATGAATGTGAGTTCGTTTATTACGCTTTCAAGCCTTAACTACTCAACCATTATGAAATTTCGCATGCACATTGTCAGGGTACAGAAATGGACATAGAGTACCTTTCATAGAGAAAAGTACTGTTCCTGAGGGATGAAAATTTATTGATAAAATCTACATTAAAGCAAAAGAAGCCGCGGGCAAAATGTTGTTTAATTATATTTTGATTACGATAATAAAGATTACTACGCTCATCACTCCGTGTGAAAAAGATTAAGCTCATATTAGGTGACCGATAATAACAGTTGTTAAAATAAACTATTGAACTTTATTTAGCGTTAATGTAGGTTAGGTTTTAAATTAAGGTCATTTTCTGTTCCCCTGGCAACGTTTATACGAAATTTTATGATGATTAGCCTAGTAATTAAGGCGTGTAAGCGTAACAAATAAACAAACAAACTCACTTTTGCATTGATTTTATCAGTTAGGATAACGTATATAAAAAAGGAGATTTAATTAAAATATAAGTTAAGAATCTGTATACGTTATAACTATATAAACTAACAGTCGCCTAAATAGTTAGGATATCGCACTTATACGCAAAAGGTCGTGGGTTCGTAAGCACCTATGACACTTCCGACATAAACCTACTCACAAGCATATTAGCTTAGCTGGACGATTTTGCAAGAATACTTGTAACCTATATTCTGATAATCAATTATAATTGTGCAACATCCTAGTTCCATATATTGACATATTATCTATATATAACATGCTTTACACAGCGTCCAGCATGCGTACACAGATATGTACAAATATAGAAATATCCATATTTGTACATATCTGTGTACGCGATATTTTATTCTCAGGTCAGAGGATGTATGGACCGTGACTGTTGTTCTCTGTAATGATTATTTTTCTTTGATTTTCTTTACAGCTATGTTTTTATTATAATTGCTATAAAAACCAACACTTATTATCATTTTAAAATATAGAAGCAATCGAAATCGCCTAATTGGACTTGCGTTGCTGACTTTACCAGCCTGTTTATCAAAACCATTATGAATTAGTAATTGCTATTGAAAATAGACACGTATTCTCAGTATCTTCAATATCCTGTACATAATATTATATCTGTACATATACCATAGTATATGGACAGATATGTAAACTTATGGCTTGATCGGTTTCTCTACTTACAACCATCTCACATGTAATGGAAATATATATTTTGAAGGCGGAGAAACATAGAACTATTGGATTTATTATTTCCTATTTTTGACTTTTGGACGTTACGATTTTACATGTGATTAGTATAAGCTAAGTACTGCTAGGTGCATAAAATGTTACTAAACCAGCAAAAATTAGAGTGATACTTATCTTATGTAGGTTTTAATTTAATTTCGTTGTGTGCATAGACAACTACAATGCTATATATGTATAAACACTCATGTGAAAACTATGGTTTTTGAAAGCAATGAAACCTGTAATTTATGATAATGATTCTAAGGCAAGACGTTTCCATCTACGTATCAAGTATTTAATACTTTTCATTTAATTTCTGAACTGAGAAATTCATATTATTTTAACTTGGTATTGAAAAATATATAATTACGTTATAGGTACGACAAGAATAAAAAGAAATCTCATTATAAAACATTCGATATTTAGAAAAACGTGAACACTTTTTTACTAGTGTTTAAATTGTAACGTCGAACACATACCATAGATTAAAAAGGGAATATATTAGTTGCATCCAAAATGACGTAAATAAATATAAATAAAAAAAATTATTTTTACGTTAATATATTTTGCAGGCCTTAATAAAAATTAATAAAATCCCGTTATTATATGTTAACTTCAGGTACAATTTTTTGGCGCATCTCTTATTAATGGTCAATGTAACATAGCCCAGGTCAACTATGGCCATTGTTCTTTATAAATTTTTTTGTTGCATGATTACTACAACCGATTTAGGTTACGTTAACCACTTACTATCAACCGGTACGTAGGTACCCTTGTTTGCCAGCAATAAAAACTGGCAATTAGAATAATACTTTGACTCGTTCTGTAGATTATGGATCAAGATAATAACCCAATAGACTTTGAATTTTAGTCTTCGTGAAAATGGATAATAGAATTTGCCATGTCATGATAGTTTACAGCGTATAATGTCAATGTATGATCATTGAAGTATATACAAGGTTACCATATGATAGGATCTTATAGTCTATGCTAAAATGACGTAGTTAGGTCTGGTGGCCCTGGGGTCATAAAGCGATAGTAGAATAAAGAACCTACTTCTTTTTGCACCCCAGACAACGTGTGAGCAACATTCCATGAACGGTCTAGTAATTAAGGTGTGAAACTATAACAAACAAACAAACCACGTGGCACAAAATAAAAAACAAATATCTCTTTTTCTTTTTAATAATTAGGTAGGTACTGCATAAAGATTAGGATAAGTAACGTTTCACCACATTGTAATAAAATTAATTAATAGACATTAACATTGATTTTTTTCAAGAATATTACTAAAGGACTAGCTGTTGTAATTAATTGTTGAATTAAATGTGATAAAAAATTGTTTAAGGTCCCGAATAGGTTTTTTAGAATTATCCTTTCTTTGCGGGACACTCTGTATATAAGACACTGCTTACAAGCTATCAGACTTCATTATAGTTAATAATCATAATGATAGAACATTTAAACACACATAACATTAAGAGTTCAAGAGTTTATTTGAACTAGCTATAAATAAATAACATTTTACAGAGTTCTCTAATTTAAAAAAAAACCCGTAAATTTTTAAGCAGCTTTTTTAAAAAACAAAAGACCTAAAGAAATAAATGACTTGAATTTGAATTTAGACTCGATGATTTTAAGGCCATCGTTTCATTTTCCTCTTTATACATACATTTCACGCCTGTTTATATGCAAAGGGGTATGGAGTGATTGTATTATATATATATACTTTTAGATCTCAGGATTGTCAGATCCACCCCGTAGATAGCCAGACTAAGTGCTGCTATAAGGAATTTGCTAACATGCAAACCCAATAACAGCATATTTTTTAAAAATAAAATAGCTTGTTGGAAAATATTTACAGTACCCTTTTAGTTTTTCCATAAACATAATCCAATCCCTGATATCGTAAAGGCGTTAACGTACCTTAAATAATAATGTCATAAATTTTAGTTTAATTATAATTGACTTCTACGACATTGCTTGAGTGTTATAAGCTTGCATATTTGTAAATTGAGAGCTCCAGGGTCCCCACATTAATTGTTTTGCTATCAGTAGCAACAGACAGTTTAAAACTAGATCATGTGAATGGAATAGGCCCGTAGAATCGAAATCGTAAATACATTGATTAAATTTAGATTGAAGTACATTTATTTTGGTGGTAAGCGATGAATAGTGCCAAATAAAAGTAGAGCGAAAAAGCGTTCCCGCTGGACGTTATCTGGAACCAATTTTTTGCAGTAGTCTTGCTCTCAAGCCAACCTAGAACCAATTGGTTTCAGCAAGAGTATGCCAAATTAACCAGTTGAAAATTACATTCGCAGGGTAAAGGCTTTCAGAGTACTGGTTCTATCTGTTGTATGTTTAGCGGTCTGTTCTGTTTCACAGTGTCGAGGCTATATGGCTGTTTCATCATGTTGTATCAGATATTTAATATTTCAAACAAAATATCTACGATTTGGATCTCATATACCTTTCCTGCGACGGATTACAATCAAAAACGTGTTCTAATGTTTTGTTTATGTACTGGAAGGCAGAAGGGCAAGCCTGGCAGTAAGTAAACCTACATTAAAATTGCAATAGACAGAATGGTGCTACAAACGCTCTCAGGGATAGTATTATGCCTTTCCCTATTATTTTCCCGTGATAGACACAATAGAACATCTATTGCTATGATTATATGTAAAACATCGGACAGGGAATCTGTTAAAAGACGTCAAGGAAAAATGATTTGAAGGAGAGGTGGGGATTGAAGTAGAACTTCCATACCGCGTATGGGACAGGTTGTGGTATGGCTTGCGATGCTGCTGTAGCATATTCCAATCAGTTGTATAGATGTGGTTAGGGTCCGACTCATATATGCATGTTTAAGAGATGTATGTATATCGGAGCCCATGAACAAAATATTACCTAAAAACTTATGAACATATAGACGTGAAGATATTCACTAAGCTACTTAATGTAGTAATATATACATACATGGTCTTACGGGTCATTTTCGATTAGGTAGGCAGAAATATCCGTACCTGGCGTGAATAAGTTGATATGTCATTTATGCATACTTTTCAGGGCAGCCAATTTAAAGTTTACGATCTTCTGGTAAATCGAAAATAATGATGATTACTTTTTTAATAGTTGAATTTAGGTTCTTTAAGGAGCTGTTTTAAGTCTATGTTACAAAATAAATGTAATATTTGTTAATGCATTTAAAAACAGACTTATCCAATTGTTCACCGACGACTTATCAACTTATTCCCTGAAGGAAGATAAAAATTCTAACTGTCAGAATTGAATTTAAATAAAAACCAAATGAAGTAATAACAAAGTTTAATCGCAGAAACAAATTAAGATTCTTTATTCTTTTTTAAATTTATGAAATTTAACCAAATGACAAGAAAAAACACTTTAAATTACTTATTCTTGTGTGTTTTCTTCTTTATCAGGATCTTCTTCGTCAAGATCGGGGTCGATATTTTCTGTATCATTATCCGTTTTTATATTTCTATAAAATTCATGAAATACTGGATCTATTAGAGGTAATAGATCCAGCAAATCTTTTTTCTTCTCTCTACTTACTGGCAATTGCTCTCTGGACACTGGTTCTAACTGTATGTTATCTATAATGTATTTGCCTCTTTTCTTGAAGTTTATTGCTTTAAATGGAGTGTCACTGTCAAGGTTTGTCTTGAAGTATATTTCTCCAATGGGTTTTCTATATTGCAACCACTTCACAGGTTGCCATAGGAATTTGCTTCCAGAGACGTCTTTCTTTTTAATTGTGAACGGCCCTTTTTTTGAACTTAATTCAGAGAAGTTTAGAAACTGTTCTTGCTTCATAGGTATCACTTCAAAGGGGTTTTTAACTTTGGAAGACCGAACCAGTTGTATCCAATCATTAAGATGGTTAATTTTAATCTGTGTCTTCTTTTTAGTTCTCTCAATTATAGCATGGTCCGAGTCACATTCCATATGACTATGTCCGCTGATAAGAAACTTATGGTTGATCACTTCCAATGTTGGATGTTGATGCAATAGAAACATGAACATCATAGCAACTGTGTTGTTTTTATTTTGCCCCCCACATGTGTCCGAATAAAATGTGACCTGTTTTACATTTGCAGGTAAATTATGAAGCAAATCCCATAAACAAGAAGCGATTTGGTTAGCACCTCGTGCGCCAATCGTTTCGTCCCACATATAACAAATAGCTTGATCATTAGCTAAGTTATGAACTGTTAGATTGAAGGACCACAATTGCCTTTTATAAAAAGAAACTGAAGTTTTGAGGTAAGGAGTAGGTAAGCATTGCTGAAGATCGAACGTGTAGGCACGAATTGATGAGTCGTGTTTTGCATCGTCTTTGTCTTTCCTCTTTTCGGAATAAGCTTTTTCAGCTAATGTATGATGTGCAGCAAGTTCAGCTTTTAAAGCCTGGATTTCCTGTCCTTGAGCTAACGAAATCTTTGTATTAAGTAAATCACAAGTATGGCAAGTATCTTTTGCCGGTTGTTTGAAGGATAGATTTAAGTCATGAAAACATTTTGAGTACAATTTCAATGACACGGGGTTTGAACAACTTTCTTTGTATAAACGATACATAGCTGCAATGGACAGATCTGAAGACAAATATTTTCGGTTCGTTCTTTTCCTACAGTAGTGACTCTCGTAATTTGGAAATGACAATATATGGTTTATAGCTGTAGTAGTATCGTCAATCGTTTTTTTATTTTTAGGTGGTTGCCTTCCTCTCTTATCAGCAGTTATTACTCCGCTTACAGAGTGTTTTTTCTTATCTATTATAATATTTACAAATCCTTTGGTTTCCCCATACGTTTTACATAAGCATTCTTTACAAATTGGTTTGTGTTCATTATTTATAATTAGTTTATATTTGCAATAATAATCTCTCTGAACTGTTCTGCTATCAGTCTTTTGTGTCTTCTTTGGTAATATTGTTATAAGACTAGCTACGTACATTGCTCTCCGATCTCTACTGCCCAAAGCCCAATATTCGTCAAAACATTGTTTCCTTTCCAATTCAGAAAATCGTTCAGAACATTTTAATCTACAAGTTCTTAGTGATCTTAATTTCCTCTCACCCACTTTTTTTCCTTTTTCCGTTACATAGCCTTTACCAGAATTCCTTAGTTTTTTAGATTCTTCCCTCTCCTTCCTTGATCTACCCTTTTTTTTCACTTTCGAATTTTCTTTAGTTGGATCTTCATTCCTTGCCTCTGTCACACTGTTGATATCTGCAACAATATATGTATTTCAGTATATTCATAAAACTATTTTATAATAACTGTTCCTATTTTAGATTGATTTTAACTTATTATACTCACCTGAAGTAGAAGCTGTAGCTATATTTTGTGTATTATCGTTCGAAATGTTAGTGATAGTTTCCTGGTTTTCTGCTCTTATTTTTTCATTTTCTACAGAAACAGCACTTTCCACTAGGTTGTTATCGATTTTATCAGTATTAGATGTATTTTTTTGTAAATCTTTAGGAGATAAAATATCATCATAAGATTCGCAATCAGTTTCAGAGTTATCCTGTACAGCATTTGTTTTATTTGCCATTAAATCAGGAGATTGCATCAAGTCAATATTTTCAAATTCTAGGTCTGTTTCATTTAATACATCATAAAGTTCTTTCGTTTCCGGCGACATAGGCCGAATAGGGGACGAAGTATGATCTTCATTTTCAAGATCTTTTAATAATGGAGACGATCTCAATCCTTCTGATGTGTCACTTCTTACATCAAAATTAGACTCACCTGAAATAATATGATTTCGTTTAAAGTATGTATAACATTTATATCCAATAATAAAAAAAGAAAGAAAAATAATTGCCTGGAGTTGAGTTCTTATGTCTTAGTTTCTGTATCAAAGGAGTCAATGGAGAAAAGGGGGGAGGAGAAATAGAGGGTGGCTCATTTGAAAATAACATTTCAGAACTGCATGTATCTGAAAAGATATTAACATAATAGATTATTTTTCAACAGCATTCTCAGACTTCAAACTTACTAAGTTACTTATAACATCTTTAATTCATTAAGCTATTCATTCCACATTTTCCCATATTTAACAACTTGATTTGATTTTTTTTTATAGAACGTCTTAATACAGTCTTACTGCCGCACACAGAGACGTCATTCAATTATAGCAAAACCTAAGGTACTTAACATCATAAAGATATAGACTATTATTCAATGACAAAATTAGTAAATCAGAGATTAGCGTTAATGGGCGCCTCTGAGTGCGGCAGTTAAAGTGATTAAAACAACAGAATTCCATCACCTGTCACGCAATTCCCTCCTACACCAGCAAACCCATTTGACAAAAAAATAGCTAAGAACGTAAGAGTACTCATAATTTAATAAATTAGCAAATATGGTAAAAATACGATACAAAAGCATAAAACTGTCTCACCTTTTTCATCCACCAAAAGATTACGAGGTGACTTAGACATAACAAGTTCTCGTAGCTCAAGCAATTTACGCTTTTTATGTAATAAGCCCTTGAAAGCATTCTGCTAAAATATTAAAAAAAAAAACAACTGTACAATCAGTATTTATAACAAGCACACAATGCAAATTTAATTTTATATTATAACCTATCTGATAAACACAGACGTATTTTTGCGTACTTACTTTTTCCTCATTATCACTCATAATTATTATAAGCCACAATAATTGTTTTTCTTTATAAAAATAATATGCCGTTGTTGTAATACAAAACACTTAAGTAATACGTTACTTATACGTTACTAACAATAAAACCTTCTCAGACGACGAGATACTCGATACTGACAAGTTCCGACACGATCTTTTGAACGAACGAACTGATTTTGAGCATGTACCTACAGATCGGCAGTGACTCGTAATGAAAGGCATTCAAGTATAAACCTGCCTTATATGTTTACAATTGAGTTCAAATTACCTTGCGCTTAAAGTTTTCCTAAAAGTTGATTTTGAGTCAAATACGGTCATCAAACTCATATAACGATGAAATTATTTTATTTTTATAAAAGTTAAATTATATGCGTATTTTAAGTATTCTCAAAGTAAGTAAACGTAACAATTCACGCTTTGTTATTATAAACAATAATTATAATGTCCATTTTAGAGTTTCATAAATGACTCGTGTGATTTTATAATGATAAAACTAGACAATTCGAAATGTTCTAAAATATCATAACTTTTGATAGCGTGCATAAGTAGACAATTCGAAATGTTCTAAAATATCACAACTTTTGATAGCGTGCATAACTAGACAATTCGAAATGTTCTAAAATATCACAACTTTAGATAGCGTGCATAACTAGATAACTCGATATATATGTGTGTGTTTCGTACTCAAAGATGTTCATAACTTGATAACTGATTTTGTCATATTACACTTGCAAATCCACAAACGTATATGTTGATATATTAACTAATGCATGTTCTGACTTATGTTGATAAATCGAAATGCAATAATATAAACGCTGTCAGTTAAGTATTATTAATTTGACATGTCGTTTTATCAAATATTTGTTGCCATAATTGTAGATACTCACTTATGTACGAAAGCAATAATTTGATTTTGTTTGAGTATTTCGAGTTGAGTTTTTAATACCGGTAGGGTATAAGGTCACAGAAGCGTTTAAGCTAAAAAAAAAAAAAAACGACATCTCGAGTTGTCAACGTATTCACGCGTGGTACGGATATATTGTATCGATTTTGCTTCAGTTATGGTTTAAGGAACCACGTAAAAGGTGTTGGGTGCTAGGACTTTCTTCACAGAATAACTCTATAATATTTTTTTCGGAGTACACCAGTTATGTGAATACAACTGCTGTCCTCCGACAAAGTGTTATTGATTTTTCTATTGAGTACCAGTTAATTTGACCGCAGCGCTAACGGGCCTGTCAAGATTTCGGAAAACATTGATATTGTTAAAGGGTCAATCAGATCGAGAAACCACTGAAAGTAATGTTTTACTTATCAGATCCTCAATCATAAATTGCGTTTAATCTGAATTATAAGAATATATTGCAGAGATTTCAGATTCGATTCCTGTGTCGGGCAAAGTGTTATTGGGTTTTATCGTCAAGAAATTCTCAGTAGCAGCCCGGCGTCTAGAACTGCACCCGGTAGACAGCAAAAAGGCTGCATATTACGTAAAACTGAAAACCGTACCATGTTAAATGTGGATTCGAGGATATATGTCTACCTCTTCCTCTGTAACCTCGCCCGACCGTGGCGGTGTGTCAAAAGTTTTAAATAAAATATTAATATTTCAAAAATACCGATAGCGGGATTCTCACTCCTAAATAAGCAGTGAAAGCGTATATTGTCGCAACAACCTCGTAGCATCGCTGCTCGCGTAGCTCGCGTTCCGAGTGACTCACCGGAGGACCGAGGTTCGTTGCTACATTTATTAAAGTGTCAAGCGCTACGATCTATTTTACTACGATGTCATGCCTGCAACGCACCCCTCCTGTTACGACTGTTTCTGAGACTGATTCTGACGTTTCAAAAACAATATCTCACGTATCAATTAATTTTGATGCCCAGCGTCTCAAGAAGAAAATGAAGGAATGCACAAAAGCTGACCTGGATGAATTCAAAACTGAAATAAAGGAGTTAATTAGGTCTTACATGTCCGTACAAAAACAAGAACACCAGGAAATTACTTCATATTTAAAAGATAAAGCCTGGAAATGCAAACAAAGACAGATCGTGAATATATCGTCCTCTTAGAGGAGAAACAAGAAAATACATAAAGAACGCTCAGGAAATGTAGCTTAGAAATTAAAAACGTACCTAGAAAGAAACAGGAGTCATCGGAGAACCTAGTTAACATGGTGTTGAATATATCAAAAGTATTAGCTGCCCAATTGAGAAAAGGGATATTAAGGATATTTTCTAGGTTAAAGGAAAGAAAGAGGGAAGTAATCCACCTATTGTAGTTAAAATTAATTTCCCAATACAGAAAAATGAGGTACTCAAGATGTGCAAATTGTTCACAATAAAAACAAAACAAAAAACAGAGCTAAACACTTAGGATTAACCACAAATTAAGACTTTGCTATTTTTGTGACGGATCAACTGACAGTTCAGAATGCTCGCCTGTACTTCCTGGCCCGAGATCTAGCAAGGTCAAAATCATACAAATTCTGCTGGACCTCTTTTGGCAGAGTGTACGTACGAAAGGATGAACCTGCGCCGAAAATACTTATTAAAAGTGAGTCTCAGATACAACACTTTATACAAATAGCATGACTATGCTTTTTTCTAATACTTAACATAATAATAAATTAGATAAAAACATAGTCATTATATTCCTATATTTACTGCAGACATTAAGAAAAAGTCAAAAGTTATATGAAATGTTGAAATTAAACTACTATATATGGATTTTATCGCGTTGTTTATTTGACACTTTTTTTACATAATTTAGAAACTACTACTATTATAACTTTACTAATTTTTAAGCTAATTAAGTAGTAAATAGTTTTAATAATTATATATAAGTATATAGTAGTTTAATTTCAATGAATAACATTCGCGCAAACGGAATATAATATTATTTTGAATGGTTATAGGTTAATTATTTCTTTGCGTTATTTAACTAAAAACTGCTTAAATCAATTTTAAATTTGAAACGCAAGGCATACTAATACTTATACAATCAAAAATACAGGCTAATGTTTTAACTGTTTATAGACCAATTATTTATCAATGTCTTTCATCTGATAACTCTTATCATTTAAATGTACATCATAGCGTTTATGTATTATATAAAATCAATGTAAACTATAAAACTCAACATACACGCATATGTTCTCTTATCTACTCTCAAACATACAGACAAAAAAACACAACACAAACACAGTTACTACATACATACATACACAGTTTTACCTTATTTATCTAGCTTCTACCGCGATATTGTCCGATGGCTCAACGCTTTTTGTAGCTATCCGGACCTTCGGCCCGAGCACTGTTCTATTATAATATTATAATCATTGCATCTTGCTGTACGGTTTTTGTTTTGATTATCAGTTCGCTATGTACCTAAATGACTGATAACATATTAAATACTCTGCGAGACTTAGATAATCTGGAGATAGCTCAGTCAGTCGAACGTTCAATAGAAGACCTACTTACAAACATACAAATTAAATACTCAAAATGAACATACTATGTCAAAATATTCGTAGTATATACATGTAACATTAACAAAATAAAATTAATCTTGCCGCAGTTTAAGTTTCACGTGGATATTGTAATTTTAACGGAATATCGGTTACCTACAAATAAGGTTCCCTTCTCTCCCAAACTACAGTACATCTCATACAATTTTATCTCTAAATAACGGACGGAGTGGTGCTTTATGTAAAAAATTATCATTTATTTAAGGTCAAAGAGATCGAACTAAAACATGCGTCCTGTTTACAAATATCAGTAGGTGAGTATACGGTGCTCGGTGTGTATAGATCACCATCCAATACAGACGCTGAAATATTTATAAATTCATTAAATACCTATTTAGAAAAAATAAAAAGTCACAAAAATATAATTATTACTGGTGAACTAAATTTAAAACCTTATAACGAAGAATTCTGAAACCTCAGTTGAGCGCAAGAATAGGCAAATGTACCTTACCGTTCTGTCCATGCATGGTCTATTTCCAGGACATACATTGCCCACAAGATTACACAATTATTTGGATCATATTATGTTGAAATTAAATAACAAACCAATATCTGCCTTTATTGCTATACTTAAAACCTTGATTACCGACCATCTAACAATTCTACTATGTTTAATTAATGATAAAGTACAGCACAGTCACAGCCCTAAATTACAAAATAAAGTCGATCTGAAACAGGCACTCATTGAACTTCGTTCTAGAAATCTTTTAGAATTGTATTTGTGTACAGACCGTCATTTATTTACCGATATTTTACCTCGTATTATTACCACACCTCGATCGACTGACACACTCGACATATATCAGTAAAGCTTTATGGAATTCTATCAACAGCATACAAAACATCAAAAACCAATAACTCTAATCTATTAAACAGTGGGTCATCGCCAAGGGATCTGTAAATCAAATTAATCAGTACTTTGCCAGTATCGGCAAATCCCTCGCTGACAACATCCTAACTAACAATGGAATGCAATACCCAAACACTTTTATTTTATCACCATTAAGTATTAAATTGTCATCGGGCCTCCTAACACAGGCAATGTTATGCCTAAAAGGAGCGCTCCAACAATATTGTAACTAGATTAAGCTCAGTTAATGAAAATAGATTATTTATATTTATATATTTTATATGTTTATGTACATTATTACTATATATTATATATTATTTAGGAGTATCTTAACTACTAAAATTGTATATAACATTAGAATATATTTCAATAAATTAATGGTTTTGGAAATAGTGAACCTCTAATATACTATTTTCTAAAATAGAAAGTACCAATAGAACTTGTGTGTAAAGTTTAATAACTGGTCATGTGAATCATAAATCCGACAAAGCAAGGTCATATTTATCAGTATGTAAGCATTATTTTGTTTTCATTCGCAATGTGAAGCTTGGCTAGTCAATAAGCAGTAAGGTCATCAATTTAAAACAATTGATTTCGTTTATGATTGCGGATAAATTGTTTCATATTCATATTTATATAATTTTAACCTTATAGATGATACAATACGATTACTTATTAATACAAAATGCAGTTTAGCTTTAAAAGTTTGGCGAAAAATATAAGTAATAAACAAATTCAATTATACTATTATATTCAGACAGAATTATTATATTATATATTGGCTGTCTCTCATTAATATTATTTAGATAATATATTGTAGAAGTCAAAAAGGTAATTTTATTTGAAGCAACCAAAGGTGAGAAGTTTAATGTATGCGGCCATATCCATACCTGACTGCACCGATGGCGTAGTGGGTTAAGTATTGTCTCGTCACTGCTCCTGCATCGAGAAGGTTTGATTTCTACATCGGACAAAAATTTATGTAACCCACAGTTGTTCCGAGTCTGGATGCTCTTTGTGTAGGATGATTAAATGTCCGTAAAGATGCCTGAGAGATGCAGGAACTAATACTAGCGCAATTGCCTTTATTAGAACGAAAATGAAAGATCTTTCATATTTTAGCTTTGATGTTCACGTGGTATCTCAATACCATGGATACCTTTTGATTTATATCGCGCTGATGAGGTCAATTACATGTTAATAGTGTATATTTGACCTACTAAACGATGACATTGTGAAATATTCGTATCATAAAGGCGAAAATGCGATTATTAGTTTGTTTTTCGTGCACGAAACTTCAGAGTCACGTGTGAGGTGATTGCTGGAATTGAGTTTGGTCATGGGTCTAAGACTCATAAGTATAGATAGAATAAGGGAATAAATCCGCGGATAGATCTTGTAGTTTAAAACAGCGTGTGTAAGGTATAAAAATATTTAAGAAACATACTTTATGAATTGTAGGTACTTGACAAACACGTCAGGACGACGCCCGCCAAATTGCATGTCAAATTGCAAGTTATATTATACATATAAAATTACAAAATAAAGAAGACATACTATATAACTCTGATATGTTCATTTTATTTTTTCCCTTTTTAATTAATTTCGTAACGAATGGTTGTGTCGTACCAGAAGTGCATTTTAATTAACAATATACTTCATTATAATTTTTACTAAATATTATAAAAAACATGCGAACAAAACTTCAAATATTGAAGTAAATCTTACTTGTACCCAACACACTATTTTCCTGCGGCTAACGTTATAAGGCTAAACAAAAAAACAATTTCAACACATACACACGCTAGCGTAGAAGTTTATTTTCGGCACTTAGGCAGTGTACTAGGACATTAGAATGCTCAATAACAATTAAAAAAATAAAGACTCGTAAGTGGAAGAGAGCAGGAAATGTTGAAAATTATTCACATTCTTTTTTAACTCTTTTTCTTTCTTTCACTTTCTTGTCATAAATATGATGTTTTCTTAGAGATTGTAATGTCAAATTATTAAATATCTCGCTACAGATAACGCGAATACGGATGCTGTTCTTGAAGGCAGTGCTGCGTCAAGATATGTCATGGTTTGACACAGACTCGGAGTTCAACTTGGCTTCAAAGATGTCAGAGTAAGTTCGAACTATCTATCTCTATACAAAGTACGTTTATTTAATTCATAGTAATTCCTATTATTCTGAAGGATGAAGGCCACAATTCTCAGAATTATTTAGATTTTATTTACAATTACAGAGAAAGGTCATTCTAACTATTGTGTATAAAGTACAGATAACGGTTGTTAGTTGGTTATCAATGTCTTTATATTACACTAAAAGCTTTTTAAAAATTTTCTGAAAGCATGTTTATTAGTAGGATTAAAAAGACTTCATGCCTGCTTATCGCCGATAGCATAAATACTTATAACACTCAAGCTTACAGATGACCTATAAAACTGTAAAATATTTCGTTTACTTGTCTGATTTCTCGATCTAATTTTGCTTGAGGTGCGACATAAAAAATTGTATTAATTATATATATATATATATATAATTATTTAAATAGTTTCAGGGTTACAATCAGCCATTAAAAGATTTTTCTAACACGCCGCTTTGTTATATATCTATAGTATATATAGCCTCGATGGCATAGTGGTTAGTGTAACCGACTACCACGCCTGAGATCGCGGGTTCGATTCTCGCACAAGTCATTCATTTGTGTGCATGAACATGGATGTTTGTCTTGGTCTGGGTGTTTCTATGTATAATAAGTATGTATTTACAAAAAAAAAGTATATAAGTATGTTTGTCTAGTACCCATAGTACAAGCTCTGCTTAGTTTGGGCTAGATGGTGTTGTGTGTATGTAGAGCAATTTTCAAATTGCAGCTATTGTTACAGTTAATATAATAGATTCTTGTTTATTTTTCCAGAAACTTGATGAGTTTAAAGGAGGGTATGGGAGAAAAACTGGCTGTCGTCTCTAACCTGGTCGGGACTTCTATCATCTGCCTAAGTACGGCATTTCCGATGGGATGGGAGCTCACTCTTGCATGTGCTTCGGTTATGCCTTTCTCAATAGCAGTCTCCGTTATATTGTCCAATGTGAGTTTGTTTGATATGAGATACAATAGTTCTAAACATAGAACTAAATATAATTAAATACATTCTTAATATTAAGAACATTTAGTTACATCTTTTATGTTAACTTTTAAACTAAATTAGTTACTTTTTTGTATTTTAGTATCAAACTAAATCATCGACGTTGGAAATGCAGTCATACAGTCAAGCTGGCAAGCAAGCGGAAGAAGTTCTGAAATCGGTCCGAACCATTGTAGCATTCCATGGAGGAAGTAAAGAAGTTGATAGGTACGTTCATTTTTACATCGGTAATAAGTTAATAATATTAATTAATAATGAGTGATATACTAACATAAATAGCTGATAGGTAGTCAGGCAAATTTCATTTTTATTTTTATTTATTTAATCCAACTTATAGGATATATTTATACCTAAAAAGCTCAAGCCGTGAAGGCTTAACAGATATAAAGAAATTAAATAGAAAACAAATAATGGCAGTAATTAAAGCTTAAAGACTATTTTCTCAATTATATTATATACAAATGTATTTTTTTGTATTGCCTCGTAGAGCACGTTAAGCCGTCGGTCCCGGCTGCCATGAACATCTATGGCAGTCGTTATTGGGAAAGTCAGTACCCTCTAATATCCTGACACTAGTCTGGTCTTAGGGTATCGTTGAATGATTTGAAAGAACTTTCGCTCAGCGCCGCCAGTTTGTACCTAACTCTTATTTAACAGAGCCCAATGTCTTAACAAGATACTAATTCAGTACCTATATTTAGTAAAAAAAGTGTATATTTAGTCATTCAATAAAAAGGTTTTTTATAATTTATTATTTGGCACTATATTTTGTCAACTATCCAATGGAAATAATGATATATTTATGGATACAAGATACCTGTGCCCTTTTATGTACCCCTGACAACGAGTATGCATGTATTTCATGATAATCGGACTAGTAGGCAAGGCGTGATAGCGTAAAATAAACTTACATTCGCATTTATAACTTACTTACTTACTAAGTTTAACTTGTCACAGATACGCTCGCCTCCTTCAACCAGCTGAAAAGCAGGGCCGCAAACGTGGAATCTACAGCGGTCTAGGTAATGGATTCAACTGGGTCCTCACTTACTCCTTAAATGCTATAGGATTCACTTATGGCACTCGACTTGTACTCAGAGATTTCGACAAATCAGCCGACGATCGAAGATACTTAGTTGGTGTTGTTTACAGCGTGAGTATTCAATACTGTCAAACTTAAGGCACTATAGAATTTAAATCACCGCAATAACTTAAATTGGATAAGTAATCTTTCAGGTGTTGTTTAGCGTATACATGGCTACACAATCTATAACATTTTGCGTGCCTCATGTGGAAGTGTTCGCTGCAGCTAGGGGCGCAGCAGCTAGTATATTCCAACTACTGGACAGAGAGCCGAAAATTGACAGTCTTCATACTGGAGGATTATCTCCTAGAAGAGTTTTAGGAGATATAAGTTTGGAAGACATATATTTCAACTATCCATCACGACCTGAAGTGAAGGTGAGGAAAATATTAACAAAAATTTAAAGTTTCCTACTGGAAATTCTGTAAAATGTTTTCCTCGTGCAGGTCCTTAATGGGTTCTCACTCCGAATCAAATCTGGAGAATGTGTAGCGCTAGTTGGGTCGTCTGGTTGCGGCAAGTCAACAATACTCCACCTTCTGCAAAGGCTGTACGACCCGCAATCTGGCGTAGTGAAACTAGATGGAAAAGATATCAAAAATCTTAACCTAGCCTGGCTGCGTTCATCTCTAGGTTTGAATTAAAAGTATTGGGATTATAGTTTAAAGCTAATATTATTCATAATATCTAATAATACTGTTCATTTTTAGGTGTTGTTGGACAAGAACCAGTACTATTCCGTGGCACAATATTTGAAAACATTGCTTTAGGTTTTCCAGAAGCTACTAGAGAAGAAGTGCAAAACGTTGCTGAAATGGCTTATGCACATGACTTTATTATGAATCTGCCTAATGTTAGTATAAATTTGATTGAAGTAAGTACTAAGGCACTCCTAAGTAAGGTTATGTAAATTATGAATGATGATTCCAGGGATATGACACACTGATTGGAGAACGTGGTGCATCATTATCTGGTGGGCAGAAACAGCGCATTGCAATCGCGCGTTCGTTGCTGCGTGAACCAGCGGTGCTGCTACTAGATGAGGCCACGTCTGCACTTGACCCGCACTCCGAGAGACAAGTACAAGCTGCTCTTGACCGCGCCAGCCTCGGCAGAACTACTGTTATGGTCTCACATCGGTCAGCTCATATTTATTATATACTAATTATCACCAAAATGGCTGTTAAAATAGTCGAGTCTGGACAATTGAATAAGCAAAATTTATTTTCCTTTTTAATATGACATTATTATTATTCTCAGGTTATCAACCATTGTGAACGCCAATCGAATAATCTGTATGGACCAAGGTGCAATAGTAGAGGAAGGCACACACGAGGAACTTATGAAAACAAAAGGTAAATTATAAAACCATTCCTATCGGTAAACCATTTGCAATGTCTCACTCTATATTGTATTGGTCAGCTTTATAATCTATCAATATTTAGTCAATATTAGATTTTCAGGAATATACCTAGTCTTAACCTAAACTATAGGGATACACCAATATTCAAATGTTAGTCTTGATATTGGCATATTTTAAGGTATTATTAACTGTCATAAAAGTATATGACGAGAGGGTAATGGCTATACGTATTTGCGGAAGCCGAAGAAATATTTCTACATGTTTCTAGATAGTAAACAACCATGGCTCTGCCATTTTAAATTTTTTGTTGCGTTATTATTTTTGTTGCCAACAGATTTGCAAAGGTAATAGAATAGCCGCAAAACAATCAGAAATAAAGTTATTGTCATTACCAATTAATTGACTAGCATTGCGATTTGCGTATTATGTTCAAATCCTGCTGACTTGTTTGATGTTTTAATGAGGATATTACTGGTAATGCAGTATTTATGACTGCCTTAAATAAAGGACAGCATCACTAGAGCATGACGAAGAAAATATATAGATACAACAAATGTGGTAGTTACTCAGATTGTTTCAACACTATCTTCGGATATAGCGCCGAAATAAACAGTTCGTTCACATTTTCTAAAAAAAAGTGATTCAAATTAAAGGTGAACAAACCTACCGCAAATGACAACTAGTAGTATATATAAGTATAATTATTTACTGAGATCAAGTTATTATTTCGTGTATTTTATCTACAAAAAAATCTGAGGATAACATATCCGAAATTATATTTTAATATATTATTATATATGGCCAGCAGTGGACGTCTTTCGGCTGAGGTGATGATAATATTATCATGATTTTAAATGTTTGTATTGCTTTATTTACAGGTTTTTATTACAATTTAGTTACAACAGGCACCGAAACTAAAGATGTTGAGGAGATAGAAACCTTACCTGAAGAAGGTGACGGCGAGGAGAAAGTTGTTGATTCGATGTTAGCTCCGCGAACTGACGTCAAGAGGAAATCTAACCGACGCGTGCACAGGCATCACTCAACTAAAAGAGGTGCCACACATAGCATTGCTTGCATATCACCAGATAATAAGGCAGATGTCAAAAATATTCGATTTTGGGATCTAGTTAACCAGATAAAGGCAGATCTGAAACATTCGGTATTTGTGTCCATTTAGTAGTGTCATTGCCTTCTAAAATAGATAGATGTGGTGTTGATTAACCATTAGTCACATTAAATTGCCGTATCCTAGAACAGACAACAATCATAAACCCGAATGAAATTACGATAAAAATTTAATATAACAATGTTTGCAAGTTAAACTACTTTATACGGATTGTACCGCGTTGTTTATTTTCAAACACTATTATAATATAATTTGGAACTAACTTATTCACATAGCCTATTTGTTTACCAGGTTTAATCGGAGGTTATCATTTAGATGAATTTCGTAATTATTTACAGAATAAATTATATTCACATTTACATTACTGCGCCACGTGGCTATTATAAATACATTTTATTTATAACTTACAGAATCTCATGACTGGTTAACCCCACGTGGATCGATCTGCTCAGTCATGTCCGCGGGATTACAAAACTATGTGTATAATGCTGATGTAGAATCGGATGAAGAAAATGATGAAGATGAAGAAGTAAGATACACAAATATAATAAAAATATCAGCCCTGTATTAAACTATCCCACTGCTAAGTACGGGTCTCTTCTCAGTGTGAGAAGGGTTAGGCCATAGTCCACCACGCTGGCCCAGTGCGGGTCGACAGACTTTACATATCTTGGAATACATTATGGAGGACACTGAGACATGCAGGTTTCCTCACGATCTTTTCTTCCACCGTTAAAGCAAGCGATAATTAACTATTTAATATGCATATAACTTCGAAAAGTCAGAGATACGCCTTGGGATCGAGCTCGAGACCTCTACGTGGCAGTACAACAGTTTCCCACTAGGGATAAATATATGCTTACAAAGCTATACACTTTATAAAACCTTTCTACATAATAATATGTACTAACAAAATGCTTTGTTTGTGTTCAGGCGGTGAAACCACTCAGCGATTGGCAGATCTTGAAGCTAAATGGACCTGAATGGCCACTAATAACCATCGGATCTATTGCAGCCTTTATACAGGGAGCTTGCTTCCCAGTGTTTGCTTTACTCTTCGGGTTCTCCAGTGGGGTGAATATTCCTAATTCACTTATTGTGATATTACTAAGTATACATAACATAATGACATTGACTGCACGGCTGGCATAGTGGTTTAAATGGTCGTCTCGCAATTGCCACTGCACCGAGTGTCGTGGCTTCGATCCCCACACGGAACAAAATATTGTGTGCTCCACAAATAATTGTTCTGAGTCTGGGTGTTCTTTGTGTCAGTTTTTTTAATGTTTTTTTTTTTGTGCTCATTATTATTATCACACTCCGCCTGATGGTAAGCAGTCGTTTGTAGTCTTAGGCGAGGCGGGATGACAACAAGTGTCTTTTTAAAAATTATTTAAAGATAAGAATTATGCGTGTTTCATTATTTTATTATTTTTATTAAATTCATTTGAAATGCATAATGACGCTGTACAAAGATAAAGAAGAAAGATTCATAAGATATGTGTTCCGCAACAGAGAATTCAACTGTTTTCCAATAATGTATTCTGTATGGCGATTTCTGTTTATAATAAATTACCCGATGTATTTAAAACTCTTAATCTTGTGACATTTAATAATAAATTATTTAATTTTCTATTAGATGATATTTCTATAGAATTTAATTTAGTACTATTAACTTCATAGTTAACAATACAATTATTTATTTTAGAATTCTTAGATTTATATTCCTATTAAAAAGTTCATATAAGGCATATTATTATAGTCTGCTTAAATAATTTGTACGCTGGAAACGGCAGAATATTATGGACATTCAAATTTGAGTAACATCACTGTAATTACAATATTTTAACAAATAAATACATAATTATTATTGAATTTAAATGTATTAATCGGTATTAATTTAATTTTCAGATTTTCATTCTGCCCGATCGAGTCGAAATCGTGTACTTAGCTGATCTATACTCAGGCATGTTTATCGTAGTGGCGGCTGTAGCAGGAGTATCCATGTGTCTCCAAAGCACCACATTCACCAGCGCGGGCTTAAAAATGACGACGCGACTAAGGAAACAATATTTTACATCTTTGCTGTCACAGGTATACCATTATTTAATTTAATGATAGTAAAGTACTCCATTTATGGTGAGCTGAGATATGTAATAAGTACTTAGTTGATTTGAGAGGTCAATCTTAAAAAAGGTGTCATCTAAGATTTATGTTATTCAATTATTGTACCGTCACAAAATATTTGGATACTACTATTTAAATGTTTCATTAGGAAATCGGCTTCTTCGATAAAGAAACCAATACAGTTGGGGCTATGTGTGCTCGGCTAAGTGGCGATGCGGCAGAAGTTCAAGGTGCAACAGGACTAAGGATAGGACTCATACTGCAGGGAATAAGCTCAGTGCTTGTCGGCTTTCTTATGGCCATTTGCTATAATTGGAAACTCACTTTGGTTGGAACAGTTTTTCTACCTTTGGTAAGTACATGTAAGCACATACAACAAACATACTTTGATTATTAAATTATTCAGAAAATATATAAACTGTATTTTCGAAATAGATGGTGGGCAGCATTTGGCTAGAAGGAATAGTATCACAGCAATCTCAAGCAGACGAACGTGCTGCCATGGAGAGCGCGACGGCTATTGCGACAGAAGCGGTTGTTAGCATAAAAACCGTTCAAAGCTTAGGTAAGCATGTATCAAATGTATTTAAAATCAAATTAAAGATTATATCTGACGTTTATTATATGAGGTGACAGACGTGCCTACCATCTAACGGTAAACTACTGCATACTATTAGGTGGTGGTACGTACTAAGACTTATCAGTCTTGGCAATTAGCATTGCAATAATTGATATATAAAAACCGTAGATACACAATCAGCGTCAATAAACGTACTCACCATATGAGCACCCACTTGAACATTTGGGTGCTCATTTAATTTAGTACCGTTCGATCGCTCCGAGAGTAAACACGCCGCAGTACTCGTTTAAACATTGTAATATCACATTTCCAGGACTCTAAAAAAAGGACGGTGTTTCATATTTTTGGTAAGTAATAATGTTATTATTATAATTATATAATAATACTAATTATGGAGCCAAAAAATTTTTTTTTTTGTTTATTTCTTAGCAGGCAGTGACCATATAACACGGATCATTTAAATTAACACTTACTAAACGCATTAATCATACTATTGTATTTACCCACTTGATTAGTCCGGGTTAAATGTTGACTCTGTTCTAATATTAATGGAGCCGCTTTACTTTTTAAAAATAAATATATTTTATTTGGTTTAAAATGATAATACTATTGTATATATTATTTACTAGCTTTTGCGCGCGGCTCCGCCCGCATAGTACCTACATCAATAAAAAGTAGCCTATGTCCTTACACAGGTTTTAAAGTATCTCTGTACCAAATTACATCCATATCGGTTGAGTGGTTTAGCCGTGAAAAGGTAACAGACAGACAGACAGAGTTACTTTCATATTTATAATATTAGTAAGGATTACTAGACTTGTTTTATTATAAACTATAACAGTATTCGATTTAATTATTTTTTTAAATGATCATTACGGTATCCTTAATGTGGGATATTTATAAAATGTATCTACATATGTACTTATGTTGGATTTCAGCTTTCCTCGAGATCCCGTGCGATGTGCAAAATGGATATCCATCATAGCACAGCAACGATCACAAGCAAATACAGCAATATATACACATATCATAATTTTTGGGAGACAGCTTATATTCTTCAAAGTGCCATATTAACAAATAACAATCATGTAAATAATACTATTAAATCTATTATCGAGAGATATATCTAGATAAGATTGCATTATATAACAAAGAAAGATTCGGAAATATTAAAATCCTTGACGGATTTATGAGAGAGATTTAGAAGATTATACAATAATCTCAATTTATTTCAAGGAAATTAAAAATCTTATTATGTCGTATCTTTTCAAGTATGAATGTATATCTTAATTTCCTCACTCATTTTATTGTTTTATGGTACTTTAATTTGTAAGTACAATCAGTCGCGTAATGTTCAAACACTTATAATTTCAAAGTCGGAGAGCCAAGTATATGAACAGCAATGAAACATACTCGTAATACAATTTACGTGCGTATTAATTATCTATCACTGTTATATATTAAAAACATGCTATTTACAAATGTTTTACTTGTCTTGTATATTTTGTTAAATTAATAAGTACTACTGTTATGTGTGGTAAAATAATAAAAGATTTACTACTATCTGTTTAAGGGCTGCCATATATAAATTATAATGGCAGTACATTAGTCTCATTTGTATTATTGAACTTCATAGGACACAACGTTGGTAAAATACCTATATGTAAAAGTAAAAGGAAATATGTGTTTATAACACACATTCACATGCATTTTAAAAACTCTATATAGTTACGTCAGAATATTAAATTACATTAAAATTTGTAAAAACAATATTCGACTTCATTCATTCTTTATTCTATCTCGAACTCAGCTCGTAAAATTTTATTACTTTTTTTAGATAGCCTTGTATATTCAACTTAAAATTAAGGCGGTAAGGTTTAATTTGCATTAATAAAGGTTTATATAGTTAATATAACTACATATAAGCAACTGAGGCCAGAGTTAAGTGTAAGTTTTGTATGAGATTGTGTATCTAGGATTTTTATATATCAATTATTGCAATGCATCGGCGACAGATCTAAGCTGCTGCTTAATGTAAAAAAAGGCATAGCACCGCCTTTCATTCGCAAGGCATATCTGCATATTGACTAAAATATAAACCTTGCTACCAATAATATGAGTCATAGCGAAGAAGAAGTCAACATCGTCAATGAGTTAACAAGCACAACAACGATTGTTAGAGAATCTGAGCATAGCTGAACATGTTATAATCATGGATAGCTCTCAGACTCCATGCCTTAAGTGACTAATGATTTTCTTTCTGCTGTAGGCGTGGAAACAATATTCCTCAAAAGATTTGAGGAAGCTTTAGTTGATGCTTGTGCCGCTGTCTCCAAGAAGACTCGTTGGCGTGGACTGGTCCTGGGCCTAGGAGTCTATGTCCCATTTATGGCATACTGCAGCGCAACGGTATATGGTGCAGTTCTGGTTGCTTATGGTGAAATAGAATATAAGATCGTATTACTGTAAGTAAAATTGATACCTATACAATCTGAACTACTTACTTTAAAAATTCAATATTCATATACAAATTATGCCATCTTTGTTCAGGGTCAACGAGGCTATTATGTACGGAGCGTACATGTTAGGTCAGTCATTAGTATATGCGCCTAGTTTCAACTCTGCCAAAACTGCAGCATCAAGGATCCTTTCGATAATAAAACGAACACCGAAAGTAAGGACAGAAGACGGGATTCGAGATAAAAAAGATTGGGTCAGTGTTTGCTCTAATTTTATGATTAATTTTGTTAATATAATAATTTCATTAACTTCTACTGGTTATTAAATATTTTTTATTCAACGTTAAACAATAGGTCGCTACTGGCAGTTTTGGCATTAGAGAAGTTGAATTCTGTTATCCGACGCGTCCACATCAGAGAATACTCAAAGGAATAGACCTGAAGGTAGAAGCTGGCAAAACTGTTGCCTTAGTGGGATCTTCGGGTTGCGGCAAGTCCACCATCTTACAGCTGATGCAGAGGTTTTACGATCCAGAAACCGGTAACATTGTACGTAGATAACAATTAAAATTATATTTACTTAAGACAATGTCAGTTATATTACTATGCTAATCGGCAAAAACCGAGACCTGTTTAAAACTGATAAGAATCAGATTAGACATATATGACTCTAAAAGGCTAATACCAGCAGATAATCTTAGGAAAACAATTTATTTAAGGCTTTTTATATACTTACTATGAATAGTTCACGTATCAATGTATTGTACTAGATAGGAATATCAGTCTTAATGTATTGTGTGTGTAGCTGGCAGCTGGCGGACATCATGCAACAACTATTCGCGCTGGCTACATACATTAAACAGGAGGGTCTGTTGCGCAGGTGGCTTCCCTTGAAAATGAATACACTCAGAGTTTACACTAGAGGCGCAAGTTAAAACTTACCTATGATACAAGAGCCATTCATCTAGCCAGTGGAGTGTGCAGGAGTTATAATGTCTTCAAACTTATTATTACACCAGCTGCATTGACTAGGAATTTACGGACACCATTTTGTTGACAAATTTTGGCGTGGAGATATTTCTGAAGCGCAAATATGTGTTAATGAATAAAATATTTTAGTTATTACTCTTTATGTACTTTCGTAGTAAAAAGCAATTAAAGTCTTTGCTACATAAGACTACCACATTTTATTGTTACGTAACTATAATTACGTTAATCTTCTACTTTTTCTTTTCGTGTGGTTAGTGGCCAACCTGTTGTCAAGAGTTATTCAAACCGCCCGTAGGCCTCTGACATGGCTTAACGACTGCTGTCAATTTGACAACAACCGGGACCGTCTTTTTACGTGCCCTCCGGACCACGGAAACGCTCAGATGAAATACCACTAAGCGGTCACCCATTTATAGACTGACCGCACCCAACGTTGCTTAACCTCGCTAATCGTTTACCGATCAGTGAGTGCAACTGGCTATGAGCGCCTCACGCGAACACGTTACTATGATACCGTTGTTACTCTATTACGTTAATATGATGCCGTCGTATCGAGCATAATTTTAGTAGTATGAGTGTGTATAATCGAGCCATCGATATGAAAGAGGACATTTTTAAGTTTAGGAGGCTCTGCCTGTGAATTACTACCTCTATGACATACCTATATTAACAAAATCTGTCTAATATTGACTTTACTTTTTAATAGGAGTTAGATGGACGAGATATTAGGACATCACTGACCCTGACGCGGCTGCGTCGTCAGCTCGGCGTAGTGCAGCAGGAGCCGATACTGTTCGACCGCACGTTGGCTGAAAACATCGCTTATGGTGACAACAATAGAAAAGTCACCATGCACGAAATCGTAGCTGCTGCTAAGGCCGCCAACATTCACAGCTTTATCGTCTCCCTGCCGAAAGTAAGTCACATACAGTTAGGTTTTTGACGTAAATATATAAACATATGTTCATACCGATTATAATATTTCGACCCTTATTAAAAATGTATATGGAACTATTTATCTCGGTTTCAGCGCAGCTTTATAACCATACTATCTTTTGCACAATACAGATATATTGTGCAATGGAGATGGATGTGAATTTTCATAATTTCATAATGAATTTTGATATCTTATTTTATGAAAATTCACATCCATGTGCATATCTATCCAGCTTATTTTTATCGCGAAAACATGCACAGTAATTATTTTGTCATAGAACACCGAAACCAAAGCCAAACCAGGAAACCGGCAGAATACTGGCAGGTGCCTATTTAATAAAAAGTATATCAGTTCGAATTAATAGTCCTTTAAAATAGATTGCAAAATATTGGATTAGCTAGAAAGCAGCTTTTTTTATACATCTAAGGTGGCAAACAAGCTTACGGCCCACCTGATGGTAAGTAGTCACCGTAGCCTATGGTCGCCTGCAACACCAGAGGCATCGCTTGCGCGTTACCGACCGGGCGAGCGGGAAAGGGGAAAATGGGTGATTGGGCCTCCGGCACTCTGACTCACCGAACAAAACAACAGTAGAAATTCTGCTATTTCACGTCGATATTCTGTGAGAGGGTAGTCCTTCCCCGGTCAATCATTCATGCTAAAATCAGCGAGGCTCTACCTACTACTCAAAAATCAATACAAAAACGAATTCTTTAGATCAAACTGTACTTTTCATATTCAATTATACCATAAGGAATCAACACAATTGTCTTATTCAGTGACCTGCGCGCAAATTAATCATAAGTAGACAGGGTGTTTCAGTTCTCATCTTTTCAGAATTTTACTGCTTCGTTGACCCTAATTAGAAAGTGCTATCATCCTAGAACATATAAAGAAATAAACAAATCAATAAAAAAATCGCGTGTTGTTTACGATTTTGCGCGCTAATCGCGCGTGAATGTAGGGCAAACCATTAAAATGTCGTCTAGCATTTATTCTTGCCACGCTATAAATTTAAACGTTAGCACTTAACCAATTGTCATTCAATTGTCACAAACGGACTGCACAAACACTTTATAGAATTTTGCCATATTCACATGTACCTAGTATAAAACCATAAAGATATCTAATATACACCATAAAGATACCTCGTATAACACCATATTATGTTACGCGTAGCTTACGAGGTAATTCTTATTATCTAAAAAGGTCTAAAACTGACTAACCAGGCATTTTCAGAACACAACCTCGATTAATCCTAACTAATATTATAAATGCAAATGTGAGTTTGTTTGTTACGCTTTCACGCCATGACTACTCGGCCGACAATCATAAAATTTTGCTTACATTTTGTCAGAGGAACAGCAAAGGACCTTTCTTCCAGAAAAGAGTACCTTTGCTAATCGAACCTTACCTACATTTACGCGAGCGAAGCCGCGGGCTAAATCTAGCCTCTTATATTAGTATGCATAATACATATATCATGGTATAATGTAATTGCAATTAAGCAATGGAATTTTAATTTTATTATTATCTAGGGCTACGATACGAACTTAGGAGCGAGCGGTGCCCAGTTGTCAGGCGGGCAGAAGCAGCGAGTGTGCATCGCGCGCGCGCTCATCAGGTCGCCGCGACTGCTGCTGCTCGACGAAGCCACCTCAGCGCTGGATGCCAACAGTGAACGAGTAAAGATCATGATTATATCATAGTAAATATAGTCGATGCAAAAGGGCCGATGGGCCTATCGAACATTTTCCTTAACAGGTCCCATTAAAAGATCCATCCATATTTCATATCTTATTTGTAATTTGGTAAATCGACTGAACGGATGGCACATTGGTTTAAATGGTCGACTCGCCACTGCCACTGTGCCGAGTGTTGTGATTTCGAATCCCACACGGGATAAAAATTTGTGTGATCCACAAATGGTTGTTTGGAGTCTGGATGTTCTTTGTGTCCGTCATTTGAATATTTGTAAAGACTTCTGCGATACAGGAATAATTGCTAGTGCGGAAGATGACTTTAAAAAATTATCCTGTGCCAAATGAATAAATCACCCTACTTTATTTTTAGGTTAAACTTATGGATATTATTTAAAATATTTACAGGCTGTATCTGAAGCCTTGGAGAAAGCAGCTAAAGGACGCACTTGCATAACGATCGCTCATCGTTTATCTACGATCAAAGATGCAGACCTCATCTGTGTACTGGACAAAGGTGAATATTACAATAAGTTTATAAACCACAAACGCGTGTCCCTTCTTAAATCTTATTCAAGCATATAATATAATTTATATGCAATATAATTTACAAATTTAATAATACCACCCATCTAACTTATGTTATAAATGCGAATGTGAGTTTGTTTGTTGCGCGCTAACCACGCGACCGATCATCGTAAAATTTCGCATTATACACGTTGTCAGAGGTACAGAACAGGACATAGGGTACCCTACATCTAAAAAAAAGTACTGTTACCGAAAGATATAGTTAGATATAAAAGAAACAAAAAAAAATTAATATTTGTATCTCCTTTTCCCAGTACAATAAAATATAAATATATATATAACATACAGAACAGTATATAGTACGCAGACCAAGTACCTGCGTCAGCTACTTATACACTTCTTCATTTGATGTTTCAGGCAAAATCGTGGAACGTGGTTCGCACACAGAGCTGATCAGCCAACGAGGATACTACTGGCGAATGTGCAAAGGTCAAAACATGGCATAACTCACTAGGAATCAGTATTATTTGTGAACCTAACAAAGGGAAACATTAAATTTAGAACAATATGTAAAGCTATGTATGCATTATAGAACTTACGTTGTGTCTTATCAACAGTTAGCGTTATATTGGAGATCGAGAAAAATATTAATTTGAAGTTTATCGAACTTCAAAATAATTTAAAGAATTACAAGCAAACTATATTGTTATTTGCATATAGAAATGGCCAAACATGTATCACACAGCTTTTTAATTAAGTAGCTATACTTGAACTCTCATTAGCGTTTCGTAGACGAGCAGGATATAAGTATATATTAGTTGCTAGTTTGTTACAATATATAAAATAAAATTATATATATTTTGCATTATTTGCATTTACATTAGTAAGTAAATTTTAGATATCCTATCCTTAGTAGATATATTTTTATATCTTGTTATATGCGATTGGTTATACTGCTTTAAATATACGTTATTAAACTATTAAATATTGTTTTATTGTAATGATTGTCCTAACTGATATTATAAATGCGAATGTGACTTTGTTTGTTTGTTGTGTTTTTTCACAACCTAACCACTTAACCGATCATCATACAAGTGGTTTGCGAAATTTCATGATGATCGTATATGTCATGGGTACATAAAAAGAAATAGGGTAACTTTCATCACGAAAAAAAAATACCGTTTACAATTGAGCGATAGTGCACAAGTGTGTGCGCAAACACAATTGCACTCTTGGTTTCCTAACACTCATGATCTGATGGAACGGCAATCTGACATGACCAGAGAGAGATCAGGCGCAGGACCAACGGCTTTACGTGCTTTCCGAGGCACGAGGGTATGTAACAGATAACACGACACTAAAACATCATACCTTATTTTGTACTAGTTAATATTAATTTATTATTTTGTGGCATGGGAATCGATAAATAAATGTCAACTATTTTAATTTCACTAAACATACAAGTGAATACTTCTTCGTTGAATAATCGCCATTCTAGAATCAAGATACCTGTAATCTAAACTTTGGGTCAAAGCCTTTACCTGTATCGATCTGTACTTGTACTCCAAACTCCACACAAATGTAAATAATCTTAGCATGTTCTTCTTTAAGGAAACTAAAACAACGTGGCTAATGGGCTAAACTAATACAGACTTGTCAGTAGCTTCTGACGGTACTTGGTGATGGGTTTCTGAGATGATAAATCTCATAAAAACCAATCACCTTTTAGTATGTATACTTATGTCAAGACTAGGTTTTAAAATTGATCACTTTATGACGTGGCCGACTGTTTTATGACATGGTTCTATCTATCTGCATCTGCATGGTTTTATACACTAAACGGAAAAAGAAACAATAATAACATATCAATAAGAAGAAAATACAACTAATTCACTAACATCTTAACGTTTATAGAAATTGAGTATGTAACGCAACACAATATGGTACTCATCTGTAAACAGAACAAATTCCAGGTTTTATAAATTGCACGAGGTTGTAAGTGGTAAAAACACGCGACATAGGACACAATGCATTAAACGTCTTCTGTCACGGACCTGATTTTTAGGCACTAGATTTTACCCGCGGTTTCGCTAACGTTAATGTTGGTTAGGTTACGTTAGTAACAGTTCTTTTCGTGGATGACTGGTACCCTGTGTAATTTTCTGTTCCGCTGACAAAGTGTATGCGAAATTTCATGATTATCAGTCGAGTAGTTAAGGCGTAAAAGCGAAACAAACAAACTCTCGTTGACATTTATAACATTAGTTAGATTATAGAACCGAATCAAGTCATTGCGAAGTCCAGGTGCACCTATTAGTTCTCGACATATTTTAATAGCATAGTTGACATAAGACAATCTGGGTTTGAGCAAGTTCAAATGCTAGAAATCAGATGACCATTTCGTAAATTTTAGTGGAGTAAGTACTAATAATAACCTAAACTTGAACTTTAACCATATATACACAGGAGCTCGCAACCAATTTACTTTGGGCAAAAGCTGCTATATTATATGTTTGTATAAACCTAATACTTAACACTATCTTTTAAATTATTCTTTATCAACTGTAGCAATATAGTCATGAAACGTAAGTATTTTAGTGAAATCTAACGATATATAATTTGTGTAGTGGCAGATAAAAAGGAAAGATAATTGACTAAAAGATATAACGAAATATTTTATTGCGTTAAACTGCATCTTGTTGGCGACTATCTACTCAGATGTAGCTTTCATGACATTTTTAATTGAGTTCACAGTCTAACAAAGCTTTGACACTCGCATGCAGTTTTTAGGTCATTTAAGTACATTACATATATTAATAAAAGAAACAATAAAGGCCCGATGATAGAGCCTTGACGCACCCCCGAACTTGTGTGATACATCTTAACTCTTAGATCCTAAGTCTAACTAATTGCAGGCGATCACGGAGGTACTCTACCTGAAACTTCTGAAGAAAAGAGAAGAACCCTATGCATTCGTCCAACACTTAGCATAACAAGGTAAGCAGGTTACCAATATTCACCCTGTTAAATATCTTACAGAAATCAAAATTGAGCGCATCTACATGTCGCCTTAAGTTTAGTTAAGATGAAATATATTTCTCTGATTAGTGAAGTCGAAAACCGTGCTGGGTAATACTTTTCTAATTGGGAGAATATAAGTTAATAAAGAGCATTAAAAAAATCTGGCTGTAGACCGTGCGACGGGATGGGTCGATATTCTGTAACATTATTTTGTTTTATTCGATATCTTTAGTACAGGCGTCACTCGCAAGAGATCTTTATATCTAACAAGTTCAATTAAAACTACATGATTTGAATTTATTGATGCCGTTAATTATATATAAAATACAATAATAATAAATACAATAGGAAAACTATGATTATAACAGAAGAAAACAGTACTACAAATTCAACCTCTATACATATTATACATACATATGTCGGATAGGTAATTGATAAAATCGAATAGTTGTATAATCCAAGACAATGCTTTAATTTATCTAATATATCATCATATATTTAATATATCATGTCATCATGTTATTTAGTTTTTAACGATACTATAAACAAATAAAACCACGCACTTCAACACAGTCCAAAACAGTTTGATGAGCTCTCTGTTTATTGTTTGATAAAGTTATACGATCGTTTCGGTCGTTTTGCGACGGTCAAAGTATTTATAAATAAAAACAACTCGAATCAGATATATATATACACAACATGAACACTCGTTGCTTGAATTTGTAATAAAAAATATTACTTCAATGTACTATTTAATCGTTGTTAGTTTATTTACCGTAGTTCTTGCGTACCACCGACACATGACAACTATAGTTCCGCCCGGCAATGCGCACAGTTTCTTTAAAAAGGTGTTTGTTAATCAAATCATAATAATGGAGTACCAAGTAATAGATACAACCTTCGGAGGAATGTACATCAACTTCCACCTTGTGGATGAACACGGCACAGAGATTGTTACCGACTACAGACTGGAAGAGAATGAACATAAGTACGTAGTAGTAGAAGAAGGAACCTACCGCTTCTGCTTTGACAATTCTGTCAGTGTTTACAGTACGAGGACGGTAACTTTTGACATAGCAATAAGAAATGAGACTAAATCAGATGGCGATGACATTGACATGCAGCAAGATGCTGACGAACCTGCAACCTTCCTAATGCAGATCCAAGGCATAACTGATTTAATATCTCGCGTCGAAGATCACATGTTTCAAGCACGTCATATTCAAGATCTCCACAAAGCTCGTGACGCAAGGGATATAAAGTTTGCGTTGGAGTTACGTGACAAAGTAACAAACTTATCCATATCTTTAATCATTTTGATAATATTTGTTGGAATATCACAGATAATACTGCTGAAAAGATTATTTAAAGACAGAGCGAGAAGGACTGCTATGGTTATTAACTATGTCGCAGAGGTGGAACAATAATACTCGTACATATGTGGTGACTAAAACTAAGTATCAATGTTTAAAATATACGCGTCTTTAGTTTATTACCTGTACTCTAAACCGAGCCGGCCTGGCCCGCCTGGCCGGCACATTACGTCAAAATATACGTATTCGCACACATACCGTCCGCACGGCGCTTGCGGAGAAGGGCGGACTAATGTAAATTTTTGTGTTAGCTCGTAGCGATGTAATGTGAAATCTTTTACTTTGAACATAAATTCTATTAACCTTAGGATTCTTTAATATTCACACTAATAAGTATGTAGCTTATGGAACTTTTTATGTGCTGCGGATTTTCTGAGGCAGAACCTTTATAAAACTTGTCTTTTGTAACTATGTTAATTGTAATGTAATAATAGGGTTAAAATATGTAATTACTGCTTTGTATGTAACGGTAACGTTGTGGTTTTCATACCATCTATTTTATCAATATCTTTTGATTGACCAATTCGGATTCTGGCCTTTATACATGTATTTTTCGTTGATCATTATGCCTCGTCTTAAATTATAGTCCGTTTAAATCCAATCCACTAGAAAAGTAATTATGCGGTACATTGACATGACCATAGACATCTTAGTGATATCCAATTGTAATTGGACTAATTACCTAATTAAATCCTTCAATTTAATTCAGTGAACGAGTTAAAAACAAACAATGTTTTTTCTTTTCGAGGCGAACTTGTACCTATATGCCACTACCGATCTTAATCATTAAAATATAATAAATTTATTTATTATATTTCAATACAAAAGTTATTTTCTCATTTACATGTTATTTATCAAAATTTAATAAACATTAACGGGACGTGGTCAAATCAATTTAATTTAAAACACTACTAATTATCTACCTTCTGACATTATGACGCTTAGCCACTATTATGATGTAGGGATTAAACTGCCAATTACGTAACAATAAGTTTCATTACGCTATCCCTCTACAATAACAACATTTCTGAAAAAAACTAATTATTCATTATTAATATAACTCTCGCGACTCATTCTTTAGTAAAAACAGCAATGTCTATAAATGAAAACACAGAAACCGTTACAACTTTAACAACACTGAATCACAATTTGCTTTTTGCACGGACGGTGTAGTTGTTTAAGTGGTTGCCTCGCCATTTCCACGCGCCAAGTGTTGTGAGTCCGATCATTACACAGTCCAAAAAATGTGTATGTCTGTAAGTAATTTACAAATAGTTGCCCTACGTGCGTGTTTTTCTGAGTCAGTTGTTGCAGGTGCATGCAGGTGATGCAGGTAAAACCGCGTGACAGTAATAAAATAAATCCTAGAGCGAGAGCTGTCATTTTAAATAGAAAGGAAATAAAATTTAATATATTTATCTGTAATTGTTTATCTCAGTATAATATAACTTTTTATCTTCATCTTTAAATATAGGATTCGAGAATTCAGCATCAGATTTATAAAAACGTTGTGGAGGGTCACTCTAAAAACAGGCAATAAGTAAGGTTTTAGGTCTTCCTTCAAATGTTCTGAATTACTAAATGTACAATTTACCATAATGTATCTCTATACGTTATTCGTATGTATAAGGTTAATACATTATCAGATAATCAATCAATATTAATGTCGACGAATACGAATTCAATTTTCAAAGTTCACAAGTTTATCAACGTTTCGAATATGCCAAGTTTACTAAACAATCGAATAATTTTCTTTATAACCGTTGATCTTCCTTCGTTAATGCATGGACTTTCCTTTTGTATTTGGTGAGGACATATCTGCAGATAAGAGACAGATATAAGCCACGTGAATGCTCTGCATTAAGGAAGTTTACACTACTACAATCAGTTTTGTTAGTCTATTCTCTGTCTATTACACTTTACATTATACAACCGATAGTAAATATGACATCACCTACATCAGCAAATAAAGCTATTGACAAACATCTGAAATATTTTCATCGTTTGACGCTACAGATAGCCGACTAAATATATACGTACATACTTACACATACACGTGTGCATACAGTGGTTTTAGGTTACGTTTCGTCGCTCCTGGTTAATAAAATAATCGATCGCCGTACGCACTGGTATATGATTAAATGTGTATATTTGCACGTCATATATTGAGCTGAAAAGACCTAGATTTAGAGTTAAATTATAAATAGCTTCTTAGTCTAACACTTATATAACTCTGAAGGATAGAATATCTTCTGGTCTGCTTGATAAACTCGTAGCATCTATTTCTTTGTTGCTCAGAGTCTTTAAGATCTTAAATCTGACTCTTGGACATCTTAAAATATCTATTTTGTGATTTTGAATGATGTTATCTTACTCCTAAGGAGATTAGTGCGTAATGGCAACGCGTTCAAGTTCGTTGGTTAGTATTTTACAATCAAAATCAGACTGTTATAAAGAAAACATGTCGAGTTAAAAATCATGTGAATTTGTGTGTAAAGAAAAACATCGTTAAGAAACCTGCATGTCTGCCAGTTCTCCATAATGTTCTCCAGGATATGTGAAGACTGTAAAGCCGCATTAGACCAGCGTGGTGGACTAAGACCTAAGCCTTCTCACACTGAGTAGAGTACTATTATGTAAAATGTTTGCCATCCTTTAATAGGCATTATGACTAAAAAAAGTTTTAGTCCCTCTTTTAGATTAGCAAAAAATATTGGACACGTGATTTTTCTTTTGTCCCACAAACTAATAACAACGAAGATACAACGCGTTTAAATTTCGTGCTACGTCACTTATCGGTACAAATTTTACAAAAGCATGACGTCACAAGTTTGCACTGCCGAACTTTAATGCGTTATATCGTAGTCAATTATTATTGTTTTGTTAAAACAAAAAATAGGTATCCAATATTTAATACTTATCAAAAAGATGGACTAATTAGAATCAGTTATTTGTAACCCTGTGATCATGCCTATTTAGATGATTTAAATCTTTAAGACTGCAACTTCAATTGAATGTGATTGGACTTACAATTAAGTAGCTTACCTTAGCTTAGTAGTTTGCCTAGGCGGACTGGACAGTATACAACAGGAAAGATTTGTTGATAACATGTGCTAAGAAACTACACTGCGGCATAATATAATTATGCTGATTTCAAGACAATACAAAACGTTTATCAAATTACAGTTACCATTTAAACCATAAAAATAAGAAACGACTGAAGAAGAGACATAGAAATTTGTCTGTCTCAAGGCATTTGCCAACTACAAGTCTTCAAGAACCTCGGTCTAAATTTTCTCGCGTACTTCGAAACTGGTATGGTGATGCTTACGGGATTATGAGTAAAGTCTAGTTGTACCATTTATACATATTATTTTCCAGACGCAAAATACAGACAATACGGCAAACGCCATAATATTGTATTCTGTAATATACTAAAAGGTTTTAAAATATAATAAACTTTGCGCGCGGCTCCGCCCACGTGGTACCTACATCTATAGAAAGTAGCCTATGTCCCTTTCCAGGTTTTAAACTATATCGGTACCACATCTAAATCGGTTAAGTGGTTTAGCCGCGAAAAGGTAACAGAAAGACAGAGTTTATTTCGAATCTATAATACTAGTAAGGGTATAATAATGTCCTCTATTTATTCTTTCTTTTTTTAAATTATTTTTATCATTGTTTACTTTAGCTCACTAAAGTTTTAAATATCATGAATAATGTGTATAGTTTTAATTGGACATCAGGTTGGCAACTATTTAATGTTCAATTGAGTAATGTGTAATGTTTTTATCTGTTGTCTGTTAATGTACCTATTTAATAAAAATAAAAATAAATAAAATAATATCTTAGTATGTACTACCGTTTCATTTTCCAAATTTATAAACCTATATTTTCATATCATAGGTACCGATGATATGAAACTATGGATAGGTACCCAAGATAATTGAGTGGTAAAAAGAATATATTTTATGTTTTGCCTTGCTTATTAATCTCCTTTTGAAATAATTTCATTATTTAACTGGAACTGAAATTATGCAACATATGTAGTTTACCTAATATTAAGTTGCCCAATGTCATGGACAATTCAGTATATACCTGTCGTTAATTAAGTAAATAATATTTTTAATTTATTAGCAGATATACATTTTTTTTTTTTTTTTTACGTGGGGGAATGCTTTGACTCATACCTCTCCGCGGGGCCGACGGAGAGGTTATGTCGGGCTCACCGGGGAGAGATACCCCGGTAATACCGACTAAACCTACCACGGTGTTCCTCGACATAACCATAGACGGCGGGGTCGCGCGAATCGCTTTCACATGCAATCGCGACCCCGCCGAGGTTTCGGCCCGCCGTGTGAAACGGCAGGCCACTACTTAAAAGACCCTCTACTGTCCCCTTGTAGGGGGACAAAAACACGACTCAGAGGCGCGCGTGGGAACACGCACGCCGCCTCTCGGACCTGGTGCTGATCGGGTGGCAGGCAGGCCCACGCAGCCCACCACCCCCAGATCAAATCTCAAGGTGGCTGGAGGTCATCTCGCGCCCTCCGGCGCCCGGTTCTGCGGTTGGGGAGAGGATTTAAGCGCTCTCTCTCCCGCTCCGCCGCCTCTTTGATGGACATGACTTCCTCACAGAAGGAGGCGACGGCGTTCCACGACCTCTCGCTCCGGACCATAGATTGAACCACGGCCTGGAGCGAGAGGGCAACCATACCGACTGCCGCGATCAACTCACGGCGCTGCGATGCCCAAGCGGGGCAATCCGCCAAAGTGTGCAGCGCCGTATCCACAACAACATCGCGGCAGTCGCCGCAGTGATGACAGCCGGGCGTCTCCTGCCGGCCTATGCGACACAGGAACTGGCCAAAACAACCATGGCCAGTCATTACCTGTGTCAGCCGGAAGGTGAGGGCGCCATGCCGCCTCTCCAGCCACTCTTCAAGAACGGGACTTATCGCCACGATCGTGGCGTGCCCAGCACTGGGGTGCACAAGTCGTTCCTTCCATTCGTCTACCAGGACCTGGTGGAGCTCGGACCGTACCGCCTCTAGAATGGGAAGAGCAGGTCCTTCGCCCCGAGCTATCGCTTCCTGGCGCCAACGGTAGAGCGACGCTAGAAGCGCTGTATCCAGGTCAAATGGCATTGATCCGGCGAGGAGGCTCGCAGCCTCAAACGAGATCGTGCGGTATCCTCTAATTAACCTGACGGCCATGGCGCGCTGTGGCGCACGAAGCGCCGAAATGTTGCGGGCCGTCAGGTAGTCCGCCCAAACTGGGGCCCCGTAAAGGGCCATGGACCGCACGACCGCCTCGTAGAGCCTCCGGCAGGAGGTGTTTGGCTCCCCAAGGTTGGGCAGCAGGCGCGCGAGCGCACCTGCAGCGCCCCGAAGACGGGGTGCCAAACGACGAAAGTGAGCTGCAAAGTCCCATAGCATATGTACTGCTGTGACTATATAATCTAGGTTGCGATTCTAAAACTGTGCTCTTAATGAACCTAAATGTGTCTAACTATTGACCCAATTTTTGAGCAAAGAAAAGTTAAATTCAAATTAAATTTATTACCCGTAGTACAGTTCAGTTGTCCGGTCAACTGGACTACGGAAAATATTTATTTTCCGTGGATGTGTCAACAATTTTGGAACGGAATATAATTGAACATTTTTGTTGGTATGCGGCTCACGCACGTTCTACATATTTATTACACAAAATTGTTCCTATTATTCTAATATACGTATTATTCTTAATTTCATTTATTTTCAAAGAGTGGTTATAGGTTTGAAAATCTTCTTGATGTCACGAGCTATAAGTCGTACTGAGATTGGAATTGTAAAATAAGTAAATAATGTGATAACATTTTTACGACAGTGCTGAATAGAGGCGGTCATTAAATATTTTATCAAATGATATTACTGCCTACTCTACTACATTTATCAACTATATTATCCTATTTTATTTTTATTTGATGGTAAGCAAACATGCAGGCGGATCGCCTGATGGTAAGCGATTACCGCCGCCCATGAACACCCGCAATACCAGAGGAGCCTTTTAAAAAGGAGTACGTTATTTTCTTTCATTACACAGTTTAGTTGAGCGAGGCAGAAATTTTCTAGGAAAACGCACATTACTGGACTGCCAACCATCTAAATGATGGGGATGGCAATTCTAATTAAAATTAAAATGACGTGAATACTTAATAATATGTGTGTGCTGTATTCTCGTGAGTATTATTGTATTATATGTGTTTAGAACGTTGTCGTTTGTGGGTACTTGTCGAGGCTGAGCATTAGCAGGTGTAAAGCTTCCGGAAAACTAGAATCACTTCAAAGCTAATATCTGCACGTTGACAGCGGCACACATTTTTGTATTCTTTCCATTCCTGCGGTACGTGGCGTTTAAGAGCTCGTTTGAAACTATAATTATGGCAGTAAGGGGCGTATTAGACCTCGTAAGGTTTATGAAATTAAAAGCTTTAGTTTGGATAAATTAAAAAAAATATATGTAATAGTTTTTGGTACACTATTATCAATTATGAATTGATTGACCTGAATCTTAAAGCGTACATCAGAGGATTGGTTTATTTAGAATCTGTAATTAAAATAAAATAAAGGGTCTTACAGACCTCGTACTGCATTCAATAAGGAAAATTTTACATAGATTTTAGTGATGGGAAACAAAAATATCGATGAATGTTTTATACTTCATTTTTATTTTACTTATTAAGTAATTACAAATGGTTTAATAATTACTTATTAAGTAATTACAAGTAATTAAAACGATTTAATCATAAAAATGTTTGACTTTGACACTGTGTGACGATCTTTTTATCATTTTTGTCCGCCGCACGTCTATTTAATTCTTTTCGCATTTTGGCGTAATATTGTCACAGCTGCTGTCCAAAGTCGCGGTTGTCTGCGAATCGCGTAGTGGTGTAAGAGGTCGCCTCGCCGCTGCCACTGCGCCTAATGTAGTGGGTTCGAATCCCACACAGGACAATATTACCACACGGGATAATATATAATTTGTGTGATCCACAAAGAGTTGTTTCGAGTCTGGGTGTTCTTTGTGTCCGTTGTTTGAATGTTTGTAAAGTGCCCCGCGATCTATCGCACGGGAATTATTGCTAGTGCGAGAGTATTCCTATAAAAAAGAATGTCGGTTTCTATGGTTACTGTTGAAGTGTTTGTAGAGTATGAGATCCGGAGACATCACTATCCACTGGCACCTCTAGCGGTGAATTCAGTCACCGTATGATTATCTGATTTGCTGTAAGGATATCCGTCTGGCTGCCAAGGCTGACAATTGCCCAAGGCACGTCCCAGAAATCTACACCATTTTCAAGTAATTGTCACGTGTCCACAGTTTTTTGCCAGTTATACCATTAGTTCGTAAGTATTGTCAGTACATCCTTCGAAATGATTGCCACGCACTTGAGACAATGATAATGAAATAACAATGCAAGAGATACGCGCCTTTGATTGTGAACAGGGGCTCTTCACTTATCTAATGTAATAGACTTAAACTGATAATGTGTACTTCATATAAGTCAATTCTTATTTTGTGTATCTTTTCTTAATGTAGTTTTCTTTATGCAAATAAGGAAACAGCCTTAAGAGTTAGCCTTCTCTGTAAGCACTTACGATATACATAGTATATACTATACTAGGTAAAGGTGTCAGTAGTGCGTTATCACCCCAATAGTCAGCACATTCGTTCTTCAGTCTTATATTACCTGCAATCTCTTTTGCCGTAATATTCGTAAAACTGGCACATTTCTAGACTGCATGGATGTTCTAGCGGTCGTTTTACTACAGTCACTACGCCTAGTGTTGTGCGTTCGAATCCCGCCCGGGACAAAAATTGTGTGATCCACATATTTTTGTTCCGAATGGGTGTTCTTTGTGTCTGTTCTTTACAGAAATTATTCCTAGTGCAGAAATTGTTTTTATAAGCACATGAAAACATGCTTAATATACCATTACTAGTTGGCATAATCATATTGTACACTGTGGTGCACCAAACGTGAACAATTATATTTGACCACATTATTATTGTTATAATTAATTATATTTACAAAATCAAAATATGACACTAATTTGCGACGATGTCAACAACAACAATTCGGTAGGTACATAAGCGCCTACCTTAATGTATGTTTGGTAAATAATAATATATTTAAATACCTATTTAACGTATCTACGCTCGTTGTGTACGTGTATAGAAGTATTTAGATTAACCAGTTTGGCTGTTGCAATGATAATACTAACGTAGAAACAAATCAACCGTATATATAACAATGTTTTGTACATATTTTATGTCAATTACGTTTTCTATTTACTTCGATGCGTCAATGAAGGCAGAAGACAACTGTGACATACTTAGTTATTTTGGCAAACAATATAGTTTAATGCTGCACAATTTTAGATACGGAATTGTTTTCTTAACCTGTTAGGTCGCGGTGGCACACCGGCGGCCAGACACGATTGAATTTTAATTATTACTATACCTACTGATATGGTAGGTATAGTAGTCCAAAACTTGACAGCGGATTTGTCCACGATAAAACAATAAACAATATACGTTTGGCGGCTACTTGTGTGCAGCCCGCTGCAAGATTCATACAACACGTCACGCGGGGCCTTATTACAAACTCTTGTTTTCAGGCATCAGAAGCGGGGCGGGGTCTCGGTTGCACCAACCTTATTTCACATTCAATTGATACAGGTGATTATCCTCCTATTCGTCAAAGATTTTATCGCATATCTCCCGGTAAACAACGAATTTTAATTAAACATCTTGATGAAATGCTCGCAGAAGACGTGGTAGAACGTTCTGAAAGCCCATGGTCGAATCCTGTTATTTTAATAAAACTCAACCCTAAACAGAATAGTGAATTACGTTTTTGTTTGAACAGCCGTAAATTAAATTCTGCTACAAAAAATATGTTTATAATTTGCCTTATATTGCGGAAATCTTAGACAATTTAAGAGACGCTAAATACATAACTAGTTTAGATTTATCTAAATCTTTTTGGCTGACTTTGATAAGAGAGGAAGATCGTTGTAAAACAGCTTTTTATATTCCTACACGAGATACATATCAACTTAAAAGAATGCCGTTTGGTCTTACAAATGCATCCGCCACTCAACAACGATTGGTCGATATTTTGTTTTATGGTCCCGAATTTGAAAACAGTCTTTTGTTTTGTCGACGCCATTATATGCATATCGTCATCATTCGAAAATCATATTACGCTTCTTTTACGCATTCTCGAAAGATTAAAAAGCGCGACCTTCAGAGATAAATTAAAATATTTGGGCTACGATTAACAGTTCCGTAATTTTGAATGTCAAAGCAAATAAAACTTTATGCAATAATTTGTAAGTAACTCAATGGCTTGCTAATATACTCGACTAAATCGTGCTTTCAATCCCATAAAGACGTAACAACCAAATGATATCTATCTCTTTCGTTTACATACAACCGTTCATTCATATGGTTTAGATATAAGTACTAAGTAGCATTAATTATAATTGTTGGTAGATAATAATTTTTAAATATTCGTTTATTATAATAATATTGCAATGCTTGTAAAAGGCACTAAGTTTTAAGCACTATACTTTTACTAAACACCTTATGTGTCTACACTTAGTTCGCAATAAACACTTTGACTTTGACTTTGACTTTGACTTCATTGCGCTTTGTCTCGAAACCAAAAGAAACCGGTTTGTGCGGGATCGATCGCGCACGCGTGGCTCGTTACCTGTGACCTATCGATCGTATGATTGATTTTTATATGAAATCCAATCAGTTGCACAGGTGAGTTGCGACGAACGACGCGTTTTTAAAATCGTACCGTTAAAATCAAGTGTGGCATGCGAAATTTTCAAATTAACAACTATGTATAAAATACATGTGAGTTGTACACTACTTAAAGTCTATAAACGCCAACTACCAAATCAATAATAGATCACCGATACAACATTATGAGATAATCGTCATAGCAGATCTATGACCCTGTTAACATTTGTCGATCAGTCGCACCAACGAACTGCGACCCAAAAGATCGAATCTTTAATCTTTTTAACCCAATCACCGTTCCAGTGGGTCACGATCGACCCGGGTAAACGTAATCTAAGACAACGCATGAAAATAATAATCTCAAATCAGCGGGTCTACCGTGAAAATGTTTTTACGCAATGACGTGCCGAAACGAATTACGAACGAAATAATAAGCATATACCTACCATGAAAATACTTCGGATTTTTAAGGACGTACAAATGTCATACGACGATATTCGTGACGAATATCGGCGCGAATGATGTTTCATGGTAAGAATAAGTACGAACGAACGTACGCAATTGCGTATAACGCGTTTCACGGTAGACCCCCAGATCGAAACAACGAAGACATTCAATCCACTTAATCGAGGCCGAGTAACTGTTGTCATAATATTAATACTGCTCTCTGAAAATCTTAACATCGACTTATTAAAAGTGACGTCATTTAGTAAGCGACACCTAGTGTAGCGAATATAATTCGAAGCATGTATGGACTGGTTCAAATTATTACCGCTAGATGGCAGTGACCAAATGATGTCATTTTTAAAAGCCAAAGTTAAGATTCTTCGCAAAGAATATAATTATGGCAAAAATGTATAGCTTTATTTTTAGTTTTTTTTATATTACTTGATATTATAAATAGTTTTTTAATATTATCAAAATAATAAATAATAAATTGTCATAAGTTTAGATAGAAATAAAGGATTTCATTAAATAAAGGCTAAAGGTTAGCCTAAGATACACACTATGCTTTTGTTAATATCTCATTACGATCAATTTAGTGTGATGCTTAAATTCAAGATGCTTTAATAAATGGCACTTCTCGCCGGCCATAGGTGATAACGTGATAATTGTTAAGTATATATATATATATGTATACATATAAGATTATGTTCGGGTCTTCAGATAACATATTGGCGAAAACCGCATTTACGAGTTTTTGCATGATAGTATAATTTCCTAGGTAACTATTATCTAATCTGTAGAATAATAAATAAACAGACAGACAATAATTACAAAAAAACAGTGTTCTATATCGCTAGATACCTAAGACTATGATACAGTCTAATAGAAATTTCGCGAAAATATATAACCAATGTATAGACAAAGTGCTATTTGAATTTTATTATAGTAGGTATGGCAGAATTTGTACGCTTAGATATATTATACACTGCTATATAATAATATGTAATTAAAAGAAATGTAGAATTTACGTAAATTTTAAATTAGAATAACTTACGATAATATTAACGGATTTTAATTAAACAAAAAGTAAATTATAAACCAAGACACACACTATGCCTATGCTCACCAATTTACCAATTAAATGTGATGCTGGTATTCATGTATATTAGGTTTGATAAATAGCACTGCTCGGCTCCTATAGGGCATAGCGTCATGATTGTTATCTAAGATTATGGTCGTGCCTTCAGGCAACATATTGGCGAAAACCCGATCAAAATCCGTTCACGTGTTTTTGCGTGATGTATAACAAATAAACCGACAGACAGACAAAAAATGCATAAAAATATATTTTGTGTTCTATATCGATACTATGATACATACCAATTGTTTCGCGATAGTATTCAATGTACAGACAAAGTTCTCTTTGAATTTTATTATAGTTTATAGATAACGGTCGAGCTATGTTCATCGACTTATTAACATACATTAGTATTTCAAGGCTATCGTATGTATACTATGCAAATGTCAAATAAAATATCCGAAGACATTAAAAGAGATTATACCGACCATATACCGGACAGCTAGGCTTTTCCCGTGAACCAAATACCTTTGCTAATCAAATAATAGTAAACTTACGCTCAGAGCAAAGCAGTATTTTTTTGTACGTGCAATCCTCTCTTGTGGTGCAAAACCGGACAATTATGCGGAATACAACATAAACCAACATGACTTATCATTCGTCAGTCTAATAAATTTAATGTACCTTATTAATACGAATATTAAACGTACGATATGGAGTATTATTTTACTAAATTTAAAAGTTTTCTGGATCTGCACATTTATCAAGAACAGAGCGGTCACTTAGATTTAGTAGTATAATAAACATATTATAAACCTTAGTAACATATATGTAATATCAATGACAGTGACACATTGCTGAGTTATTATTTAGCTTTCGGAACAACTTGCAAAGTTATAGAAATTGTATTTGGCCAGTGAAATTATAATTGCAGATATTTTAATATATTAGAAAGAAAGCAGAGGAAAGAAAAATGTTTTTATTTGTATTTCCTGACCACTATACAATAAAATATAAATATATACAGAACGGTATATTTATTTTATTTATTTATTCGGAATAACAAACAGCAACACATTGTATAATACTAAATTGTATAAACATGATACATGTACTAAAATGTGCACTCACAACGATATCCACTTAATATATTTATAATATAATTAATCAAGTAGTGACAATGACAATTTTTATTAATATTAATAAACCTACAATGAATGGAAAACTTAAATACAATTTGCAATCATAAAAGTAAGATAAGCCGGCCTCGATGGTGTAGTGGTTAGTGTAACCGACTGCCACGCCTTAGGTCGCGGGTTCGACTCCCGCACAAGTCAAACATTTGTGTGCATGAACATGGATGTTTGTCTTGGTCTGGGTGTTTCAATGCATAATATGTAGGTATTTACAAAAAAAAAAATATAAGTATGTTTATCCATTGTCTAGTGCCCATAGTACAAGCTCTGCTTAGTTTGGTCTAGATGGTGTTGTGTGTATGTGGTAGAATATTATATTATTATTATATATTATATTATATTAAATAGCTATAGGCTATATTACACAAATATATAGACTCGTTTGTTTTAACGGCAATCAGTCCGTCGACAGATATGGTCAACGGTAACTTCGGTTCTTTGACGGATAGTCTCAATTCTGAGTTAATCCCTCAAAGAAAGTCCAAACATATTAATTAAAAACCGTCATTTCACTAGCCGTTATGCTGAGAAGCTACGCGTGAAGTTCGGCGTATGACGTAAAGCTATATGATTGGTTTATTTAAATGACATCGTACTAACCACGCCCAATCGCTCCGCAATAATCCGTTGATGCAGATTTCATAGTTAGGTTCATAATATCCGTCTAATCTCTTCTAATGTCTTTGAAAATAACATTCACAGATGCAAAACTGCTGGTTAACACCAAACTTTTGATGTTTTATTGAAGATTTGAATCGGTATTCAATTTAATCAACTCGTTAAGAGACCCTTGACTCCTAACACTATGTATTTCATATTACACGATATATTCTATATTCTATAATTTACCACAGAATAACTAGGTCATGTACTATCTATTTAGCTTTAATTATTCTGTAAATAGACATTTTTTTATTATAATATATCTCTATTTTAAAGTAGTAAGATAAGTGAATATGCAATACCTATTTCACATGACTTTAAATTTATTTTCTTTTTTATTTATATTGGAGTTAGGTTTCCTGTACTCCCATTCCGTATAAACTTTAATTAAGTCAAACACACTTCTTCGGGCGCGCAGTGTGCCTTATAAGGGGTGAAAAGTTTCCTCTTCACATATTAATACATAGATTATATTTATACGTAAAGGAAACAGAGGTTACTGTACATACATATATAATTATTTACAGGTAATGTAACAGCAGTTTCCCGGAAGAGGGGCAGAAACGACTGATTTCCACTTGCTACGATGCTGGAATTTTTCGCTTGCTTAATTTACTGCCATGCACCATTTCCACGAACGTTCATCGACTAAGGGTAGTCTAACGCGGACGTAATTTACATGTACTAAAATGAACATGTGTTATGATAGTAAGTATAAATATAAGTTAGCATACTAGGTAACATAACTGTAATTGTAAGAGATAAGGGAAGGATTAGTAGATAATTACATATATAGAGGCGCGAATGCGACTGCGGCGCAGTCAGTGCGGTTACGGTCCGGGTGGCTATGTCTCCCTGATAACTACAATAAAAATAAATAGCGAAATAAGTAAACAATTATTAATAAACGCTGACATGACTATATCCAAGGAAAAAGATGAAAAACCAGAGTAAGTTTTACAATTACCTATCTGCTGAGCATATAAAATAACCACAAGTAACTTTTAAATTATGTTTATAAATGATTACCAACTGTATGACTTAAATTATTATAATTTTTGTGGGTCTTATAATTATTTAATATGCATTAAATGTATATGTCTAACTGACGTTGTTTGTCAGTGTAATTATTGACTTACGTATTGTGCACGTATTCCTGTAATATGATACTTCAACACAATAAACGTATAGTCATAATATTATTTTCAAATAATACATAGTGAAAATAGCTAAACAAACACATAATATGTGTTACAGTGCGCCACGCAAAGCATATTTTGTACTTTATATATGGCTTATATGGCTTCCAGAGCGATTGATATTCATGTAATACATAAGATAACTACGTAAAAATATTTACAAAACAAACTGCTTGAAACGGTAGACAAAGTAAACCGCTGCGGCAATTTTTTTGCAGCCTTTAATGACTTTTTATAATCACTACATTTCTCAACATTTCGGTTTTCCCCGTCACCATATCTAATGTGTAAAATATGGCTAATAAATTTCTTTCCGAAGTATTATTCTTACATAATGTGTACGTACGTAGGTACTGACTGTTGCTTAAAGGGTTTACGATTAGTACATTTGTGCATGTGGATACTCAAGTTAACAAATAATGATTATCTTCATTCATACGCCTATTTTAAATAATTGATTGCAATCGTTAGGGACGAAGTTAGATTGCCAGTGTTATTGGGATTTTCTGTTAGGAAATATTCCGTAGCAGCAAAGAGTTTGAGAATGTTACCCGTACACGACAATAGACTCGACCTCTAATTAGTGGGATCTAAAAGTATAGCGATATGTGGATGTCACATCACACTATGTGAAGATAAATATTTATTTACTCAAAGAAGCAATTACAAAAGAATATTATTTTGGATCCAAAGTAGGCTGTGTCTGTATCTTGGGCGCCTTTATGTTATGATATGTCAATAAGATGTACGACCAATGTATGAACTTACAAAATATTTAAAAAAGAACATATTTTACAGCAAACCACATGAAAATGCACCGAACGTATTGTACTTTCAAATAGTAAGTATGTTTATTATTTATTTCTTGCTAGTTTTTGTCCTAGGCTTCGCTCGCGCAAATGTAGGTTATATAAACTTTTCTATTCATCGGAACAGTACGTTTTCTGGAAGTAAGGTAACCTATGTCCTTTTCTGTAAACCTGATATCGTGTATACGAAATTTCATGATGATCAGTCGAGTAGTTAAGGCGTGAAAGCGAAACAAACAAACAAAGAAACTCACATTCGTATTTGTAATATTAGTTAGGATTCTAACATTTTACTGTGATAAGTTTTTCTCATATCTAACTGTCAACTACGGATTAAGGATATTCAGAGTATTACAGATACGTGAATAAAATATGATAAATAGCCCAATATAAAAGATGGTATTTTAATATAAATATTACCATATTTGTTTCATTAAGCTGAGGTAAACATATATGTGCGAAATTGGTTCACGTCAATAGTGATGTTTTGTTTAGACGTTTCAATACAATTTTATATCTATACTAATATTTTATGAGTGAAGATTTGTAATTTTGTTTGTAATGAATAAACTCGTATAGGTACTAAATAACTGATTGAAAAATCTTTCACCATTAGAAAACTACTTTTCCAGAAGTAACATAGGCTAAATGACATCACGGTACCATCCATGGAGAACAGCTAATAATTAATAAATAGATAAGAAAGCATAAGTGCATTTGACTGATATCAAACTGATATTCGTATGCACCTCACACTCTATTTAAGTGACCTCCACTACCACGGAAATAACTCAAATGGTGGACACCTCATACGACGCTGTATTAGAAAAATGTCATCTATAATATATTTTTGATGTTCCGTACTCAAAAATAAACGTACTGAAAGTAAACCAGCTTTTTGTTACTGAATACGCTATAATATAAATTTTAATATTGCAGTTTCGATATGGATCATGTCTAGAAAAAACAGCGACGATTCTAGGAGTAATACTGGGATTCCTCAGCGGAGGTGGCGTCACATTTAACTTAGTACAGCTAGGGGAACTAAACACCGCATTCGTGGAACGGACCAATCCTCCCACTGACCGATACACCACTTATTTGCCGATACTGTCTACATTTGGAGGTGGTCAGAGAATGTAAGTATATTTCCTAATATATAATGTTAGCTGTGGCGAACGAGCAAAGTGGCGTAAACACGTGAAGTCACGAATCATCCGATCGAGCGGGTTATAAAAGCGTGCTCGGCGCGCAATGACTCACTTCGACATCGAGTAGCGGACGGAACGGACGTGCCGTTTTATCGCTGTTGGGGGATATCAATTATCTCTTACTTTGTTTGTTATGCATTTCTTGAATATATAAATGATTATTTAAAGATGAAAGTGCGTCTGTTATTTTTTTAAGCTGTTTCACATCTGGTCCCTGACAATAGTATTAACGTTATTATTATTAATAATACATTATAACCACAATTAGCTATGTAATGTCAAAGTAAATTCCTCGACAGGTTTAGAATATTTATATAAACGCAAGTCTATTGCAATGGAAATGACGGTAAGATATGGAAGCTAACAATTTTATTGTAATAAAATTTTTAGTCTGTAGTTAACATAAAATAGCATATTAATTGCAAATTACGTTTTATTATACAATTTATATATTGTCACTAAATATGCTTCTGCAGATTATTTACCTTACATTTTCTTTCAAATAGTCTAAATTGCCAAAAAATTGTTTTTTTATTCTAATGTTTGTTCTAGATGTTATATATCGTTTAATTTTGTTTCTTAAACATAGATTGATCAAATTAAAAGATTTGCTTTTTCTAAGGTTATATAATTTACCATATGTTGACTCTTAGGGGTCGAATGACAAATAGATACTACAAACAAAACACATGCCTTTTCTATAATAATAATAATAATAACAATGTTTATTGACAGTCTATGTCACTGGCTTAAGATTGTCACGTGCTTACGAAGTATCGTAAGCACGTGACAATCTTAAGCCACGAAATAAAACTAGTAAGTTTTATTTACCTGATTACATATCTTCCAGCCGCAAAATGTATCGTGTACTCCGTTGTTTCTACGTGCACTTTGCCTTTTTGTTCTATAAATAATCAACCGTAAACTATTAAATACTTACTAAATAAGCATACGTACATACATAGTCAATATTTTCGGTCTTCAAGGGCCGGAATAGACAGCAGCATCCAAATGCTACCTAATTATTTAAAGACAGGACTCTTAACGTTTCTTCTTCAGTAAGAAAATGAATAAGTGAAATTTTAGCAACAATGCTATTATATGCAGATTCAATGCGACCCACGAGGAGAGTATGGCCGCCTTATTAGAAGACGCTAAAGCTTTGGCTATTGGGACCTTCGTCAGTGTCGGGATATCGATGCTGTTCACCGCACTGTCTGTAGCGCTCATCAACTGGAGTGCCTTACGACAGGTTAGTGACCTTGTTAAAACCAAACGCTTGAATTTTTTGTTATAAATTTATGTTATTACGAAATAAGCAAAGATTTTGTTTGTTTTTTGTTTGAGCTCGGTAATCTATGGAACTAACAATAATTAATAATATTTTATTTTACGAGCCACAGCAGCAAAGCAATTATTCTTAACGTGGGTGATATCGCAATATTATATACTAGGAGTCTACCTAGTATGTATATAAATAGAAAATACTAGCTTTGCTCGCGGCATCGCTCGCGTAAAAGGTGGTCAGGTTATGATAGTAACAGTATTTAAAAAAAAATATATAGCCTAAGTATATTACTCGCTGATAATTTAGCTTTCTAATTATGAAAGAATTTCTACAATCGGCTGATTGGTTTTTTAGTTAAAACCTTACAAGCAAAATAACATAGAAACAAACATAAATCAAATCATTCTTTATAATATTAGTATAGATAAAAAGTAATTAATAATGGCTACAGCTTAAGATGGAAAAAGAAAAAGAAATATTAATCATTTGTATTTTATTGTTGTTGACAGATTACAACAATACGGATGTTGTTTCTGAAGGCTGTGCTTCGCCAAGACATGGCGTGGTTCGACACGGACACAGAATTTAATTTAGCTTCTAAAATGACAGAGTAAGTTTTCGAAAATATATGAATATATTAAATTTGTACGCCTTCTAAAGCATGTTGCGTGTGTTATTCGGCATAGTTATAGTGTATAAGTAGAAACATTACTATTATAAATCTTAATATAAGTATAAGCCAGTAGGCTTAAAGTCTCATGAACACTAAAAATTAAGAAATGAATTATCTTTTCGCGTGGAATCTTAACAATATCAATCGATCGATGTAAGTAATTGAACGGTTCATATGTATATGTATAATATGTTAGTATTTACCTAAAAAAAGTATCTACGAGTATGTATGTTTATCCACTGTCTAGTAACCATGTGATACAAGCTCTGCTTAGTTAGGGCTGGATGGTGTTGTGTGTATGTGATAGAATATTATATTATATTATTATAATATTTATTATTAATAAATTTATTTTCATAAAATAAAATCCAGAGGGGTAATCCTGTGGTATTAGTAAATTAAGTAAAGCTGGTGGCACGCCCTATTGGTTGCCTGATTGGTTGTTTTAAATCATTAGTTCCCAAAGTGGTCCAGGTGGACCCCCAGGGGTCCACGGGAGGTTCGATGGGGGTCTACGTTGGCGTGACATAAAAATGGGGTCCACAATTGGTAAGCTTTATTTGCTTTCGATAGTGAGAACTAAAATGTTTACGCACGATTACGATTAAATGACAGCCTATGGGTGACTAACAGGTTTATTAAAATCTCTATTTGCGAGGCGAATTATATGATATTCAGGGGAGTAGACCCCCTACAAAATACCATGCTTGGTCACAAGGGTGATACATTTTATGGTACCCACTGATAATATTATTTTTATTTTATTACAGTCAGATTAAATAATACAATTTACTATATAAATAACTGATACTGATGAACCCTCATGCATTTTTGAAATTTTTGAAATTACTTTTACCATACATTTTTGAAATTACCACTTTTTCATTTCTTTGGCAGGAATTTAACGAAGCTACGAGATGGAATGGGCGAAAAATTGGCGGTAGTGACAAATTTGTTGGGAACAGCTATACTGTCCTTATGTATCGCAATTCCCTTAGGATGGAAGCTGGCACTAGCGTGTGCTGCCGTCATGCCTTTCTCTATAGCTGTAGCAGTTGCCCTATCTAACGTGAGTATGGCAATTCTGAATTTTACCTACACTTATGACTAGAGATACATATTTACATATAGACATATTTACCTAATGTTCAGGTGTTGGCTATTATGGTAAGCGCTTTTTTATCGACATTTACTACAATTTTTATTTCTTTTCTATGCATTTTGTGTATGTGCAAAGTAAATAAATATTTTGTAAGATATCCTTAATAATAGAATACTGACTTCGTAAAGGGCCAGTACAACCATACCGCAACAATTTGACTAACAGAATATTTTGTGATACTTTATTGAAGGCTTTCCTAAAGTATGTATATACAACGTCCATTTGCTTGTGGCAGTTGAGAGCAGTAGCTACATCGTCAACAAATGTAGCAAGGTTTGTGCATGTTGATCGTGAGTTGACAAAACCGTGTTTAGTCTGCAAGAAGGCAATTGAAGTGACTCTGAACTACCGGCCACATGAATGATTCGAAGACTTTTGCCATAACGGATAATAAAGAAATTGGCCTGTAATTTTGTACTGCGTGGTCATCGTCTCCCTTGTGTATGGGGACTACCCTGGCAAGCTTCCATATAGCAGGGATAACACCTAATTGAAGTGACTTATTACAAATTTCATGCAATGCAATGGTTAATGCTTTTGCACAATTTCTAATAGATATAGGTGGTATATCATTAGGTCCCGCTCCCTTGCTAGAATTTAGTTCAAGAAGCTTTTTGTAAATTGCTTCCCCATCTAATACACAGATACAAACTGTATGACAGGAATCAGTAATCGTGTCAAGATGTTTGAAGGAGTTGGGTACAAAAGTTAGTGAACCTATGTCTGCAACATACACTGAGGCAAAATAATCAGCAAACATGTGACAGATTTTAGTACCATCCGACGAACTTTCAATTCCATTCGTCATGGTTCCCGGATAGGTTCTATTTTTATCTTGCCTGCTTTTTATGTATGACCAGGAAACCTTTGTATTATAGGCAATTTTATCCTCAACTGTCCTCAACTGATGCAAGAAAATGAGTATACGAGGCAGTCGCCAACTTCTTACGCCTTCCACTGATATATCTTAAGTTTAGTCCGTCAATAGGGTACTTATATTTTTTGAATATACGGATACTTTTCTTTTAGCAGTTGTCGATTAAACCAAGGTGAGATTCTATTTTTCCTAACACTTTATCGTATGTACAAATCGGTTTATCGCGTCATTTAGTAATTTTAGCAGCTTTAAGGATGTATAATGTTACGTATTTGAAAACACTTTAAGTGGATTAGGGATATCAAGGATTTTAATTGTAAACAATCAGCGGAAGAAATCTACATAAATTGATTCGTTTCTAAACGATTAAGTGGTTAGTTGACACACATTTTTATTATTTAAGTCAAATATTTACATTTAATACCGAAAAATATAAAATAAAAATATATTTTTAAATGTAATTATTTATTTGAAAGGTTAATGTTCTGAAAATAACGATCGGTCCTATTTATAGGTGTGTTATCATTAACCCTATTTCAATTTGTTGATAAACATTATTCAAATTCTCGCAGTCAGCAATGTGTTGTTTTTATTTATTATTTTGTCATTATTGGTGACGTAGTAGTGGCGTTCAATAAAAATAAAAAATATACATACATAAAATACATAATATGACAGCACCTCTAAATGCTATCAATTTCTATCCGTATATTACGTTTGCACGTGTAAACGATTTTAGTGAACATTGGTTTTAAGATAGTCAGAACGCTTAAGAAAATGGGGATCGTAGCAGCATCTCTACACAAATTATATTGCATGTACAAGAAGGAGACAATCCTTAAGAGTTGTTTTCTTCTCTGTTAAAACATAACAAATTTTAAGACATAATAATACGGTTCCAGGTCTCTATTAAAAACACAAGCGAAGTTGCGGGTTACTGGCAGTTCTTTGTTTGAATGTTTGTAAGTCCTCCGCGACTCACAAATTATTCTCATTGCAGAAGTCGTGTTAATAATAATAACCTAGATCCATATATTGTTTTGTTTTGTTTTAGTATCAAACTAAATCTTCGGCACATGAAATGGAGTCATACAGCCAGGCAGGCAAGCATGCAGAAGAAATAATGAAATCTGTTAGAACTGTGGTAGCCTTTGGCGGAGAAGGCAAAGAAGTTGACAGGTGAATATATGCTTACATATTTAAATGTACAAGCCAATCTATTTATTGTTAGTCTCTACTAATAATAAATGGTGTATGTTTGAACTCCTTCAAACATATACCTTAACATAACTAACTTCACTATTGAAACCCAGAGATTTAGTATAAGTAAGGTTTTAAATATAATCTGCCTTGTTTACCTTAGTATTTTAACTTGGCGATGTATTAGGTACAGTTTCGAGTCGCGTGTTAAGCGAGGTGCCATGATGAAAATTATACGCTTTTGGTCGAATTGAATAACTCGCATTTGGATACATCATTAATAGGTAGATGATGAAGTACATAAACCAATATTTAAAAAAGTGCTTAAAATATATTTTGTGTAAAAATATTCGCGCCAGTATTCTGGATAATGTCACGAATATTAGAAAGTTTTCTGAATTTACTTAGTTGCTGTCTTATTAATTGAACTAATTGCAGTGCAACGACAGAAGTAAAGTGGATTGCCGCTTCGTCTATACCCTCACACCAGCGTACACTGAAATATATGTAGACAAATAGAAATAAAGCAATTAAGTCGAGAACTCAGATACGCAAGCGTAGCACATCTGATTACAGATACATAATTATATATGTGTACTTAGATATATAGCATCAAATAAGGAAAACAGAATAGATAATGATGATTTTCTCGTGTGGGATAAAATAACTTTATCAGCAATAAACAATTTAGGTTTATTTAGGATTACGTTAATGATCTCATCAGTTGTCAGTTTTAACTTGATGATACAATGTTAAGGCTTGTAATATGTGTTTCTTTGTATGTACATAGCTGGTAATCTCTGGTAATATATACATACACTATAGGTATATATATATATATATATATATATATATATATATATATATATATATATACACCTATACTATACATTCCTTTACTATTAGAAAGCTATTTTATGATTGCGTAATACTTTTTATACACTCGACGACTCGATGGCGTAGTGGTTAGTGTAACCGACTGCCACGCCTGAGGTCGTGGGTTCGATTCCCGCACAAGTCAAACATTTGTGTGCATGAACATGGATGTTTGTCTTGGTCTGGGTGTTTCTATGTATAATATGTATATATTTACAAAAATAAAAGTATATATGTATGTTTATCCATTGTCTAGTACCCATAGTACAAGCTCTGCTTAGTTTGGGCTAGATGGTGTTGTGTGTATGTGATAGAATATTATTATTATTATTATTTCGCTTTTCTACCTTAATATATATTCATTGAGGAATAACGCCAATTTTAAAATAAAATTACAGATACAGTGACCTCTTACAACCAGCAGAAAGGTACGGTCGTAGGCGAGGCTTGTTCAACGGCCTCGGAAATGGATTCAACTGGGTTCTGACTTATTGTCTAAATGCCATTGGCCTTTCCTATGGTACCCGATTAGTCCTTGAGGATATGTACAAACCTGACGGTGAACGAATATACGTTGTTGGCATCGTATTCAGTGTAAGTACTGACATAGCACATCATTGATTTCTTTGAATCATAAAGCGGAAGCTATTGGTCTGGAGTTATAATTGTCTATGGACTATATATTTGTACATACCTATGTAGTAGAATTCCAGGATTCTACAGCATAGATTTACCACCAAAAAAACGACGACTGCATGTTGATAAGCAGTTACCGTGAACTCTGGACTTTCGCGTTATTAATCCTATATGATAGACGTGTCGCAATGATTGCAACATAAAAGCAATTTTTCAAACCTATATGAGAATATATTAAGGACATAAAACTGAAAAGACCTACAGGATTTATCGTAAACCAAATATAGTCAAATCTTTAGTGCTTTTGCATTGATTTTAAAAATGCCGCAGCAGCCTTCTGGGAGACCGTTGGGCCAATGCAGAGGTTTTGAGTTGAATCCGAACGCACCTCTCACTCTTCTAAGTCATGTGCGTATTAAATAATTAATCATCGCACGCTTAAACTGTGAGGGAAAACATCTTGACGAAACCTCCATGTCTAAGAGTTCTCCATAATGTACTCGAAGTTATGTGAAGTCTGTCACCCCGCACGGGGCTGGCGTGGTGGACTGTGGCCTAATCTTTTTACTTCAGAAAAAAGTCAGTGCCCAGCAGTGGGACAGTTTATTATAGGGCTGGCATTATATTATTATTATAACGGTTTTACAGGTATTATTCTCAGTATACATGGCAACTCAGTCCGTAACATTGTGTGTACCTCATATTGAAGTATTTGCATCAGCGCGAGGTGCCGCTGCCAGTATATTCCACTTACTGGAAGGAATACCAGTTATAGACAGCTTTGATAAGAAAGGCGTCTCTCCGCGAAGGGTGGTGGGAGAAATTTCTTTAGAGAACGTCCACTTTAGCTATCCGTCTCGACCAGACATTAAGGTACGAATTTATGACGAGTTTTCAAATGATTTTATCGTGGGTTGAAACTGAATAATTAAACTGAGCTTTCTTTTAGGTTCTCGACAACTTTTCTATCCAAATCAAGACCGGAGAATGTGTAGCTCTCGTGGGTTCGTCCGGATGCGGCAAGTCTACCATACTCCAGTTGTTACAAAGACTTTACGATCCTCAGTCAGGATCTGTGAAGATCGACGGCAAAGATCTGAGGAACCTTAATTTACGTTGGCTTCGATCATCATTAGGTTCGTAAGTTTGAAAGTGTGTGTTATTTTGTGTCGTGTACGACTATTTTTTGTAAATACTTTTAATATTTTCAGGTGTAGTTGGTCAAGAACCTGTTCTATTCCAGGGTACAATATTTGAAAACATTTCAATCGCTTGTCCTGAAGCAACACTAGAAGAAGTTCAGAGGGTCGCGTCTATGGCGTACGCGCACGAATTTATTACGAATTTGCCAAAGGTAATATACATAAGTAAACTTAAAAGAATCTACCGATACCTACCACCAGTGTACTTCTGATTCTATAAAATTCTTTGTGGTTTTAAGCTATGTTCGTACCAACAACCATAAAATTCGTTCATCAAACGTACATCCAAACTCTCACATTTAAACTTTCAGTAGATAGAATAAATAGGTTTTATAAATGCAGATTGTATTACTACATTTTAGTTGACCAAATTTTATCGCACCTTAGTTTTGTTTACAGTTTGTGTGTTGTCTGACTAAACTAGACTGGAAACATATCGTATACACGAAAATGTACAAAACATATTCGTAATTCCTGTTATCTATCAATACCTGGCATTCCAGTCGTTACGTTGACAAACATACATAAGCTTATATGCCTAGCCGCTGCAAACGTTTAATATAATATGAGACTATACAATTTAAATATAAATATAATACAATTTGACACCTTTATATGTATCACCCTAACTAATATTATAAATGCGAATGCGAGTTAATTTGTTACGCTTTCACGCCTTCTACTGCTACTGCTCGACCGATCATGATGAAATTTCGCATACACGATGTCAGGGGAACAGAAAATGACATAATATGTTACCTCTTATCCAGAAGAAAGTACTGTTCTAAACTAACCTAATGTAACCTACATTCACGCGAGCGAAACCGATGGCGAAATCTAGTAGATACATGGGTAGTAGGAATATGACTTAGTATTGTTTACGTGATAATAATTAATCGACACTTATATCTAAGGTAAGCGAGATGCCACTTTTGTGTTTAGTACCATCGTTTGCAAAACAGTAATATACGTAAATATAATTAAGAAGACGCAATTATTTATTTTCAGGGTTATGACACTGTCATAGGCGAACGCGGTGCGTCTTTGTCAGGTGGGCAGAAGCAGCGCATCGCGATCGCGCGCTCGCTTCTGCTCGAGCCAGCAGTACTTCTGCTTGACGAGGCAACGTCAGCGCTCGACCCACACTCCGAGCGACAAGTACAAGCCGCTCTAGACCGCGCCAGCGTCGGCCGCACCACTATAATGGTCTCGCACAGGTTTGTAGTAACCTATATCTTCAAATCTCTAACAATAGTAGCAGAATGATTTATAATAATTTGCTAAATTTCAGGCTCGCAACCATAGTAAACGCAGGCCGCATTATTTGTATGGATAAAGGTGTTATAGTTGAACAAGGCACGCATGAAGAGCTTATGAAAAGTAAAGGTACCGAAATCTTTAAATTACGTCGTGATTATAAACATTTACATAACAAAATCAGTTAACGCTGACATCTTTTTTTTAGGTTTCTATTATAAACTAGTGACAATTGATAATAATGGCAAAGAAATAGAAACATTGAATGAAGAAATTCCACCTTTGCCGGAGAAAATAGAAGAGGAACATGATGGCACTGATACAGAGAATGTAGACAACAAACCGCGGACAGAGGAGATATTGAACGAAATAAAGCATGACTTAAAAAAACAAGAACAACGTAGAAGACTTCAGAAACAAAACTCACTAATAGGTAGAGCCAATGTTGGACAAGTGTTTGGCTAAACTACATACATACATTCAAAATACTATTCTATTAAATTAGGTTTTCCTGCTAATTTTAGTGAACAAAGCCGGAAATAAATAAAGCTTTTTATATAAAATAAAATTCTCAGTTTAATGTATAAACCATAATTAAATGTAAACCTATATCTTATTATTATATCTAACATAATTACATAATATATTATAATACATTTTTCAGAAAATCAGGACCGTATGACTCCACGAGGATCACTTACGTCAGTAATGTCAGTGGGCTATACAAGTTTTATGCTAAACGCTGGCATTGATAATAAAGAGGATGAGGCAGTAAGTTGTAATTCTTTAACATAGTTATAATAAGTAGTACTACCTATTCAACGTTGAACTAAATCTAGCGAAGGTTAAAATTTAACAACCAGTAGAGTCTTTCTACAGTTTACAGAAACGGTTCATCTATGCGTAGCAAATTGTAAGTTATTTAAAGATTAACTGTCTTATTCATAAAAATGTACAAGAGGCTTATAACGAAAATTTCAGAAAATTTTGTAATCGTTTTATTCTTAATTCCTGCTTTTAGTTTCTCGTACACCTATTTTACTGATATTCAATACAACGGCCTACGAACTGCCGATTTTTTGACTGACATATTGTCGGTCTATCGGTGTCCTAAAAAAAATGAATATCACGATAACACAAATCTGAACTTGAAAGTCCATATGAAGTATCATAATATTGTCCATATGAAGTATATACTGGGTGTAAGGGACGGCGTACCGAACACTTTAGCAAAACGTACTTATCTCCACGCAAATTTCTATTAAATAAAAAATGCTAAATTTCGATTTTATATCGAATAACATTATAAGGTGGTACGCAATGGTTGGCTACCAATACAACGCACCGCTCGCGCCTCGGGAATGACCTCTGTTTCGCACGCATAAAAACAGCTGATTTGTAATCAATCACAACGATTTAATTACATAGCTGTATTTTAGTAAAATGAGGTATTCTTTAAATTTTATCTAATAAAATTGATGATTTATGCATTATGTTATGATTCAAAGACAGGAAAAAAAATTGAGAAATAGTCCATAGGTTTTTCAATTCAGACTAATGTTCTGAATCTACTATTTCATTGAAATTAAACTACTACATACGGATTTTATCGCGTTGTTTATTTGACACTTAATTACATAATTTTGAAAACTGTTACACTACTTTTACTTTTAAACTTTACTAATTTTTAAGCTAATTAAATTATTATTAAAACTATTAAAATTATTTCAGTTTTCGGTACACCGTCCTTTACACCCAGTATATCATATAATTTTCTAAATATTAATACAATCCCATTCAGTAGAATGGGATTGTATTCCTATTTAGAAAATTGTGTTAAATGTCATGTTTTGGTAAATTTAGGAGAGAAAAGAAAACAAGAGATCAACGTCATTGGAATGGCATGAGATAGATTATGCAAGGTTACTGCTTGGATGTTTTATTATATAGTACGCCAAAATTAATATACCTGCTAACGCTGTGGCCCATGCCAGAATCTGATAGATTATTTATCTCATCTGATTATCCCTGTTCTGCGCCTTCCGTGGATGATTTATAAGATAAAGGCTCTGACATTTAATGCCTGGTTTCTATATCAAGAAACTAGTCGTTTTAGACACATATTTTCCATATAATACATGTCAGAATTATCTATCCGTGGGCAAAACGATTCGATTCCTGACACAACAATATGTGTAATGGGTAAAATAGCTATAGCCAGGTCATTACTTATTATGTTATGTTTTTCTTAGCCTTGATTCTTTCACTATTACTCTTTCTCTTACTGAGATTTCCATCATAAGAAACTTAAAATTCAAGTCACTTTATAAAGCTTACGGCCAGTTTCACCACTATCGAGTAAAAATTATCCGAAAGATAAATCGCATGCTGTCTCACTCTCGTTAAGTTAAAGAAGAGAGATGCCGAGACTTTTAACTTATAGTTAAATGCTATTTGAAGGTGGTGGAACAGGTAACTTACTATAACTTTTTATAGTAAACAGATAATAGATTATAGAAAATCTTTATAAAATTCGGTAAGATTTTATCTATGTTTAAGTCAAGATGACAACATAAAAATGCTAAACTGTCTATTAGCGATGTTGTAGTTATTGAAGGCTAACAGAAAGTTTATGAATTATTATTTTTACTGAACTTATTAATATACCTACGCTCAGTAAACATCCTAATGACTTACTGAGCATTTTTAACTACTGGACGTTTAAGGCCCTCAGTACGGCGTTTTTATTAAAACACGTATGTAGGTATCTTCAAACAAAGCAACGATAGCAAACGTAATACCACGTGACCTTGAGGTCGAAGGTCAAAGTCATTTCGAGGGTATATCGACTATGCTGAGTCGAATGGCGTTGACCACGAGTCTCTAGCTCTTCCGGTTCTTGAGTTGAAAGTTGTATAACAGACGGACGGACGGACGGACGGACAAAGCTGTTGTATAAGAGGTTTTTCGAACTCTAAAAACATTATTCACTAACCTACATGAGAAAAATTAAAACAAGTAAATAACAATTGTAATATATTCGCGGGTATACAGAAAATAAAATTATGAGATGATGTTTGAAGTCTACTCATCTGCACTTCTTTTTTCTTTTCGTGTGGTTAGTGGCCAACCTGTTGTCAAGAGTTGTTCAGGCCGCCCGTAGGCCTCTGACATGGCTTAACGACTGCTATCAATTCACCAACAACCGGGACCGACTTTTTACGTGCCCTCCGAAGCACGAAGACGCTCAGATGAAATACCACTAAGCGGTCACCCATCTATAGACTGACCGCATCCAACGTTACTTAACCTCGCTAATCGTTTACCGGTTAGTGTTTGCAACTGGCTATGAGCACCTCGAATCGGCACTGAGCCATCGTCTTTGACTCAGGCCTAACTCTTATACTGAAAAAGGCCGCGTCCAGCAGAAGCCCCATTTTTAAACGGGGCTGATATTATTATAATAATAAATAATATGTATTTTAATTATTACCAATATGTCAATTTTACATTGACAATAGATGTCTTTTATTAATTACACAGGAAATAGAAGCAGTGTCCGGATGGCAAATATTAAAGTTGAACGCACCGGAGTGGGTTTACATCACTATAGGCTCGATAGCAGCATTCACTCAGGGAGGCTGCTTTCCAGCCTTTGCTCTACTCTTCGGTTACATGATAGGGGTAAGACTACTATTACATAGTTATTTATATGAAATAACGCCATAAGCACTACGGCCATGATATTTGGTCTTATGCCGCAGGGGACTCAGTTATGGATCACACAAATAATTGCCTCGTTTGGGAAATCAACACATGCTTGGCCGTTACGCCACTCTTAAATCAGAAACCTTTGTCATAAAGACAACCTCATTGGTCAATTACGACCGATGTTAAGGTCTAGGAGCGTCATCCTAGTGGGAAACCGTTCGATCCCAAGGCGCGCATCTCTGGCTTTTCTAAGTTATGTGCGTATTAATAGTTAAATATTGCTTGCTTTAACGGTGAAGGAAAACATCGTGCGGAAACCTACATGTCTGAGAGTTCTGCATAATGTTCTCGAAGATATGTGTAGTCTGCCAACCCGCACTAGGGCAGCGTGGTGGACAATGGCCTAACCCTTGTCACACTGAGAAGAGGCCCGTGCCTAGCAGTGGGACAGTAAACTGTATTTTGTACAGTATATACAGTATTAAAATACAGGATTGATATTATTATATAAGGTCAATGGTTAGAGGGTTAGTTAGTTAATGCCTTCAGATTATCTGATAAGAAATTCTCAGTAGCCGTAATATGTAAAATGGACGGTTATAGGCAAATAAATGGCGGGTGATGCCAAAACCTTCGCACTTGTAACACATTGCCAAATCGTATATACAGAAGTATCCCTGCCATCTAGATACACATTCACGATACTGCGTAGAATAACAATGTTAACTATTTTAATTTAATAACTATGTATATCGAGATGATTTTCTTTTCAGATTTTTGCTTTAGCCGATCACGAATTAATGTTGCGACTGGCCGACTTGTATTCTGGGTTATGTCTCGTAGTAGCAACCATTGCCGGCGTATGTATGTGTTTACAAAGTGCCATGTTCACTGCAGCAGGTCTCAAAATGACGACACGATTGCGGATACAGTATTTCACAGCTTTATTGAGACAGGTATTTAATCATGAAGTAGCTAAGATTAGTTGCATTTTAATTTAACTCTGTTAGATTATACAGGGTTAAATAAAAATGTAAATTAGCTTTTACACGTATCTTCTATACAACTTTTTTCTAGTACATTCGACAAAACTCAATACTGTTTCAAAAACATATTTAATCCGGCAAGAGTGTGGTGATAAAATGTATATATTAAGTACGTAGCAGGGTATGACATACTCGTTTACAAAATTGGTCGTAAATCTTGATTTATAAGAAAATACATTATTTTAATTGTTTTATTATAATAAAACTATATAATAACATACTGTAAAAATAATTTACTAATCTGGAACCAAATCACTATGAATTTTAAATGAATATTTTCACACTCTACATTTCATTGTCTTCTGTTTACGGCAATGTTATTTATTGAAATTAGACTACCTACTATATACAAATTTTCACACTATCTTAAAAACTACAAATGAACTAAACAAAACAATTATTCTATAATAAATACTTAAACATATGTTAGAATATGAAATAAATATATATGTAAATATTTATTACATCTTAGGAACTGGAGTTCAAGTCAGTGCAATTTTTGCAAAAAGAAAGTGGCATTCTCCATACTGATAGCCTTTCCACAGCTGGCACATGCGTATTTTGTCTTTAGATCCTTTTTCTACAGGTACTCTACACATCTAACATAACGACCAAAAACACTTTGAGTTTTAAATAATATTTTTTTGGTATTTTCGCAGCTCCAGGCGTTCATAAACTAAAGTTAATCGTAAGTTACAGATAAAATCGGTTCGTTTGGTGTCTCTGCCCTGATTTTCACGAATAATATTTAAATTGACAGCAGCTATATTTAACATCTCGTAATAAATTACTCCAACTTGAGAATATACTTTATTCTACATTGTATCACATACACACAACACCATCTGGCCTAAACTAAGCAGAGCTTGTACTATGGGTACTAGACAATGGATAAACATACATACATGTGATAACTATATTGGGGGTGCCTAATAATTTTGGCCAAGGCTGTATATACTTTAAAAATATTAAATTAACTGTAGAATGTTATCATATTAGGCTTTCTTTGGTCTCCCAAAGCGCTACCAATTTTGTTTTCTCCAGAGCTCGCGTCATGGGAAGTATTTTGTAGTACTTCTTCCAGCATGAATCGAAGTCAGTTTTCTTCACTGTCAACGTCCATTTTCTATTGAAATTTACAATATAATGACATACACTGACAGACTCTCGCCGGGTTAAACAAGTTAACATTTGAAAGCATCCCGTCACTCACCCTAGCCCTCCGTCCCCTCCCCCCGCGGTCAATTTGTTTATGCCGCTGCTTTCTCTTGCGACTACGTTATAGCCTTATGAAATAAGAGGAACCAATTTCAATATTTCTATTTTTGTATAAAATATCCAATGATAAATTATGAAAAGATAGACTACAAAAGTTGTTGAGAAAAGTTTAAATAAGTCACGGGTAAAAGATATTACTATTTTCAGCATTGTTTTTAAAGACTGACTAACAAAGTTTATAAGGCTGGTGTAAATGGAACAGTCGCAAGGGGCCTAGGAGAACGTTTGTCAATCGGAGCGGAGACGTTCTGGACAAAGGCCAGGTTAAGAACACCTTAAACCGGCGAGCGTGTATGAGGAATGTGATGAAAGTGAATGCAGCCAGAGAAGTGTGTCAGGATCGTAGCAAATCGAAATCCGTAGTCTCAGCCTACTCCTGGAAACAGGCGTGAATCTATGTATGCTTTTACTAGATTTTTAACAAATAACGGTCGCATTTCAAACGCTGTGGGGCCAGTAGATTTGACAATTATGTTATAAAATTTAGGAGTTATGTAATTTAGGAATTTGTTAGTTCTTTCTTACCCCGTACAGAATTTTCTGCACTTTCCTTTAGTTTGCTGTAACTATGTATATCCTTACTGCTTATCGTTTGATCCTTATTAGCGACATGACGCATTTAATAGTGCAATAATACAGTACATATGTTTTATTTTTACCATAGCGTGATTTACGCGTTCAGGCTTTTCTTGAATTTGACCATCAACGCACTGTACGCAATTAATTCTCAATATTGCACATAATTATAACAAAGGCATGTAGTCTTATTTATATTTGGTATATCCGTTATAAGATTGCATAGAACTTGCAGAAAGAGTGTATAATAAAATCGTATTAAGATGTTTATAAATTATTAGTGTTTTGGTAATCATGTTATCCTTTTTAATAAGTTTGTAAATATATATTAGATTAATTAGTTTTTAATATTAATAATGTAAATATATAGTAAATGTTATATTACTAATAAATAAATTTGTTATTTGTTGTTATATTATAAATTTAGAAATATGTTATCAATGTTCGATTATATTTTTAAAGGAAATAGGCTACTATGACAGACAAAGTAACACAGTGGGTGCTGTCTGTGCCCGCCTTAGTGGTGACACAGCCGAGGTGCAAGGTGGCACAGGCTTAAGGATTGGTATCATATTACAAGGAGTCAGTTCAGTGGCCCTCGGCGTGGTCATGGGATTTGTTTACGACTGGAAATTAACTTTGGTGTCTTCTGCTTTCTTACCTTTAGTAAGTACTGCATTGAAATATACGAAATTAATAATATACGCAAACTGTTTATTAAGACCAATTTTGGTATTTTACCAACTCATTAATAGAAATCCCAAAGAAGTGTTTTCTTTGTTATTCTAAAGCAAACTACTCCCACACTAGGTATATTTTTGTATCGCGGAGATCTGTACAAACTTCCAAACAACTGACACAAATAAAACTGACAAGGAGCAACTTTTTCTGGAGCATACATTTTTTTGCCCCTTGTGGAGTTCGTATAATAACACTCGACGTAGTGACAGTGACCATGAAAACCACAACGCTACCCGTACAGTCAATTCTTTTGTCCCTCATGAAAATCGAACCAGCAACTCTTAGAGAAGAGTCAAAGGCTCCTCAAATACTCCTTAAATTGTATTAACTTATTAAAGAAAGCCTACTGCTTTGTTATGAACAATCAACAAAAGTATATTGTATTGTTATTGTCAGATGGTGGGTAGTATCTGGCTAGAGGGCCGAATGTCGCAGCAGGCAGAAACAGATGAGCGAGATGCCATGGAGGCGGCTACCAGCGTAGCCACCGAGGCGGTCGTGAGCATCAGAACAGTACAAAGCTTAGGTTACCAAACGTTGCTTATCTTCACACACATTTAGTTTATTTATTTAAAAATAAACTTCAGGTTTTAGTTCATATGTTTAAAGTTTATAGGTTTAGTTTATTTTTATCGACACTTAAAATCCTGTAATAAATATCTTTGTAATATACAAATACAGAGCGTCCCGTAAAGAATAGAAAATCCTGAAACATTTATAGTAGAACTATTAGGAAATCAAAATAAAGTACAAAATATAATAATTTTCATGTAATAAAATAGTTAATTTGTTTAAATAGCATTATTTTCTACGATATTTTGCTCCGTGTATACCATACCTACAATTAATGAAATCCATTAAAATGCGTATTTAATACAGATTTTATAATGGTATCATATTTTTGATTATCTAGGGTAAATACGAGGCCATTGCTTTGAATACGCAGTAGTAAAATTCATATTCATAAATATTACCTCGGAAACATTTCTTTCTCAATTTTAACTTGGGCCTACAATAGGTCTAGTATGAGATGTTTCAGGATTATTCATTTTTATTTGACACTCAGTTTATTTAATTACAAAATATTCAAAATGTTGATCTGTATTCTCCCCATACTTACAAAGTTGACTATACTACTTATTCCAAATAGCAGTATAGTATAGTATTTATTTCAATATTAATAAAATGTCAATTAATACCGGTGAGGTAAAATAATTACAAAAATTTTGTGGTTCTAGGCGTCGAGACTGTGTTCCTGGATAAATTCCAAAAATCTCTAAGAGCTGGTTGTAAAGCAGTAGAAACTAAGGCACGCTGGCGAGGTGTCATATTAGGCATGGGTATCTATGTGCCATTCATATCATTCTGCAGCGCCAATGCATACGGCACTACCTTGGTTGCTGAAGGAACAATGGAGTACAAAGTAGTCCTTTTGTGAGTATAATTAATGTATATAAATAGTCAAAGATAAACCACTTCAGTAGATTTCTCTTCTCTGCTTGTTAATCAATTTTCTTTTTATTGTGTAGTTTTTATTTTATAACGTGACGAGCTTTAGTGTCTCAGATAAACCAGTTCAGTAGCTTTCTCTCCTTCTTCTATACTTATATAATAATAAATATTGGTATAAAACCACAAAAAAAAATCTGGTGGTCCCCTAACATCCTGTCCACTCCCAAACATAGATAAGTTAGTGTTCCCACATAATATGTAAGTTCAATTTATAACATGACGGAGATAATTAAATACTGCTGACGTGATCACTATTCAAACTCCTCATGTTATCAAAAATAAGCAATCCAAAGTACAATCGTCCTCTTCTAATTATGCTTAAGTAATACTTAAAAGAACCCCCTAAGCAGTTCTCCTTGCACAAAATGCAAAGGTTTCAATCGGATACTTTGTTTAGTGCTAAAGTTGTGTGCCATATTATCTGAAGGGTCACCGAAGCTGTAATGTTTGGAGCGTACATGTTGGGTCAAACATTGGTGTATGCGACCAGCCTTAACACTGCGAAGACCTGTGCAGGAAGAATTCTATCCGTGATCAATAGGCAACCAGAGGTTAAGACAGAAGACAGTGTCAAGGATAAAAAAGATTGGGTAATTATGTTTTTATCGATCAAATGTGAGACGGCATTACGTACCGCGTGTTCCGTATCTTAGAAGAAAATGTATGAAATGTTATTTTGTTAATTCATCAGTTCGTAGAAGTGATTAGGTTCTAAATATTTATTTACACTGCCGTCTTTTACACTAAACGCTGAGCACCGATTGAGTAATAGGTACTGCATAGCCAAGTTAAGAAACTGCACAAAATCACTTTCATTATGTTGCTAATTTTTACTTTTGATAAAAAACGCCCATTTTAATATACATTTTAGGTTAGTATTTAGTTACCTTAAATGCATATTAAAATGTGCGACACATCTATTTCATTTGATAGTTACTTTAATAAACAAAAACACATTTTATTAATTTAGCTAGTTATAAGTACAGGTTGCCGATCTTTATAAGACAAGCAGTACTTAAAGCTATTAGAAATCCATAGCATTAGTAGTTAATGAAATAACTAGACGTGAAAAACAAACACACATAGCCAACTTTACCATTTTAGTACGGAACCCTAAACATGAAAGCGTGCATTTATTTAAATAAATTATATATTTTTTACAGACAGCGACTGGCAGTTTTAGCATAAAAGAAGTGGAATTCAGTTACCCAACACGCAAGAGGCAGAAAATCCTTAGAGGAATAGACCTGAATATGGAAGCAGGGAAAACAGTGGCTTTGGTTGGCTCTTCAGGTTGTGGCAAGTCAACCGTATTGCAGCTTATGCAGAGATTCTACGACCCAGATACTGGCAACATTGTAAGTACCTGTCACATTGTAAATCGTTGATAAACATGTTACTAATCTTATACGAATTATATTTTAAACAAAATAGGTTACTTTCATAGTAATGTACGTAGGCACGTTGGAAAACTAGTGAACATTTTATTTTCCACTGTTTTTATTACTGTAGCGCAATATAATTATATGGAAAGAGCTTACGTAAACGAGATAATAGATACATAGATGCTAGGAGGTAGGGCATTGAGGTAACTGAGTTAGCTCTCGCAGGAGCGGCCCGTCTGAAGAAGTACCTCCACCATACAGAAGACCGCAGTCAAAATAACCCTGTGTTGTGTTCCTGCGGTAAGTAGGGGTGTCAATGTTCTTTGAGGAGGCGCTGCACTGTCAGTGAGGAGACCAGTGGTTACGTGAGCGCCATTGCCTTGTATAGGCGCGAAATGTCGACGCGGCGGTCAGGGAGACCCGGTGAAACGACTGTCCGCTGGCCGCCCGCAGGCTGAACGGGCTCCCGAACCGAGGGATTTCTTAATCGCCGCCCTGGGAGGCTGAACCGCCAGCTCGTGTAAAGTTCCCGATGCAGTGGTTGTTGCCAGAGGAGGAGACCGGAGTGGACTCGACTACTGTATCGGGAGGGGACCAGGGGCCCTTCCGGTTGTCGCATCGGCAAATCGCTCTACCTTAGCCAGGCTCTGGTGAGCCTGGTGAGATGTAGCTTGGTGTGCTCTATTGAGTAGGTAGGTAAGGTCTATTGACCTAAGCGGGACTTCACTGCGGGGCAAAGACTGCTTCTATATAAGTCGCAAGTCCGGCCTCACATGGAGTACTGCAGTCATATCTGGGCCGGAGCACCAAAATACCAGCTTGATCCTTTTGATGCGGTACAAAGACGAGCCTTGAGAATTGTCGATGAGCCCAAACTCACTGGCGGTTTTGAGCCACTAAGTCTCAGAAGGAACTTTGCCTCCCTTTGTGTGTTCTACCGCTTATTTAATGGATTGTGTTCTGAGGAGTTGTTTGAGAACATGCCCTTAGCTACTTTTTATCATCGCACCGCTCACCATCGGCAGGGATTTCATACTCACACCTTACAACCTGATTGGTGCCGTACCAAGCGGTTCCAATCGAATTTTCGCCTGCGGACGCTCAGGTTGTGGAATGAACTCCCTGCCGAGGTTTGCCCAGAAGATTATAATATGGGATTCTTCAAAAAGGGTGTTAAAAAGTTTTTACTGGTTCGGCAACGCGCAAATACCTCTGGTGTTGCAGGCGTCCATAAGCTACGGTGACCACTTACCATCAGGTCCACCTGATGGTAAGTGGTAAGTAAAGTGGCAAACAAGCATGCTTGTTTGCCACTTTAGTTAAAAAAGCTATCATTCGGATTTACGCTTAAAATTATTTGCATGAGATTTTGTTTTGTGACCAATAGAAAAACGTCCCAATTGGAAGGTTTTCGAGTCTTCACTTTACGTGCGTGAATAACATATCTGCTTGTTTTCTGTATTTATTATAATTGTTACTAATGCATAAAGTAGGTCGTTAATCACTGAAACTAAATACTTAAACTACCAAAGATTACAGAATTTTACATTAAATCTCTTCAAAAACTGTCTATGCATTAAGTTAATGTACCTCTATTATACAATACTATTTACTGTCAAGATTGAATGTTATAAAATGTAATAACAGCAGTATTCACCATTATTCCCGATAATATATACTAGTTTATGGTATTCACTGACGTTTCTCAATGGCAGTTCTACTATTATTTTCTCCATGATTTGAGTTTCGACGTATTATATTCTAAAAATATTTTTATTAGAAAATAATCTAATCACTCGACTGTTTATTAAGAATTAGAATATTTAGTACAACAATACCTATACAAAAATGGGACAAATACTTGGTACCGCATTTACTAAATCTATTGGTCTAAATATGAACGACGAGCCCACGTTTCCCGCGGATAAAGGATTTAAATTGAAAAGAAGTGAACGTGAAATGGTTGCAAAGGAACAAGACCTTAAGTCTGCTAAAATACCATTGCAGTTTAGAGACTACTGTGCCCATCTGCTGTTAGACTATCAAGTTTGTCGCTACAAACACATGCCGTTCCTTTATCACTGTGCTCACGAGAAACACGCTTACCTCACCTGCGAACAACAGGACTACATCATCAGAATGAAAGAGTTTGAAAGAGAAAAGCGTTTAAGATTAAGGGAGCTAAGGTTAAAGGATACAAAAAATGCGGAAAGTAAACCATTAAAGCAATAACAAGACAAAATGAGTAGATATTTTATATAACTTTTCTAAAATAATTATTCAACATTTTAATACATAGTTTTTAAAAGTTGTCTGTATATATTATTGGGTTCAAAATTAGATATTGGGTGTAAGTAGATCCTACATGTTCACTGTAAAGACTAGTGCGTGTATCTAGAATGGATAATAATTAGGCGATTTTAACAGGAACTGGACGGTGTAAACAGCAGGACTGCGCTAACTCTGCCGCGACTGCGGCAGCAGCTTGGAGTGGTGCAACAAGAGCCTGTGCTTTTCGACCGGACCCTGGCCGAGAACATCGCTTATGGCGCTAACCACAGAAAAGTTGACATGAATGAAATTATAGCGGCGGCTAAGGCTGCTAATATTCACAGTTTTGTCACTTCCCTTCCAAAGGTATGGTCAAACTAGAGAAATAATTTAAAAAAAATATCTAATAGTCTCTAATTCAGATGAGGTCATCTATACTAGAGACTATTAGAGTACTTACATCTTAACCGTTTTGTGTACCTAATATAGGTAGATTAGGTATACAAAACGGTTATCATGTATGGGATACAGAAATTAAAGTGAGTAGTACCTATGCTCGGACAGGTTAAGATCATAGCGAAATAAATGAGTCCTTGTTTTCCATCCAACGGGATGTAGAGGATCCCACATTGTCTCTGTTACATAATGACAAATAGGTATTGCGTAGTCGTAATACCTATTTGCCATTATATTATTAAGTATTAGGATATTTCTCACACCTGGAGACGCTTTATATTATTTTCTAGATTAGATTTTTATTACAGTTCGAATAACTCTTATACATTGTTCGTCCGTCCGTCCGTGTTATACAACGTTCAACTCAAGAAACGTAAGAGCTAGATACTCGCGGTCAACGCCATTCGATTCAGCATAGTCGATACACCCCGAAATGACTATGACCTTTGACCTCTGATCTCAAGGTCAAGTGATACCATTTATGGAACTCGAAAAAATTGTATCACGAGATTTACGGCAATTCATTGCCGTTTCTCACTCGTCTATCATTCATTTATAATTTTAAGTATGAGCTTTTCATTGCTGATTTCTTGTCTAAGGCCGTCCGCTGCGTTAAGCGGGTGAATGGAGCGGGCGCCCGCGCGTAATGCTGTTTTCTATTATCATGAGTCGCACGCGGGGCCGGCGCTCTGTCCGCCCCGCGGACAACGTGTCCGCGCAACGGAGCACGCGAGCGGAGCTGTTTCTAGGAAATCAGTGAGCGCTGCTTGTTACTGCCGGCGCTGCGAGAGGCGGGAGTCCTTCGCAGGCGGCCCCAAGTCCATGACGGGGCACGGCGCGGGTCTCCGCGGCGAGCGCTCGCTCTGTGCACCTGCTTAACGCAGCGGACGGCCTAAGGGAAGCGTTTCTTGACGCAAACAGTTTCTTTAATTTACTAATGAGACCCATGATATTAGAAAACAGCACGTCGCGCAGGCACCCGCTCCGTGCACCCGCTTAACGCAGCGGACTACTTTAAGACTCATGAAATTAAAATATTGAATGCTTTATACAAGCTTAAATATCCATAATAGCTAGGACATCGTGGAGATATTTTTTATTGCAAGGTAATTAATGCCGGAGGTTGACTATCTCTCTCATTTACGGTAAGCCATAATTATATTAACTTCTTATAATAATTGTTGACACGGCGTAGTAAAGGAGTTTAGTCAACATCCGGCCATTTAGCGCAAGAAATGACGATGCTATATAAAATGCGATACCGATACGACGCGTACCTATTAGGTAAGTTATTTTGAAGATGGATTTGTAACAGTAATACTTTCCAGGGTTACGATACGAACCTGGGAGCGAGCGGTGCCCAGTTGTCAGGCGGGCAGAAGCAGCGAGTGTGTATCGCGCGCGCGCTTATCAGGTCGCCGCGGCTATTACTTCTCGATGAAGCCACCTCAGCGTTGGATGCCAACAGTGAACGAGTTAGTATTCTAAATAATTTATGCGAATCTAGGTGTAAGCGGTACTGACCAACACTAATAATCCGATAAGACAGCAAACTGACACGATCGGTACTTACCGAGGCACGGGGTGCCTAAGACCGCTAATTTATAACGTTTATAACACCAGTAGTATTCTCTCGCACCTTATCGAGCCTCCCCATATCCTTTTCGAAGGACACTTTGCTGTATGGCTAATCTTGGCACATCATAAACTGAAAATCTATTTACGTAGTGAGTTAGTCCAAAATTAGTCGAAATTGGTCGTAAAGTAGCAGAATTGGTCGGTCCTCCGTTTAAAAGATACAAGGGGTATTGGTGGCTGCACAGACACCTTGTAGGTACTTCCAACACCACAGCACCAAATGAAGATCTAACTATACCAATAATTAGTCGATAATTAGTCGACATTGATCACAGAATATCGGCATTGTAAGAGCCCCCGTTTACAAGATATAAACCCCTTATATTGGTGGATGTGCCAAGATGCTCATCTTGGCACAGCCACCTTAATAACTCGGGAACCACAATGCCTAGCGATAATCTGATTGCACCAATAATAATTAGAGGTTAATTGGTCGATATTAGTCAGACTCTGCCAGAATTAGGCGGTGCTTCTGAAAAGAGAAATTCAGGCTTATTATTTTACATGGATTCGGTCGACGAACAGTTGCGTACATATTGACTTATTGAATGAACGAATGGATGAATGTATTGAATCTGTTAATCTTTAAAATTAAAAATATTGTAGTGCAGACAAAAAAAGCATCATGATTTTTATATCATTCTATAAATATTATATATTTATTGATTCTTTGAATAAAAACATAATTATTCTTAATTAAATATGCAAAGAAAATGCTGATGCTGAACCAATTCATCAAACAGGGTTTTATAACAATAAATACCCTGGAATACAAAACATATTTTTTGTCATTCAAAAAACGAGGATGTTTTCAATTCGGCTTTATATAACTGCTGCTAGTGAACCTATTTTGATATCTTTTAATTGGTTCAATATATAGCTCTAAGGTCCCATATAACTTTGACCATGATCTGATGATGGGTTTTGGAGATAAGTAGGTAACAATTTTTCGGAACAAATCACTGTTATTACATTTTTCGCTCCTCGATTATACTTAACTGGCGGTCGTTCAGAGCGCAATCGTGGGCTTCGTGTCGCGAGTGTGTTGTGCTTATACATACTCACGGTTCTCGCGCGCTTTATATTTTAAGCAACGGTCCATATTTGGGATAATTATAAAGTATTTATTGTAACGGAATGAAATAAATTTAGTCAAAAATAATATATTTAATACAAAAGTATCACAGCAGCAGTATTTAATTGAGGCGCTCATAGGTAGTTGCACTTACTGATCGGTAAACGATTAGCAAGGTTAAGCAACGTTGGGTGCGGTCTTAGTGGTATTTCATCTGAGCGTCTCTGTGCTTCGGAGGGCACGTAAAAAGTCGGTCTCAGTTGTTGTCAAATTAACAGCAGTCGTTAAGCCATGTCAGGGGCCAACAGGTTGGCCACTAACCACACGAAAAGAAAATAAAGAAAAGAAAAGAGTATTTAACATAACAAATATTGTTTTTTGTTACATAGGTAATCAGTAATTATTACAGAATTATTATTCTCAGATATCATTGAAATGTATAAGGTTATTGATAGGTAACCAACAGTTTCCGTTTGCCAAACCCAATCCCAGTAACTTGTGACGAGATAAGATTTGTTCCTGTAAATTCTATTTGTAACTAAAGATATTACTATTATTGTTTAAAGTAAGTAATAAGATATGCTTGTGAACGTCGTAAAGCTACCCACAGATGGGTAAGTAGAAGACATAGGTATACTATTTAATTTAGAGCAATATTTATTGTGGCAATATTTTAATTAATAGGTATCATCTATCCTTAATTATCAACCAAAATTATTCATATTTTGACTATAACTCCTTGTCATTTAAACATTAACAGGTTCACCAACTTAATTCAATCGATCTTTCTATATGATGATGCCACTATGTAATGTCATGTACGCGACTGTACGTCGAATCGAAAAATAAGCTTAATTCTCTGATATTGAGGTGGCTGTGCCAAGATGAGCGCTCATCTTGGCACAGCCACCAGTACCTTCTTATATCTTTTAAACGGGGCTCATACAATGCTGATATTTTGTGATCAATGTCGACTAATTATTGGTATAGTTAGATCTACGTTCGGTGCTGTGGTTTTAGAAATAAGAGGAGTCTGTGCCAAGATGAGCGCTCATTTGGCACAGCCACCAATACCCCCTTATATCTTTTAAACGGCAGACCGTCCAACTATGCTACTTTACGACCAATTTCGACAAATTATCGACAAATTCACTACGTAAATAGATTTCCAGTTTGCGATGATGGCTGTGCCAAGATGAGCCATACCACTTTGTAGTATTCTCTAAGAACTAGGACAGGTAGGTCCGTCCATATAGGTACTGAAGAAGATTCCCTTGTATCTGAATCCACTTGGCGCAGTACCAATTTGATTCTAAGATATGAGTGTGTACACTGTCAATGGTAAGCGATACGGAAGTAAAGCTGACCCGCGGGCATCATCTCAAGGAAATCCTCAGAGCACATCATGTTATACCTACCATAACAAAACACACATAAACAGGCAAATATCTCTATTGTTGTAAGGATTGCAACCTAACCGCCTGTATATACTCTTATGTCTCGTATATAACTAAGACTTGTTTTCACAGGCTGTGTCGGAGGCGTTGGATAAAGCAGCAGAGGGGCGCACCTGCATTACAATCGCCCACCGTTTGTCCACCATTCAAAATGCCGACCTCATCTGCGTTTTGGACAGAGGTAAAAGTGCATACAGGACCATATAAAATAAGATGAATAATAATTGTAATAGTACGAGAGTAAATAAAATATGAATGACTTCTTCATCTTCTTCTATATTAATGGCTATTTGAATCATTCTTCGCGAACTATAAATGAGGTTAAAGACAAACAATGAAACTAAACCAGTGCCTGTATGCCAGGTACTTCATTTTGCCTCTACATGAACATCAAAGACAAAGCTTTTTTACGTGGATAAATATCTACTCTATGCATATCATTTCGTCACGAGAAATGGAAAAATTCAGAATCGAAATTCTCTCATCCACCCGTAACGGAAATAATCTTAAGCGATGCAAATTAAGATTGTATTGTCGTATTAATCCCTATTTCATATTATATCCTCATTTATTATTTTGGTGTTCAAAATTAGAGGAAGACAGCTGCTATGAGTATTAACGATTGTCTATTTTGTTCTTAGGAAAAATTGTGGAGCGCGGCAACCACCAGGAGCTTATTAGGATGCGAGGATATTATTATAAGATGTGCAAGGGACAGAATATGGTATCTTAGACGCCCGTCATTACTTTTGATGAGTCATTCTTGCTGTTTGACGAGTAACTCACTTACTTTCTCGAAACAATATGGATTCAAAATTAATAGAAACATGTTTTTGTAAGTGTTGCCATCGACAATAATTGTTGCAATCTTATTCGAACAGCAATTTAGAGAGATCATCTATAGCAGTAAAATGTAATACTTACTTACGGGCAACCATCCAACATCAGCAACGACAAATAGAAGGCGTTAGAAAATCAACCGAATAATGGCCGCCAATATGGCAAATGATCTAAGGAAACATCGTTACAGCTTAGTGGGCGGTGATTCTGACCTTGAATAAGAATTGTAAATAGGTACTTATAAAAATGTATGTTAGGTTTTTTATTATAAGTGTTTATGCTTAAAAGTGGAAAATGTTCAAGATTATGGTGGTGATGAGGTTTGTATTAAATAAAAGATTTGTATTCGTAGTACATCCATTATCTTTGATTTATTTTGAATCTTTCCGAAGTGTCTCTGCACTGAACTAGTCTAACTCACAATATCACTTCTCGACGAACGTCTCCATTTGGCAATACCCTGCATCTAATGCATTTATTTATAAAATAGGCAACAAAAGTTTTGAAAAGCAACAACACGGCGTCGTGGACTCTTTACTTACAAAATCTAATAAGTCTAGGTCGAAATATATAGAAGATGGAATGAGCATATTGTTGATTCCAAAATTTATCAAATAGTATAATATTGTGTATATTTCGTTCCAAACTACACACGTAAAAAAATATTTCGTATTAGGCGTGTATACATCATACAAATTTATTATTTTAATAATTTTGTAATTTGATTTCCAGTCTGTAGACTGTGAAAGAAATAATCTATTTATTGCAGTCGGAACTACAATAAATAGATACAATTTGACACAAGTTACCAAGTCTACCACCACAACACCGCGGTTAGCTGCACTTAAGCTCCAACAACTCATCAGAAGCGACTTACAGTTACTACTGACAGTCGCCGGCATATTCTGGATCCGACGCAACTAACTGCCGCATTTTAGCAATGTCTATTCTTACTGCCCGTTAAAATATAAAATTAAAACACTGACTATTTCTTAGTTGCATATATAAACGATCATTATTATCGTTATCATTCCAAAATAATAATTTATAGGCTTTATAACTTGCAAAATGTATTCAATATTGAGAAACAACTGGTTAGCATAATATTGACATTGCGTGGCGTCTTCGATTAGTTGATATGGAAAAAAAATATTGACCGTTGTATAAATTTACTTCAGGTCACCACGCCATTTTATTATATTATACGTTATTGAGGCAATTAGACATTACCAATGGAAACGAAAATATAAAAACCGCAATTGTAACTGTCAGTCGTAACTGTAAAACCACATCTGAATAGTTTTAACAGTGACATTGTTTTACGGTGATGCCTAATAACCGATCCACCTCTAGTTTTCTTAACTGAGGATTAATATTTAACTTATGCATTATACAAACTGTCAATTGTCTATCGTCACTAAGGAAACCACAGATAGATAGGTCACTGAGAACCGCCGGTAGTCTGATTGTGGCAAATGAACTAGTATATATAGACTACTCGTTTCAATGATTGCAGCAACAGCAGATAAAATATCCACCACAATCCGCAAAACAATATCATACTATAGGCTTACGTGCATCGCAGCATTTACACGTTAGCCATTAAAATATATACACTTAAATATTAAGCACGCTACATAAAAATAACATTATCAAAATTAATCGGTAAAATGTACACAATGTTCAGGAAAACGTAAAAACATACAGTTTAATGAGGTGTTTAGATACAATTGAAATCCCAGAGCGCCCTTATGAACTGTCTATTTTTACGTGTTCCCCAACTCATTAGAACATTACGTTGTAATTTAACCACAAGGCTTACGTGTGATAGGCACGGATTTATATCATTTGAAGCCATTAAGTTTAACTTGAGACAGTTAAATGCAGTGTAACAAGCTTCCAAAACGAAAAAATTTGCTAATATATAGTAAAACAATCCATATATTGCCGTATCACCCGCGCAGTTCAATAGGACAACATACCTTACAATAAGGATACATACACATAAAATTACTTCGTCCAAGCTACTGGACTCGTATTTGGTTTTATGTTGGGCCGTCCACACAACAATAAGATCAAAGATTAAAAGAGCTGATTTAAAGTATAGTTCCTCAACCTTAAGGCCGAAATTTACGAACATCAATGGGGCTTTGTATTTACTAACATCAATATGTATTAAATTAACTAACAATGCTGGACAATGATTTAACAAACACCATAATCTAATGTGTTAGCAAAATAATGTTTATGGAACAAATTTGCAATGAGTAGCTACGCCGATAACTCCACCGAATCGTTTCCAAAACTTGATTGAACATATAAAGCCACTCTTATATTAATGATTTAAGATTGAAAATTGACTTATAATTAACAGTTTAATTATCCTAAATTCTAGTAACATTAAAATCTTAATTTTCTAAAGTCAGTACATTTAGATCCATGTAATTCGGCTTTTAATTAGAATTACCTATAATAGTACTAGCTGGTTAACCAGATATACATTCATACATTCACCAGTAGGCGAGCAAACAGTCCATCATTACCAAAATACTTTAGTTTTGAACACACGGGCTCAATCCCGTGTGATCAAAACCTTTTTATGTCAACATAAGAAAGGTTGAGGAACAATGTGTTACTATTCTAGTGGTTCCCAATTAGTATTCTACTTCGAGAAAGATCTTCGATTCACGCAACTCTAATAGCCGGCATCTGACTAAATTGACTACTGTATCTTATCAAACTTGGGTATCTTCTGTAAAATAGATAGATCCAGATGGCCGATTTTACGCAAAGCCGCACGCCTATAGATACCTACGTCCTTCGATATCGGCTCAAATCGGGCTGGTACAGACTACTACATAAGCCCGATTCGAGCAGATAACCTTTAGCTACTTACGAAGTGTCAAGTCTGTCAAATGTCAATTACGACATACGTCAGACTTGTTTCATCATAAATCGTTAGACGCACGCATCAATTGTCGCGCATGTATTAAGCGGCCGCTCTGTATTTATCTAATCTGTGTTTTGTAGGTGTTCGACGCGCGTAAGAATATCAGGACAGAAGATAATGTACAATCTCAGAATACAGAATGGTATTTCTTTGTCATGAACTGTGTCCAAAACCAAACCTATATACCTCCCCTCCCTCCAGCTTCCACTTCATCCCCGCTTAATGTTGCTGGTCAGACAGTTAACCATTGTTGTGGTTAATGACTTTATCAAGTGTAATATTTGATTTTGTCTTTATGATCATAAAAAACATGTCAAATTATACTCTCCGTAAATGATTAAATAAAATATTATTATCATTAGAACAAACAAGTAATCAAATTTAAAAAAGAGAACTATAGAAAAATTAATCTAATTTAAAAATATATTAAATATAAACAAAATAATACAAAATATATTTTTAAATATTATGCGCACGTATCTAATGGGCTAACCGCCAAAACGTGTAATCACACTATTTAGGCGCGTTTCCGATGCCTCACTTGTGCGCGTTGGCGGCTTCTGGTTAATTCTGTATTCTGAGTACACAACATACACCGTAATATTATGTAATCGATATTGGTATAGCATCAGTATGTTAAGACAATCGAATATCATTTATACATGTATAGGCGTATAATAGCAAATCGTTTTTGTTGATTGAATTTCGTTAGTCATGAATGACGTAACACTAATTGGGAAACACTGTTCTATACCATTCAGGTACTGTACTTAGAGTGCGACCATTTTATCTGTACCTACGGATAAGAGAAGGAATCTGTACTATTGTAAAAGTCTAACGAGACTTGGGAGATAATAATTATTATAATAATATTAATTTATCATCCATAGTTACCAATATACCCATACCCATAGCCCATATATTATAATCCATACGTAGCAATAGTCCTACGCCTGCTGCGGCTAGTGCCGCTGTAGATGTTCCGTCCCACCTTTGATTAAAACTCTCGAAGGACCTCTTCAGGTTGAACCCATGTCTCCGTGTAAGCCTCCCAAAGGGCCGGGTATTTTCCTAACGTATTAGGGAAATAAAGAGAGAGAGAGAAATAATAATAATAATAATATGCATTTATTTATTAGAATCTTATTATAGGCCACTGTCTAAAGGGCTCTGAATGCAATGATGAGATTGTATATCTGCCTGTATTTTTGGTCTTGCATCGTAGACAAGTCAATGCAAAAATTTTAATAAGCTTGTCAGCATTGAACTTCTATTTAATGCTGAGGAACTTATTAAAGCATTGAGCAACGTTTATCTAATGCCATTCAGTAGAGCCAAAGGTGTGTAATTTTATTCCATAGGTTGATATTGCGGGCACCTTAATAATGAACTAAGATATCCCAAAAATAAGTTCCACTGCAGTCCCTCTCCTGCCTCTACAAATAACTTGGCCGCACCCTAACTTTTGTCTAGATTAGATTATAAACACATAAAATATGTAGCTTATTCTAAAATCATGTTTCATACAATCTTGTTGCAACAATTCCTTTAATTAAATAACAAATACATTATAAAGGTGATGATTTAATTTTTCGATTATTAAAATACAAGATTAAAAATCATTACTTAAATTATTATAGAACACGAATTTAGTAAATAATGATATACATCGCAATAATAATAAAAATAATCCCTTTCTGGTAATATGACGTCCATGATATTTAATCTTATATATTTAAACAATATGTTACAGATATCTCGTAAAAAAAACGACTTCTGCATATAACGGTAGGTGTGTGTTACTATTTATATTGTACAGAAGCATTGGCAGCCGATGGCCGCCGTTACTTAAATAACTAGTTAACCGACTTTCCTTACGTTAACTAAACATTTACCAATAAAAATATATAAAATATTAGATGGAACTTAAACAAATATATATTTTTCAGCACTCACATAATGCAAATATACTCATACGACAAACAATACACATAGATACAGACGGTCGGGTCTACAAACGCGCGAAAACAGAAGCACTCATGTACAGAATGTGCTCATGCGCAACAATCTCGGTACAAATGCAACTGCGTCTCGTGCGATTCAATAAACGGTCTATCTATACCTAGATATTTTGTGACACACAGGTACAATCCGAAAAAAATATTCATGTTTTGTTTTAAAAGTGCAATCAGCTGAGACTAATGAAAACGTCAAATAATTCATAATTATATGGATTCCATGGTACTTAACAGCCAAAAATAATAATGAACCTATAGGTTATAAGGAAAGACCTGATAATTGCTCTGAATGATGGAAATAATTTAATATCGTTGTTTTCACTTCAGATAAAATTAATGTAGGTAAATCTCTGATTCGTATATTCGCACCCTTATGAGTTCACTCAAGATATACGAGATGTATGTATCTTATGTGGGAGCCAGTCAGTGCAGACCGGCGACACTTCGACCCAGTGGGATCTTTTGTGTCGACACTCTCCCAATAACGACTGCCATAGATGTTCATGGCAGCCGGGACCGACGGCTTAACGTGCTCTCCGAAGCACGGAGCAGGCGATAATTGTCAAGCACATAATTTCGAAAAGTCATATAACTTACGAAAGTCAGATGTGCGTGACGCGGGTTCGAACCAGAGACCCTCTGCATTGCAGTCTGTTGGTGTCCCCACTGAGCTATCGCTGCTATTATATTATATTATATTATTATATATTATATTATTGGATATACGAGATAGTTGAGAAATGAGCAAAGGCTAAGCTGCGGAACTATGTGTTATATTGATCAAAACCAAGTGCTGCAGCGGAACGGGTACGATAAGACATTCGTGTTTTTGCTGTGTCTGCCCAACTGATAATACTACTCACGTATACTCTTTACATACATAATATGTTACAGCTCAGTCCCCAGCTTCCACTTGCCCTATTATTACATATTATGTAATAATATATAATAATAAGAAGAATATATATATATTTATATATTAAGAATTGATTACCTTTTACGACCATTATCGGGCTATATATTTTTCTAACAACTTAATTTTTTGCATATCTTGTCATTATGTTCATCTTAATGTATGTGTAATGTTCTCAAAATGACGGTAGGTGGAATAAATTAAGTCATAATCTATGATAAAATCTAGTATAATCAAATTTAATATTAGTAGGTACCCATAGATTAGTAGTCTCAAAATGGCGATAGGCGAAATAAATGAACTCGTAACGCTTACTAATATTATAAATTCGAAACTTCGAAAGTAACTCTGTCTGTTACCTTTTCATAGCTAAACCACTCAACCGATTTAGATGAAGTTTGGTACAGATATAGTTTACAACCTGGGGAAGAATATAGGCTACTTTTATTGAAGTAGGTACCACGTGGGCGGAGACGCGTGCTAAAGCCAGTCTATGATAAAATCCCGTAAAATCAAATTTAATTGTAGTACCCATAGATTAATTATTAATTTTGGCCGTTAGATAGTTGTAATGATTTAATTCAAAATGGCTGACTCCCTTTCATACTTAAATAGTTGATTATACTGAAACATACCCATTAGCTCTTCTACAGACATTTATAATTAATAAAATTATCTATAACTAAAAACAGTACATCAACTGAATGACCGACATCAATATATTATGTAATGTCATAGAATAAAGAGATCCACATACCGAATTCTTGTGCGCTGCTAAGAATATACAATCCAAAGAAAAATATTAAATTAGTTTTATAAATACCAAATATGTCATTATATGGAACGTAGGTACATTGGCATATTAATAATCTTCGCCGGTACTAATTTATAGAAATTTAACATGTTCCATGTTCACTAGTTGATAGATTACTGTTCTGAACTAGCTACAAAAATGTGGTGCTTCGATGTGTTTGACAGTCCGGTCTCGAATTATGCAGAAGGATTGCTTAGCGCGATAAACCGGCTTGTTTCAAAGTATGCAGTTTGTACGTTTCCATTATGCGCTGCGTTTATAAGCCACATCTCTCTGCCTTAACATCGCACTTAATTCGGCGTGAGGAACTCGTCTCCCATCGCTTTCTACAAGCCCTACAATCTTACTGGCCTCTCGTTTATTTTGATTTTCCATATCAAGTGGACGACGTGATATCCCATTTTTCGTATCCACATATTGACTATAATGTACTCAGTATAAGATTACCGACCGAATATTATGTAAAACTGACCGCAAATTAATTTAATAAAATCAAATAAAACAATAACTTTTATACTATCAAATAAAATATGAATGAACGAACCGAAACGAGAATAATAACAACATGATAAATATAATAACGCGAGTGCATAGAACAAACACATTCTCTATAAAAAAAATCATTATCACTAAATTATATTGTGTGTATAATGTAAAACCCAATTTATATAATTTATCTAAAACAAGTTAAATAATATTTACACTATTTAAGGTTCACGTAACTATGATTTGTAAATAAAAGGAAACAGACCAAAGACAGACATTTCACAGGTCACGATGCACTGTCTCAAATAAACACGAAATTAGTTACCTAGTCACTAAGAAATCAGTAACGAGATCAAAAATAGTACAACTATTAATTTACAATATATAAAGTTCCTGTGAAACGTCTGGAACCCCTACTACATGGCACGTTAACTCCCAATCAAATAGCATGTAGACGTAAGAGCGTAACACAGTGACACTTTGGCTTGCTGAGTCAGGTCACAATCTAAGTGTACGAGTTCGAACAATACATACTGACGAGTGACGGGCCGTGAATATAAATATATTATACAATAATAACTTCACCTTCACTTCAAATAAACGTGTATATTTTCTATTAACTAAAATATATTGTTAAAAGATGCACAGCCATATTCACAAAAAAAATATAAACAAGAAACAGCGCGTGAATAAAATATCTAAAATCATAACGTCTTGTTAAAACCGCGTAAGTTAACATAACAGGTAAATTACTTTAATACGAATCATATAGAGACGTATCCATTATAATATAAAATAACAATAGAATGGTGTATAATGCACATACTTTACTTGCTCGCGATCCCTGTGTTGTTTCGTCGTGCTACACTCACCGATACCGGAGGTATTCGACAGAACATAAACGAAACATTCCAATATGGCATAGTCAGCTGCGACGCTACTTATTTTATAATACAAAACAAATTGGCAAGTGTAATGTATACGTACGTGTTCGAACTAGATTAGGAATAACAAATTAGCTATAAATATCGGTCGGGGTAACGCACTACACCGCGGCGCCGTCGCCCAGCGTTGGAGTGTGCGCGGCTTACTGCGGCATGTGCTGGTGGTGGTTGTTCGAATGCGGCGGATGTTGCGGCGGGTAGCCCGTGATCGCCGTCCTGGAGGTGCCCCCCTCGTAAACTATTTGTGCCGGTAAGCGCTGGTTCTGTTGTATCTCCTCAGGATTCACATACGGTCCTTGAACCTTGAAATTTATTCAGAAATCGTTAAGTAACAACTCGCACATACTTGAATACTGTTATTCCTTACCAAACAGAATGAAACAGATAGATGGCGTTACACGCTGCGTATGCTTATTTATTACAAGGCTGTGTAGACAGTCAACGTAGACAACAGTAGTTGCTTTATTACCTTTTCTCATTTTACGGCTGCCCTGAGCCAGCGCCTGCTAACCTGTAGCTGAATGTAAGGCTAAACATGAGAGCAGTCACATCTACCAGTACAAATAACCTGACAAGTGGTCGTGGCGTAAGCATCTGAACTGATAGCTTCCCACCAGCTTCAGATCGCTAAAATGCTCTCGGTTTAGATTGTATTAGTTTACACACGCTTCTATTGGAACTCGCATAAGTACAATCACAGTAATTAGATTGTCCTTTGCGTTCTCCCGGAATGTGTGAAAATCATTGTAAAAGCTTTTATTCGAGGCAACCACAAAAAACGCCTATTATGGCAACAACAAACAGTTAATGTGGTGAAATGTACACTTATGAGAATATAAAAACACTAACTATTAAAAATGTATATGAAACTTACAACACCAAAAAGCATTCTTTAACAAGTGAGAATCGGCAATGAATTGCCGTAAATCTTAGAGTTCGAAAAAATGGTTCAAGTAATATGCAAAGGTCACGTGGTATCACGTGACCTTTGCATATTACTTGAACCATATATGTACCTACGTATTAGTTGAATGAGTAAGAGCTGATGAGTGATGAGTTTTTCCGAACTCTAAAAACTAATATCTCAATTGACATAACTATGCTATTAATCACAAGAAGTATTTAAATATCAATAATATGCGGTGCCATGCCGTCAACCAAGATAAATGATTCAGGCATCCAGTGATGAGAAAAATGTCATGACTATTTATACCCTCCGATAGATATAACATATTTTTTGCTTACAGAGTATGTCAAGAAGTCTAATATTTGAAAGAAATAAATAAGACACTCGTAGCAAAGTTGTTCGTTAAATTGAACAAGAAAGCGAACGTAAATCATGACAACATTTAAAATAGAAGCGCTCAGAATATAGAATACTCACGTTGATCAGAGGTTGGAGGATGCCGAGCCTCGCTAACAGCAGTTGCTCCTTTACCTGCCGCAACTCTTCTTGCTGTCTGACTATCATTTGCTGCAACTCCTCGTGTTTCCGTTGCAACTGCTCCTGCCACAGCCACTTACTTGTATCATGCAATAGGGTGCATTTCGAGGCAATGCCCAGGGGAAAGTTCTACTTGGAGAAATTAAAGTAGATGCAAACATTTAATTTGGGACCATGCTTTACGTAATTAGCCGAATGACTACTACGAATCTACGAATTTAAGAAAGAATTAAATTGAGTCATACCGGTGTGGCGATCTTCACGAATCGTACCTGTATTTGGGCCTGGTCGGGCGACACAACGATAGGCAGAGGCGGTATTGAGAGAGGCAGGACCCCTGGCACGCCGACCGCGCTCACGTATGGAGCGGGATCCAAATACTGCGCGCCCATGCCGTGTTGCGGTGCTGGAGCCGGATCGGTATTCTTATGCGTCTGAACGTAGTGATACTCCTTTTTATATAAAGGCCCAATAATTTTTATTATTTATACTGACATACAACAGTGGCAGTTGTATATTAAATACACAACAAGTAATATTAAGATATAGTCATGGTTAATCTCTCATATTAATGATATCTGCATTTGATTGATTAATATATTAATAAAATTATGTGTAACGCGATATAATTTTGCATGGCTAAGGATTCAACGCATGTACATGTGAATTGACATCATTTAAGAACTGCACTTCGTCACCTCATTTTGAGGAAACGCGAGACAAACCTCTTGTCATTGTATTTCAGATGTAAGGAAATGAGAGGCTAAGTCGTAAAGAGACAATATAATAATCCTAGAAATTTTCATAATCACCTCTCGAGAAGTATTCCTCTGCGACGAGCGAGACTCGCCGGACAGTGAGGCAGTGTCCGAGCCAGTGTACCGCACATGAGAGTTCCGGGTCCACGAGGCCCTTGCAGTGGTAGCCGTACCAGCCGTTGCCACCGTACCGGTCGTGCTACCAGCGGACGCAGACTTAACAGAAGCCGGCTGAAAATTAAAAACAAATCAATAGTTATTTAGCTCCCAGTTAAGCCTCAAATACTCTAAGTTAAGTCTAAGTTTTTGAGTGATCAGGAAATCGGTATAAGCTCTAAAAAAGATAGAGAGTAAGATTACATAAAGCTCACGACAGTCTTTCTTTTTCTTTCAATTAATACCATCTTTAATTCTTTCTACTGTTTTCTACCTTGGGTTTTCATACACGTGAGATAATCTAATATAATAGTTTAAAATTTTGTACATACATATATATAATTTTAAACTATTAGAGTTCAATTCGAGAAAGATTCTACAAAAAAAAGCAGTATGACAACTCAGCAGTTTTGGCGATATAATTACCTAAGCTCAATCAAGTGCGTTTGTCGCTGAAGTTTGTATATCCTTACTAATATTATAAAAATGAATGTGAGTTTGTTTACGGTTCCTACTCGACCGATCATCATGCAATTTCGCATACACCTTGTCAGAGGTACAGAAAAGTATCTTTCATACAGGAAAAGTACTGATACCGAGATAGAAAATTGACATAACCTAAATTTATGCTAGCGGAGCTGCGGGCAAAAGCTAGTTGTTTATGTGTTCTATAAGTTTGCATATCTTATCTACGTACCTATCTGCACTGAACGAAATAAAACATAAAATACTCTCGCCGCTAAAAATGGCACCATGGCATTTACTCAAAGTAGGCAGGGCTGAAAAAAACTAAGCCGTGTCGCTATAGTAAGGTATAATTATATTAATGGGTTTGAATTCTAGATATTGACTGCCACCGTGGCGCAGTGGTAGTGAATGCGACTGATGTGTATAAGGTCTCTGGTTCGAATCCCGGGTCGGGCCAACAAAAACGTATTGGGTTTTTCTGTTAAGAAACCTCAATACGAGCCCTGAGTTAGGAAAGCACGTAAAGCCGTTGGTTCTACGCCTGATCTCTCTCCGGTCTTGTCTAATTATCCGTCCCATCGGATCATGACAGTTAGGGAACAGAGAATGCACTTGTGTTTGCGCACATACTTGTGCACTATAATATCTCCTGCGCTAGTCTCCGTTAAGATTGGCCGCTATGACCGATATTCGGTCTGGAGAACATTATTATTATTGACAGTAAGTAAATAAAGTTTACAACAGAATAGCTAATAGCTATCGTGCTACGCACAACTACATTTTTGACTAAGTAGTACAGTTCGAATAAGTAGCTGTGGTGTCAATAATGAATTGAGGTTATAAAATAATAATGCTTGCTTTACCAAAACCTTTTGTAAGTAGGTCTGCTGGCTTTTCAGCTGTATCCAAATATTTCAGTTTAATAATTTTATCAATGATATATTCTTTACAAAATGGTAACATATTTTAATATGCATATTATGCACCCTGGTTATCATTATTTAATGTAATAGAATATGATCAATCAATAATTTCTTGTGACAAATTGTGCAAATAAATAGTTGCTCTACAAGCATCAGCCATACCCATATGTTCTGCTTCTGTGCTTGAGAGGGCAACTGCTTCTTGCTTTTTTGCCTCCCATGAAACTACACTTCCAGCTAACATAAAACTTAGACCTGTGTAAGACCGTCTATAATATTATTTCCCCAATCTGCATCAACAAACGTGTACCGTGGAATGGACAACTTCTAAACGTAGGACTGGAAAACCGTACCACTACATTTGTAGGATTATGTGGCCATTTGATTGTACAAATATTTATTAAGCTGCGTACAAAAAATCAGCTTGTTATCAATAATTTTGATGACCTCGTTATTTGGACATATTCGGAGTGTAGGACGCTCCAGTCAAACCATCCATTCTATAGGACAATTGTTTTTCCGAGTTTATCGTCCAATTACCTCCATATTCGACAAAAAAATCTTACTGTTATTCAGACAATTTCGACACCCCCAGATCGAAATGTTTTATACCTGCTCTCTACATTAGCTACCTCTATCGAGAACTTTCAAAGGAAAAACTTGAGCGCCTCGTCGAACGGAACCTGCTCACGAAGATTTGGCCTGTTATTACTCAATTAAAAAAACAAGCGGTGGCTACTGGACTATTACGTCTGTGTTATTTATATCAAGCCAGGTGCCTCTGGTGATGTTAATATGGAATGGTTTACAAAAATCAAAGTATTTATAAATGATTTTAAAGGGACTATTTTCATATGTATATGGTGACATAAATTTAAACAGTGCCTATACTAATATAAATAGTTATTATTGTTACTTTCTTAACTTTTGTAATTTGTATGATCGGAATGTTGTGAGAAATATGCATAGAGGTATGTTAGATGTGGTTTTAGTCCAAGTTAGCGCAAATCTGTGTGCAGAGTCAGTGAATTCTTCTAAAGGCTTAGTGCCAACTGATGCGTACCACCCGGCGCTGGATATTCAGGTAACGTTACAATCATCTGGTCATTCTGACAAAATTGAACAAAGTAATATTAAAAGCAACAGGGATTGGAACTTCAAAACATGTGACCATATGCAACTTCTTGATTTATTGTCAGAGGTTTCATGGGAAACGGTTATTGCATGTGATGATATCGACAGTAGTACTCAAAACTTTTATGACATAGTTTACGGCCTATTCGACACACGTATACCTAAAAAAACGTCGAAGTAATGAAGGAACCCAACAGATACCTGGTTTACCTATGATATCATAAAGGATTTACGGGTGAAATGCAGATTACATTCACTATGGAAACGTACTTAATGTAAACAGACATATAAGCTATTTTCTGATCTCAGGTCTAACTTGAAAAGTCGCATAGCAGCCGGACTACGTCATACATTAGAAATATTGAAAATAATATAAGGGCGAATCCAAAGGCATTCTGGTAGCACATTGCTGTCCTTCGGTCAAAGGGAGGGTTTAAACCAGAGGTAGTTTATTAGGAAAAGGCTTTTAAAGAGTCGCTGCATCTGAGGCATTTGCTAAGTATTTTGCTAGTGTTTTCCAACCTGAAATCCTTAACTTTGATGTCGGAAACATAACTATGAGATATACGAATAATTCGCATTATTATATTAATATACATTGTTTTTCCGATTCGGATGTTGGATCAGGCATTAATAAGTTAAAACTTAATAGCTCTATAGGTCCAGACAATATTCCATCTTGGTTTTTGAAAAAGAGAAGGAACTTCGTCAACCTCTTAACCATATATTTAATTTAGCTTTGAAATCAGGTATATACCCATCACAATAGAAACTGTCACGTATTACGCCTATCCCTAAAAACCAATAACAAATCATTAGTAGACGGATACCGCGCAATACCTATTTTGTCATCTTCAGCAAAGGTCTTTGAAAACGAATTGCATGAAAGCATCTATAGGCAGGTGAGGCAGTATCTTTGCAATGAGCAACATGGTTTCTGTACTAAGAGATCAGTCAAGACTAACCTGCTGACCCTAGTTGACTTCGACTCTACCGTTCTTGACCGCGGTAATCAAGTAGATGTACTCTATTTTGACTTTTGCAAGGCTTTTGTAAAGTAAATAATGATATCTTGGTATCTAAGCTGTGTGTAATAGGCATTGCTCCAGGTTTACTCCATCTTCTTGCGAATTACTTGCGTGACCGACAACAATACGTGAGGCTTGGTCATTATGAGTCGCACGTTTACCATACACGATCAGGAGTAAGCCAGGGATCGGTACTGGGACCTGTTCTTTTTATGTTAATGATTAATGATCGGCCTACAGTGGTCCGAAATGCGGAATGCCTCTTATATGCTGATGACTTAAAGTTATTTGATTAAATCAAATCTGAAGCCGATTGCGCTGCTCTGCAATCAGATGTTGACTCTGTATGTAGGTGGAGCGTCGAAAACAAAATGGACTTCAATACCACGAAATGTTACGTGATGACTTTTGGCCGAATGCGTCACCTAATCAATTATACATAGAAATTAAACCATAATGTTATCACGACAACTAATTCTAAGAAAGATTTGGTAGTCACATTTGACCAAAAGCTCATCTTTCATGAGCATATTTCGTCAGTTGCTAAGGAATCTTTTAGTCTCCTCGGATTCATTTTGAGAAACTGTCGTGAATTCCACAGCACCCATGTTATTAAACTCGTTTTTTATGCATTAGTCCGCAGTAAACTTGAGTCCAGCGCGGTTGTGCGGAATCCATATCAAAAGCAGTATATTATGTTGGAAACAGTCCAGAAAGCTTTGACCCCAAGGTGTCTGCACACCAAGTTACAAGTCAATCGGTCCAGTGGTGCCGGAGTTATGCCTGTCACTAACACCAATATGTCACTAACACACAGACCCACATAGTGCTTTCTAGTGCAATCCACTCATCACTGATATTAAATCCTGTTCCATTTATTTTTTGTCCATTTTCGACTATTTGCATTACGTACGACACTCTTTTTTTTTATTGCCATTGTTAGCAGACGTGCAAAGGGCCCACTTGATGGAAAGTGGTAACCGCTGCTCATAGACTTCAGCAATGTCAGGACACAGCAAAGCCGCTGCCTACCGTGAAAGAACTCTCTTTAAAACTCGTTTGAAGAAGGACATATCATAGCGTTCGGAAAACACCGAAGCAGGCAGTTCATGCCAGATCTTGCTCGTACGTGGGAGAAATAGTCGCTGAAAGCATACCTTCTTGGATTTAAACGCTTCCAGATGATATGGATGAACCCTGCTTCGTTGTCGAGTGGTACGGTGATAGAAAAGGGGCGCGGGTACCAAATCAAACGGTTCTTTAGAGCACTCCCCGTGAAATAATCGGTAGAACACGCAGAGAGACCCAGTCTCTTCTTTGCTCCAACGACTCCAATCTAACCGTGAGATTGGGATAATCAACGAATCGAACTGCCCGTCTTTGTAGGGAGTCAAGTGGGTCGAGCTGGTATTTGGGGTCCCCTGCCCAGAGATGTGAGCAGTACTCCACATACGGCCGGACCTGTGCTTTGTAAAGCACAAGACGTTGACCTGGTGTGAAGTTCCGTCTCGCTCTGTTCAGTACATCCACCTTTTTGCTCGCTAATTTAGCTTTGTCCTCCAAGTGACTCCCAAACGACTGTATAGAAACATAACTTTCTAGGCGAATTGATATCAGATGACGTAAAAGGGATATTCTTCGTAAAAAACCCGAATCATCAAATAATGCCATTAACTTGTTCCATAGCTCCAACGAAGTTTTCACCTCTTTGTTATGTATATAACGCATTATCTATAGTAATCATTAATTTTGATTTGGTTCTCGCATTGTCTGCGTATCCTATCTTCCCAAAAACTAGTGTAATGCTGTGCACCACATTTTCTAGGATTAGAAAACTCTCCGCGGCGTCTTCGCCATCTTCCATTCATTGTAGTTTTTCCGCCGTTATAGTTTAGGAACATTTACTAGATTTATTGCACTCATTGAATAACACGTTGCTAACTATGTTTCACTACTTTAACTCGAGAAAATACTACTAATATAAATTAAAACTAAGGGCGCTGGGCCCATGGGGACCTGTCAATCAAACAACGCTTTTCTGCAAATTGGGACGAATTAATGTTTTGTCTTTCATACATTCAGTACAGAACTTGTTCAAATATATAATAGATGGCGTTACTAGTTTTGTTTTGATACAATACTATAGTCCGTTTCAAATAAATTAGAAGTCCCATTTGACAGATGATCGTTAAACAGCAATAGTGAAGAGACCGTTTCAAACTGTAGTCGTGGATTTAGAATCGAAACAGAAAAACAAAAAAGGAGTCCATTCAAGTTTCACATATCGAAAGAATAATTAAATCAAAGTTATGTACATTAAAGTGCTTACTTGTAAAAAAGAAACTGAGCTTATCCTTGATTAATTCCTAGTATGACATACCTACTTACTCCATATTTAGTATAAGGGTGAAATAAATATGATATTACAGATTTTGAAGGCAAGCCGGCTACTCTTTAAAACTATGAGATATTTTAACCATACGTCCAATATTGCATCTCCAAATTTATTTTTTGATAAAGGTAATATATTAATGGTTTGCAGAATGGGATTTAAGGTACGTTGCAACGAAATAATAATTAACACCAAATACAAATTTACCAAAGTATTTCTCGGACGATTGCTTTTACCTTGAATTTTATCATATTGTCGCACCATTATGAATAAAAGTAAAAAAATTACCCTAGTGCGTAAACATGATATTGTAGTAAAATGATATTTTATTTTGATGTTTAAATTATTTAAGACTAGTATCAATAGAAATTATTAGTTGATTATGTTTGTGAAACAATTATATCATGTTTTGTATAGATTCTAATTATTTTTCAAAAGTCTTTAGTAACATAAGTAATCATTGTTTATTTTAGCAATTTATATGAAATGTGCAAAGATACGTACTATGAAGTGTCAAAAGGGACTTCGTATTTGAAACAGACTAGAACAGTATAAAAATAGAGCTTCCATGTTTTATTTCCGTTCACTGGCTATCTTTCTGTGTACAGGTCCCTACTAAAATCATTGAATCTCGGATTTGATACCTAGCAAGTAAGTAATACAAACTTAGAAGTTCGTTTTTGTAGAGGTTCGGTGAGGTAGCAACGCGAGAGAAGCGCGCCTAATCATGGTAACGAGTAACGACTTACGTCTTGCCACGCCTCCTAGCCATCGTCTTCAGCGTGAAAATAACAGTCAGTTCCGACTAATTAAAAAAATATCATAAAACAGTACCTGCTCGAAGAGTTGTTTAGATATTAGGTACACTACATCTAGGGCTGGTTAGCGGATAGGCTAGTCGAAAGTAATACCAACTCTCTTGAATATGTTTATGGTCGAGTGCGCATGATGCATATAAAAAAAGGAGGTCACAAATAAAAATATTTAATACATGATAATTATTATAGTTTGCTATTTATATGTAGTGTCAATAATAATCACGTCATATCTTATTGATTAAAGTTAAATTATAATAAAGAAAACTTATAAACTTTTTATTAAGGAGTTCCTATTTGATATAAACCTTATTTTTCGTCACAAAAATAATAGATGCCTTTCCTATACCTCCGACCAATCGTAGATAGATTTATATTGGCATAATTTACGTGTTGAAATACTGCTTCTTATAAGTGTGCTGTGTAACACACACCCGTTGTATCATTATTTAGTTAAAAGATTCAATATTGCATAAATTAAATCAATAATTTAATAACATAAAGGCACGTACCTGGTCACTAACTTGGGAGAGCGCCTGGTACGAGTTACCGAAGGCGTCGCTAGCCTCGGACATGTACGACGGCGACATTGACACCATAGCGTCATCAGAAGGTGCGTCCTTCATCACTTCCCTGTTCACCTCAGCCTCACTAACGGTGTCAGCCTCAGCACCTTCTTGCTTCATGCTCTTGGAAATATCTGCGTAGCTACAAATAAAAAAAAAATATATATATATATATAATACAATATAAGAAAATGTAACTTCAAAACTTAACAGTAATAATTATTCCGTTCATTTTTTAACAGCAGACGTACGGAATATAAATAGGTATAACCAGATTAGTTTAAAACGTCAACAAAACAATCAACAACTTGCAAGTGAAGTCAAATAAAGTCCGCCTAGCGCGTTAGCCAGCAATATATACTAGGTACCAATCCAGCGTAAAAGTAGGCCAAACACAATTGAACGGAAACGCTAATTTATCGATGGAAATAAGCAGCTCTCGGTGTCAATCTTAACAAAATAGGATGATTGAAGTCTGTGCATCATGATTCGCAACTGCATAAAGGTGCGTTTCCATTATGCGCGACAGCCGCGTGTGTTATTTCTTGTACGCGGCAATAACATCTTTCGCCGCGCGAGCTCTTGTTTAGAGAGCCGGCTTCTGGCTTGCCGGCGCACGTGGCCCGTTATCCAGCCTCATTCAGTTTATATAACCACAGAATCAGTCGATTTATAACGATTTCTATAAAATACAAAAGTATCTATTGATTAGAAGATAACCTAATCACGAAGTAAAGGAGAATACTAGGAGCATTCTCCTTCATTTTGTGAGTCTCAAAGCCTTAGTATATTTATCATAACATGCAATTATGGCCAGGAGTGTTCTTTTGTCAGTAGAATATTCCTTTCTTATGATAAACGCTACCTCCATATAATTATTTTAACATTTATTCCGTGTTCAGCTTAGAGAATGTAACAAACAGACAGAGTTACTTTCGCGTTTATAATCATAAAATGGTAATATACTATCAATACGGATAAAATTTATTTTTCTTAATAACATTACTTTCACAAAATGAAAGACATGTTCCATAGCGATTTACATTTGGCAAGAGACATTTGAGGCCCGGTATGTTGCGGAGGACAGTATTTTCAAACATTGCATAGAATAGCATTGTGCACTTGAAAATGAATACATTATAATTTTTAGGCATCGAATACTTGAAATAATAAAAAAACATAACAATAATAGTGGTTCTTTGCCTAATCATTGCGTTGTACAGTTATATCTGAATTGCATTTTTATTAAGTTGGTCATTTCAATACAGGTATAAATATTTTTTTATATTTTTTGAGTCAAGATGAAAGTTACCTCATGATATAGGGTATAATAAATACTTTAAAGAACAATAAATATGATTTACGAAAAGCGCCGAGATTTTGAGAAAATTCCCATTTAAAAACAGTTACCCTTACACAATGCCTAGTACTCTTTCTCTTTCTTTTACAATTGCCAATTCTTCTATGTAAACTCAAGCCGGTTAAATAAACAAAAAAACATTTGTCGTCAAGGTCCTCCACCTCAGAATATCACGTGTAGCAATTTGTAAGTATTCCGACAAAACATAAGGTTTATTTTTTTCATCTCTTTAATATTAAATGAGCTAACTACGCCCCATGGCTTCACCTTCGGCCGAGATAAGGCATTTAGAAAACTGAGGGCCCGAAAGATTTTGATGGATACCGACCTCGCAAATGTTAAAGACCAACCCATTACTGCGTCAATTATTTCAATTGCGTATTTTATTCACATAGTTTAAAACTATACGACAAAATCATATAGCTCAAATATTATCTTTTAAAATCATCATCCATTATGACGAAGTTATATATTTTTATTGTTTTGCTATATATAATCTAATATTCTCAGTAATACAATTATTGTAGCGTAAGTCTTTGGTCTAACTATACAGTGTCGCCTACATTTATGTAACTATTTATGTCTAGAATTTTTGCAAAACATTACGTTCTGTTTTAGCCCACTGTTTGGTTAGTGTTCCGATAAAGCAGGAAATTAGCAATTCTTTTTTGACTTCGTTTACAAATATGGTACCTAATGATATCGTCCTAGAAACAAGTCTGTATTAAAATAAAACCTATGTCATACAGGATTATTGCTGAATAGCTTTTGCTCGCGGCATCGATCGCGTAAAAATAGGTTATGTTAGTAACAGTACTTTTTAAATAAAATACGGCCTATGTTACTCGGTGATGATATAGCATTCTAATGGTGAAATAATTTTTATAATCGGTTGTGTAATGTTTAGGTTAAATCCTAACAACCATACAAACAAAACATAAAATATTTCCTTTTGTAATATTAGTATAGATCAATAATATAATTTTTGACAACATACAACAACTATTCTTTACAGGGTTTATTTAAAGATAATAGTAGCATTTTAACCGTGATTAATATATACTTTATAAGATCTTTCGTTCTACCAAAGTACTAAATTAATAATTTGATATTATTCTTAGAAGAATACAATTAAAATTGCTTGCTCTAACCGCACGATTCGGATTTAAGACTAGACACGGTTGCAACATAAAGCAGAGCTTAACCAAATAACTCACCGCGAAGGGAGAGGCGTTGTGCGAGAGGCGGTACTCTTGCAATTTTGTACTTATAATATGGAAAAAGTATAGTTTTGTAAAACTTGCTAGTACCAGTTGTATTATGTAAAGAAATTGATTAAAGGTTATTAGTATATATACAGAGTGTCTGGTAATTAATGGATAACCTTGAAATGTCTTATAGTATAAAGGAAGGCCGTTCAGAAAAAAATATGAAAAAAACTTATCCTAACTACTACCTGAGATAGGATTATTTTTTAATTACCATATTTAACTTTCTTGTACACTACGATCATAAACGAATGAATTCCATCGGTTTTCTTATGTTTTATTATTAAACACTAATTATGCTAATAGATAGACACTTAAAAGTATGACTAGCTATTGCAATTTTTAATATTTTCTTTTTTTCATATTTTTCTGAACGGCCATCAGTTCTACTCTAAGACATTTCAAGGTTATCCCATTAATTACCGGACAACCTATATATATAATACGTAACGGCTATTAACGCAATCATGCTCAATTTTATAACTTTTTATGTTTGAGATTTCGACCAGGGTACACCGGGCGTGCTCACAAGCTGACTAACAACATTGTGCATGATCGCTTTAATACTTGTTACGTATTATATATATTATATCATGCAACGCACAAATTTAAAAGTTATTAGTTAATTAGAATGTTTCATTTTTTACATCACGTTCTTAAAATTAGATTTTGTAATATGAGCGCTAGTTATATAGTAACTACGCCATAATATATGAAGGCCTAACCCATGCGCATATCAGCACTCGATACATACAATACCTGCGCTAGTCCATAATAATATATGGAATTACACTAAAATAGCAACGCTTAATAGAAATGACATATCAGCAATAAACGTTGAACCGGACGATGGATGTCAAGAAATATTAGCATTCTTAATTATCAACAGATCTTGCGTAATAAATTGTCAATCGATTTTGTGGCCATATAGGAAAAGGCGTACTGATAGATCAACGACGTATTTTCCATGGACGAACATATGAATTCGATATTTAAAAAACTAAACATATGTAGACTAGCCCCTATATCCCGATTCCTCTCTAATCTCTCTTGCTTCATTTACTCTCATTGCATTTTATATAAACGCTCGTCAGATTAAGGTCCCCTTACCTATCGAGTCGCAACGGCACACAGACAGCTAGACACAATAGGTTTTTAATTGACTGTCATTCCAACAATTGATAGGTTAACCTGACATTATATTTTACGGCAGTTGGTAAGAATGAATTCTATTCATGGTAAATACCAGCAAAAACTTTCACGATTACTTGTTGTTCGCCGTTACCAGCCAGTAAATAGGCATTAATTAAATCATGTCCTCAATCCTAATTAGGTATGCCAAAAGCAAGATTTAATTTTGTGGTCATACAATGGAGCTTCTACTATTATTCAAATTAACTAATTACATATCCCTAATGTCATACATTTAACGCAAGCTGGAGTGGTTTACAATATAACTAGCGACCTACAAAAACGAAAAAGTAAAAGGAATATGGAATTTTGTACACGTATAGAGAAACAATAAAAATGATATATTTTTATTATTAGTAAATATGTATTTGGAAACGTAAACACAACAAATAAATTGAATACTACAAGAAAATATATAGTAATAAATATATGCACTAATGCAATAACATATTTCAACTCTATTATTTACTGTTTTTTAATCGACCCACAATAAGGGATTTTTTTAATAATATGTTATATTAATCTGTGTAACCACTAACTCAAAATAAACTTATTATACACACACAACTGTTAAATTTCTCTGAATATGTAACCAAAGTATTAAGGATTAATTATATTATATATTTAAACTAAATTAAATAATTAAACAACTATTTATTAATTTTCATTATTTCGTAAACATGTCCCATTACTATAGCTTTTTAACTGTCGGTTATTTTATATAAATTGATGTTTCGAATTCAATCTGAACCCTCATTGAAACTAACAATATAAGTTATCCGCCATTAAAAAACACGCATGACTACGTCATTAGATATTAGAAATTAAATCTTAACTAAAACGGGTCCATAAACTCAAGATTAATTATCTGTAATTGAATCAAAATATTGTAGATAATTTTATTTTATTTTTTCTTAGACATGTTAGGAACATGTATACAAAAAAAGGACCAACTATAATTATACTTTAGCACGCATATTTACCTAAGCTACATAAAAAAATAATTAAAAGGTTACTTGGTAGTGGATTCGGCCATTTTATCTGGATCCGGCAGTGCACTCGAGTGATTTATATTTTAAATCTTATCGCGTCAATAGAGCCACTGGACAGCGAGACGACTGCCCTGGGAGACGCGTCCTTCTGTCACGGTTGCGCAAATAAACTGTCGTCAACAGTACCGTCAACAGTACCGTCAACAAATTAAAACACAAACGGGTTTTCTTTCAAGCGAAACAAATTTGTTTTAAAATCTCTCAGTCCGGAAAACGTTTATGTATATTGTAGTAACGTAAAATGTGATTAATACATTACGTACATTACACATTACGTTTTACGTTTGATCTACGTTCACGTGACACGTGCACGCAACAAGTACGCCATATGTTCACGTAGCAACATACTACGGTAAAAGGAACGCATACTAATATACCAGACAGAGAAACGATAAAAAAAAAAATTTTTCGGGTCCCGACCTGTCCACTAATTTATTTATATATTTATTTATTGACCATGGGAAAACGAACAGTAGTATATTAGGAGGATACATTGAGTACTTAACACTAAACTTAACAAATATACTGCGCACTGCATTTTCCACAGATTACTTGTAATACCTACTTAAATTTAAATCTGTAAGCAGACAACAGCTGTCATATCGAGTTAACCAATAGTAGCAAAGATTAACTTAGTAACATATCCAAAGAGAAAAAAAAAGTAAGAAATAATAATAACGGGCTATGGTACATAAACAAGTTAACTAGAATTAATTATGTGCATGCTTTACAAATAGTATAAAGTTGTAATTATGCCTATTAGAATAAAGTAATACAAAAATAATATATATGAAAGTTAATAAAAACTTGACACACACTTGACTTTACCACTGGTGTGGGGGGTAATTCACGATTACCCCTCCACCCACTATGCTAGTGTGAACCGAAGATGATATCGATTAATTTAAAAATTAGATAGTTTAAAAAATAACATATATTTGAAAAAACAAAACATTCCGGTGATTGGTGTGCTTATGTTGCGCTCTTGCTCTATTGCCACAAAACTTGATAAACGAAGGATGGGAATACATTTATGAAGAATACAAAGACATTCAAATAACTTCAATCGCTTCATTAGATACTTAAATTTTTTTATTTAAACTAATAAATTATTGATTATTGGTACATTTATAATAGAAAACACCGAACTAATAATATTTGTTAGATCTTCAATGCTAAAATTAATAAAATAATAAACAAAAACTATGTAACTGTTGCAAAATTACTGCATACATTTTTTTATAAAACCAATGCCACATGCTAACTCATCCAAGAAAATCTTATTTTAAACTTCGCGATGATATCAAATCCTGCATGCGCAAATACTACTGATTCGTGGCGATATAAGCATTGATCATTTTTTAGAAAAGGTTCATTAAGTTACAAGCTTCTTAGGGGAAAAATAAGTGTTTTTTAGTTAAGTAGATTTTTCGCTCCCGACCCGTGATACAACTGCGATGTTCAACTGGTTGTATCACGGGGAAGTAAAGTTACCCATGGTTCAACTGTTGTAACATATTTTTTAATGCTATATATGATTATATAGGATAAAATAAAATTTACTACAGTTGAACATCGCAGTTGTACCACGGGTCCGGAGCGGTTATTTTTATTAATATGACAGTAAAATATATTTTTTTATTTTATAAATTTTTTGTATTAGTCGGTAGCTTCGGTTCAGACTAGCATAGTGGGTGGTGGGGTAATCGTGAGTTACCCCTCCACCCACCAGTGGGTGGACGGGTCGGGACCCATTTTTCCAACATCCTGGATTATGTTAAAAGAGCAACGCAATTTATATTTCATTTGTGGTTTGTTTAACTTATTCAATCGCAGCGACACAATGGTGGTCATACAATAGATTTTAAATTATATCTATTATTCTAAGACTTGGCAGATTAAGGTCGTGAACTGAATTTAGTGATATTCGGCACCTGGATTTTTTACTTACTGTCCATCCGTTGATTGAAGACCTAGCAAATCTATTTCTGTATATTTGTTCGTTCTTTAATAATAAATAAGAAAGTTCGCGACATGCATAGCAGCAATTACTTGTACCTTTACTATCCTTTATACACGACGCGGGCATTATGCGCTAGTTGAGGTAGTTGCGCTGGTTGTATGCATTGTGTCCACATCTAAGTGAGCTAACAGTGTCATTAACCATCAATAATATGACTTACCCAAAGATATACCTCGCGTCAATAGCTTGCATTAATCCACGCCAGTTACATGCATCGCGTGCAAGCACCTTAAGACCTCAAAGCGCGAGTGACCTAATTTTAATATAAATAATATGCATTTCGATACTGCAACCACCCTTAGCGTGATTGAAACGGACCGGCTTATTCAACGATTTCATGGAATAACCCGATGGAATAACCTGAACAATTGTGGTTTTCTAAACATTTCGAAGAGTTCTTTAAATAGCAGGTTTTATAATTTCACTGCGACATCATATATAAGGGTGTATACGTTAATCCCTTACGCTACAGTCATTTGAAAGCTAACGTTTAATTTAAATAGTTTTCACTAATGCATCGACACATGGATTAATCCGCGTGCATAACAAACCCTTATGAACACCGTGATAAGGAGCAAAATACACGAAACGTGAAGTTTATAGCATATCGCCTGTACACCCGAAGGGGTAGTCAGATTTGTATCATATTCATCTTTCACTATATAAGCTTAAGTTTCACGTAAGGACGAGCCTATTGTCGTCTCCTAAAACATTTCTAAGCTGTGCTGTAAATATTAACAATTCGCATCAGAAAAACTTAATGCTATAATAGTTATATATTTTTAACTAGTAAAAGACGTAAGCAAAGAAAATGTAGGGTAACATCTTGGATTGGCAGTTTTCACAGAGTATTATAAGAAAATTTATGAATACTTTGCCTGAGCGTTGAATCGAACCCAGGCAACTTCACAACCTACCAAAACACAGTAAGAACCAACTTACGATGCGACATTAACTAGGCACTAAATTGGCGGTGAGATAAGAAACACAAAACTTGTTTTGGATAACTCAATTCTGTATTACTCTATTATTCTAATAAACGACGCCTCAAGCAATATATCAAATTTTCGTAAATGATAGGGCAATTAGGTATTTTACCGAATTATATTGCCCTGAGCAAAATTATGAGTTAGATAGAAATGTAATCATTTTTCTAGGTCCCTAGGCACCGAAATTGTTTTGGTGCGATTTTGTCCGTTTCCGTCCATTCGCCTGTCTGTCACAGGTGTTTATCTCAATAACTTATAAAGAAATAAATAATACTTTTAAACTACTATAAAAACAAAACCAAACTAAAAAGAAGAAAATATATTTTTATAATTAAAAATAAGGATAGAGTGATTAATAAAAAAATCATTATAATCTAATAAAATCTGGGGTGCTTTCTAAGATATTTTGATAATGACGCTACTTGGTGCGCATACGATATTGATATTCCATTTCATGCGCAACAAGTACCTACACGAGATTATTATCTTTTTCGAATTTTCTTACAAATATATTTCTTTAGTTTGGTTTTTAAATATAGTGTGCTTTTTAGTTTTTTTAAACTATTGTTTATTTTCAATTTTTAATTTTATTTTAGTATTATAAAATATTAATGTGAAATATTAATTTTCCAGCGTGTTAAAAAGGAAACATTCAGCCTACATAATTAACAAAAAATATCTTTTTTATTATTTGCAATGGTGGAAGTTAAAGTAAAGAATTCAAGAAATATTAAACGATTTACTTTAACTAGCAAACTAAATCAGCAAATATCTAGTAGGTACAAACCAACTTAGCTTTGGGTCGGTAGTGTATCAGCCAGCTGTGCATACGGTGTCGAGTTGGATTACCATGGCGATTATTTATCATTAGCAATACTGAGTATGTAACTTTGCCCGGAAGACTATAATAGTCTTACTCCTATTGGGCTTTAAGACCATAGCTGACAAAAAAAATCTTAATATACCTATTTATTCTGCTTTCCCATTCGAGAATGCAAGCTTGAAATGTATATAGGGTTAAAATAAAAATACAAATAACCCTTTACCCGTGTCTTTACGCCATACTTAACAGCCTTTGTTATACCACAATTTACAAAACTCAATACTGTTCCAAAAAACATAATTTAGAAGTGTAAAATAGCATGCCCCACACATTCACACAAGTCTTCAAGCAAGGCTTTCAGCCAGGGGATGCTTTGTTTGGACCGCGTGTCACAATTCTTAGTGGTGCGATTAGAGCATTCAAATGCAATATTTGTATTCTTGTAAGAAAAATCAAGTAAGTAATAGAACAATTATTAAATGAGGTATTTATTTATTTAAGGACATCCAATAAAGCATATACTAAAAGAATTGTGATAATTCATAAATACAGCTCCATTACATAGTGTAGGTATATATGATATATTTATCTATGCTCGTTTGTTAAATATTTACGAAAAAGTGAGTTTAATTGCATAAAACAAAAATACAAACATATAATGGCATTAAAATAATAATAATAATAATAATATTCTACCACATAAACACAACACCATCTAGCCCAAACTAAGCAGAGCTTGTACTATGGTACTAGACAATGGATAAACATACGAATATACTTTTCATTTTGTAAATACATACATATTATACATAGAAACAGCCAGACCAAGACAAACATCCATGTTCATGCACACAAATGTTTGACTAAAATAATAATAAGCAGGTATTAAAAAAGGAAATTGCAATAAAAATTATGAATTATTATAAAACTTAAAATGCTAACACGGTAATAATTATTAAATAGAGAAAATTTATAACTATTATTATATATATTAATATTGAACTAAATTAAATTAAAGAATGTATTTACCTCTACATCAAATTGTCGACCAATATAGATTTAAACTTGATCAAGGAGTAAGATAAATCGATATTTATATCAGGTAGGCGTGACAGGCGACTATATTGCACTTGCGTTCTGTTGATAGATGAAAAATGCTTTAGGTTTGTCTTAGAGGTTCTGGTCTTGAAAGGTTGGAATATTAATATTTACTAGCGGTTGCGAAGTGGCCGAAATTCGACCATAATTGATTTAAATTTTAGGTTTGATCGTTATTAAGGTTTTATTGTCTATAACTATATCCTTATAATCACATTTCATTAAGTCACCTACTCCACATACATATGTAACCATAGTTACGAAGAGTTCTACGATATCAGCCGAACAATGCCGAAATACTACGAACGCGATTCGACTACTTGTGTGAAATGCATGGTTGTGTCAAATGCATAGTTGTGTGCATGTAGTGTTTTTCCATTGCATATTTTATAAAAATATTAGGATTCGCCACTCCTTCTCCATATAAACTTTAACCGTGCTAAATTTCATACTCCTCCGTCCGCGCAATTTTCGTAAAAAGGGGTACAACATTTTTGCTTCACGTATTAATATATAGATTTGACCAAGTAATTGATATTTATTTGACCAAGTAAGTGAGAGTAGTCAATATGGCTACTATAAATGTTATATAAGAAGAGATGGTCTATAATTTGTCGACGATTCGTCAAGGTCATGAGTGTAAAGTGTTTCAAACGAGTACCATATGAATTTAATTTTTAAGCCATGTTGCACTGATAAGACAAATGCCACAGAAATCATTTTCAAACGTATCCAAACGACGTTTATGTATAAAGTAGTAAGGTCCCAACTACACTACAATATTCTAAGCCTGATCTGACCAGAGAGTTAAAGGTGGATATTTAGCTTCAGGCATGTTTAAGCTCCCTACTGTTACGCAATACAAATCCAAGCAGCTTAAAACCCTTTGAGACTATGTTATCACTTATCGAAATGAGTGGGAAAACGTAGCCTGTTATCGATATAAATGCCGAAATCATGAACACATCCCTGCCCTCAATTTCGCGATTATAAACTATGTCATTTTGAAAATAAGTTCCCTTTTGTCTGGAAAAGTGCGTATGGTAACGCTTGTCAACGTTAAGTATCATCACGATGTCGAGACACCATTAGACGAAAACGATGAAGGTCTTCTTGCAGTCTGTGCTTATCACAATCATTGTCAATACGTTTTACAATTTTAAAGTCATCGGTATATAAATATTGATAAAAGTGAGAGAAACAAGATACTGTCATTAATAAAAATATTATAGAAAAAAGGGCATACTTGGCAATATTGCATGATGCACTTTATCAAATGCTAGGCTGAAATCAGTTTACAGGAGATCCACGGTCTACAGCATTTACCACATGTGAGATTGGTCGCTGTTGATCTAGCCTTTATAAAACCATGTTGCTCAGGCATTAATATGTGTTTGCTTAATCATAAAGCATATTATAATATAGATGATTATTTGAATGACAAACATCCATGGCACTAATATTTGCATCAGATCACAGGACGTTAAATGACAAATTCTAACACTTATTTTCAAAATATATATTATATATTATTTGTAATGTTACACCTTGTTTAAGCTGGAATTTGCATTGTTGTTACACTCAGCCGTATTTTAATCAAGAATAATGTGCAATGAAGGCAACTTGTGATCATGGACAGTTCCGTAAAGTTTTCTTTTTGAGTCTTATTCTGAGTTCGCACGCCATTGATCGTCATGCTCACTCAAATGTCATTGCTTGTGGTGTCGTCATGGGCCGGGTCGATCCCTTTCCTTCAATATGGCGAAGGGGGCGATGGTTGGCCCATGCGTCTTACTCGTGAACGGGCGCTACTTGTGGTGACTGGCGACTGGCGACTGTCGACCTTGGTATCGTGGAATTCGATGATTTACTTACTACATTTTTATTTAAACAGTTAGATTAAACTACGGACTACAATCATGCGTTGTCCTTATTATTAATGTAAGTGGATGCTCCTATTTACCATACTGCTGCTTTAGAGGCTACCATCAAATTTTATTAAATGCTTGAATATGTTCAGTAATAGTTCATGGAGAAATGGTTGCAGCACCTTACAGCTCTTATAATTTGTAAACAAAAACTTGGCGATTAAAAAGAGTGACCATGAGTTTCTTGCCCTTTCTTCTCACGAGCCCTACACCCTTTCTTTGCTGAACGTGGCAGTAAAAGTAAATTCGCAAGTAAAAATAGTGTAACTTTGACATTCATAAGTGTTACCTTGTAACCTAATCTGAATAAATTTATTTTGGATTCGAATTTTAATTTGAATATTGTGAGTTTTATGATTTATACAATTAAGTTGATTTTTATTTTTTATAAGTTCTTATTATTTCATTGCTATTTACTAGTTACTATAGAGCCTGTTATTAAATTATATACTTGGTGACGATAATTTAATTTTATATGTCTGTTGTAGTTTTATCTTTAAGTTGCCATAACTTTTTAAACACACATCATCTGTGGTGCGGTGTCAACCTAGCAATATATCTATTAAACTTATAACCATATACCTATAACCAATATACCTATTTAATGGACGTAATTTACTCCCTACTATAATTATAGGTTCATTACTCAAAGCCTCATCTCAGTGTAAGACGGGTTAGGCTATAGTCCACCACGCTGGCCCAGTGCGGGTTGACAGACTCCACATATTATGTTCGAGAACATTATGGAGAACTCTCAGACGTACAGGTTTCCTCACGATGTTTTCCTTCAACGTTAAAGCAAGCGATTATCAATTATTCTAGGACATGCATATGCATGCACATAACTTCAAAAATTCAGAGATGCGACTGCGAGATGCCTTGGGGTTGAACTCGAGACCTCTGCGTGGCAGTGCAATGGTCTCGCACTAGGCTATCGCTGCTATATTACATATTTGCTATAAAGTAATTCATTAGGGCTGCCGATGTGAAGGTATGCGAACGAAGATTTCGAGGGAGCTGATCTATAACTTAGCTTTGGTAAATAGGAAAGTTTTGTAGCCTTGTCTTGCCTTCGGTTACCGCTTAGCTATGTCTTATCCCAGGTAGAAAGGCAAACATACCATAACTATTTACTGAAATTAAATAAAATTCTCCGCTTTTAATATTTTTTTATATTTATCATTGCGTATACTAAGTATAACTAATGTAAATTTCCAAGTATTTTTTTCTTTTTGTTAATAGTTAAGACAACAACAAACAACAAACTTAAGAACTACAAAAACATCGTCAGGTTATCAAAATGTTATTGGCACGGATTTCGTAGTAATACCCAAAGATGCCGAAAGTACAATTTTTGCCCCGTCGGAATGTAAAAATGTCTTTTACCAAAAATGTGGCACGCCATATCCCACAAGGCCGAGTCAAAATATGTAAAGGTTTTAAATTATGAAGGTATTTGCAGTGAGGAGTTTTGAAATTAAGCGCCTATGTGCCAATTATACGCATGATCAAAGTAAAGGGTAGTAAGCGCGTGTGTCGGGATTGCGAAATTTAACTTCAGACTAAGCTCAAAGACCTTTGCGAAACGCTGCCGTGAGTTTCGCAATGAAATGGTCTTACTGAAAAACTTTCCAGACATGCTTTGTATGAAAAAAGAACTCGATGAAAACGTGTATTTCTGTGTACCTAATTGTTAAGATTTCGTGTTGGTCTGGTTCACGTGTTACGATATCAACAATTAGAAGTGGTATAAACCAAGTTTATAAGTACATAATAATGTCAATAAAATCGACGTTCTTGCCAGTGATATAGAGATAAGTGTCATTTATTTAAAACAGGTGGTTATTTGGAAGCCACAGAACTATTATATGATGGACCGGATCAGTTTAAATCCCTACTAATATTATAAATGCGAAAGTAACTCTGTCTATTTGTCTGTTACGCTTTAACGCCTAAACCACTGACCCGATTTCGATGAAATTTGGTACACAGGTAGAGTAGACCTTAGGAAAGGACATAGGCTACCTTTTGTTATAAAAATAGGGTACGAAGGGGTTGAAATAAGGGATCAAAGTTTGTATGGGCATTGAAGATAAAACCTTGAGACTTTGTACACTCAGCGGCACGGAATCTTGGCCAAGCGCAATTTATGCGATAACAGAGATTTTAAGTGATTCCAATGATAATTTATGATGAAGGTAGCTCTAAAATGTATTTACCCTTAGTTTAAGAGTGTAAATATATATTTTTTTACTTTTAGTTGAATAGCGTCATTTGACCCATTAAGGTGCAAGTTGAAATTTGTGTATTGTGAGAGATTTCGGTCAGGTTATTCAATCATTGTGGTTTTTTGCTTATTATTAAACGACTAAAGGTGTTTTAAAGCCAATAAAAATGCCCTTAACACTAGCACAGGTTGCACAGGCTGTGGCATTAATTAATCGAGGACTGACACAGCGTGAAGACGCTGTAGTGCTTGACGTACTACGTTCGTCGGTGCAGTATGCCCTAAAACGTTACCAGGAGACAGGTCAATACTCCCACAGACCAGGCATTGGAGGCGTCAGATGTACATCTGCCCGAGACGACCGCTTTATTGTGCTCGAAATTTTAAGAAATCGCTGTTTGTCTGCTGTTAAGATACGTAATCGGCTTCAAATCATAAGAGGCGTCAATGTCAGCGAGCGTACAGTGAGAAGACGTATGGAAGAAGTAAATTTAAAAGCTCATAGACCATCACGCGGTCCTGAACTTCTCAGACATCACCGAGTAGCGCGACTTCAATTTGCACGTGAACACGCTAACTGGACTCACGAGCAATGGGCTCCAATGCCGTTCACAGATGAGTATAGAATGTGTGAGATTTAAAATACGGATTGTGTAATGTAAGTGTATTATAAACCTGCCTATACCTACGGAAATACACAAACCCTAGTCTATGTATATGATAGGTAACTGTCATTTTATTATATGTGCTGTTGGCGATATTAGTATTTTTCTCATTTAACTCGATGCTATACTCTTTCGTAGAGATTCACCACGTACTCAAATATATAGATTTGTAGTCTTGTGGGCATTCGATCCAATGACACAAGCCCATACTTTTCGATTCAAAACTGACATTATAATTATATAGAGGTAATGCGTCTACATTTGTTTTGGACGTAGAAGATAATCGCCAGAACTACTCCACCGAATTAAATAATTATAAACGAGATATTAAGTTTGGACCTTCAGGTTAGAAATAGGATTTTTATCGGTTGTAAGTACGTTGTTTTATAGACAATAGCTTCATAGAATTTCGATTCACATATAAAAAATCTCATATTATTATTTCATAGAATAATCAATACACAGAATACCTACTTACTTCACATAAAAATATTCTCATATTATTATTTCATAAAATAATCAATACACAGAATACTTACTTTATATAAATTCAATTCAATGATTTTTGAAACAAACTTTTCTTTTTTCGATATTCTTATCATAGAAAAACCAATGAAATATTCTTTATCCTCATATTGTTTAGTTAATATAAAAGTTATTACTAAGAAAAACTTTTATCGAGTGACAGTTTCTAAATGTTTTAATTCATATCATTGACGTAATATGGATGATTATTGTGTAAATAAATTTCTTTCTGGTGATGTATGGTCGCAGTTCTAACCTAACCTACTATTTTCTGAACAGACGATATTCGTTGAAATAATTTTACTGTCTAATTAATTTGTTAAATAAAAAAAATGCATTTCATATATCATTGAATTGTGTTTCTGTGAAATATGTTTCATTGAAGTCAATAGTCGTTGAAACAGTAATATTCGCAATATAAATACAAGGACCAAATATTATATGAAACATTATCTGAAAATGAATTTTATGAAATTTCTGTCTGCGAATGAAAGGAACACCATTTTTATCGCATTAAAATAAAAGTGTTTTCGAGTAGACCAACAGTAGTAGTAGTACAATGTACCGTAAGTCAACAAAAGGTCGGTTGACTACACCGCGACCTAAATAGTGATGTAGTAAACATCAACGACCTTTAAAGCGAGTAAATAGCAGCTAATTAAATATAAATTAGTTAGTATATATATAAAGTATATAAAAAAATAAATATAGCTTCTTCTTTACAACGTCGTACAATTCGCATTAATATTTGTATGTATCGTCAGTAAACGCAAATGACGTGTAATCTGTGGAAACCACTCGGAATAATAATTGTACACCCTGCCTACACGCGATGTCAGTACTTATACATGACGACCCGTAAATTGTTTACACTTTTATGTCACTAGAATGCTTGAAGGTTTTTATATCTATGTCGTGGCCAGATCGTAGAATTATTCGCTTAATGATAAGGCCGACCATTTTATGAATTGATATTTCATGATCTGGTCTTCTAAAACTGACCAAGTTGTTTAAACTTTAACGTTTGATTATTGTCAAACCACGTTCGGCTATATCATTAAGACTGCGCCGAGCGAAATGTGCCAAAACAGGTGGTCACAGTTAAGATGATAAATTCAACACTTTTTGTTAAATACAAATATAAAATATACATTTACCATAACAACGAATGTGTTTACAATTACTCCGAGTAACACTTAAAATAATTAATATTTTCGCCTAGAAAATTATGTAAATTTGCACGAAAAATGCAAAAACGTAAGCTCGTGTTACGTGATTTTTAGATTATAACAGTAGAAATATATCCTATTTTACAGCTTAAACGAAACATAAATAGTTATATTACAATTTGTCCGTCCCAAATATTTAAGTTATTGGTTGACAATAAAGATACATATTTATCTAAAAAGCACTTCAAATCCTCCATACAATTTTACTATGGCGGCCGCGCGCCGATTTGAGTATCGAGCTCTTTCATTGAGTCCAACCGCGTCTTACGCTCGGCGCAGTCTTAATGTAGGGCTGCCATGACATAAACGGTTTAACAGTTAAAATATTAAATAGTAATAATTATGTCGTAATAATATTTCACTTGACTTTTATCTTCAATCTGCACATTATTATTATTGGCTTTTCATCAGAATAATAATTATCCACCGCCATGATGCTTCACAAAAACAAAACGATAATGCCTCTAATGGTGGATACCGCAACTACATAGTTTACGATATAATAACTAATGTTTGAACAAAATATCATGCAATAACCGTGCGTTTAGCTATTCCTATCGTCAAACGCCGATTTTATTAATTGATCTGGCTAGGCCATATCATGATGTGAGCAACAAGTAATTTTCAGTTCATAAAATGAGGAGCCCGATCATGCAGTAATCAATCAAAGATCTGGCCACGACATCTACACAAATATTGTAAAGAGGCAAAATACATATTTGTATGTAGATGGTTATCTATAGGCGTAGAGCACCAATTTAAGATTTTAATGACTTATAGAAAACTACACTACTTTTAAGTAACTTAGTTGTTTTAATGACATACTGACGTGAAATACGTGAAGGGTATATGAACATTAGTTTGTCACCCCAGCTATGAACTGGGATTGTCAACAAATATAGAAATAGATTAGTGCCACAAGTTTGTATAAACGTATGCAATAAGTGCGCAAGCACCATTTCCATAAACTTTTACGTATTATGTAATTTCCAAGATATCTACCCTATCCGACGATAGCATCATGCCTTATGACTGTCTGTTAATCCCTTATAAATGACATTGGACCGGGCGGTATTGGATTCGATTAGGATTTGGATTGCCAGTAACTTGTAATCCAAATTACTAGTATCTAAAAGCTTACGTTCATACAGAGGTGTACTACACCTACATTTCGCCAGCTATAATTTGTTTCCACGTAATGGGGTAGGGCTATCAACTTATTGAGTTACAAAAGGCACACCGGCAGTCATGCATAATAGGTTTACAAATATATCTGGTTTTCCTGAAATTAACAAGTTACTGTTGTCTACCGATCATTGTTCCATACAACGTGTCGCTACTGATAAGTACTCTACCCGAATTAAATCAAAACCTCATCAGTAAAACATGCTGCGAAAGAAAACAAAACTTTCTAAGTATTTATTAGCAATTCAGTTATAACTTTGAAACCCTATAAGGAGCTATTTTTCTACGGTTCCCTCTCTCTGGCAGAATCTTGATGCTCCGAAACTTATTTGACATAACACAGTTGGCATAATCTTCTTTTAACGAATATTAGTAAGGCATAAAAATTATTTAATATAAACATTGTTTGGCCGAATGTTTATACATATGTTCGAATTTACAAAGGCATACTTTTAAGATGGTAGAATTTTATCTAGCATAATTACCTTTGGCAGTATTAATATTCCGTATAATTTTGTTGAGCATAACGTTCATTTAGATCGACGATTATATGGTATAATTTCACTTGGCATATTATGAAGACAGCAACTTGCATAAGTCAACTTGCGTTGCATCGGTAATCTATAAATATGACATTCTAGATCGAGAATCCATTTGCGTACTTATAGCTCTACAAATAAACAAATGTAACACCTGCGTTAATATAGTATTACAGTAGTTGAACGTATAAATGTATGTGCATATTCTATAAATATCATGTATTTAGCACTATGGTAACCCATCACACATTTCTTACTAATCTCTAGGTGAGATCTAGCCAAATTATTCAGTAGCAATCCCATAAAGGCATCAAAATTCATATCCATGACGTCTATTTTACAGTGAGTTGAATAATGTATAAGGCATACTAAATAAAATTTGTTTGAAGTGATTACTAAAACGTCTAATGTTTATTTGTTTTTAGCTGATTAATTTATCGGTAAGTATCTTTCACGCATTTTCTTTAAAGGTACGTACTGACCATAAGCATTTACTTACTGCTATAATGTATAGTAATATATTTGAATATATTGGATGTTCTGCTGAACATTCCTTGACAAAACAGACATGGATATCAAAACACATTAATTATATTTGGTGATATGTTAGCGCATATTGACTTCACTAGTTTATGAACATTATTACAACTTTATGAGTATGTATGACCTTGAAACGGATTTATTGCTTGAAGTTTTGTGTATGTATGTGATTCTAACACAACGACAATAAGTTTACAATCTGCGATCTTACAGCTGTCAGACATACACCATTTTGACAATGTTAAGATGTCTACAATAAATCTGTTATATCAGTAAGCAATGTCCAGTCACCTGTAATAGTGCATGGATACCTTAAGGTCCAAAATCCTGTGAACACTCGAATTAGAATCAATATGAATGAACTAGATGGCGTTGTTTTATAAATATATTATAATATATATATATAAACATATATATATATATACGTGTACTCATTTTAGAAAATAGGTAAATTTATAAGAAATTATAATCTCAACCGAAAAGACACTTGTACACAAGGATAGAATAATGTTTGCGTACGAACAGAATAGCGAGTCATCGAAAGGTATCTATAAAATAAACTACCCACTATAAATTTATAAATCCATTTGTAATTCTTTGCTTATTGTTTTATCCTGAAATGTGTTCTTTTTTAAATAAACTATTGTGAATTGAGATAAAAAAATTGTTTAAAGTTTATCAAAATTTTGTTATCAAGCAATCTACTCCTTTTTATTTAATAGTAGTGCACTCCCATCTATTGCAATATAAACAAACTACTTAATAGCTTTTATCGATTTCCGTTAGATGGCATCTATTACCGGCTTATACCATTTTAGTTTTGAAATGGATATGCATTTTTGCAGCTTACTGTACCTATGCTTACTCGCTAGTTTGTAAGTTCAGATCGATCTGGTCGCATATTTGTTTAACATTTTCAAGGAAATGAAATATTTTACATTGTAAAATTTTCTGCAGGGAATTTTTATTGCGTTAAGAGCGTATACGCCTCGCGCGGCCGATCGAGTTAAGGCATATGTATGCCAGTGCGAAGCCCAGGCGCACTATGACGATGTCGCGTGGAATAATGATCTTGATCCTTTTTGCCATTCATGAAACGTCTTCATCTGCGTATACGCAGGGGCGTGCACAAAGATTTCTGGTAGGGTATGCACGCCCTACCCGAAACCTCTGCGAGGGCACTACATTTCATTTATAAATGTTTTTGTGTGTATGTGTATATATCTGTGTACAATAAATAAATAAAATATCTTACCAAAATCAATTCAGCGACTTTTCAACATGGCACCATTGATGATTGTGTGTGTGGCTACCATGAATATCCAAATAAGTGACTGATACTCATTAGTGAGAACAATTCACCTAAATGATGTCCATTGTGGCCTTGTAGGTATTACAAGGCCGTGAGATGTTAAGTGTTTTTTGCGCAAATGAACAAAAATAAATGAACGAAATTACTAACATACTTGACTGTAGGTTATTTTTTACTTTTTATAAATCAAATCAACGCGCCTATCTTTTTTTAAATAATTCTGTAAAACGTCGTCATAAAAATTACAAGATCGTTTTAAAATCAAATAAACTGTGTATTCAAACTAGACTCTATTCTACCTTTTCCAAACATTTGGAACTTTAAACAAGAATCTATATGTTTTTCCGACGAATTGTGTTTAGAAGCAGCTTTGTGAAAGTTATTTAAATCCGAATATCCATTATAGGTCCAAACATTATTTTTATCTTGTTTTGAAAATAATATACACGGAATACAAAATAGTTTACTTGTGTGTACACAGCCCGCTAGCCAGCTATAAATATCATAATACCTTTTATTAAAAGGACGTGTCGTGTTACCTTTCTGTTGTTTTAGATCTAAATCGCGAATACAGCGTCCCAGAGAAATTATTTTATTTTTGTCATCAAAAGACAACGTCGAGAAAACACCAGTTTTAATTTATTTAAACACACATCACCAACACAGATCTCACAGGTATAATTTTCCATAATTTACATAAATTCCGGTAATTTCACTAATTATTTAGTTATCAATTACAAAGCGCTCAAAATCCCCTCGACAGCTCTGTGAAATAATTAATAATGGCGTACAATGCTATATTGCTAAAATAATAGGCCTATAATAAACAACAATTATGACGTCTTTGACAACTGTTTAAACTAGTTGGATTATCGTGGAAGCACAGCTTATAGTCGGCGAGCACACACGTGCATTTTACACACACAAGCAAAATATTTGTCTTAAAGACAGCGTAATCGATTAACGTTTTAAGTGTAGCGAATAAGCACAATTAGTTCTGCGTCCAGACACCTCAGTGGTGTAGCGCGTCGATCGATAGCAACACTCATTAATCTCTATTTGTTTAGTAGTTCGCTCAAGGACCAAAAGATGGCAGTGGCACAAGCTCTTATTGTTATCCAGCTTGTAGTATTTAATAAATAGATTTCGATTATATAGATTTACATAGGCCAGCGGACTAGGGTATGCAGTGCTTATTTGCTTGTATGAAGCGCACGCGCCTGCGTATACGTCAATTATGACAATGTTCAAATTGATTATTTTTGATGCAAATGCATTTAAATAAAGCTAGTTGTTAATTTTTAGTAGGAGGATGTTTCTCAGAATAACAACTATTTTCTATAATTTATCTGGCGCAGTTATTATTATCTGATACTTCTGATAGAATTAATTTGTAATTTTCATCGAATTAATTGTCACCTTTTACCAAATAGGTATACATATATTGTATTATTATGTAAAATACATGAAAACCTACGAATAAGTCTAAATACAAAACCAAAAAAGAAAGGTAAAAGAAAATAATTCAAGTAAGAAAAAAATTATTCACTTTTTACAATTTAGTTTTAGAATTTATATTTGACTGATTCTACATTTATTTTTTTTCATAAATGTTATATTGTCTATAAAATAGCCAAAAGCTTTATTACGATTGTTTAACGTTTTTATTTGATTCATAAATATGTAATTGAAAATCTACTATTCGACGACCTTGAAATATGTAATTCTGGTTCTGGAGCAATTTCAGTCTCAATTTCCTTAAAACAACGAATGACAAGTTATTATGACTATAAATGGTATAGGTTGAAATATTGTAATTCCTTTAAGTTATCTAATCAGCTGCTGATAACAGTCTGTATGAATTTTTATTATTGACCGTATAAAACACTTATGTGCACAGCGACATTTTTAAAGGGTCACCAATTAAGCAAAAGAGATATATTCACCATTGTATCATCAATGTCGTTGTTATATATAGGAGTAAGCGTGGTGGTAGTTGGCGTTGTACTAAGAGTATGAGCAACCAGGTTATCTTTAGGATAATCAGAAATATAAATTGTACCCGTAGACGCAGCTCTTGCTAAAAAATATTTATACACCGGTGTATATAACCGTCGCTATATCTCATTAATTTATCATCATAAAATTATATAAAAGAAATAATATTCACCATTGTATAATCAGTTTAGTTATTACGTATAGGAGTTAGCGTAGTTGTAGTATAAGATTTGCCAAAAGGTTGATCGACCAGACTATCTTTACAGGAATCAGTAGTACATGTTCCTACTGACGCATCTTCTATCTATAAAATATCGAATTATGTTACTGTAAAACACTGAAGTGCGAGAAAATTTCACTTCATTTAGTTAATAAGTGAGAAACGGCAATGAATTGCCGTAAATCTTAGAGGTCGAAAAAATGGTTTAAGTAATATGCAAAGGTCACGTGATACCACGTGGCAAAGGTCAGAGGTCAAAGGTCATAATCATTTCAGGGGTAAGTATATCGACTATGCTGGGTCGAATGGCGTTGACCGCGAGTCTCTAGCTCTTACGGTTCTTGAGTTGAAAGTTGTATAACAGACAGACGGACAAAGCTGATGTTTAAGAGTTTTTTCGAACTCTAAAAGTCCGAAATAACAATTTCGCGTATTAAGGTGCTCCCTCATCTGGAGCATTCGCCTGTAGTGTAAATGTTACAGAGTCGAGCATTACATCACTAAAGGAGGAGAACAGAGCATTATAGTGCGCAACCTGTAATGTTACAGATTCGACCATTACATTGGTGAGAGAAGAGATCTGACAATTACAGTGCGCAACTAGATGATACAATGTGTAATATTCTGTAATATTTAATGTTACATTACAGGCGAATGCTCGTCAAGTCAGGGAGGCAGTATCGTAATGTAATGAACAAAATCGAATCTAAAATGTTACATTACAGACGAATGCTTGAAGTGAGGGAGCACCTTTAGGTTAGGTTTGTTGGGTTACTTGTGACCCTTAATTCGGAAATACGAGCCTCCAAAGGCGGGCTCTGTCGACACAGGATACCTAGCTATAAATTAAACCACAGTTTTTATTTTTATGTTTTCCATTATTACTTGTGTAAATCTGCTGCTAGGTACTGCCTGTCTAGATAGAATATATGTCGACTGAGTCCACCTTCGGAGGCTCCTATTTCTGTCTCTATGATCACAAGAAACCTAAACTGACATATGAAATGATGTTGCCACTTCGGACTGTTACCAATCCGTGTTGGTAAATCTTGGAATTTACTGCACTTCGGGCTTTTACAGTAACATATATATAATACATATTTACAACTAAAAATCGCGAAATGGAACTCGCATAAAGAAAAGCATATCAAAATATTGTCAACATTTTTTTAAGGCTTTGTCTTATCGCGTCTGTACCATTTTGGTGCCTTTGAGTTTGCTGAATTAGAGAGTATTTCTCTGTAATAAAATAATTTGATGTAAGACATAACACTATTACTTAGAAAAGATAGACTCCAACAAAAATATAAATAAAACTTACTTTCACCCCCTGAGAGCGCCTAGCGCGGTATGGCTGAGATGGCATCGAGCTTCGAGATTTATAGGTCGTTTTAAAAAAATCATATCAATTACAAACAAAATGTTTAGATTCCAATTTTTTTATATCTCGTAATATGAATCTTAAAGTTCCGAAATGTGTATGTATATATATATTTTATAATCACAGTAGTTTTATAGATATCAGAGCAGGTTTGCGCGCCAAAATTGTGCTGAAAGCTCTGTTTTGACCTACTGTTTTCTTAAAAATAATGAATGAATATGCACATTTTTTTAATACATTCCCTAGTACAACTTATGGTTGTATAGTTCACATTTACGGGATTATAGAACGATTAGTTTTTTATTGCTCTAGCGAGCAATTAACTCGCCCTAAACTACAGATTTTACGAAAATGCGCAATTTAAATTCATCCGTTTTAAAATATTTATTATGAATGCTCATATATTTCTCTTTAACATTCCCTTAATAAACAATTGAACTTTCAGATTTTTAATTTCTTTTTTATTCATTGTTATTGATCTGTAACTTAATAGACCAATAAAAATCCGCGAAATCGGCTCTGTCGGAATAAACGCTCTTAACAAGTTCGTTTAACATGTAAGGAATATTCAGGGCTTCAATATCGGGCGAGCGGCCGGACGAGAGGTCAACGTCCCAGAATGAAAAGGTATCCGCCGGTCTACTCAGGTCGTTATCCAGTTTTCGTCGTATAAACATATATTAGATTTGAGCTTTGCGCTGTATTCGTAACGTATCTTGCATTTAGAACCAAGCTTTCATATCAGCAAATTCCTTATAGGCATCTAACATTATACATAGAACATTGCTATGTTCAGCAGTTTAAATTTCGATTCGTCTCAATTAATTATAATAATACAGCTTCCATATGTTTGTGTTCGTAAAACTTGAAAAGTAGTTGATGGATTGACGTGAATATTTTACACAAAGTTGCATTTCTGTATAAAAGTGGGATTATATATTTTTATTATTCATCCTAAAATTCTTATAGCAGGCACTTAAAAATATAAGACTGAACCAAATCGAAGTATAGTCGGGTTTAGGTGGTATATTATAATGACATTTAGGTATGGGATTCAAATATGTTATAATTATTACATAATTTCTGCACGACAATTTTTTTTATTTATATTGTTATTTGGGATTTTATTTATTTTACCAGTTAAACCATCTTGGTCTCGCCAGTACGTTTATTGATTGTTGTCTCGGACTATTTATTATCCTGTGTTGTGTGTGGTAACTAATAGACTAACCTCATACAACGCACCTTTATTCTTCGACTAATAATCTCCGTTTATGTGCCACCTAGCATGCATAGTTATATATAATACATAGTTTAACTTGATTTACTATGTATCAATAAAAACACATATATTGCGCTAAGTAAAATAATGTTCTTATACTCCCAGATTAGAAGCTCATTTAAGCTATTTAATGAAGCTAATTAGCTTCATTAAATAAATTAAGGAACGAACACCATCAGGCAGGTGATGGATACGTAATCACAGCATCCAGAGGATCTACAACATTTTCATTGCTGCGGAGGTACCCAACACTTTTAACCTTGGGTAAGATTTTATTCGAATACATCGAGGGCCCTGTTATAAAGGCCATGTATGAAAGTGAGATTGACAATCAAACTCTTCAAGTTACGTCAAGCTCTATACAAACTAAGAGTAATGAGTCCTTACTTAAGACTGCGCCGAGCGTAAGACAGATAATGACAGAGCTCGTGCGGCGCATATTCAAATCGGCACGCGGCCGCCATAGTAAAATTTTATGGAGGAATTGAAGTGCTTTTTTGATAAATATGTATCTTTATTGTCAACCAATAACTTAAATATATGGAACGGACAAATTGTAATTTAACTATTTATGTTTCGTTTAAGCTGTAAAATAGGATAGATTAGTGTGTGTGTGTGTTTGTTTCCAGAGTGCTATGATATGTCCTTCTTCAAACGAGGTTTAAAGAGAGTTCTTCTTTCACGGTATGCCTACGGCTTTGCTGTGTCCTAACATTGCTAAAGTTAGCAGCGGTTACCACTTTCCATCAGGTGGACTTGACTTGACTTGCTCCTCTGCCACAAACGGCAATAAAAAAAGAATTCTACTGTTATAATCTTGCAAATTTACGTAATTTTGTAGGCGAATATTAATTATTTTAAGTTTTTACACGTAATTGTACACACACATTCATTGTTATGGTAAATGTATATTTTATATTTGTGTTAAACAAAAGGTGTTGATTTTATTCACTTAACTGTGACCACCTGTTGTGGCACATTTCGCTTGGCGCAGTCTTAAGAAAATATGGAAGTACGATTTACGTGAACATTTAAAACGTATAAATAAAGAAATAAACATTCCAGTCATTCTATTTATTAATAGGCAAATACAAAACAAGTTCAGTAACTTTATCTCCTTTGATTAATTATTAACTGATTTTCTTTTTCATTTTGTACCTATAGAAGCTATTAACGAGCCTAAGTGTTATCAATAACAATTATTTTAAATGTAAATTCATATACGTGCAAACAAATTTTCAATAATGATTATAGTCGAATTTCGAACACTAGTTTTTAAAAACTGACCTGAGTATTCATACTTATATTTAAAAGTAACGCGTATAATGTGTTTGAAGTATACAGTCATTATGTTAGTACTCCGTACTTAAAAACGACCTCGTCTTTCTGTTACTCTTACACATACTTGATACTTGGCTTCACTAGCTACCATCGTACAAGTTTAAGCGCGCAAATTCTTATAAATTCTGTGTTCGTTTAAACGGTCCACCACACGTTTCCATTGATACCGACGACTCTTTGATCGCCGAGATACACTGCGAAATATTTTCTTAAGGTGCAGCCGCGTACCGTGATCTAACCAAACCTATCAGAAATTTGGACGAACTTATCATTTATTTGTGCCCTCTTTGTACTCGCATCTGATACTTGATCTTATACTGAGTGCTAGGCAGACTTATTCCTATACGATCGTAAATTGTCTTACTTGTTAATTTGTCCGGCTGTTTAACCGTATTCCACTTGACCAACAGTGCTTTCATCGATTGCGTCACAGTTTTATACAAACTTCTTTTATATTAGCAATACAGCAACGAGCGAAACCTATTCTCCTCGAAGGACAAAAGATTTTAAACGTGAGCTCAATGATTATAAAGCCACTCGCGATAAGAATGTTACGCTAAACTTGCTTATGAAATATTCAATATCCGTATTACAAACGAATACATGGTAAATATATGCGAAAGTTACGCATTGTTAACGTATATGATAATTGAAATTGTCCTTCATTTAGTAGGCATTTTAATTTTATAAGTATTATCATTTGTAAACTTGTAATTAAACTACAATACAATAAGAATAAAATAGGGTTATAGAGACTACGTAAATATGTATTTAAACAAAAATGAAACCTAAATAAGTAGACAGAAGTTCAATATAAAGTATTTAAAATGTATTACACCGTTTCAGAGTCACTATAGCCCTATTAAATACTCTTTCATAATAAACGTACCTGACGACTCGATGCGTGCACACCACGAATTCAGGTTTCGAGTTCCATTGATGGTAAGTGATGTAAAAGCGGGTCTGCAGCCATATCCACTGCTGCCCTTTGGTCAGGAACCGGTAGTAGCAGGATGTTAGTTCACCCTTCTGCATCACTGTTAACAACGAAACATTATACACTACTTTCATATAATATAATATGCGTATACGTAAACTTGCCGTTCAATAGAAATAAAACTGACTATGAAAAGTAAATGCCGCAGTATTGGATCGACTATTTTCTTCCTGAATTTCGGTACGTAAGCTCTTAGCAGTCTTCTGAATACTTCAATAATGTTTAGGACAATCAAAAGGAGCAGCAGAATAATGACATTTTGAATAGAACTCCAACGATTGTTAGTTATTTTTGTTCGGCGTGAAGTTTCGCATAGACATTTTTATGATAGAGCTACTAAATATTTACGCTAGTCGGACCCGTGAGCCAAGTACACTTAACGCGAGCTGACTTCTTTGCCGGTTCTTACTGTTTTCTTTTATTATAGAGTATACACTATAATCACTGCAAGTATGAAGCTTGTATCTATTATCGTGTTTATTGTATAGCAAAAACAAAACACATTTGTTAATTCTTATATTAGGATTCTGTTTCTTCTTACTTGTCAATGAATTGAAAACCAGCCCTAACAATACTTATTTTGTGAAATCATTCATAAGGCCTCCTATTCCCAACCTTTAAATAAGGTAGGACCGAATGTCGCTATACCTTCACGTCCGTACCAACGATACATAAAAGTAAGCGATATTACTTTAAGAGTAAAGTTCAGTCTTAAAGAACTGCTTATAAAGCAAGATGTTTTAAGCAGAAAGAAAATATTGATGGATACAACTATACTTACAAGCTTCGTGGCAGGTGACCACTTTCTCCAGGTCGTCAAAGTGGTAGTAATCGTATCCCGACGTGCCGAGGACTTCGAACGGTAGGTATCCGATGATGGGCGGCGCGCGATGGTCCAAGAACAGGAATTTCCACTCCAGACTGTGTCGTGATGTGAACTCACTCCGATTCGAGTCCACGAGTGACACGTCACGGATGAGTTGGGGAGTGTAGAGCCGACCAGTGCATACGAATAGCAGTCTATAAAACAAGTTATCACGGTTACTCATGGCCTATAGAAATATGAATATTAGTTTGGAGGAATCCCTATACGTTTTCACAGCTAAACGCTGAGTCGATTTTGATAAAAGACATGGACATATCTTAATCTTTGAGGTAGTACAAGCTAATAGAAATAATGCAGAACCATCAGTTTTTTTTATCGTGTACGTTGTGCCCGTGTTAACTGCGCTATGGTTCTTTGAGTCCTAACTGATGTAATATAATAATAAACCCCTCTGGTACAGTCGTTATCTCACCATGAGTCTAACGCGATATCGCGTGGTAAGGTGGTAATTTAAAAGCTAGTGTAACTAGCTTTTAAATTACCACCTTCGCCTTGTAATATAAACAAAAAATGTATCACCAGGTTAAATAAAAGCGCACAAACAGAAGGGCAGCTTGTGGCAAACTGAATGTGAGTGGCGACACTGCGGTCTTGAATGCCTGCGAGAGTCGGTTAGGGCCTTTTGCCCGGCTTGCCGTTACAGGCTGGCTAGGGTGGAACTTCAAGAACGCCCGTAGGTCTCTCAACTCTGGCTTGTCTTGGTCGGCCGGTCAGAGAGAGGCTGCTAGAGCTACATGCTTAGGGGTGGAAGTGTCATCTTCAAGGGCATAACTACGGGGAAACCCGCTCCGGGTCTCGTGATGGTGAAACCGGCACCGCACTGATCGACACCCCTAGCCGCTCGCACCGGTGTTGCCCTATGCTAATGACTTGTATTCCTATAGTAGCCATTCAGGGGGCCCATCTAGTGAGTTGGCGAGTCACCGTCTGTCCATTCGATTGATGCTATCAGAGTATTCAGGGCAGACGCCATTTTATCATCCATAGCTACCAATATACCAGTCCATTAAACACCCATACCCATAGCCCATATATTAGAATCCATACGTAGCAATAGTCCTACGCCTGCTGCGGCTAGTGCCGCTGTAGATGTTCCGTCCCACCTTTGATTAAAACTCTCGAAGGGCCTCTTCACGTTGGACCCATGTCTCCGTGTAAGCCTCCCAAAGGGCCGGGTATTTTCCTAATGTATTAGGGAAATACCCGAGAAAGAGAAACAAATAATAATAATATTCTATCGCATACACACAACACCATCTAGCCCAAACGCTACTGCTTTTGCGACAACTAAGCAGTACTTGTGCTATGGGTACTAGACAATGGATAAATATACATAGGTATGTGGCGACTCCGCACAGACGAAGAAGTTCCGCCTACATCTAACAGATGGCGCTAAATACGCTCAAATGACGTCACAATCCTGCATCGCGCAAGCGGAGTTTACACAGCGACTAACTATATATACAAGCTCCCGACTGGGTGTTTCTATGTAAATACGTACATATTATACATAGAAATACCCAGACCAAGACAATCATCCATGTTCATGCACACAAATGTTTGACTTGTGCGGAAATTGAACCCGCGACCTCAGGCGTGGCAGTCGGTTCCACTAACCACTACGCCATCGAGGCCGAATATAGTCTATAGCCTTCTACTATGAACGGGCTATTTCATAGAAAATGATTATCAATTAGGCCTTAGTAGTGCCGGAGATTCCGCATTCAACAATAAATGAAAATTGAACTTTATGTCAGGTATATATTCTAATATTTTTTTATGATATGCTTAGGTTTTCTAAAGGTTTTACTGTTTTTTTAGTTTGTGTTTATAACAGAAGTGACTACCAATATCTAATACAGCCGCTCAAAGTCCACGAATGAAATCAATAATAAGTACTTCTTTAAACAGATACAATTCACTTCACAGGACGTTTTGTGTCACGCTGCCTTATACAGTTCTATTAATAAAGTGCATTATTTGTTCTAGCCTATTGAACAAGTAATGCACTTTATTAATGAAACAATGGTGTCAGTAGGCTAAACTGACACGTAAATGAATGAATTATTTAATGAAAGCATTTATTGGACATAAGTCTATTTCTTACCTAGATTCGTGGTCTTGTTGATAGTTAGGCACATCGTCGCTATCAATATGCTCCATGTTTGTTCCTGAAAATGATAACACATATTCAAACAATTGACTTTAAATTTTCTTTCTTAAATGCATAGAATTTTTTTAACATAGTTGATGTAGCAGTTTACTGCAAATGGTTACATTACAAGAAAGTTTGTCATATCAGTTTCTTCGACTTAATCACGATTTGTGATTATAATGTAGGTACTAAGTTTATTACATAACACAAACAAGTTTAAGACTTAACACAAAATACTTACGAAAATGGCCATTGAACTGTACAAGTTCATAAGTGGTGTCATCTCTGAAGTCCAATGTACCCCGCCTTAGATGGCACTGGAAGCGGATTTCGTTCTCTACAACAAGAATACTTTGATTGCAACACACGGCCTTGTACATCTGTTAATGGGTCGTTGTAAACACTACCGGCTTATACAGGTGTCCCGAAACTCAACGATAACCTGGTACCGAGCGAGAGGCCAAGGTATACCAGTTATGAAAAAAATAAGAAAAAGAATCAATGCCCTTAGTCAAGCGATAATATACATTTTTCGAAAAAGTTGAAAATTTGTCACCCCTGGTCGCATTTTTAAGTACTGTGATCACAATTTTCACAATTTTACAGTGATTTTTTTAATAATATAATCTCAGATAACAGTTCTATTAATCGCAACCACAAATCAAAGTAATAAACATTGTTAACTAAGTTAAATAAATTAAGTTTTGACCAGTTATGATTTACAACATTATTGTCAGTTAACTTTGACACTGCATGTTGAAAAAATATATAATATATAAAAATATAATACAATATCTATTAAAATTGCGCCAAAAAATTGATGCAGCATCAGAAGAAGTAAATGCGAGTAGATGTGCACGACTGGTGAAGAGGTCATTTCTGAGGCGATGCAGAGCTTGTATTCGTGCCGGAGGGAAACAATTTCAGCATCTACTTTACTTTTAGGAGGATATTAAAGTGTTACGATAATTGATTGTTTTATTTTGATTAAGTTTTCCATTAGGTCCCTTCGCAAAAAATACGAAGCAGCACTTTCATTGGCAAGGAAGTGCCAAGTGTTGTACCATTTTGGAATCTAGACTAAATAGGCCAGCTTTTGAAATAACTTGCCAAGGGTAGTGTGGTAAAATTTTTCCAACATGGAGTGTCAAAGTTAACTGAGAATAATTTTGTACACCATAACTCGTCAAAACTTAATTTATTTTACTTAGTTAACAATGTTTATTACTTTGAATTGTGGTTGCGATTAATAGCACTGCTATTTGATATTACATTAATAAAAAAATCACAGTAAAATTGTGAAAATTGTTATCACAGTACTTAAAATGCGGGCACAGGTGTCAAATATTAAACTTTTTCGAAAAATGTCTATTATCGCTTGACTAAGTGACATGGATTTTTTCTTAATTTTTTATTACTGGTATACCTTGACCTCTCACCCGGTACCAGGTTATCGTTGAGTTTCGGGACAACCTGTATATAATACGAACCAATCGTGACGTATATATGCATAATTCTATGAAATTGTTTTGGTCAGGTAAACACGGTGACGATTGCTCAATTACTTACGTCAATTATCATATTGATTACGTTTCGTTAGTACACATAATATAAGTAAATAATATAACAGTAAGCAATATGTTGATGCCACAATATTGAAAATAGATAGACTGCACACAGCATTGGTAAAAAGAAATTAATTTAACGTATTGACTAGCTCAGATTACTCATAAATTAATTTATTCGCAATGCATTGTTGGGTTTCTTACATGAAAATTTACACGGATTGATAACAGTATTACGAAACAAAGAAAGCATGTTTATTGTAAAGGCAATATTTGAAAAACAAGCAACACGAGGCCCGTCTATGTATCGTTTGAAATGAAAGTCATACTACTAGTCATTTCTCTCGACATTTCTATGGATTATTGATGAAATATTGGCTACAGAAGAATCTTAATAATATTTCGTTCGTTTTTAATATACAAGTCGTCGAAATAACGGGAAAATATTGAAAATCAGATCAGTTCTAATCCAGGGCGTTCACCGTATATTATTCTGTATACGATGTTATAAAACGAAACTTAAAACTTAATTGTTAGAAATTTGTAAAGAATGGGGTGAACTGTGCAGAGTAAAAGGAACTCGCTGCATAAATTCAACAAATTTATTTGGTTAAAATGTTAACTGCTTATGTAAAATATTCGCAGGGCAAATTTCAACCCTCACGTTCGTTAAGCGTCATGGGCATAATATAATCGCATGAAAACTACGCAAGCAAAATATTGAAAACATAGATCGGCTTAGATGTTCCTACATTCAGGCAGCGTGTAAAAGATATGTGTGGTCAAATTTAGGGGTCGTAATGTTAATAACATAAACACATGATAAATAGTTACAAAGAATAAATATTTGTCCTCTGTGGGATCGAACCCACAATACTGGAGTCGGTGGCGTGGCGACCACTAAAACCGCTACGAAAAATAGTCTTCAGGAGTGACACAACTTATTACATGCACTACGGAATATTTTTACTAAATTTACTTAAAAGAAGAACACTTAATACAGAACACATAAGTATTGTATGTGTATAGTTGTTATTTCTCGCCAGCAGTAAGTGATAAAAATATTATGAATTTGATTTGGTATTCATTATTCTCCTACTATGTCAGAATAAACCTCTAAATGATTGAATTTGTTCCAATCAAATAAACATACATAATATCAAAATAAACAAACATACCTATTTAAATATCAATGAACAAATTTTCTTTATCATACAAATATAATATGATAATATTATCAAAATGTTATTTTGAAAGTAATATTGGCGATAGATGATTTTCACAGTACATAGGTACTATCTTGTATGAATTTAATTGTATTCGCAATGCAACATGGTCAAATGTACATTTACATAATTCATAATAATCTTTGCAGTTAGCTATCAGGCAGTAACTTAGAAGTTATTGTTAATTGGTATCAAATTTAAATATATATATTTATAGGCAATGTGATATACTTTGAAATTACTTGATTCAAAATCCTTTTTATTATATATTTAGTTGACTCTATATTACATATTTTACACTAATATATTTGACACAACATAAAATACAAAAAATAACAAAAAAGACTACAAACCTTTGTTAGACGATTGCATTGGATCAGTAGCAGTGCCAGGATTCTGAAGTAAGTTGTATAAGCTTGGTCGATCATCCTCAAAAGCCAAATCAAATATGCTTATGTTTACTACATCAGCCTGCAAATAAATACTAGCTTAGCTTAAATTGGAAAAATGTCCCATATTCAACTATGGTAATTATCACCTCAAACAATTCATAAAAACTCCAAACACACTTTTTACAATTAACAAAATTGTAAACAATCTCTATACCCAATATTAATGAAGCACACATCTTTGCATTCACATCAATGTTGTAATTTTATTTGTAAATAAAATAAACCATGACAAAATCTACAAAAAGATGCCACTTTAATTTGTAAAGATATCAACCAACCCTACATACAAATGGAGATGTCTAACCATGTGTGTACATATGTTGGTTCAAATGTAGAGCCTGTCAACATTACTACCTGGCATTAAATCTACACCATATTTTATATATGTTACGGCTAATACCCGAAGTGCGGCTACACCTAGTTTTAGCCAGCTACAACTCAAAAGTAACCTAACATAACCTAACCGCATGTGGCCGGCTGCACCTAGTTGTAGCCGGCTAAAACTAGGTGAAGCCGCACTTCGGCTATTAGCCGTAACATATACACATATTCATAAGCTATACTTACTGGATTGTGACCAAGCAGCGATGTAATACTTTCTGACACATAATATATTTGACCAGTAGCTGAGAATACCATCACAAATCCTTCTAAAGCCTCCAGTACTAGGTAAGTGAATTCTTCATTTGATAGGAATGCTGGCTTCCAGTCTTCTTGAACATCATGAGCTCGTGACCTAACCGTAATTTCTACAACAATGAATTTGCATCAAAGTTGTGTATAACCACACAATTAATTGCTGTTGTTCAAGTATTTACAAAAAATAGGATAATATCAAAGCAGTAAAACATAGAGACAAAATTATGTTTATAACAACATCACAGTGAAATAACAACATCTCGGTTTAAAGACAATCACAGTAGACTGTAAGTCTCCAAAAATGTTTCACAGCTATTGAACCTGCGGTGCTTGTATCTTCTATTGGTGGTCTCCTTATATCAGTAATCTGTTTGTCTATCCCTCATACTAGATATATTGTATAACAATGATCTTAGTATGAGACTGCCGAATTGCTATTTTTCCTAAATTTCAGTGACATCATTCGATACAGTAAAATAAATTCATAAAAGGCTTTAAAATGACAAAGTACATTGTGCATAAAACTTACCATTGTGGTTTTTGAGAAACGATATTGTGGATTTGAGAACTGTTGACTTGTCCATCTTCCGATTATTCGTAGTGACCATTGAACTAAGCTCATTGACAAGCATATTGAACTGATCTCTACGCTTCTTCTCGCTAAGATTGCGAGTCCTCCTGTGTGAAATTGTGAAATGTTGACAAATAAAATGACTTCAATTATTTACACTTAGCAGTAACTTGTAACCAAAACAGTCATAGCCCATGTAAGTAATATTATTTAACAATAGGTTGATGATTTAACTATATCTATGTAGTTCATTATTTACTTACCATCTTCTGAATCATGGGTCTTTCTCACACCAAAACATTTCTCATAGCTACATGTACACTTAAACAAATAATTTTACACTAAGCACCTTTTTGTGTCATCCTTATCATCCCCGTCGTCATCCATGGTGCTGACGCTGAGAGGATGCAGGGCTGCAGTTGACTCAATCTTTAAGTATTAAGCATAGCAATGCAATGGCGAATCGAGCCTGACAGGCGACGTGATCGTTTGCCGACTGGAATCACACCAAACTGCCGCGTTATTCAATACACAAAGGGTAACTGCACATCACATTAACGCAGCACGTTGATTGCTACTGCCGTGCCACTAAACACTGCGCTAGTGTGAATAGGTAATTGGAAAATGAACACTGTATCAAGCACTGCGTCAGATTTGTTTTCTTTATGTCTAGCTACAAATGCATTCAGTTACAATAAAATTACATTACGCACCCACAATTAACTGTATTTCAGGAATAAATATTAAACACGTAATAACAATTAAATTCACGGTTTTATGCTAGTTTGGGATTCAACGAGAGTTTCTACAGAAATCCCTAAATGTAAATTCGCTGTGGTTTCACATCGTAGTTCACGAACACTCATAGACAAGTAATTACTTTTTGTCGTGACATGAGACATAGGTACATGAACAATTCTGGACAAGGTATTTCGAGATTAATTAAATATTGTATTAGGAATAGTTTCATAATCTTATGATAACAGCATAGAATTAGTAATTTTGGATTATTACCATTACTAATGAGACTATTTAAAATTAAAAATTACGTGAATAATAAGAAGATTTTATTTGAATAAATTATTTTTTGTATATGCTTTAAATGCTTTAAACACTATAGTATTATTTTATATTGTTGCGAAACAAATAGAGTATAAACAAAACTATTTTCTTTTTAATAAATCAGATTGATTTTTACAATAATTGGTAACAGTGTCATCTAGCGCATACTAGTAGAACCATTAAGTTACTTTGACAGAAGCGTTCAAGACTAGGCTGTACATGTAGTTATCTGTGCTAGTTGCCAGTTCTCTTTCAAAAGGTATAATGATAACACCAAAAATATTCACGCTGCAGTACAGTGCGAGTGGTGGTCGTTGATGAACTATTGTCGTTTTTAAGCGTGGTTTTAGATAAACTAAACATCGATATCTTTGAATAAGTTATTGAAATATGTGGCCGTATCAACATTTACAAGAAAATGTTGTGTCTCCTTCGCTGAATGAAGCTGAAGAGGTAACGTTTTGATTTTTTTAAATAGATAAGTTCTTTCGTGGGGTCGGCTTTATGTGAAAATTTTACCTGTATGACACAATTTTTATTAAATTACCATTACGGTTACGTAATTCTATGGCGGAAGGTTCCCAGCGGAGGGAGGGAGACAGGTATTATCCTCGCCACGCGGTCGTTACGTAAGGAAATTATGTAAGGTTGAAAATCAAAGGGATGATTACGAGGGAACAGCCATCAAAACGCAGAAATGGTATTGATGCAGCGCGCGCAGCGCATATCCACTGGCGTGTAAACAAAATAAACATAAACACGACGTCGCGCCCACTGCCGCGCGCCGCGGGCAAGCAGTGCAAGCACCGAACCACCGCAACCTTTGTTCATGTGAAATTGCAAATTGCATAATTATTATTACATAATTTGATTAATTTTCTATAAAACATCAAGAGCACGAGCGTTGTACTACTATGTCCATTTGTTAGATTATAAAAATGTTATTGAATTTGGATTGACACATGTCATTGTAAACTTGTTATTTTTACGTAATATTACAAGTTGTTGTTGCCCAACCACAATTTATTAGAGTTAGTTTTGAAAGAGGAGACAAACCTTGAGAGTGCTTTTACTTGCGAAAACCGTTATGCACTCACTTTATGTTACAAACATGCATAATTTATTTGTAAACAATTAAACAATGCATGTAAGTAACATGCTCATGGGTCCTCTACGTCCTCAATCAAATAACTTGTCTGTTTCGTATTGACTGTTCTATTTAGTATTTCCAATAATAAAACAGCTCTAACTGAAATATATACTTATTAATAAGATTCTCAATAGCAACATGGATTATCAAAAACAACATTCAAACTACTTCGTGGCGAAATTATCAACATAGTGGTGAGATACATTATAATTATTGTTCTTGTCTTACTGGTAGTGTCGTAAATGACAGATCAGCGAGTTTGGGGACCAATAAATCCTGTATTTAATTCCCGCGTCGGGAACAGCAAGTATTGTGATTTGCGGTCAGAAAACATTCTTACCAGCTTAAAACATATTATGTCTACAAAACCGCAATAGCCTGGCCCTATATTACGTATGCCCTATAAACGTAGGCAACTAAATGTGCGTGCACGATACACATCGACCTGCCTTTGTTGTGTACATGTTACAAAATCTTTTCTAGCTTGTGTTTTAACTAACTATATTATTCTGCAGATTCATGAAATAATTAACATCGTTGTTGACGACGAGCTATGAAAATATAACGAGTCTTCGTCTATACCTACAAATAAATTAAATAAAAGTGTCTGTTTGTAATGTCAAAATTTCTGATTTTTACTAAATGCGTATGAAAGTATATAGGTACCTAGTACATATATAAAAATCGAAATTCTAAATTTTTGTCTTGTCTGTCTGTCTGTTTGTTCTGGCTAATCTCTGAAACGGCTGCACCGGCTTTGACGGGCCTTTTACTGGCAGATAGGTGATGTTACAAGGAGTAACTTAGGCTACAGATATTTCAGAAAAAAATAGAGATCCGCCAAATATAAAATATAAGTTTTTTGTTTAATTCCACGCGGACTAATTCCCGGATAATAGCTTGTACAATATATGAATATACTACGAATAGTAAGTTGGTAGTAAATCTAAAATCTAAATTCATGATCATTATAGGTACTAGGTACCCAATTGTCGGGCAGCTATTATGTTTGTCGTTGTTTTATTCGCAATCTTATGTCACGACAAGTAATCCCATATAAAAGTAAATGTATTGACACCTGCTCAATCGTAAACGTACAACAATCATAAAAAAGAGCTTGATTTTCGGGCATACCTACAATAAATTAAAAGAATTATCTTACATATAATAGATGATGTATTTCAATAACAATATGTATTTTATTTTTATACGTAAGGTGTTATTTTTTTAATTTTACACTTGATTCAATTAATTGAATTCATGTTATTTAAATTCAATGTCAACATTTTTATAAAGAATTACGTAACTACAAACACGCCACAGTATTAAAAAAGCCGCAATTTATGTTACGGAGCTTTGCCTTTATACGTTGCTCTAAAATCTACACTTTGTGACCTACGTGGTGGCATAACTAATCACTTTTTTATCACTGAGATATTACTATAATACCACCACTAAACATTATAAGTAGAGTACCACTTACCGCAATATTTTCGCTGTTATAAATTTATTTGCACTGAAAGCATGATCATTTTTAATAAATAAGTCAACAAAAATGTAATAAAATGTTTTGAGTGAAGTCAATATTATTAAAATATTTACACAGAAATAATCTTTAATCAGATTTAGGTATGTGAAAATATTTGCGCGCGAAGAAAATGTTAATTCGAGTTGCACCCATTCTGCAGCTACATTGATGAATGTCCCCTTCAAGTCATACGCGTTTATGAGAAAATCAGTATGACTCAATATATAAACATACATAATTAGAAGTACTTAACATTTCCTTCTAGATTGATGAGGTCAGCAAGTACTATTAATCATAAAATGAATTAACATTTTGATGATACATCATACCCAAGCAGAACAAAAATTTGATAATACCTACTGCTAATCCAGTACCAACAGAGATAAACGTTTTTGATTCTCATAGCAATATATTAAAAAAGTAAACGGAAGCTCATACAAAATATGTTGATAGACGTTTATGAGAAAAATCACTCGCTAACGAAAATTCGGTTGCAACGTATCTACTTCACAAAGCATTCATAATATACCTAATGAAACATATTTTACTGGATGACGTCAGGAACGAATGGGTATTACGGCGCAAGCGATATAACGATGACACCACAAGTTACAAATCTTGTGTCCAACATGTAGTAGATCAAGGCTATACAAATCACTTAAATATAGGCCCAAATTTGGGCTCCATGTCAGTCAATGAGCCATTACGTAGCGCCCACCTCACAGTCAGCTATAAGGTCAAAGCCATCTGGCTAAGTTCTTACTCATTTATATTAGAGTGCTGTGCTTTTATCGGCTACCGACTACTGTTGCAGATGACGCAAGCCTAGTGCTGTTGGCAATATTCAAATGCGCTGTTGGTTGGCCATTTTGTGGCCTACAAACTTGGATATGGGTAGCTTTGTACGAAATTGCAAATTTGCACAAGGGCTCCATGCATTCATATATTGCGACATAATTACATTAATATCTGTGCCAGATGATTATAATTAACACTGGTTTGTTGGTTTGTGGTGGTATAGGTTAGGGGCTAACGATATGGCCAATCGTGAGAGCTCAGGTGGGACAAACTGATCTTAGGTATTGGCTATACTCTTTGATCATAGTGTGTCGCAATGTGCTTCTAAAACACCTCTTCCTCCACATTTGTATTACATAATTATTACACTGTAATTAGTTCAGATGGCTATTAAAAATCGTTAGGATGAATTTACCACTGACTGCCAATTAAATATATAAAGGAAACATTACAGATCTTAGTTAATCAATAGTTATTTCATAACACACTAAGGTATTATTTTGACAAAAGCATAGGGATATCTTGCTATAGGCACGGAGGAATTTATAACATTCCCCTTCGACTAATGTTTCTTTGAAATGGGTCCATGAAAAAGTAGTTACTCACGTTCATACCAGAAACCGAGCGTTCCTTAAACATGCAAAATGAAATACAAAGCAAAAATAATGGATACGGACGTTAGGGTCCCATTCCGGTACACCCCCGGCCAGGACGCACCCACAGTGAAAAATTTGTTATTCCGCTACGCCCCCTGCCGAGACGTTCCCATTGTGAAACAACCGTAGAAGACACTTGAGCAAATACTATTGAAAACAAGTTTAGTATTTTCGAATTTGAAATCTACACAATGGGCGAGCAACCCTTTCTCTGTTTTCTGTGCGGAAACAGAGAAAGGGTTTCTTTTTGAAAGGTAAAGGTAAAGGCTTTTTCTTGGAAACCAACATATTTTAATATAAATTAGTATGCATTACACATATTTTTAAAGAGTATACTTAAAAATTTATCTTACTAATTCTAAAGCTAATAATAGTATTCACACAGAACAAAATATTTAATTTCAAAAACACTTGTTTTTAACAATATTTGCTCAAGTGTCTTCTCCGGTTGTTTTACAATGGGGCGTAGCGGGATAACAAACTTTTCACTGTGGGTGCGTCCCGGCCGGGGTCTTATCGGAATGGGACCCTAACGGCCGGACCCGAAATAATTACCTACTACCTACTTAAATAAACGCAATGCCGATTCCTAAAACATTTTCTAAGATTGTTAGCTGTTTCTCGCTATAAATTAATATTACCATAACAATCTGTGTATAAATGAATGTTTATTTTGTAGCTCGTAATTATCTGCGTCATGTGTTTCGGCTAGGTCATTGATCTTACTCAGTCTTTATAAAATGCGATCTAAAGATAGCCCCGGGTTAAGCTAAGGTAGCTCTTAAAATAAAAGGTGAATAATTTACGCTACTAAATTTAACCTTAGATTACCTCTGTGTTAAATCTGAGGTGTTTAGAATTAGTACTTGACTTTAGTATCTCCGAATCGCGTTTCGAAATAAAATTGTTATTGTCTAAGGTAGTGTGCATTATCTTCTTACTGGAAACTTATATAGCGTGTAAAATTTAACAATTATATTGCATATACTTATTTGTACATTGCAAGGTGAAGTTACACAATGAAGCGTTAGAAATCATATTGTTTCTTTACAGTAAGACAAGTTGCTTAATTTTCCATTACCAGTGCCGTGGTATTGGCCGCTACGGTAGACAATAAGGTTGCAGATAGGTAAATCTTTGTAAATTGGTTTCACAACAATTGTCAAACAGAACAAAAAGCCTTTCTCGTAACAGTTATTAACTTATTATTGTAAAGTGCCAATGTTACAAATCCTGGTAATGATAACAATAAATTATAGTGACCGACTGTCTAATGGAACACGTCACGTAACGTGATATTTTGACAATGTTAATAATTATGATGACTTACCTAACTTACTTCAAACAACAACGCCCCCGTAAGGGCGTTGTTTTGACATTTAATTGAAGCATCTGTTGTTGTTTTTTATGTAACTGGTTGTAAGATTCACTGAAGCGAGTGTTATTCTAAAAACTAGACACTCAGCTCCCCTGATCACACTATAGCTAACGATACTAAAACAAATTGCAAAGCTGGTTGTTTAGATTGGCTTTGAAACCCTTTAATATAATATTATGTAATCAAAAGACATGACAGTAAACTTATATCTATTAGGAATTTTAATTATCTATTGCATATTCTGGTTCGTGATAAGACACTCTAGTTTAGGGCCTGGTGCCACATTATAAAGCGTAACAGTCACAGATTTTTTTTTTATTACCTTTATAGTTATACTAGCTTCTGCCCGTGGCTTTGCTCAGGAACTGTACTTCTTTTTGAATAAAAAGTTGCGCCCTTTACTGAGCTGAAAATGTGTACCTATGCGAAACATATGATGATCCGTCGAGTAATTAAGATGTCAACGCGTAACAAAATTACATTCGCTTTATAAGATTAGTAAGAATTGAACGTTACTAAAAAGACTTAAAATGTTTTTACAAGTCAGATACACTACCATTAATTATCTGAACAAAGACTATTTCAACTAGGTACCTACTTATATCACATAATTAACGATGGAAAACTAAGAAACATTAAAACTTAAACGTAATTCGAAGTATCGGTACGGTTTAGTTCAGTTACGATAAATGTAATGTAAAAATATAAGTAGGCGGTACCTAGTTAGTGCAAGCGAGGCATGCGCCGCGGCAGAGTCAGTGGGCCACTGGGTCGCATTATGTAAGCACACCGCTTACTTCGTTTTGCGTAAGAACCGTTGTAGGCAATACCATGCCGCAGACGATGATTCATTTATTTATTCTAACGAGTAATTACTGTATTAACTGATAACAATTCGCTTAGGACTCACGTCGATTGTTTTTATATTACAATATTATCTATGAGTTTCAAACTACCGTAGCGGCACAGCGGTAATTTATACGACTGCTATGCTATGTGCTAGGTTTTGAGTTCGATTCCCGACCGGGCAATGCTGTGTATGTCAAGGAATACTTATTAGCAGTATTACGTGCCATTTAAAACCATAACTGGCGAATGTTTAATACACATCTGCCTTCGGAGATAGGTATGAAACTACTTATATGAACTTCTTTTGTGCTATTATTTAGAAAAGATGATATTGTTTAAATTATAGGTACAAATTGTGTGGGCAAATTGTTGCCAAGCTGAAATTGGCACACGTTATCGGTCAATGAACTTATTGTGTGAAATTTAGAATTCTTGATATATTAGATAATTGCTACGTGCGATAGCTTATCGTTTTGTAATTTTGAATATAATGCCCAAATATTGTTTTAGTATAATTCTAAATTTGTTTCTCTGTCATTATAAAACATTTTTGCCTTACCGCTGGGACCGATTCATCGAATATTATAAATAGATTTTTATGAAAGAAACCTAACAAGTTTTATCCTTGTATTGCGTACGTATACAAATTATTTACACAATATATTACGTAATAGCAAGCCCATAAACGGTTGTTTTTGCTAACATAATGATACTATACTTATGTATAAGCAATAGACAATATAGATTGATTGAAAATGCTCAAAGCGATATATCCAATTTCCTTTTTTTACTTCGTACCTGGTACTTATAAAATGTGCCTACCGAGGTGTCGTACTTGAGACTGGCAATCCAAAAGCCTCCCCACTCGTTATCTAATCAGTGTTATTAATTTCTTTTCAATTATAGTCCATGATCAATAGCGAAATAAAACAGACAATGCCGAGATAAATAAATCAATACAATCATAAAAATGCCTTGCCACAAGAGATATGCGTGATACATAATAATAGGATCATTTAATTGTCATAGCTTACCTCTAGTTAGCTCTAATGGAAAGGGGTTCAATGAAGCGAATGCTTTTACATACTCGCTAAAGCGGGGTATCCAACCGCTTAACTACATCACTTAGCTTTGGTTGTAATAGCTCAACGCTTGTCTAGCTCATACATCCTATGTGTAAAGGTGCCATAATTGCAACGGTTAAGAATAACCTCGTATATAATAAGCACCAGCTTAAAGCGCCTTGTTAGTAATAATGATAATAATGATGAATAAATAGTTCATAATCATATCAGCTATGTAAAAAATGTCTATGTCTGTCCTAATGCTGAGCACGGGCCTCGTCTCAATGTTAGAAGAGTTAGGCCATTGTCCACCACACTGGCCCAATGCGGGTTCGCACGCTTCGCATATCTTCAAGAACATTATAGAGAATTCTCAGACTTGTAGATTTCCTCACAATGTTTTCCTTCACCGTTAAAGCAAGCGTTAATTTACTATTTAATGCGTATATAACTACGAAAAGTCAAAGATGGGGGCCTTAGGATCGAAATTGAGACCTCTGCGTGTCAGTCTAACGGTTTCTCACTACGCTATCGCTGTGTTCATACTTATTAACTTAATCATTTTCGTCGTCAAGTAACCTTAATAAATAAAACTATACTAATCCAATCACACTTCCATTATTTCACACGTTATTATAAGGTCGGCTACACAATCTAGTTCACGTAGAACTTAGGTATCGTGTTTATAACCGACAAGAAAACAATCTGGTCCAATATCAAATTCCCTATTGTTTGAATGCAAAACAATTTAAACTCTATGCATAACCAAGAATACTCGGTCTCACACAATCGCGGATGGTGTAATGGTTTGAGTGGTAGCTACTTCGTCGAGTGCCGTGGATTCGAATTTCGATCCTCACACTGGACCAAAAATTGTGTGGTCCACAAATAGTTGTACCGAGCCTGGGTGTTCCTTGTGTCCGTTGTTTTAATGTCTTAAAGTTCTCCGCGGTACAGGAACAAAAAGTAGAGCGGGGCGTTCTCTCTTTAAAAAACATTGTTTTTGCAAAGTGTGAGGAGCAATAATTGCGTTATTTTTACCTTTTACTTAATCATATTAATTGAGTTACGACAGTTACGTTTAATATATACGATCGTGTAACAACTATATATTTTATTTTACCATAATTGTAAAAAAAAAATAGCTTCTGTATACTGTTGCGCAAAACTTCTTAAAGGAGGACAAAAGTTAGGCTCAGTACGTATCTATATACGTTAGTATAAACCAGTATTGACTGCACTGATGGCGTAGAGGTTTAAGTGGTCGCGGCGCCACTACCACTGCGCCTAGTGTTGTAGTTTCGAATCTCACACGGGACAAAAATTCGTGTGATCCACACAGTCAGTGTCTGGACATGTTCTTAAGAAACACAGATATTCACCCCTATTACGTGGGTCATATCATAACTCATAGGTCATAACACAGCTGGCAAATCTGATTGCTACTAGTCTATATATTTAATTCATTAGGATCTATAATGTCATTGTGCTAATAACAAAAGTGTTTCTCTTTTCTGATACAGGTAGAATCACTGTCGTCGTACACGTCATCCCCACCGATGTCGCCACGTGGTGCCTACGGTAGGGCAGAGCCCGTAAGTACTTTATTATTAAATCGCTCTAAATCAGGCTAAAAAAGTATGTTTTTTCTATAATCTATGGCGTCGACACCCTCGCAATATATTATTTTAATATTTAAATAAATAAGGGCTCGGAGCAAAAGCCATGAAATTAAAAATATGTTTATCGTATTACTCGCAAATTACTAAAATTGATTACATTTTAGAAAGGGTAACTGTGTTTTACTCCAAGAATTATTTTATAGGCAACCCTAGCCTTAATCTAGCAATTGTAAAGAATACATTATTATTTATTACTCACCATTCACGGTAATGAATTTTATTTTGTCATCTACATAGTACAGCTTAATATTTTTATAAATATTTAAAATATTAACTTTTACGATAATTTACGTAGAATATTTAACATTGACATATATCTGTATCAAGAAAACTGAAATATTTAAAGGTGGGTGTCTCTTAAAAATCACAAACATAATAATATATACGATTATTCATGTAGGTAAGTAATAGTTATGAACGTTAAAGTTACTCTTATTAATGTCGGGCACGCCACGATCGTGGCGGTAAGTCCCGTGTTTGAGGAGTGACTGGAGAGGCGGCATGGCGCCCTCACCTTCCGGCTGATACAAGTAATGACAAGCCACGGTTGTTATGGCCAGTTCCTATGATGTATAGGCCGGCAAGAGACGGCCGGTTATTACCACTGCGGCGACTGCCGCGACGTTGTTGTATACACGGCGCTGCACACTTTGGCTGATTGCCAGGCCTGGGCATCGCAGCGCCGTGAGTTGATTGCGGCAGTCGTATTGGTTGCCCTGTCGCTCTCGGCCATAGTTCAGTCTATGGTCCGGAGTTAGAGGTCGTGGAACGCCGTCGCCTCCTTCTGTGAGGAAGTGATTTCCATCAAGGAGGCGGCGGAGCGGGAGAGGGAGCGCTTAAACTCTCCCGCCAACCACAGAGCCCGGCGCCGGAGGGCGCGAGACGACCTCCAGCTACACTGAGGTTTGACCCTGGGGGTGGTGGGCTTCGTGGGCCTGCCCGTCACCCGATCAGCACCAGGTCCAAGAGGCAGCGTGCGTGTTCCCACGCGCGCCTCTGTTTCGAGTCTGTGTCCTCTCTTGGGGGAGACATCCCCTTTCTCTACGACTAGCCCAGTTTATGATATAGCGTTCCCCTACACCAACCGTCAAGGTTATTTTAGGGAAGCCGCTGTACCTTCCAGAGCCCGAGAGCACCTTCCGAGACCCGTTATAGACAGGTCTTGTCCTCAAATCTCGACTCTCCACCCTAACTTCAGAGATTCGGTTCTCGTAAGCGAGCTACCTCGTGCCCAAGTGACACTACCTATTCTCCAGATAGGTATCGGAGCAATAAAGCCGAAAGTTGCTAACGAGAACCTCGCTGAAGCTGACGGAGAAGCCGCCTTCTATATCTCCAGTATGGTACCGGAGCTGTGTAAGGCACGCTCCTTTCCCGACGTACATCTATACGCCTACCCAAATAGGCCTACAAGCCGGGTGTGGCCTGAGTCAGTCCAGCTATGACTCTTACTTGCTGAGCAGGCAAGCGCCCGATATGCGTTGTGGTAGCGAAACCACGCTGCCACTTCGCTAAAGACAACTCTGTCTCACGGGACCGACTGGTTCGCATTAGCCGCGCATGAGAACGGCGCTCGAACGCCATGTGCTTGCCGAACAACGAACATGTCGTCCTCTGCGGCTAACCACATACCCCTGTGAGTCCAACACCAATGTCAGGCACCGCGCACTCTAATCAGCGGTCGATAGGACACACCTTTCGAGGCGCAGTGGGCTTCCTGACCCTGCAGTACCGTGGTCCAAAAGGGGAGACCCGTAGTTCTCCCTCTAGGGGGGCGACAGTAGGGTTTATTAGTGAGTGATTGCCTATAGGGTAGGTCTCTTCGTGTAGCGGCCTGCCGCTTCATACGGCAAGCCGAAACCTTGGCGGAGTCGCGACCGCATGTGCAAGTGATTCGCGCGGCCCCGTTGATAGCGGTTTTGTCGAGGAATACCGTGGTAGGTTTAGTCGGTATTCCGGGACGTCCATTATCTTTTCAACATCTTTCTTTTACCCCGGTGAGTCCGACTTAACCCCTCCGCCCGCCCCCGCGGAGGGGTACGCGTCAATGCATTCCCCAATGTAAAAAAAAGAAAACACTTATTAATGTGAATTCACATTTTACCTGCTATCTTTAATTTGAAGTATTCCTATACAGGCAATAATATACCGATTCGGTGAATACAGTTGAGGGTGATATTCCAATAAATGATTTAATTAATTCTACATAATTTCATATAACGTACCTGGAGGTAATGGAGTTAAAATAAATTTCTTTCACTAGTTAATATATCGTTGATTCAATAATTTATTTAGATACTAATACAATAAACACAATTATTTAAAACTAACTTACACCTAAAATATTATAAAACGTTGATTAAGTTTGGATATCTCGAGTTTACTTTTCTTCGCCCTTCCCTAACTATGCTCTGTGAACGGCAGAACTATACGGTGTTGTGCTATCAGCAAAGGGCAAAGGGTCAAGGGGATCCTTTGCACTGACAGCACAGCCTTACTTTTTCCTCAGTTGATTTTTTAAACGTGTCGTCTATAACATGATGAAAAACACGAGAATCTTTACTATAATATTATAAAGCTTAAGAGTTTCGTTTGTTTAAACGCGCTAATCTCAGGAACTACTGGTTCGAATTGAAAAGTATTTTATTGTTGGATAGCCCATTTATCGAGGAACGCTATAGGCTATGTAACATCATAAAAATAACAGGTTCCTTGTCCACCGTACTATTTGTGATAAAATTTACGGACTGTTGTAATTTGTAAATTTTTGTAATTTTACCTTATATATTAAAATACGAAAATATTGTTTTTTATCAGGTGTCGTTTGCAAACCTTATATCAGCTATAATACATACTTTGTTAGCCTGATTTATCTTTTGTATAATTATGAGTTGCTGTGTAATATATTTTTTACTCTAGGACACGGACTCCGAGTCGGATGATGACAATGAATTACTACAGCCAGATCAAAGGGAAACAGAATGCACTTCCGTCGACCTGCTACTATTAAAATCCCTAGAATCATACGTAAGTCTATATAATCTTACGGTAATATACAAAAGCCATCATCATGTAATATAAAATGTAGTTACAGAAACACTAAGTGGACGACAAATATTGAACCTATTTGATTAATAAATTAACGTAATACAGCGTGTCCTCGTCCGTTAGACATTCCTCTACACAAAACATTCCGCAGCGTGTTTCTAACTTAGAACAATGACCTAACCTAATGACGTTCACTCTAATGTTTACCGAAAATAAGTTATGTACCTATAATTAATTACCTTGGAACGACCTGTATTATTATGTGTGTGTCGTAATAGCAAACTGAATTGATTAATACAAACTTCTTCCTTTTACTTCGATCTACATATGACATTCCACTTGTAAATGTACTATTATACGAATAAGTAATTGCAGACTATTAACAATTCTATGTTCATAGCTAAGGCGATAAATTGGCTTGGCGAATAAGTTCTTAAAGTATTGACCTACAGAGTATCATGCTAAAAAGCATTAAAGATCTAAACCCTAATCCACTGTTGCGTAGTAGTCTATATTTTTTACGTAAACAGATATTCCTTCAAGATGTTCAGTATAAAGGCTTTGATATTAAATATTAAATTCAGAAATATAAATTATCAATCTCTAGATATCCTATAAGTATAAAATTTTGTTATTAGGTAGAACATCATCATTCTAGCCTTTTTATATCTAAATATGATACAAATAAAAAGGCTTTCTCATTTAACTGGAGTCAGCTGTTTATCGGTGTGACCTCTATTGTCGCACATAGACACTGGCCTTGTGAAGGTTAGGTCTCGCGCTGCGCTATTCTAAGGTCAGACCCAGACGTCAGAGTATTTTAGGTTATTGAGTGCACATATCGACCGCTATATCATAAAGCATAACAAACAATGTTTTATCCAACGTGTAGGGACACGCCGTATAGGCACATGACGTTAGTAATATATGCGCATATTTTAAAACTGTTACATTGTCAAATGGGTTCAACAAACTATTAATTAAATATGGTCTTAATCGTTAACTTACATGGTATATTGGCATCTTTGTTACCTTTATTTGATTTAAATCATATTTCATTCTTACTTATAAATACTTACTATGTAGTCACACCAAGTAGTAACTATAAATTTAGACATACTATGAGTATTATGATTCTTGTCTGTGCCAACCTAAGTTGGTCATACAAAAAAGAAACACAAATGAGGATTTAATATAAAGCACATTTAGTATACAATGTCGCCCAGTTAGTATTTCACGTCGCCCTATCTGTTGTAGCTCCGTTAGTACTTACTTGCATTGCTTTCATTTATTTCCACAATGCTTTTACGGTGTTATTTCTTTGTCCAGTTTTGTATTTACTATATTAGTATTTTGCTGCCGTATTATATTTATTTGGCACAAATAAGAATATTAAAAATAATGAACATGTTTAAAGCAAATTGGAAAATTAAACGTTCAGTTGAAAATCTTTTAAAATTGATAAATTACTTACAATTTCATTTAGTATAAATAATCAGCCCTAGTATAAAATAATTATTACCGCTGTTATTTTAAACGATCTTGAATGTAAAAGTCATAGAGGTTACTTTGTCATTGAACTGATTTTTTGAAGTTATTTAGTAAACAAGAACGTGATCGTTTTACTGGTACGACGAGGTGAGCGAAGTCCCGTCGTCTACCATCTGAATATTATATTAATATAATAAGTTAAAATGAGGGCACAACATGCGGGGGCCTTGACCTGCCTTTTATTGATGGTTATAAACTTAAAACACGCAGAAGGAGCAAGCGGAAATATTTTGTATACCGTTAAAAATGTTACTCACTTATGACTTAAAAGTGACCTTAATTAATGAAACACATCAAAGACACAATGCAATTCCTAGCTGAAAATGTTTTTTAAAAACCGAGGTTCTATACCAAACTATAGTAAAAACGTATATGCAGAAATAACAGCTGCTTTTATTGTTAATCTAAATAAATGCAAAGCGACCCGCTCCGGCCGCGCTTGAACGTTGATTTTGAGCAACAGTCATGTAATGTCGTTCATTTTAACTTTATAATCGAAGCTGTAAAGACGTCACCAATTGTACTGAAATTGTATTCTGCTCAACATTAACGACCATCCGTACCGGAGTCAGTGTTATGTATCACTTGTAACACAAATAGTACAGATTGAAGTACAAAAAATCTCTCATTGTATTTGAAATCAAAACTTCTAGGCCGCAGTGCAGAGAACAACAGCAGTGCGTCAGTTAAGATGCGAATGTTCTGAGGTGAGCGGTGGGAAGCAGCATGGCTTCGTACATTTTTATTATTTTGCGCACTGCTTCATCCTGGTACACGGGCGTCCGTCACTCATCATAAGCACACGCTCATAAGCACTAACTAAATAAGTCGACCCTCGCTTCTCTAACGTAGCCACTACATTTACACTCTTCATTAATAACGCTTAATGCTTAGTTCAATCAACCTTTCTCAGCGATCGCAGTGTTTGGAGTATGTCGGATATCAACCCTTGCGTACGACACAGGTGCAGGTTAAAATATGTGAAGTAAGTTCTTATTTTATTGTTATTTATTTATATATTTAACAATTATTAATAAGTAAATAGCTTACTCGAGAACAAGAACGTGGGTATGAGAAATGTATATTCGCTGTGAATGTTGGTATTCATTGCACAAAATTATTATTTACGTGAATAACAGTGTGCATGATTACGCCAACATTCCATTGTCGAATTGATAAATTCAATCAAGTGGATATTTACTTTATTGCTGTAATATCGTCTACTAACCAATTTGTTGTGGAATAACATTGTCATATAATAAGCTGTAGAAACTATTAGCACTAATATCTACTGTATCGTACAATCGCCTACTCTCAAAATATTTGTTCTAACCTCTAAAGGACTTTTGGATAACGGATCTGTAGATAGTAACATAATATAATAGATCTTAAAAATAATAATGTTACGCATACCCACATTTTAATAAACGGTTAGTTTGCACGTGCAAGCAAAGAAATACTTGTATAGCCTATGAGCGTAACTGCATTGTGACTTATAAATTATAATACTCGAGACGCCATCATACATTTGTACGTACGAACTTAAGCAACGAACATTATCTTGTTTGGACCTTTGAATTTATATATTTTATTGTACTAAATTAATTATTTTAAAATACTTGGCTCTGAATACCTGATATGGAAAAGGTATTAATAGAACAAAATATACGTCATGATGCATTATGGAAAGAGCAGCTGTTACGTATAATATAGCCATTTTGGCTACGAGCCCTTTGGTACGCCCCTTGACTTTCGCCCCTTTCATAGAAAGACGATTTTAAGAAGAAACCTAACAATTACCTACTAAGGGACGACCGAGCTCATAACTGCCATATTAAACCTACATAAAATCTTGATTACTTAAACATTATATAATACGTTATTAACCAACATGATGTCTTAAGTATTTTTAGCTAGATATACCTATTATAGAAATAGACAATAGCATGTCATGCTATTTACTCATTTTTCATTTGCATATTCTGTCAAATTAAAATTAATTTTATTAAAAAATTAACACATAAACTTTATGTTTCCTAAAAGTAATAAAAGGAATCTTATTTTTCGAACATCTAATGATGAATATTGTGGTTATAAAAAATTGTCCAAAAACCTTTTGTAAAGTAAACAATATTATGACTGCATAAATCTGCAGATAGACTGTTTCGAAACAGTACCTTTGTAGTTTAGGAAAGATATCAGTTAATTAATTGAAGAAGTTAAAGAGTGTTTGGTAGCTATTGACCTAAATATTAAAGCAACGGACAGAACGGATGGGTGCAGTGGACGAGTGCACACTCGCAGTGCAGGCGTCGACGCTGTGAACCGCAGTCGCTTCGGTTGCATAAATTTATTAGCTGCAATCAGTCGAATTGCGCGAGCAACGGAGGCTCGTTGCTACCACACAACCGGTTCCACCGTTCTGGGCCAAGTTCACCATTTTACGTCGCCCCACTTGTATGCATTTAAATTTATTCATACAAAATTTCATCTACGCGTTATTGCTAAAGTTATCTTTCGGCATCTCATTGGTGTACATGACGTGATATAGATATTTTAATGTCATGTTACGTTTCATTCACATTTTGAATTATGCCTTCGTCACACTGTTCTCATTTGCAGGCGTTCTGAATACAACTTTTATTTTCTTAATATATATTTTTTTATTTCGTTATTCTATAAAAACCTAATGTTAAATAAGATTTCTGGATATCTTACAAGGTTTTACTCCGAACATCTGCCGCTACCTACTCATTAAAATTCAAAACACTTAGGTACATACCGAAGTGTTTTATTTTCGTAACAAACATAACATGGCATGTGTGTAATGTTTCGATATTCATATGGCTTTTGTCAACAGGTTTTGTCGGTGCGTACAGCTGAAGACTTGCGCTCCTCCAGAGTTCTGAGACCTCCCAGGTCTCAAGTATTACGACCGAACAGATATCCAAACCGCTCTATTCCTCAATTTGCAATGCATCCGTCTTCAGCTCATCCGTCTGAAAACGATGCGCGAACTCATAGTGAAGATGAGTCTTCATTAGAGGAGAGAGAGTCCCACAGCACTAGCACACCAAAATCCCCTAACAATAGATCTACTGGTACACTTAAGGCTAACACATCTCCTAGCGAAGGCTATCCGCCGCCAAATATGTCACAACCTAAGCGGCGTCTTCGTTCAGTTCAAAACATGCCTCAGCCAAGCTTGCTCGCTAAACAAGTTGCCAACAGAGTCATCAAGTACGCGCGCTGCGCAAGAAACATACACGAAGAAGACATGTGTTGTCTCAACTGCGGCTTGTTTCCTATATGTCCTGTCACTGGCAAATGTGGTCATACGCGCTGCTCTAAGTATGTAACATTGTCTCTAAGACTCTAATACCGCTGATTAAATTCTCACTATTTATTGATTACATAATCAAATTTCAGCAACGTAACACCGACTACAAATTGAGGTTTATTTATTTCAGATGCATAGAAGTTATGACCAGATGTCCATGCGGGCATGAGTCACCTAAACCATTATTTGTTAATATTTTAATTCGGGACCTTGTTGGAAAAACCACATCAAAATGTCCCACTTCTCGGTAATTATACCTACTGGCTTATATGTTCGTGTGGAATTTGCACAAGTGTATTCAACATTTATTACTTACTTTCGTAGATCGGATGAAGCGGTACCGGCGGTACCGGCGATGCCGAAAACTACAATTCCTGTCAATAAACTATGTAAGTAATAAAAACAAGCATTTTCTTGCAAAATTTATGTTGAATTTATTTATGTATGTTCCTACGTTGTCTCTGTGACTGCGAATTTATTTTTCTATATATTTGCTTTTTTTATTTCATCTTCCATGTTTGTCTTTGCATTGATTCGACAGTATTTTATGCTTTTGCGAATTTCTATATTTTATCATGTGATGTATATCAAATTATAAAATAATAGCGCAATGAATGCTTGTAACTGCGCTGTGACTAGCACCTTATTATCACAGCATATAATATTATGTATTTTATTTTAAAGTACTTATACATTTTAATTTTGTTACCTATACTTACTTACTATAGATACTTTACATTGCCAAAGGCAAGATAATGGATTATTACATAATATATTATTTTAGAACATTCTAGAATCCTTTAGAAATATTTTATAATATTGACTCGCCTTAATGTGCTGCCATATGTTTATAATTGTGGCATTGCTTCGTACGTAGGTAGGAAGCAATTCTATAATTACTAGCGGACGCCTAGTGGTCGAAATTCGACCATAATTGATTTAAATTTTAAGTTTGATAGCTATTAAGGTTTTATTGTTTAAAACTATACCCATATACGTGCCCTTATACTCACATTTCATTTAGATTTCGATCTATACAAGTTAATTTACCTATCTTTGTCAAACAAATTATTACATTGATATATGTAACCATAGTTACGAAGAATAGTACTACATCAGCCGAACAATATAATAATAATAATAATATATAATATAATATTATAAATACTACGAACGCGACGTGTGTCAAATGCATGGTTGTGTGCGTGTAGGGTGACTGTGTATTAATTTAATGTATTTCTAATGCATGTTTTATATAAATATGTAATAAGATTCGGCCCTCTTTCTTCATATAAACTTTAACTATGCCAAATTTCATACTCCTCCGTCCGCGCAATTTTCGTAAAAAGGGGTACAAATTTTAGCTTCATGTATTAATATATAGATAAACATAGCACTTAAGCGGACGTTGCATGTATGAAAGGTGGTGGATCAAAATTACGTTATTGTAACCGAGTGAACAAATGTCGCCATTGTGAAGATATTTTATTTAAGTTAAAAGAGGCGTAAACAGAAATTCACCCTTTTGAGTAACAATCGTGAAATAACAATGTTGTATCTTGTGTATAGTACTGTTTCCTTCTATTGAAATTAGCTGACAAAGAAACAGAGAAAACATTGTAGAAGTATTACTTTATTACGTAACGATTTAATTAACTAGAGAGTTGAAACAGAGTTCACTTCAATGCTGGTTTGTGAGGACTAAAGGTGTTTAACGTCAGTCATACCTGAATAATACTTACGTACAATCGTTAATTGATGCAGACTTCTAAAACATAATTGTCACATTTCATGAATCTAGTTAATCTTTAAATGGCGGAGAAACCTTGACTGTATTAGTGGCTTATCGTATTGCACAGCACATAAAAGTCATTGGAGGGAGGCAGGTTACTCAACATGAGCTGTAATCATCGGTTATAAAAACCTCTGTCGATAACTCCTTAAAACTAGCTCGTGAATACTGAGAGCAACTGCATTAGGGCTGATCTCAATATCGCAGGGAAATATGCAGTTAAAAATATCGAACAGAAAGAACAACCAAAGTGGACAACACTAGTTGTGGAAACTCAAGCGCGTGAATATATCGGGATTGTCGTAACAAACGTTTAAACAACGGACAAAATGAGCACAGCCTCGGTACAGCTATTTGTAGGAAATACTTTTTTTTATCTTTTCATTTTATAAGTCGAACCACGCCTTGGCTCGTTGGTAATAGCGAGGTGCATATCTAGACCATGGCGCCATCCAAGCAGTAAAAATCAATGGTTCAAGCATATAGTAAAGGAAGACATGTACCTATACCTATATTTAACATTTATAAAATGCATATAATATACTCAATCTGTTGAAACAAGTAATCTGGCAACGCGATTAGGACAGATTTAGCTTGATGGTGTGGTAAGCTATGCGGATTACCAAACCACTATAGAAGTAATCATATTTGGTGGTTTTGTCATCTGCTAGAAAATATAGACTATAAACTAAAATAGCTAGATATTTATATTTTTTGATAGTGACAGATAAAAATTTAATTTATAAATTCGAATTATCGTTTTGCCTCATTATGCCTATTAGTCCATAACGAAGCGTAACATTGAATAGTATCACATCGTATTTAAATAGCTGTTAGCCTTATTACGTAGTGTTTCCACTGTGACTGTGTTACTTTTATTTAATCTAAACAAATTGTAAATAACCTTGTAAACATTTCAATGGTCTTGTTTCTCAGTCAGTATAAAGCACTTCAAAAGTAAGCCTATAGTGAAGCCTTCTTGTATAAAATTATATAATACCACAATAAATTTAACTACATTACATTACAGTACAAGTATTTTAACAGTAATTAATATGTAATAATTTTGCGTTGCTTAGCTATTTACGTTCTTCTATTGCTAACACGTAGGTACATAGATGCACCGTAGGTTCAGCAACATTCAAATTACCGATTGGTCATCGGCTAATTTAATTCGAGTAATATGTAACGGGATACATCTTATGCTTATAAAGTACCTACTAGATTTTTTCCGCGGCTTTGCTCGCCTAAATATAGGTTAGGTTAGGTTTGATTTACTAATCAATAAGTGCTTATTTCTAGATGAAAGGTACCCTATGTTCTTACACTGTTCCGCTAACAAAGTGTATGCGAAATGAAATTTGATGATAATTGGTCGTGTTGCTAAGCTGTGAAACAAACAAACTCACATTCGTATATATAATATTAGTAAGAATTTGTATATAATTGCTGTTTGATTAAATAAATATAAAGGGTATATGTAAAGGTGCGTTATAAAATATAAACAGCGGCTGGTGCGCGGTCGCGACGCGCGACGGGCGCCACGTCAGTATCGCGTGGGCGTTCGCGACGATAATCGCGCACCGACAAGGCTATTATGTAAATCGGCCATTTGTTTGTTACATTGGTGTTATGTAACAACATTGTCGGCGATGCAATGGAGAACGCCGCCGGGTCGCAGGTTACGTTACGCCCGCAATATAGGTCTCTGTTCGCTAGACAACCGCGATTACTCACGATTTAGTACGAACGCTTACGGACAGTTACAGTTCACGGATTTCAACTACCTATAGCCTTTCAAGCGTTCATCGTCTCTTGATAACGCTCCACGACTTATTCGTGCACTTAATAAACACTTTATTACTAACTTTTTTTTTTTTTTAATATGACGCCTTTGCTCCTTTGAATAAATGATATTACGTAATTATAAATTCTTACGTTGAACTTCAAAGGACGAACAAGGCTAAACGGAAACTTTTCTAATTATTAAGTCGTCGCCCGAGTCCGAATTTTACGTATGTAGGAATGCGACGCGACCTTCAGCTATTAGGTATACGAAGGAGGTCGTAGGCAGTAAGTCCACTGTCAAAGAAGTCTCGTGGACACGGCACTAGTGTCCATGAGAATGCATTGATTTTGTATTACGTAGTTCTAGTTCGATCTTTTATCCGCAGTACATGTTTACGTGACGCAAAGTTACACAGATTAGTATTTATTTTCCCCGGTTCCTACGTACGTACTATACAATAAGAGCCACACTATCGCCTTATGATGAACTGAAAGAAAATACAATATTGTCTATATTGTATCTTACGCTTTGTATTTGTTATAAATTAATAAATGATTGGTGATATTTCTATTTAATTTATTATTTCGTTTTCTTATTCGTAGCTAAATTGCATTATAGCAAAAAATTGCCTCTAAGGTCTGCTGTTTATGTTTGCTATGAGGATAGTTCCATCGGCATTTAAAAATGTATGTATATATTATTATGTACGGCCACCGGTTCATGGCCAATGAATATATCATAGAGCCCAGCTATGAATATAAACGGGCTCTTTAAATAAAATGTTTATATTATTATAGATAAAAATAATTTAATTAATAGTAGTATGATTACTGTATCCAACCCTGACCTGGCAATAAGTTATAAATTTATAACGTGAACGAAATAAGAACACTGTCCAACGGGCGTATTTGTTAATACAGTATCGAATAAACAGTATAAATGTTTCATAACATGCTCTACACTACACAATTGGCCGGATCCAATTAACACAATCAAAAAGGGGCATTTAAAAAGGCATTAACTTCATTCTTGTGTATTTAGTAGCTAGCAACGCTAGCATAGAGACTAAATTATCAAGGTTTTGACTTGTGCTAACAAGTTGAATAATCGTCAGGATAATTTTAGGCAACTGACTAACCACGTCGACTGTCTTAAATGTTTATGAATGTCGTGATTGGAGATTTTCTGTTGGTCTAATAAACATAGTTTTGCTCGCCTCGTGCCTTAAAAACACATTGTTTTCTTTTTAATGACCTTGACGAGATTAACGAACACACAATTAAATCACACGAATATTTCGTTGTCGTTTTACGAACAGTTAAATTTCGTCATATTTTCTATAAAATATGTGTCAAAAATTAACTTTCTGTAATAAAACGACTCGTCTGAATATAGCTTAGACTAGCTCGGGCCTTAAGCAGTAGTGCTTTGGTAGTGATAGGGTGGGTGACAAGTGACAACTGAAACCATGACGCTGTACTTTCCAACAAATTTATTAATATTAATGCTATGAATTCAACAGGTCAATCCTTGTCAATATGATGCGTATTCGCGCTTGTGTTTACAGCACTAAGATGACAACAATTTTCTTTTAAAAGAGTTATATATGCGGCACACCGCCATCCACGTTACTCGAAACTAAACCTACTAGAAGTATTTTGACTATGTAGTATACCGCAGGCAATTAAACATGAATCGTGTGTCAGCTATGAGTAGGGTTTCAAGAGCTATTGAAGAAGGTGCCACGCAGATGTCGGTTTAACGCGCGGTTGCCACCAAAGCGGCGATATGTACGCAAGCAGCCAGTAGCTTTATATCATGGCAAACGGGTATTAACACGATCATGCTCAGTATTTACATAGGTACCTTTTTTGAAGACTTGACGTTGCGTCCAAGTTGCACTGGCCTTGGTCACACTTGGTCAACTGGTCATGCAACTCGCAAGTTTTTAGGTGATTATAGTCTATAGCTTTACGGTAATATAAAGTGCTATTATGCCAAGCTATTAACTGTTGCCGCTCGTCTTACGCTTTGGTGGAAACCGAGCCTTATTCCTTGCGCTAGCAGTACGTACATTGAATCCTTAGGTAAGGGTTGGCAACGTGCGACTTATTATGTATTTAAAAAAGATTGCCGCCGTCGCGATTTTGTACAACTTCTTTTAAAATGTGGCATGTGGCCTTTTCAAAGGACGCGAGGAAGCCATTTTTATACTTGCCTAATTTCAAAAATGGCAATTCGAATTTAGATATTTGTTTTTTTTTGTACGTTTTTCTATACCGTTCATTTGAAAGTAATTAAACTTTAGTAAGTTACGATGAGCGGCCTGCGAAGGATTCCGACTAAAGAAATATATCATACGCCGAGCATTTCGTTGTATAGACTTAACGTCTAACCCTATCAGATGAGCTTACTGCTCAGAAATAATACCTCACCTAATAAAAAAACGCTACCACTTTATAACCAGCCTTGTTTACGTCCATAACGATATACATACAATTTCAATGTCTATTAAAGATAATAATATACCTCTCATTGATATGTGATGATATAATCAATTACATAATTGTGGAGAACAGTCATTCATGAGAACTGTAGGTACCTACTTCTGATAAACATGAAGGTATTTGTTTGTGTTGATAATTGGTATGACAGAGCTATTGTTTGCCACAAGTGAAATGGAATAAACTATTGTTATCCGAATAATTCAATGCAATGAACCTGAATAGCTGTTAAAATATTGTTGTTATAGGACAAAATATGCTTATAGTATTATTGATATAAACTTCTCTCTTTTTATGTAATCTGTAAAAGAAAAAGAGCGTTTTGTTTACGCCTTATAAGAGGATTAAATATTTTAAATTTAAAAAAATGGTTAAACAATTATATAATCATCCACATTATCTTCAAGTTACATATTAGAATTTATCATTAAGTACTTGAAACACAAATAAACAGATCATTGATTTTCTTTTTATAGATATATGTTTACTTAATAATAAACAACCTACAAGCATAACATTGTAATATATAAATAATGTTTCAGCTATTCGCTATTCCTTTGTATACATCGGTCGCGATAACTTCGTGTAAGCCCAAAAACATGACTTATTAGTAACCATAATTATGCAATATATCGGCTGTTTAAATAGATTACAATGAGAATGTGCAATTAGTAAACTTATATTATAATAGCGTTTAAAGCCGGTAAACCGGTAAACTGGTAACAAATAATTCAGGGGTTGGGCGGCAACATGGGCAAGAAAAGTATAGAATTGGACTTTGATTAGCTAGTCCTAATGGAGACAGCTCGAAATCTAATGTAGCAGAACACTCTACCTAGAAAGGTAGACTGTGTTTTACTAAAGATATAGAACCATAACCTATAAACAATATTCAGTGCCATTTAGTGTCAAGTCTTAGAATGTAGCGAGATCACACCATGACATTCCCCTCGTTTGCTTGTAAATTATACATAATTGTATTCCTTACTTTTTTTAGTGCCACAGGCGCCTTCTGGGACATAGCGCTTGGAGCAGCAGCGCTCAGTTCGCGTTATGGTAGGGCAGGTCCCAGCAATACTTAAACACAACTCAATTATATAGTTAGCTATTTCTACCAGTGGCAGTATATTCAAATAAGCACAAAAACACAACCTGATTTAGTTACGTTCTACCTAGAATATTCGTGGTATATTCATATAAGCCCAAAAACCTGACTTGAATTACTGATATGCTCTATACAGAATATATCTATGATAGTCTATTATGTAAAATCTTCTGTTTGTGCTCATTACGATTTTAACCGGAGAATAAAAAGAGAATGACATGGATTTCATTTCATTTACTTTTAGAAAACGTGTCGTTCTTGCTCATACTAAACCCGAGTAAGCAGGTGACTTTAGGAAAATAAGATCTGAATATAAGCAATGTAATGACTCCTCACGATATCAGCTTAAAATTTCGTACATATTTTAGAAGGCTATCCTCGATCCAAAATTATGTTGACCTTTCATCAGTAAGAATGTGTATACTAATGACCCGTCTACTTAGACTGGTTACTTACAACCTACATAATATTCAACTAGAACAAAGACGCTGGTGAAACTACAAAGAAAATAATAGTAGGTTCTACGTATTACTTGAAACTTATACAACTATATATTGCTTGGCTTCCAGAAGCTCGTTAAAAGGTTTTACGATTTCTTCATTTAAAAATATGTAATGGCTTAAAAACAATCACTAGCCTTTGGCCGCGTGAAGGTTTGGCTGTAGCATTATTTGCGAGGACCACATTGGAACAAAACATATTTATGGAGATAACTCCATAAATATGTTTTGTTCCAGTAAACGAAATTACGTAAAACATGGTTTAAACTTAAAACATCTATAAAAACTGAAGACTGCATCAGCAAACAGACAAAAAAACTTGATATCTTTGCGTTTAGACCGCTCACAATATAGCCTTGTTACAGTTTTACACTTAGTTCTACTTAGTCACAAACTTTCTGTACTATATTATTGCGTCATCGTAATATTATATTGGTTTACGAGTTAAACAATAATATCAAGAGAACTTCGCATTGAAACAACGTTAGTACAGAATCGAATAAAGGAGGCCATAGGAGTATAATTGCAATGAGTACCGTCGATTGGAATCGATCGGCATGATTACATAATACTGAAAATATATGCACAATCATTGATCTACGAGGTCGAACTTAAATAAGAACTCACTATTTACTTCTACGTTTTATATAGGTACCGAGTTTCGTGTATTATAATAAATTTCATAAGTATTTTAGCTCAAAAATATGATTATGAACATAATATTATTTTAGCCTCACACATACGCAACAAATCTATTGCCTCTGTGTTTGATGTTTGAGCGCGCGTTCGATGCTCGTAACGACTTGATATTCTAAACCTAATTAAATACCTGCTCGTCTAATTTTCTATTTTCGAACATCGTCGTATCATGACTGTAGACTCTAGACTAAGCAATGACAGATATAATGTACACTATGTTTTAAGTAACACACTACTGTTACAACCTCTAAGTAATTAAACGATGCTCCATTGCCTTTCAAACAATGAAGTCATAGCCGCCTGATAGGAACCTACTAGGTACTACTAGTACTTTCTGCTATAGGATTATTCTCTTCTCACAGAAAGTACTTATTCTATGGCAACAAGCTACGAAGGCCCACGTTGACTAAAGGCAATTATTTTTTATGTATATTATTATCATATTCATAACAATTATAATTTAAAAATAATAATTTAAAAATAATAATTTGTAATGATTACATCGTACCTAAGTAATAAGTCGAAAGTTTAAAAACGTGGTCGGTAGGTATTGTATGTATTTCGTTACTTAATAGTTCTCTCATAACTGTTCCCGCCATGGTTTACGATGATTCCTATTATATAATTTGTAAATTATAATACGTAACAATCTCTCCGCAATAAAGGATTGATCATGAAAGGCTTAGGTCGTTGTCAACTGTGGCGGCGCGGGCGGCGAACTTGAATGATACCATTGTGAAGACGTAGCTTTGTGCAACGCACGAGACGCAAGCGTCTTACATAATAAACATTGTTTATGTCTGCTATATATAGCTGGTGTTGAGAAATATTATAAATGCATCAACATGCCATTTTTGCATAAAAATTTGACCTTATAAATGTCTGTAGCATCCTGCGACGTAAAAATCTGATGTTATTGCAAAAACGAAACCGCAGTCGTGTGTAAGTAGATTGACGGTTTAGCAATAAAGTGTAACGGCAATTTCACACATTTGCGAGTGTAGTATTGCACCGATCGCAACCTTGGCTCGGTTCGGATCTGGATCCACGAGTAACTCGCTGCGCGCTCGTAACTCACGCCGACATTACATAATGTAACACAAGCTGTGACTCCATTGCTACTTATATAACGTCGTATTATGTAGCAGAGTGGACGAAATGTCACAAGAAGTATGGGGCTTCGTTGTTAACTAGCGTCGCATAACGGGAACGTAAGCGTAGTTCTTTTTGAAACTACAACTAAATATGAATATTAAAAGTGCCGTTATCTGTGTTGCTCATAAAGCTACGATCGTAAGCGTGCCTACTAGATAACGGGAATAGTCAGTAGTTTGAATAATTGTTAAAGAGAATATCTGTTGTCCACAGTAAATGGTGCGCGGGGGTCGTGCTCCGGCCCGATCCGGAGCAAGCGTAGGACCCGGCCGTACATCATAGCTCCTTTCGCCGGGCCATATCAGCAGCACATTCCCATGTCTGCTCGGGTAAACAATATATATTATTGAAGCATAATAACTTTATATAACGTGTTTACTGACACATGCACTGACTCACACATACTGATCAGTTATTCGCTACGTTTCTGCGTAACCATATCAAAAGTCATTATGTTATGAAGAGTATAATAAGGTTCTAAAAGGAACGTCCGCACGCTGGGAGCATTGACTTCGCGTCGTGTCATAAATGTCATAAGTAA